>OZ010626.1:16587200-17214700 GCA_963932425.1 Athalia cordata
TTATTATTGTTGTTATCATTATTGGTATTATTATCAATAACATCAACATTATTACTCACATCATTGCGTAGTGGACGGGACATTGTCCGTGTCAGTGGAATAGGTCCGACCTGTGCTACCTCGTCTAACATGGTTTTCTTTTTATTAGGTTCCGAACATTCTTCCTCAACATATTCGCTAGGTACCTGACGTTTCTTCGAAAAACCAGTATTCTTCGACGCAATATTCTTTTTCTTGCTAACACGTGGAAAGTTTTCTATGATATTGCTTTCCAATGTTCTTAGCAAATGCGTTAGCATCAGAGGCATATCGTACCTTTCTTTCGATGGGTTATGACCATCAATGAGCGATATTGCGAATGCGATAGCGAAGACTCCACAGTCAGATCCGTTAGGTTGCTGTTGGACCTGAGGGAATTTGATACGTATGCTTTGAAACTGATAGAAAGGAAACAGTTTTTTCAAGTATGTCTCATGGTGCTCATGAAGAGTCTTCCTGTTTAACGAATCATATATGTGGAGTGATTTACCGTCGAAATAACTGCATACCCAGTGCCCGTCGGATCCTGTATTACCGCTGTGCAATATTTGCACATGCTTTTCGTTCGATGAAACCGGCTTAATTGTGTCCGGCATTTGAACTCGCCACGTTTCTTGGGGTAAGTATGACGAACATTTTTTGACGATATGACTAAAATGATCCATGTGCACGTCAGTCAACCACCCACCTGATGTTATTATGTCTTTAGACGTAGCATCTGAATGCGGTGTAGGGCGAAACCCGCTCTTTCGATTTTTCAGAGATATCTTCTCACTATTTTTATTAATAGAAGAAACTTGTGTTGTGAGACAAGTCTTATCATTAACTACCTGATTGACATCACGATGAGAAACGGGAAGACCAGTTACCGATACCGATTCAGTCCGTTTGTTGGCTTCTTTTGCTGATTGTTTTGAAACTTCAGCACGTCCTTTTTCTGCGCCATTTTGCGAATTTTTGCGCAGATTTTATTTTGCCTAACCTCATTTGTCAAGCGATTGATTTCACGTCGCATTTGAGGCTTGGGAGTAGAGATAACTTTGACTGCAATAGCGCTATTCATTCCGTCCACGCATGGTAACTGTTGAATTACATTATTTTTGAATATTTTTAATAAATGTGCCCGCATAACGGTTGCATCGTATGTTACCTGATCAGGTTTTTTACCATTCATGAGCGAAATAGCAAATGCAATCGCAAATACTCCGCAGTCAGACCCATTGGGCTTCCGCTGTACTGTAGGAAATTGTACAGTATTCTGGGAGAAATTGTAGAAGGGAAATAACGCCCTCAAGTAAGTTTCATGACCCTTGTGGAGCACCTTTGAATTCAAAGAATCATATATGAATATCGATTTTGTATCGTAGTAACTACAAACCCAGTGTTGCGCTCCGTGCGTGCCACTGTGCAATATTTGCACGTGTTCGACGGTAAGTGATACAGGTTTTATTGTATCTGGCATCTGTACCCGCCACGTCTCCTGAGGTGCATATTCTGAAAATTCTTTCAGAAGCAATGAAAAATGATCTATATGATCATCATAAAGCCATTGGCCAGATTTGATGACATTCAATAACATGTCATTAACAACTGGTATCTGCAAACTGAACATGATTGCGAGTTGGCTAATCGTTTAATAAGTTCAAAGTCCTCTATCTCTTCATATTGTGCGTAAAGCAGCAATCTGTTGCGCGCAATGCGGCAATGTGTTGTTCGCAGAGCAACAACTAATCTGATTGCGTAAAGCAGCAGATTATGGCGCTTAGAGCAGCCTTTCTTGAAATCGTGAGATTTCTAGAGATAGAGGACGTCCTAACCTAACTATCCTATCTATCCTGACACACCTAATTACTAATAAACACCCACGCAACCTAGCCTAGCTGATCCCTCACTAATGCAGATGCACTTGTCACAATCAATAGCTTGTGGTTTGTACTATTACGACTCTAACTCTGAAAATTATTGAAATTTTATTAAAACAACGTAATCTCAAAGTGCGCTCTACAACCTCAGCTACGAAATTAGATCTGTCATGAAGAGCGAACCATGATATGTCGAATTCCGGTAGAGTGGAATCGAATCCCTAAGTGTACCGGCAATGACGACTTGCCATTGGTCGGGGACTAGGGAATTTACGCCCGATGCGCAGTGCTGATTTCAAACCATATCGTTTTATACAACCGCGCTTTACTGCGATTGTCAACGCTGTCATCTACATTGAACGCTTTCGGAAAATTAAAAAAATTCCGTAACTAGTGCAATCGATGAAATGAGTATTGTTGTCAAACACTCTGTCAAAAAGTTGTTTACAAATAAGGTAGGAGAGTCGTTTCTTTGACAGCATCGTTTCCTATTGTTCTTGGTTGTGTTGGGCTCTGTTCTATTTCTCTCCACTTTTTGTTTTGGGTAAGCTACATTATAAATTCATAATTATTAGTATAATTGTGATTATTATTTTTATTATTGTTATTATTATTATTATAGGGCTTGATCTCAAATCAACGATTAACGGATTTCGAGTGAGATTTGTTATTCCCAAATGAGCTGGCAAATTACAAACAGTGGAATGACATTACGACGTAGGCTGTGCAACGGATTTCATCTACGGTGGCTTCCGAGATTAGTCGACGGAGGAGTTGCACACAGAGAAGTCTTAAGTCAACATTGTAAGATAGGCAGACATTCAATGACAGTAATTCGTTTTCAATGAAAGAAACTATGAAACTGATGATGGTAATGTGTGGACTTTTGTGAGCATCTTCATCCTTTTTCTTTTTTGTCTTCATTCGTTTTTAAGACTATTCCTTAGCTGTCATTGCTGTTAGTCATTACAGGACTTGAAGCAATTCAAATCGACTGTCGCTAGACTATGAGTTTGCTTTACGGTGGTAGAATGAGCATGAGGTAGTGATATATCGATGCAAACTATGTACCCAACTCTGTCCTGGTAGGTTTTGTTTTTTTGCTGAATTCGCGGCAGTCTGGAATTGGATGTCCACATAAACTTCCCCATTTAATTAGCAGGAACAACGAGACACTTGTATCAGCATATCTCTGCAGGCACCATAGCTGATTCGATCATCCAAAGCATCGGAGGTGAGTCAGAAAGTGCGAACTTAATCGTTTTTTTATGTATGAATAAATTATGATGATAGGTTGTAATGGGAGGCTGATGTTCCCTTATGATACAATATCATTGAGAAGAGATACGAACAACACGTGAGACGGAGTAACCTACCAGATGAGCCAATCAGAACCCTCTCAGATGAGTCAACTCGAATGCTATCTTACATACCAACTGGTGACTCTTGCAATGGAGACATTCAAGAATCCAGTAATGATTACATATTGTACTTATGACTTTCTTTAACCTTGAGGTGACTACAAGAAAAGCTGTTACAATACAATGCAAGAACTGAAACTACCATTAATCGTGTCTTTTATTTCGAATACCCAGCTATTACCATACATTGCAATCACATACGTCAATTATTATGATACTTATTACGTGTAGCAATAACTTTCGAACAAAGTACTCCACTCACATGTCACACTTGTATATCGTTGACATTAGCTGATGATAAATGTTGTACTTGTTGGTAACATAGATTACGTAAATAAACGCTGAGAACTAATTTTCACACTTTTCATTTAATTCTCTACACCGTAACGTGAATCGATGCACCATTTCCAGCGTAAAGCATCGGCGTATGTGCTAATATGTTGTAACGCATTGGCATCTGAGAAAGGTACTTGCATGACTGCGATTTAAGGTCTCTAGGTAACGACAAGACAGCAACTAGCCATCGGTGAGGAAACGATGATTTTGAGAATCTTCCGCCATTCTATTCAGCCATAGCTTACAATTAGATCAGCGCGTATATTTGTAGAAAGGCTCGTGTTTTATAGGATGCTAGGAGAAAAGTTGTCAGCTTTCAGGTAACATGAAAGGAAGCTCCGTGTTTTTCAGCGTCAGTTTGATTGAGGGTGCAGGAACTCTTGGTTTGCGGTATCGGAACAGGAACCAATTCCTCCTTGGATATCGGTATGCTGGTAGGAGAGAGGATGGTGTTAGTAATTACGGATCGGTACAGTGGCTTGAGAGAGTGATAAACATCGTACTCGGGTGACAGGGAATCGTTGGTCTGGTGGACAGAACTCGATATGGCTATAAAAGTTAGATTTGTCTGAAAGAGACCTTAGTTTTGAAAAGTCGTTCACCTCATGTTTCGCTACAGCTTCCATCCCCGAGTAGGATCGCGTTTGGAAAGGAGTTCTCTGTTAATGATGAGCCGGGAGAAAGACTGGCTTCTTTCAAGTGACATGGAAGGAAGCTCCAAATTTTTCAGCGTCGATTTTCTGGAAGGTGGTCTCTGGGAAGGGGTTCTCGGTCTGTGGTAATGGAACAGGTTCTGATGAATCCTTCGATATCAGTGTGCTTCTGAGAAAATGGAAGGTGTTAGTTATGATATAGTCGATGAGGAAAAAAGGTAGAGTTTTGATTGACTCATAAACAATTGCTGGATAGGTGACCCAAGAGCTGCTGCATTCTTTAACATTGATATGCTGATAGGAAAAGGTCGAATAGTAGTTGTGACGAATCGACGTGATAAGTGCCAATGGAAGGCAAAGGTCATATTCGGCTTACCGACAACTCCGGGGTGCGTGACCGGGATTTGATTGGAATGTAGATGACGGCGAATCTCATTGGACGTAGACTTTCTTCGGTTTGCAAAGTCTTCCGCCGTTCCAGTCTTTTGGAACTTTCGTCAGCGGGTAGTATTGTGGAGGAGCTTTTCCTTCGTCACGTTCCAGAAGAAGAACTGACTTCTTTCAGGAATTTACATAGGAAGAGTCGAAAATTTTGTCAATGTCAGTACACTTGTGGGAGTAGGATCCTTTGGATTGTCGAATTAGAACTGCTTCGTTCTTCGTTCTCGGTATGCTTGTGGTGGAAAGGAAAATGTTAATTGTGTTGATTCGAAACAGCAGGTACGTTAGAGGAGCATTGATCATGATTGACTTACAAACAACTCCGGGAGAGATAGGTTGGATCTTGTCAACTGCTACTTGTAACACCGAAACGCATCAGCGGGAGACCTCCATGTTGGCGAATCTTTTTCCCTCTGATTCCGTTACAGGTCTTAAAGCCGAGTGGAATTGGAAAGGAACTTTCGAAATTGTGGCGTGCCAGGAGGGGATGCATCCTTTCGTGAAATCCAGGTGGTAGTATTGGATCGTTTGACTTTGGTTCGCCTGTGGGAATAGAAACCCTCAATTTGTGTCATTGGAATGGAAACTGCTGTATTTTTCGATATCGGTATGTTTGTGGGACAGGGAAACATGTTGGTTGTTTTGATTCGATACAGTGGGTACGCTAGAGATGCAAAGTTTATGATTGACTCACACCCATGCTGTTCATTACTGACGTGATCGCTTCGCAGATTTGACAAACCTAAACACCCTGCAGATTGTATTCACTACATCTATGTTGTGATTTGTTGAAAACTTTATTACGCAATAACTGCCAGTAGCTATTTCCGATGATTTGACGAGCTCTTCCCTCATAACCTCACAAGCGGACAACGAGTTGGCGAGTAAACATCCGATGTTTCAACTATCGATGGGGTAGAAAAACGTGTGCACTGTTCAGAGTTTTATCTACGATTATTTATGTTCATTCACGAAACTGAGAGAGCTGTCATAGGGGAATGTGACGTACAACCCACATTCCAGCAACGACATGCCCGCCACTTTTATGATGCTTCCGCCATGGACTTGCCATCGACGGACATCTTTCAATCCCTCACGCAGCCAGCGCAGCGAACAGTAGCCAATGAGAGCGCTGCTTTTCTGGGGCACAATGGCAAGGAATTGCTTGCGGCGGCGAACTTGGTAAAGAATGAGACAGGCTACGCAAACGCCACCTGCTAGGCGGACGAGAATTATAATCTTTTTCCTATTTGACAGGAGCAGTCGACAGGAATATGACGCGAGCCGCGGCTTCCCTTCTATACCATTTATGTTGGAACGGTTTTGTTTTCAGATGACATAACATATAGCTAGCGTACGACGACTATGGTACTTAATCGTGAAACGAGCCTAACGGTGATCAGAGAATTAGAGAATTATCATACCCCAGCTCTCCGACCACTGACGTTATTGAAATTACGCTTAAATGACAGCTCGTCCGCGATTTATATCGCGAAAGTGCATGCAAATTTCCCGAAATGCTTATGATTTCGGAGATACTGGGTAGAACGGTTGGCCATACAGCGCTTTCTCGATCCCCTAGCAGTAAAGATACTCGGTAGTCCACCCGTCCGTTCTTTTGGATGTACTTGGCGCGAGACTCTACCGAGTCTCTTGATCCACGTATGTACACATACCTTAATCATAACTGAAATGTTAGACACTACGCGGGGTGATATAGGTTGGCACACCTTATGAAGGAATACTACAGCAGCGCCACGGCAGAGGTGGTGAACCGGAGCGGCTCGACTCGCATCGATCGGTCGATGTGAGGTGTTAACCTCACAAAACTGACATGGCTGTTTAACAATTAATGAAACGCATTAGAAATGTCTACCGAACATAATAAAATGATACACGTCGATAGTGTAGTGGAAAACACGACTGATGTTTTTATTTGTGTCAGAGAAATGATATGGTGGATTAAACAGGATAGGATGATCTTCGTCGATGACAGAGTAAACACTTGACATTGATGCAATCGAAATGATGGTTGTAAGAAAACGACAATAAACGAGACGCATTTAACAATTAACGAGACGCATTAGAAGTGTCTACCGACCATAATAAGATGATATACGTCGATAGTGTAGTGGAAAACACGACTGATGTTTTCATTTGTGTCAGAGAAATGAAATGGTGAATTAAATAGGATAGGATGATCTTCGTCAATGACAGAGTCAACACTTGCCACTGATGCAATCGAAATGATTGTTGTAAGAAAACGACAATAAACGAGACGCATTTAACAATTAACGAGACGCATTAGAAGTGTCTACCGACCATAATAAAATGATATACGTCGATAGTGTAGTGGAAAACACGACTGATGTTTTTATTTGTGTCAGAGAAATGAAATGGTGAATTAAATAGGATAGGATGATCTCCGTCGATGACAGAGTAAACACGTGTTTTCTGTCCGAAAATGAAAAGCGCATATTAGTCATTATGAATGTCATTATAGAATGTCATGATAATGAGTTGTTCTATTTGTTGAAAAACAAGATTCTTCGTGGTTTGGTTATTATCTCTAGAGGTAGCGGAGTCAGCTCTACCAGCCATCACAGACCAGAGGGTAGTCTTCTGCGACGCACCTCCATCGTACAATACCTCGTCAAAGTGAACGGTCTGTCATGCATATGGAAATTCATTGATGATGGCTAATTTTCTGGCGCTCTCAGATTGAGCAATATGTCACAACGTATGATGGGTAGGTGGCTCTAAAAATTTCAGAGTGGGTGGGATGACACTGCCAAAGAAATTTCGTCGCTGACATATGAATGGCAGCAAACTCTCACATTAATCAACATGAGCGCCCGATCGACTGAGTTCAATACGATCCAGTGAAGCAGCAAAGTGTCGGCTGATTTTCAAATTATGGATATCAGGTGCGGTTGGAAAATTATTGTCAGCGAAGGATGTCACTGGTCAATGATGGTAACGATAACTCATAGTTTGTGAGGACAAGATGCGACTCCACAGTTTTTACAGTAAAGGAGGACATATGTTGCAGTCGAGATACTTATCTGATCACGCGGGTGAGGAACTTCCGTAGTAAACCATCATTGTGAAATATCATGTCTGGGCTAAACCGAAAACTTTTCAGAATAGATTACAAAACGAATGCTGATACAAAATATACAGACACGTAGGTCGGATAAATGTCATTTATTATCAACTTTTGGCTGTTAATACTGTGATTGCGGTATCCACATTCAATATGATGACAATATAGAATTGGTCTTTAAACTAACACTAGACAGAACATGGCATGACTACAACTAAAACTACTCCAACAAACAGACTTATTAACTCAATTGAGTAATGTTAATAGGTATATCCGAACAGGCAATAATAACAAAGTGTGCGTGCGGACTAGGAATCAACTGACTTACTCACTAACTGAATACCCCAATTTTCATAGGTGCGTCAAAGCAGACAGTGACTGATTGGTAAAATGCAGACTAGAAATCAACTGACTTACTTACTAACTTAATTAATCAGTCGGAATACATAGTTGGATCGGATTGTCATAACAATTTGGTAACATGTAGACTAGAAATTAACTGAATTACTCACTAACTGAATTTCCCAATTTTTATAGGTGCGTCAAAGCAGACAGTGACTGATTGGTAAAATGCAGACTAGAAATCAACTGACTTACTTACTAACTTAATTAATCAGTCGGAATACATAGTTGGATCGGATTGTCATAACAATTTGGTAACATGTAGACTAGAAATTAACTGACTTACTTACTAACTTAATTAATCAGTTGGAATACGTAGTTGGATCGGATTGTGATAACAATTTGTTAACATGCAGACTAGAAATCAACTGACTTACTTACTAACTTAATTAATCAGTCGGAATACATAGTTGGATCGGATTGTCATAACAATTTGGTAACATGTAGACTAGAAATTAACTGACTTACTTACTAACTTAATTAATCAGTTGGAATACGTAGTTGGATCGGATTGTGATAACAATTTGTTAACATGCAGACTAGAAATCAACTGAATTACTCACTAACTGAATTCCCCAATTTTTATAGGTGCGTCAAAGCAGACAGTGACTGATTGGTAAAATGCAGACTAGAAATCAACTGACTTACTTACTAACTTAATTAATCAGTCGGAATACATAGTTGGATCGGATTGTCATAACAATTTGGTAACATGCAGACTAGAAATCAACTGAATTACTCACTAACTGAATTCCCCAATTTTTATAGGTGCGTGAAAGCAGACAGTGACTGATTGGTAAAATGCAGACTAGAAATCAACTGACTTACTGACTAACTTAATTAATCAGTCGGAATACATAGTTGGATCGGATTGTCATAACAATTTGGTAACATGTATACTAGAAATTAACTGAATTACTTACTAACTGAATTCCCCAATTTTTATAGGTGCGTCAAAGCAGACAGTGACTGATTGGTAAAATGCAGACTAGAAATCAACTGACTTACTTACTAACTTAATTAATCAGTCGGAATACATAGTTGGATCGGATTGTCATAACAATTTGGTAACATGTAGACTAGAAATTAACTGACTTACTTACTAACTTAATTAATCAGTTGGAATACGTAGTTGGATCGGATTGTGATAACAATTTGTTAACATGCAGACTAGAAATCAACTGAATTACTCACTAACTGAATTCCCCAATTTTTATAGGTGCGTCAAAGCAGACAGTGACTGATTGGTAAAATGCAGACTAGAAATCAACTGACTTACTTACTAACTTAATTAATCAGTCGGAATACATAGTTGGATCGGATTGTCATAACAATTTGGTAACATGTAGACTAGAAATCAACTGACTTACTTACTAACTTAATTAATCAGTCGGAATACATAGTTGGATCGGATTGTCATAACAATTTGGTAACATGTAGACTAGAAATTAACTGACTTACTTACTAACTTAATTAATCAGTTGGAATACGTAGTTGGATCGGATTGTGATAACAATTTGTTAACATGCAGACTAGAAATCAACTGAATTACTCACTAACTGAATTCCCCAATTTTTATAGGTGCGTCAAAGCAGACAGTGACTGATTGGTAAATTGCAGACTAGAAATCAACTGACTCACTCACTACTAACTGAATTAATCAGTTAGAATACATACTTGGATCGGATCATGATAACAATCTGGTAAAATGCAGACTCGAAATCAACTGAATTACTCACTAACTGAATTTCCCAATTTTCATAGGTGCGTCAAAGCAGACAGTGACTGATTGGTAAAATGCAGACTAGAAATCAACTGACTTACTTACTAACTTAATTAATCAGTCGGAAAACATAGTTGGATCGGATTGTCATAACAATTTGGTAACATGTAGACTAGAAATTAACTGACTTACTTACTAACTTAATCAATCAGTTGGAATACGTAGTTGGATCGGATTGTGATAACAATTTGTTAACATGCAGACTAGAAATCAACTGAATTACTCACTAACTGAATTCCCCAATTTTTATAGGTGCGTCAAAGCAGACAGTGACTGATTGGTAAAATGCAGACTAGAAATCAACTGACTTACTTACTAACTTAATTAATCAGTCGGAATACATAGTTGGATCGGATTGTCATAACAATTTGGTAACATGCAGACTAGAAATCAACTGAATTACTCACTAACTGAATTCCCCAATTTTTATAGGTGCGTCAAAGCAGACAGTGACTGATTGGTAAAATGCAGACTAGAAATCAACTGACTTACTTACTAACTTAATTAATCAGTCGGAATACATAGTTGGATCGGATTGTCATAACAATTTGGTAACATGTATACTAGAAATTAACTGAATTACTCACTAACTGAATTCCCCAATTTTTATAGGTGCGTCAAAGCAGACAGTGACTGATTGGTAAAATGCAGACTAGAAATCAACTGACTTACTTACTAACTTAATTAATCAGTCGGAATACATAGTTGGATCGGATTGTCATAACAATTTGGTAACATGTAGACTAGAAATTAACTGACTTACTTACTAACTTAATTAATCAGTTGGAATACGTAGTTGGATCGGATTGTGATAACAATTTGTTAACATGCAGACTAGAAATCAACTGAATTACTCACTAACTGAATTCCCCAATTTTTATAGGTGCGTCAAAGCAGACAGTGACTGATTGGTAAAATGCAGACTAGAAATCAACTGACTTACTTACTTACTTAATTAATCAGTTGGAATACGTAGTTGGATCGGATTGTGATAACAATTTGTTAACATGCAGACTAGAAATCAACTGAATTACTCACTAACTGAATTCCCCAATTTTTATAGGTGCGTCAAAGCAGACAGTGACTGATTGGTAAAATGCAGACTAGAAATCAACTGACTTACTTACTAACTTAATTAATCAGTCGGAATACATAGTTGGATCGGATTGTCATAACAATTTGGTAACATGTAGACTAGAAATCAACTGACTTACTTACTAACTTAATTAATCAGTCGGAATACATAGTTGGATCGGATTGTCATAACAATTTGGTAACATGTAGACTAGAAATTAACTGACTTACTTACTAACTTAATTAATCAGTTGGAATACGTAGTTGGATCGGATTGTGATAACAATTTGTTAACATGCAGACTAGAAATCAACTGAATTACTCACTAACTGAATTCCCCAATTTTTATAGGTGCGTCAAAGCAGACAGTGACTGATTGGTAAATTGCAGACTAGAAATCAACTGACTCACTCACTACTTACTGAATTAATCAGTTAGAATACATACTTGGATCGGATCATGATAACAATCTGGTAAAATGCAGACTCGAAATCAACTGAATTACTCACTAACTGAATTTCCCAATTTTCATAGGTGCGTCAAAGCAGACAGTGACTGATTGGTAAAATGCAGACTAGAAATCAACTGACTTACTTACTAACTTAATTAATCAGTCGGAATACATAGTTGGATCGGATTGTCATAACAATTTGGTAACATGTAGACTAGAAATTAACTGACTTACTTACTAACTTAATCAATCAGTTGGAATACGTAGTTGGATCGGATTGTGATAACAATTTGTTAACATGCAGACTAGAAATCAACTGAATTACTCACTAACTGAATTCCCCAATTTTTATAGGTGCGTCAAAGCAGACAGTGACTGATTGGTAAAATGCAGACTAGAAATCAACTGACTTACTTACTAACTTAATTAATCAGTCGGAATACATAGTTGGATCGGATTGTCATAACAATTTGGTAACATGCAGACTAGAAATCAACTGAATTACTCACTAACTGAATTCCCCAATTTTTATAGGTGCGTCAAAGCAGACAGTGACTGATTGGTAAAATGCAGACTAGAAATCAACTGACTTACTTACTAACTTAATTAATCAGTCGGAATACATAGTTGGATCGGATTGTCATAACAATTTGGTAACATGTATACTAGAAATTAACTGAATTACTCACTAACTGAATTCCCCAATTTTTATAGGTGCGTCAAAGCAGACAGTGACTGATTGGTAAAATGCAGACTAGAAATCAACTGACTTACTTACTAACTTAATTAATCAGTCGGAATACATAGTTGGATCGGATTGTCATAACAATTTGGTAACATGTAGACTAGAAATTAACTGACTTACTTACTAACTTAATTAATCAGTTGGAATACGTAGTTGGATCGGATTGTGATAACAATTTGTTAACATGCAGACTAGAAATCAACTGAATTACTCACTAACTGAATTCCCCAATTTTTATAGGTGCGTCAAAGCAGACAGTGACTGATTGGTAAAATGCAGACTAGAAATCAACTGACTTACTTACTAACTTAATTAATCAGTCGGAATACATAGTTGGATCGGATTGTCATAACAATTTGGTAACATGTAGACTAGAAATCAACTGACTTACTTACTAACTTAATTAATCAGTCGGAATACATAGTTGGATCGGATTGTCATAACAATTTGGTAACATGTAGACTAGAAATTAACTGACTTACTTACTAACTTAATTAATCAGTTGGAATACGTAGTTGGATCGGATTGTGATAACAATTTGTTAACATGCAGACTAGAAATCAACTGAATTACTCACTAACTGAATTCCCCAATTTTTATAGGTGCGTCAAAGCAGACAGTGACTGATTGGTAAATTGCAGACTAGAAATCAACTGACTCACTCACTACTAACTGAATTAATCAGTTAGAATACATACTTGGATCGGATCATGATAACAATCTGGTAAAATGCAGACTCGAAATCAACTGAATTACTCACTAACTGAATTTCCCAATTTTCATAGGTGCGTCAAAGCAGACAGTGACTGATTGGTAAAATGCAGACTAGAAATCAACTGACTTACTTACTAACTTAATTAATCAGTCGGAATACATAGTTGGATCGGATTGTGATAACAATTTGTTAACATGCAGACTAGAAATCAACTGAATTACTCACTAACTGAATTCCCCAATTTTTATAGGTGCGTCAAAGCAGACAGTGACTGATTGGTAAATTGCAGACTAGAAATCAACTGACTCACTCACTACTAACTGAATCAATCAGTTAGAATACATACTTGGATCGGATCATGATAACAATCTGGTAAAATGCAGACTCGAAATCAACTGAATTACTCACTAACTGAATTTCCTAATTTTCATAGGTGCGTCAAAGCAGACAGTGACTGATTGGTAAAATGCAGACTAGAAATCAACTGACTTACTTACTAACTTAATTAATCAGTTAGAATACATATTTGGATCGGATCATGATAACAATCTGGTAACATGCAGACCAGAAATCAACTGAATTACTCACCAACTGAATTCCATAATTCTTATAGGTGCATCAAAGCAGACAGTGACAAATTGGTAACATTTGAACTATTTAGTGATAACAATGCGATATCACCTATTATGACTACTAATGGCTGCCAATTTTTGGAGCAAAGACAGATGCGATGTCAATTTGAAGTATTTTCTGAAGCGTGCAACTGGTGAATGGTTGCGACAACAACTCATAACAGATGATCTGACTCGACACCAGTTTTCGATGAGAGGGATGATGAGGGTTGTTGCATTATGAATGGGTCTCGATTGCCAGTTTCAAATACTTTGAACTAGTCTGTCGTAACGTTCAAATCCAGTGATTGGTGTATAATGAAGACCCATCACTGATCACAGCTGACAATGATTAGACATTCACTAAATTTGCGGTGATAACAATTTTATTATATTCTAAATTTTGGTTCGTTCTCATATAAAAATGAGATATGATTGAAGTCTGCTGATCTGCACATATTTGCCTAGGACTTCGTCACTATCAATATATTAATCAAATCGACAGGAGATCAGCCCTCACAGGTGAAATGTCACAACACTCTTACGCCGGTGGCTACGCTGATGTTTGGAACTGAGTTGACAACTCCTAACTCTAGCGAGGCTCGAGCTTGCTCGTAGCCGGGAAATTTAAATGTTTCTACGCATGCGCGGTTCGCAACCACTTTCATCTAACGCTCAGGGTATACTCTCCAAAAAAAAAAAATTAACAACGGGCGTCTGATTACAGTGCTTCCTTTAAAGGAATGAAATCAGTGATGTAACATAAAGAATAGCATAATGCGTAGACTGAACAAGTGTGAAGTTGTAGAGCATGTAACAGCAGCAATGATAATCCGCCATTCCGTGATAATCAATCGAAGTGAAGAGACGTGTAAGTTGAACAATAGCATTATAATTCTCGTCAATCGCGCGATTCTTAGACATTTTTGTCCAAAATTTCACCAATCCCCATTTTGCATCCTTAGAATTATGGCAGAAATGAATGAAAAGCTGCGAGACCATGGGCGTATAGTAGGGCTGTGGCAGGGCGGTATGGGGTTTCCGGCGCTAGCAGGTAAAATGAGATTGATACGACAATTAATGACTTACTTGATTTCTCAATCGTCAATTGTTATGGTAATAACAAATGTGACTCTGAAATATCCACGAAAGTATTAAAGAATGAATACAAACAGAGTAGTAAATCGAATCTAAATTTCATTTTGAATTATTGAAAACCATGTTTCCACGCTGGTTCGTTTATTATCCAACGCTTGATTAACAGGGATAAACTCCAGATCGAAAATTTACGTTGATTATTTACTTGATCACCCGACCTCCACAGCGGGCATGGGTTTTTGGGTGTTGTAGAGGAAGTTGACTCAACCATTTTCGCGTTCAAATTAACCGTCGGTTATCCTACATAGACAAGTGTTAAAAGTTGAAATTTCATCAAAATAACTGCTTTATTTGCAACTAAATTCAATATTTTCAGTTATTTTGATTTCCAGAATGCAGCTTGTATGTATGCGGCTTGTATTTATTTTTTTGACAATTTGGATTGCCTTTAATTTATTACTGTTTTGTTTGGGTTTCATTTGACTGTTGATAATTTTTTCCCATCATCTCGCGAAACTGCGGATTCATTTATTCATAATTATCCGCTCACCCGTTCTGACAATATTATAATTACAGAAGAGACGGGGTACAGCTTGAGCACCTGCCATAGGGTGGTCGAGCGGTTCTCGGAAGGGGGTATGGCCGCTGGACCGCGTGACAAACCGAAGTACGACGGCTGAGGAGGACGCCCGCATCGTTGCAGATGTCCGCGAACATCGCTTCGAGCCGGCGTCCTCCTCAGCTCATCGCGTAGGGCGGGGGGTGTCAGACTGGATCGTGCGACAACGTCTTAATGAAGTCGGGTTGAAGTGCCGTCGAGCCGCCAAGACGGTGGATTTGACTGAACGGCATCGCCTAGCCCGCATGCAGTTCGCCGAAAATTGCATGCAAGTAACGGATGCTGAATGGGCGACGGTTATATTTACAGACGAAAAAGTGTTTTCGTCCGATAAAGACGGGAGGTTCAGGGTGTGGAGAGAAGATGGGGAGCGATACAATCCCGGCAACCTTCTACTTCAACGCGCTAGTGGAAGGGTAACGACGGCATTTTGGGGCTGGATAGCCAAGGCTGGTGTGGGTGAGTTGGTGCCCGTCAGTCGCCGAATGAATGCTGTGGAGTATATCGAGGTCCTCGAAAATTCAATGATTCCTTCGGTAAGGGCTGTATATCCTGAAGAAGAGGTACCGATTATCCGCCTAGTGGAGGATAATAGTCCGGTGCACACCGCTGGCATCGTGAGGGAATGGTACGCTAGGCACCCAGACGTGCAGCGGTTTAATTGGCCGGCCAAATCCCCAGACCTCAATCCGATTGAGAATGTCTGGTTGGAGGTGGTTCGAACTTTTAGGCCGGTGCACGGAGAAACAGTGCCACAGTTGCAAAATAGAGTCGTTCGATCCTGGGAATCACTTCGAGGGAGGCCAGATTATACGGAGGCTGTAGTGGGGTCCATGCATCGCCGCATGGAAAAGTTGTTGGAGAACAACGGTTGGCCCATCAACTATTGAAGTTGGTGGCCGCTACAGTCAAAGTGTATCTGGGATTTTCTCGAATGCTGATAAAAGCAACATTTTTCTGACAGTATTCACATAGCCAAAAGAATAAGCCTCCCATAAAGCCACGGATCATTATAGCCTGGTGTGTCAGATAAACTCAGCCGGTTGGTGTGAGCTTGACGGTATTTATTCCTCTGTATACAGTTCCATTGAGCTACATGCAAAATTCAATTCTTGTAATTTCAAATTTTTTTATTTTCTCGCATGATTATCCAAAATATTCCACTACATTCTAGCTGAAGTTGCCTTGAAACTGGTTGTGTCGTGTCGGGATCAAAACTCATCCACCTATTGGAATACACCTATACCTTTTTGCGCGTAATATTTATTTGCATTATACTAAGCATATTTATTTTCAATTTTTGTATTTGAATGTAGTATTTTATTGTGGTATACAGCTGTAGCTTCACTTTATTGATTGATTTATTTGATAATTTTTTTATAATGCCGGTCTTTTAATGATTGGTAGTTAAATAGAGTCCAAAATTTTGATAACTTAGATTCTTTGTGAGCTGTGATACGTAGCTTCATTTATCGTTCACTAAGCTACCCGTTATTTGTATTTAGAGTATTTGTTGGCGTAGAGTCATGGGCTTTGACTCAGTGGAGTCATATATTATATTCAAAAAGACACGAATACACCACGACACAAGAACTCTAGGTCGCGATAATAATCGTTAACATCATTAATGCAACACAAACTTGAACAATAATTTTATATCGGTATCGCACCATCTAGTTTGTCCCAAAAAGGACATTTCATTATTTATGTTAATTTCAAAGTGTTTTTATTTTGCAAGATTCGTTAGAGTCTCACGCTAAGTACACTTTAAAGAAGTGTAGGACAAAGTCTCACGCCGAATACACATTCTAAGGGTATGTACGACACAGTGACTCTTGACAGCTGTTGTCATTGTCGCAGGTATTTTCACAACGAATATTTGATACTTTCCATGTTGGCACTACACTATCTGCCGCATCAAATGCTGTTATATTTAGAAATCGTTATTATAGGCTGAGATATCATAGTAATTAATAACGCTTTTAGAATGTTCAACACTTTGAAACCTATTTTATATTGGCACCACCCCAGTCAGATACCAAAAATTGGTATACCTGAATCTACTAATGATGAGTCACGAAAGTAATTGTTCACACTATTGACATTACATACAATTTGAAACCCATTGTATGGCACCTCTACAGTCATCTCATTTCAAACCGTTATAACGGTGATAAGTCATTATGAGTGCGATAGTATTTGTTCTGAGTATTTGAAACTAGCTATCGAGACCCATTCATAATGCAACCACCCTCATCATCCCTCTCATCGAAAACTGGTGACGAGTCAGATCATCTGTTATGAGTTGTTGTCGCAACCATTCACCAGTTGCACGCTTCAGAAAATACTTCAAATTGACATCGCATCTGTCTTTGCTCCAAAAATTGGCAGCCATTAGTAGTCATAATAGGTGATATCGCATTGTTATCACTAAATAGTTCAAATGTTACCAATTTGTCACTGTCTGCTTTGATGCACCTATAAGAATTATGGAATTCAGTTGGTGAGTAATTCAGTTGATTTCTGGTCTGCATGTTACCAGATTGTTATCATGATCCGATCCAAATATGTATTCTAACTGATTAATTAAGTTAGTAAGTAAGTCAGTTGATTTCTAGTCTGCATTTTACCAATCAGTCACTGTCTGCTTTGACGCACCTATGAAAATTGGGAAATTCAGTTAGTGAGTAATTCAGTTGATTTCGAGTCTGCATTTTACCAGATTGTTATCATAATCCGATCCAAGTATGTATTCTAACTGATTGATTCAGTTAGTAGTGAGTGAGTCAGTTGATTTCTAGTCTGCAATTTACCAATCAGTCACTGTCTGCTTTGACGCACCTATAAAAATTGGGGAATTCAGTTAGTGAGTAATTCAGTTGATTTCTAGTCTGCATGTTAACAAATTGTTATCACAATCCGATCCAACTACGTATTCCAACTGATTGATTAAGTTAGTAAGTAAGCCAGTTAATTTCTAGTCTACATGTTACCAAATTGTTATGACAATCCGATCCAACTATGTATTCCGACTGATTAATTAAGTTAGTAAGTAAGTCAGTTGATTTCTAGTCTGCATTTTACCAATCAGTCACTGTCTGCTTTGACGCACCTATAAAAATTGGGAAATTCAGTTAGTGAGTAATTCAGTTAATTTCTAGTATACATGTTACCAAATTGTTATGACAATCCGATCCAACTATGTATTCCGACTGATTAATTAAGTTAGTAAGTAAGTCAGTTGATTTCTAGTCTGCATGTTAACAAATTGTTATCACAATCCGATCCAACTACGTATTCCAACTGATTAATTAAGTTAGTAAGTAAGTCAGTTAATTTCTAGTCTACATGTTACCAAATTGTTATGACAATCCGATCCAACTATGTATTCCGACTGATTAATTAAGTTAGTAAGTAAGTCAGTTGATTTCTAGTCTGCATTTTACCAATCAGTCACTGTCTGCTTTGACGCACCTATAAAAATTGGGAAATTCAGTTAGTGAGTAATTCAGTTAATTTCTAGTCTACATGTTACCAAATTGTTATGACAATCCGATCCAACTATGTATTCCGACTGATTAATTAAGTTAGTAAGTAAGTCAGTTGATTTCTAGTCTACATGTTACCAAATTGTTATGACAATCCGATCCAACTATGTATTCCGACTGATTAATTAAGTTAGTAAGTAAGTCAGTTGATTTCTAGTCTGCATTTTACCAATCAGTCACTGTCTGCTTTGACGCACCTATAAAAATTGGGGAATTCAGTTAGTGAGTAATTCAGTTGATTTCTAGTCTGCATGTTAACAAATTGTTATCACAATCCGATCCAACTACGTATTCCAACTGATTAATTAAGTTAGTAAGTAAGTCAGTTAATTTCTAGTCTACATGTTACCAAATTGTTATGACAATCCGATCCAACTATGTATTCCGACTGATTAATTAAGTTAGTAAGTAAGTCAGTTGATTTCTAGTCTGCATTTTACCAATCAGTCACTGTCTGCTTTGACGCACCTATAAAAATTGGGGAATTCAGTTAGTGAGTAATTCAGTTAATTTCTAGTATACATGTTACCAAATTGTTATGACAATCCGATCCAACTATGTATTCCGACTGATTAATTAAGTTAGTAAGTAAGTCAGTTGATTTCTAGTCTGCATTTTACCAATCAGTCACTGTCTGCTTTGACGCACCTATAAAAATTGGGGAATTCAGTTAGTGAGTAATTCAGTTGATTTCTAGTCTGCATGTTACCAAATTGTTATGACAATCCGATCCAACTATGTATTCCGACTGATTAATTAAGTTAGTAAGTAAGTCAGTTGATTTCTAGTCTGCATTTTACCAATCAGTCACTGTCTGCTTTGACGCACCTATAAAAATTGGGGAATTCAGTTAGTGAGTAATTCAGTTGATTTCTAGTCTGCATGTTAACAAATTGTTATCACAATCCGATCCAACTACGTATTCCAACTGATTAATTAAGTTAGTAAGTAAGTCAGTTAATTTCTAGTCTACATGTTACCAAATTGTTATGACAATCCGATCCAACTATGTATTCCGACTGATTAATTAAGTTAGTAAGTAAGTCAGTTGATTTCTAGTCTGCATGTTAACAAATTGTTATCACAATCCGATCCAACTACGTATTCCAACTGATTAATTAAGTTAGTAAGTAAGTCAGTTAATTTCTAGTCTACATGTTACCAAATTGTTATGACAATCCGATCCAACTATGTATTCCGACTGATTAATTAAGTTAGTAAGTAAGTCAGTTGATTTCTAGTCTGCATTTTACCAATCAGTCACTGTCTGCTTTGACGCACCTATAAAAATTGGGAAATTCAGTTAGTGAGTAATTCAGTTAATTTCTAGTCTACATGTTACCAAATTGTTATGACAATCCGATCCAACTATGTATTCCGACTGATTAATTAAGTTAGTAAGTAAGTCAGTTGATTTCTAGTCTGCATTTTACCAATCAGTCACTGTCTGCTTTGACGCACCTATGAAAATTGGGGTATTCAGTTAGTGAGTAAGTCAGTTGATTCCTAGTCCGCACGCACACTTTGTTATTATTGCCTGTTCGGATATACCTATTAACATTACTCAATTGAGTTAATAAGTCTGTTTGTTGGAGTAGTTTTAGTTGTAGTCATGCCATGTTCTGTCTAGTGTTAGTTTAAAGACCAATTCTATATTGTCATCATATTGAATGTGGATACCGCAATCACAGTATTAACAGCCAAAAGTTGATAATAAATGACATTTATCCGACCTACGTGTCTGTATATTTTGTATCAGCATTCGTTTTGTAATCTATTCTGAAAAGTTTTCGGTTTAGCCCAGACATGATATTTCACAATGATGGTTTACTACGGAAGTTCCTCACCCGCGTGATCAGATAAGTATCTCGACTGCAACATATGTCCTCCTTTACTGTAAAAACTGTGGAGTCGCATCTTGTCCTCACAAACTATGAGTTATCGTTACCATCATTGACCAGTGACATCCTTCGCTGACAATAATTTTCCAACCGCACCTGATATCCATAATTTGAAAATCAGCCGACACTTTGCTGCTTCACTGGATCGTATTGAACTCAGTCGATCGGGCGCTCATGTTGATTAATGTGAGAGTTTGCTGCCATTCATATGACAGCGACGAAATTTCTTTGGCAGTGTCATCCCACCCACTCTGAAATTTTTAGAGCCACCTACCCATCATACGTTGTGACATATTGCTCAATCTGAGAGCGCCAGAAAATTAGCCATCATCAATGAATTTCCATATGCATGACAGACCGTTCACTTTGACGAGGTATTGTACGATGGAGGTGCGTCGCAGAAGACTACCCTCTGGTCTGTGATGGCTGGTAGAGCTGACTCCGCTACCTCTAGAGATAATAACCAAACCACGAAGAATCTTGTTTTTCAACAAATAGAACAACTCATTATCATGACATTCTATAATGACATTCATAATGACTAATATGCGCTTTTCATTTTCGGACAGAAAACACGTGTTTACTCTGTCATCGACGGAGATCATCCTATCCTATTTAATTCACCATTTCATTTCTCTGACACAAATAAAAACATCAGTCGTGTTTTCCACTACACTATCGACGTATATCATTTTATTATGGTCGGTAGACACTTCTAATGCGTCTCGTTAATTGTTAAATGCGTCTCGTTTATTGTCGTTTTCTTACAACAATCATTTCGATTGCATCAGTGGCAAGTGTTGACTCTGTCATTGACGAAGATCATCCTATCCTATTTAATTCACCATTTCATTTCTCTGACACAAATGAAAACATCAGTCGTGTTTTCCACTACACTATCGACGTATATCATCTTATTATGGTCGGTAGACACTTCTAATGCGTCTCGTTAATTGTTAAATGCGTCTCGTTTATTGTCGTTTTCTTACAACCATCATTTCGATTGCATCAATGTCAAGTGTTTACTCTGTCATCGACGAAGATCATCCTATCCTGTTTAATCCACCATATCATTTCTCTGACACAAATAAAAACATCAGTCGTGTTTTCCACTACACTATCGACGTGTATCATTTTATTATGTTCGGTAGACATTTCTAATGCGTTTCATTAATTGTTAAACAGCCATGTCAGTTTTGTGAGGTTAACACCTCACATCGACCGATCGATGCGAGTCGAGCCGCTCCGGTTCACCACCTCTGCCGTGGCGCTGCTGTAGTATTCCTTCATAAGGTGTGCCAACCTATATCACCCCGCGTAGTGTCTAACATTTCAGTTATGATTAAGGTATGTGTACACTTGGCGAGATCATAACTGAAGTAGTCAGACACTACGCGATGAGCTGTAGGTTGGCGTAAAATATCCCTAGTCTAGGCAGCAAACGGGGGTTTGACTTTTCGCAAATATCTCGAGAACTGATTGAGATTTTCAAAATTTTAAAATAGATTCGAAAAGAGGAGGAAATGACCTCAAAAAAGTCTCGACTCCCGGAACTAGAGGACCATTATTCATAATCTTTCTAGAAACGTAAAAATACGGCCGAAAACAGCTAGTCTGGCTTGCGCGCGTCACGCAATGAAACGGCCCACAAGCCAGTCTAGCCGTTTTCGGCCGTATTTTCACGCTTCTATAAAGATTATAAATAATGGTCCTCTAGTTCCGGGAGTCGAGACTTTTTTGAGGTCATTTCCTCTTCTTTTCGAATCTTTTTTAAAATTTTGAAAATCTCAATCAGTTCTCGAGATATTTGCGAAAAATCAAACGCCCGTTTGCTGTCTAGACTAGGGATATTTTACGCCAACCTACAGCTCATCGCGTAGTGTCTAACTACTTCAGTTATGATCTCGCCAAGTGTACAACTCTGCCATTTTGGATCTAGGCTATTTTACATTTTTCGATCAGAATGGCATAAAATTTTTCGATCCAAAAAATTTTAGAATCGAGGGTTAGGCAGAACGAAGAATCCCTGAAATTAACAGGATGGTATTCGGTTTCGTTTTTTTTTTATCATTGTTTCCGTTCATAAAAAAGTGGATTTCACGTGAACATTTGCGCCTGCAGTCGAGATTGGTGTTTTTGACTAGAAGGGCATCATATTTTTGGTTTAATAAATCACCAAAAATGAGGATTGAGCATACCTAAGAACCCCTGAAATTTTCGTAATGTTGTCCAACTTTAATTTTATTTTAATTGAGTTCATTCGAAATTGGTCCTTATAAATTTGCAAATAATATCTTAAAAATAAATAAATAAGAAAGGGAGACCGTTTCTTAAATTCTAGGAGTTCTTGGGTATGCTCAATTTTTATTTTTGATCATTTATTAATTCAAAAATATGATGCCCTTCTGGTTAAAAAACAGCGATTTCGACTGCAGGCGCGAATATCCACGCGAAATCGACTTTTTTATGAACGGAAACATTGATAAAAAAAACGAAGCCGAATACCATCGTATAAATTTCAGAAATTCTTCGTTATGCTCAAGCCTAAATTTCGAGATTTTTTTGATCGAAAAATTTAATGCCCTTCTGATCGATAAATGTAAAATGACCTGCATCCAAAATGGCAGAGTTGTACATTTTTGAATTTTTTTTTTTTGCTACAGCTTGAAAGGTGACTGTTAGACGATCAGAAATCATCATAGAAAAATAAGCCAAAGTAACCGATTATCTATGCAGTTACTTTCAATTCAATTCACTTTGAGTTTTTTTTTTATATTGATTTTTTTTTTCTTCGAATTCATAACTTTCGAACCGTTGAAGACTCCATCTTCGATAAGGTCTCGAAAATTTTGGTCTTTGATACAGAATTTTACAAAAAAAAACAGAATTTTACAAAAAAACTCCACGAAATCAATTATGCCCAGATTATCGAGACAACGATTTTCCGCATTTCTACCGAATTTTAGCATCCGAAAATAAATTTGAATACTCGTAACATAGATATATCGAACTAGATCGGACAAGATGGCGTCGAATTTTAGTGTCGCACCATAAATGTAGGCGGCGCGCTCGGCGAAAAAGGTTTTTTTGAGGATTTCGCTTCAGGACGCTGTTTTACTTACAGAATGACCTAATACCCCATGAGTCGTGCGACTCCGAAAATGATTTGCTAGACAGGTCGATAAAAGAATTTAATGAAACTGTTCAACTTGACCGACAAATATGTGAACAAGCGGAATTAGCCGTGTTATACACGGCATCCATAAATTTTTAACGTTAGGTACATACATGGCTGCTATACCCGTGATAAATTATTCCAGTAATTTTTCAACATACAGAATCCAAACTCCAAAAATGCACCAATGCACGGCATGGTGAATTGTATTTTCCATGTACAGGATGATTTTTTTGAAGTGTGACAACATAGATATATGGTGACAAGCACTTCTCTGAAAACCCGAGGAATTTTTTGGAAAATATTTGGAACAAAAGTTGCAAAATTATAAAAGGATAATTCAATATAGCATGATAATACATAATACCATGAATTTGAAAATCTATCTGTGTCACAGATATATTGAACTATATCTATGTCTGTGTTGTATCGTAGATATATTGGATTTGATTTAATTTTAAACTTTATAAAGTTTTTTATCGCTCGCGCTTTATTTCTAATCTTTAGTATATCAACTTCAAGACAAAAAATTAAAAATTTGTTGATATTTAGATTTAATGGTCACTCGAAAACATTTTAAGCACTTTACTTCAAAAGTTGAAAAATCTTGAGCAGCTCTTAGAAATCAAAATATCGACTCGATATTTGCAGAATCTCTACATCATTTTCAACCTAGAAAATAAAAGAATGATGAGAACAAAAAAACAAAAAAAAATCAATTTTTGACGATTTTGGAAATTTTTGAAAATCTTGAGTGACCCCAAAACTTTTACTGTTCGAGCTGATCTTTAGAGGGGCTCTTAAAACATGTTGAACTATTATAAATATTCGTTCCTCTTCAGCCAGGGTAATCCATATGGTTGATCGATTTCTAATTGCAAAAAAAATATTTCGAAAAATTTTAGATTTTAAACCGAAAATTGGGATACATATACTAAGAATATATATTGAATATACCCCCCTTGTTGAATGAAATCACCACACTAAATCTATGACCTCACTGACAATTGCTCAATGAAACCGGTGACCAAAATTACAAGTTTTTTCTTCTATAATTAGTTAAAAATACCAAAATGATCTCTTGAGAGTGCGAATTTATAAATTGCTACGGGATTTTCAATAGCTTAAACTACTAATGTCCACTATTTACAAAAATACGATGATGGGTATTCATAATTCAGACATCATTTACGTTAGAACTACTATCGTACTATCTTTATGGTGGAAGGAAAAAAACGAATACAAGCAATATATTTATTTTTAGTAATTTATTCTCAAAAAATTGAATGGGTGGGGGGGGGGGGGCAGCGTCGCGGCCCCGCCATCAACCATTATTACTTCATTTGTAATAATGGTTGATGACGGGAGCCGCACCCCTCCCCCTGCCACGGCGTCGATTATTTTTGTTTTTGTTTTTTTTTTTGCTGTGGCTGCTGCTGCTGCTGCTCCTGGGGCAGCGGTGGCTGCTGCTGCTGCAGTAGTAGCTGCTGGGGCAGCGGTGGCAGTGGTGGCTGCTGGGGCAGCGGTAGCAGCGGTATCTGCTGGGGCAGCTGCTGCTGGTGCTGCTGCCGGGGCTGCGGTGGCTGCTGCTGGGGCCGCTCCTGTAGCACCGTCACCGCAGCCCTCAGTGCCTGCAGCTCGGCCAAGATCTGTGCCACCACATTCTGTAAATGATCATAAATATGAGCTATAATTTGAAGTATGGATAACACTGAAATCAAAAAATTTCGCTTGTACAACATCTTTGTACTCCAAAATTCTGCTCCGGTCCTTTCCAACAAATTTCCAATTTGAATAGTTTTGTTGACTTGGACTAGTTTTTTAATCCAGAGTATGCTTTATGGTAAATTGGAATCTTTACTAATCATAGTGTTGTGAAATATGACATATTGATCAGAACTACTAGTAGCACATTAATTTTGTCAGTACACTTCAATATACATATGTATATTTGTGTCAGGTTTGTGTGATAAAAAATACTAAGACTTTTCATGTACAAAAAATATATTAAAGAAAGGAGCGTAGTGGTTGCGGATAAAATTCTTCCTCCGACAATAGATAAATCCTACGTGTGGTGATCAAACCGACAATTTCTCTGTGCTACGAATCAAATGCCTGATCAAAGAAATTTAAACGGATTGGGCGATAGATTACACTCAGTACGTCAAGTCACTCGACACAATAGTTTTTCATCATAAGGTAACTCCTAAAATTGTTAAGAAAAAAAAATTTAGCACCTTTTCAAAAATGAATTCATGATTGAAGTGTTGAATTGGATACGGTATAAAACTGAAATGAGTGTATGAACATTCAAGATCTGTTACGTACGTTCGGAATTAAAACGTTTTGGAGGGAGACGTCCCTCCGCCGGGGGGGGCTGGCGCTGCTGCGGGGGGGGGGGGAGATTCCCTCGCCCCCCCCAGCTACCGCCGAGTAACTCCGGCGTTGCTTACCTTTTTTTTCTTTATAAACAACAAAATATCACTTTAATGCCAAAATTATTTATTTGGAAGAGGAATATCCTACCACGTTAAATATATGAAGGATATATCCATGCTACAATAGAAATATTGAATATATTTGTTCAATATATCTATGATGCTACCTCGAATGGTAACATGTGCTACCACGCTACCATAAAGGCGGGAAGACAGTTGACAATATATTTTATCGGTTAAATTGGGTACAGTCAATTTTAATCAACAGAGTAGAACTCATGAGAGAATTTAAGAAGAAAAAATTGCAGATACGAGCATGGTTTTTGCAAGTTTCGAACTATCCCGGTAAGGGTTGAAATGTGTGTTATTTTTGTATGTATATTCCAAATAAGACATTACAATGTATTTCTGAACTTCAAATGTTAAATATCTAGTGTAATAATGAGAATTTCAGTTGGATGTGTGGCAAAAAAAAAATTAGTTAAACAAGCAGTGCTCACCGGCCATGTCTAATGTTCATGAAAGACTGATGAAATCGGTTAGTTGTTGCACTGCGTCGGCGGCGTGATTCGAAATCGCCTCAGTGCTACCACCTTAATATTTGACGCCGCCCATTTCAGCGACTGTAGCGCGTCATTCACCAGAATTACCCACGTAAAAATACAGTTGGTATCACCGTATGGTATCACTACCAAGCGCCAACTTTGGCCGATTTCAATTCTGCGCATACGCGAGCTTTACCGCGTTCCTAGTTTACAGAATTGCGTCCACATTTCTCTCTCTTCGAAAAAAGAGATGAAGAATTCGCATGTTCAACATCGTCTTCTCCAAGATTTCTGGAGAAGTTTTTTTTATATGCTACGCTGAACATTGCACAAACGCTGTTTATAAATTTACGCATATTTTAGTGCGAATTTTGATTCGCCGTTATCGATGTGTGCAGTACATCCGTGCTCACCACGGTGAAAATTGAATTCTGTTTGGGACTTTCGTGTCTTTAATTGTAACGAGTTAGCTACTGTTCAATCTTCGGCAGTAGATGAGCTGAACAACGTAGACCGAACAAAAAATCTACGTGCAAGAAAGTGGTTACGTCATGGCGACCCAAACCAGGGATGTGTGTTTTTACAAAAAATGCACATCGAGCCGAGATAAAGAGGGCATAACGCTATTCTGCTTCCCGAAGACCGAGGATCCAAGATACGAAAAGTGGATCCGAAATGCAGGTAGGTACCTCAAAATTCGTTTTATATGGTTCTATTTTTGGTATACAATTTGCAAACGTACAAAACAGATTGCTTTTCGCTAAAATTAAACCGCTTCGAGTACCACTCGTGCAGCGGAAAATCGTAACTATTTCGTTTATTTATTTTCAGGCTAGCGCTGCAAGATACAAGTGCGCCCCAACATTCATTTTTCTCTTCGTCGATTGTTGTGAACAACTTTGTAAACATCTAAGCAGCCGTCTTGCAAGTCAGATCACGTAGATTTGCATCTATTGGTCAAAACATGTCGAAGCTGGTAAAGAGTATGAAACAAACTCACATGGCAAGTTTAATTATTCTGAGATTCTTTCATAGTATTCGGTTCCTTGAATTATGGAAAAAATATTTCTGCATTTCACATTAAATTTTAATGGATGAAATTTTGTTTTTTTCATCACGAAGCGTTCGTGAACTCTATTTTTCTCAATCGCATATAAGACACTCTGCGGTACGCAGGGCCTTTTTCTTCTTGTAATCCTTTCTGCCGACGCTCACTCGGACGAGGAGAGACGCGCGGGGGCACAAAACTCGAGCTGTAGTCGGAACGTCTCGCGGTAGTAAAGGCGGGAAGAGGGCGAAAGAGAATAACTCGCGGGGCCGCAAAACTTGAGCTATTGTCGGATGTCGCAGCCAGTGTTGGGCATAAATTGTATTTATATCGATCGTATCGGCGTTCATAACTAATTTTTGAACAAATTAATATTACCTCAGAGACTTTCACTTTTCGCATAATTGGTATTTATTCATGACAAAATTTGATAAAATATTGTGGAACAAATAATTTTACCGTCGCAAATGATAAATTGCATAAAAATCCGTAATGTGCGAAGTAAAATTTTTAATTGCTGGAAAATGTTATACTTGTTGACTTAAAAATTAATATTTAGTGAAGTAATCAATATTTCGATTCGACAAGTTGATAATTAATGCAAAAATAGGATAATGATAGCTGTCAATTATTGATGAGGAAACGGAATATTATGTTTATAAGCATAGATATTTCAATATATCTGTGTTATAAGCTATTTATAAATATCTGAGAAATTATGTTTTTTTTTTTTAATTTTTATGAAAACTGGTAATTATTTTTTGTACTTTTTTATTTTTATGCAAAAAAGTTATCATTCATTGTCCTTTTTTATTTTTATAGAATTTAGCTATTCTTTTTGTTCAATTTATACATTTCCTTACCTTGCACATTGCAACTTCGAACGATTTAGAAATAAAATTCTATGCCGTCCTTGAAAACCATACTTCGGAAAATCAATAGATTGACGAAGATCAATAAATAAGTTCATAAAAGAGCATCTCTACTACTAGTATTCGTTTATACTCCGTCATGAATGTAAAAAAAAATGTATATTAAGGTAGTTCACACTCAAACCGAGTTTTCTTAGGAATCTGATAAAATTGAAACATATTATAAAAACATATGTGCAATTCCACGTCAGACCGGACGGATTCAGCGACTTTTTGACTTCGTATTTTTTAAATCGATTAAAACTTTTTCTGTGTGATATATGCACAACAAAAATCGACACGTATTTCGGCGTTCGTTCAAAATATTCTTTTTTCAAAAGTTACAATATATTCAGTTTTGTTGCAAAATGAGTGCGCGGTGAGCTGCAAGAATAAATATCTGCGGTTCTATTCGTCGTAGGAAGATGATCGACAGCGCATTTCAAAGGTGATAGAATGGACTTTCGTAAAAAAATTTGTTTACCCGGAAATCATTGCAAATTATATTAGTTATTAACAAATGAAATGTTTGATGATTTTTTACTATGGAAAGAGCCATTTTCAAAATTCTGAAAAAAAATATTTTCGGATACCTTATTCAATTCTGGATAAAGAACATTTATTCTTTCATGGAGGTTTGATGGAGTCTATTTTTTATTGAATTATTCATCAGTCGCCGCGTCGCGCCACGCCAAATTGCACCGCGCGCGACTCATGGCGTAGCGCCCGAGTGTGATCTGAACGGTTCCGAAGTGATGGAGGCGCTCTCGGGCGCTAAGCTAAATCGCTGATAAACGGATAAATAATTCAATAAAAAATAGACTCCATCAAACCTAAAGAAAAAAAAAATTTCGGTATTCAGAATTGAATAAGATATCCGAAAATATTTTTTTAAGAATTTTGGAAATGGCTCTTTCCATGGTAGACAATCATTAAACATTTCATTTGTTAATAACTATTATAATTTGCAATGATTTCCGGGTAAACAAAATGTTTTCTGAAAGCCTATTCTTTCACCTTTAAAATGCGCTGTCGATCATCTTCCTACGACAAATAGAAACGCGGATATTAATTCTTGAAGCTCACCGGGCGCTCATTTTACAACAAAACTGAATATGTTGTTACTTCCAAAAAAAATATATTTTGATCGATTCCGAAAATACGCGGGTCATTTCTTGTCCGGTCTGACATGGAATTGCCCATATTTATTTGAAAAAACGAAAGAAATTTTTTCACCAATTGTGAAGCGAGATATGAAGAATGAAAATGTGCATAATTAACAGAAGTGCTTAAGGGTGTCCCAGCGCCGAGCCCGAACTCCGAAATGAGTTTTGAAACGATCGCAGCACACCTGATGTTCCTCATGCGAACCACGTTAATTTCAGTACCGTCGGTACGCCCAATACTCAATGGGTAATAGTAGCACTGGCGCTCATCCCATTCATACAATGTTATGAGAATTGTCGATATATCTTGGGATCGTCTTCGTAATTAGTTTTTCGTCTGTCGTATTTCAACAACGATCGACCACGACTGGATAATATTTATATATGAAGCATTCCACGACCGACGGGTCGTCGGCCTGATCCCTGATGGGGATTTTGATGTCCAATGGATCTGTTAGATTGTTTCGGTCAAAAATTATACTTCTAATTTTCAGAAAATTTTTCGCCATTGTCCTGGCGATTTCAAATATATTTGGCACGAAGATGGACATTTTTAAAATCGCTGAAGTGTCCGTGTAAAATCGGGGACTCGAAAATTCATTTGTCGTTATGACCCGAAACTGGGATGAAAATGCTGAATATTTTTTTTTGAATTTTTGATTTTGAAAAAACAAAAAATTTTTTAATGGTGGTTTCTTGTAAGAAAAAACAAATGAAAAAGAAACTTCAACACAAAAAATTTAAAAAAACCCGTATTGAACATTTTTTGGCCTCATCAGAACTACGTTCATGGACCAAAATTTTCTCGGAGCTGCAAACTTATGTGAGAAAATTAGTCTACTCTTGTGGATATAGTTTCAAATAGTCGTCTTTGAACAGAGTATTTTTGGGAACAAACGGGGAAAAATAGGAACGACCCATCCGATCGAGCTTCCAGAAATTCATACGTACTTGCACCATATTGAAAATGAAAATATTCCAAATTGATAATTGCTTTTCAGAGTGAGAACAATCCTAAAAAAAATATGTATCCGATCAAAAATCGCAAGGTGAAATTCATTGGCCGAATACAAGTGAAAACATTTCAAAATATATTTTGTTTGTGGGTCGTTGGAGATGAACCGAGTCATCGTGACGTGATGTAATAAATCGATGAATTGTTTGCATTTGACAAATCTTGAGGGTGGTGGAATCAGAATTTCTATCAAAACATAATCCTCCAATTTTTACTATTGTTATTATTATTACTATTATTATCATTATAATTATCACATTTTTTTCGGTATCTCACCAATATTATTCACCAAACGGAACCTTTCTACTACTACCGATCATGTAGGAGACGTGCTCTATTTCTCTTATCACAATCAAATACCAAAATCGATAATCACAGAAATATCCCCTCTTTTCATGTGAAAATTCGACGAGCACTGAATGCTGACTTTTAACCGGACTAAAAAATTTGAATATTCCAATCATTCAAATTCAGGGTTCTGATGCGGAGCAATGATGATTTTATTCGAAAAAAAAAAATTGAAGAACATGGTCTCATCGAAACGAGAATTTTTCACTTGGAGGATTTGCCGAGAAATATCACAAGAAGTTGCAAATAGAGTTTTCGTCTAGGATTACAACCTATATGATCGCGAAAAAAATGTCACATCCAGATGAGAGGTATACAAAGATTGGAATAACTCGCACTTTTTCACTGATTGTGAGGATGTAATTTTTGTGTGATTTTTTTCCGCTTATAATGAGTTGTTGCGAAAATTGCATATCAAAAAGCAATTTCGTTCCAAATTCTGAAAATAGCTCACGCCATGCTGTCACCTGCATAGTGAGTGATTCCGCGAGTCTCAGAGATTTAGTATTTATTTTGAAGGGGGATTCCCGCTCTTGGTCGATACCATTTGTACATAATAAATTGTGCCACATCACTGTACAACTGCATTCAATGCAGCAGGCTATGAACTATTATGAATTATTCGCGAAGATATACTAAGTGAATCAGACAGAAGAGTACGTCGCTTTCCCACAATTGTACGGTATATTCTTGGAGAAATCTTTATAGATTCACATTTGCGTCCTTATTTTCCGGATTTTAATGAGTAATACACTTGTCAAGAAAATCGTGAGAGCGATTTGCCGTGCATGTATGAGATTCGAATGAATTCGGCATCGTAGCAGGATAAGGTTAGTCAATGAAGCAAGTACCACTTTGAAGCAAATCGATAAGTCAAATAATAGCTCGAGCAATACTAACAATGAATGGAGTTTGATCGACACATAATTTCGCAGGTTTTTTTTTTTTTTTGCCTACGGATGCAAGATGTCATGAATATTGTACGCACCAAACACGAATTGTGACTTATCTTGTGGGGTCCTAATATTCCTCAGCGCCAAAACACGTCCTCGTCGCAATATATAAGCATGATTTTCAAATTGAAAACAGAAGTCTAAGACCACAAACGACCCCGTTCTGTTTGAAATTATCTTCGAAGAATAGTATAAGGATCTGAAATTACAATAGCGACTCATTGAGAAATTCGGTGGACGGTGTTGAATGAATTAATTTATTATGTACAAATGCTAACGTTCGATGAAAACCACGAGAAGGTGGCGGGCTCTATTCCATCAGGGAGGGGTATAGGGGTATCTGGATAGGTTCAAAAAATTAAAACCTAGCAATAGTTGTTAGTGTTTTTGACACCTTATTGAGATCGTATATCCACACGGTCTAGTTTGCGAGTCTGTATCAGCCGCGGACGATCTCAATACTTCCCTATGCGACCTGGACTACACACAAGCGATTTCCAATGCAACGGAGCCTGGCGTGGTCAGGCGATTTATATAAACATGGACTTTTCAGTACACTACCGGTATCTGCACTTTAGGAGCGCGATAACGTGAAGAGTGAACATGATATACATGATTATATTACACCATCAGCTCCTGCACTCCTTCAGAGCGCGATTTTCAACGCTCGGGGTGCAGATAACGTGAAAAGTGAACATGATATACACGGTTGTATTACACTATCAGCTCCTGCACTTCTCCGGAGCGCGATTTTCAACGCTCGGGGTGCAGATAACGTGAAAAGTGAACGTGATATACATGATTGTATTACACTATCAGCTCCTGCACTTCTTCGGAGCGCGATTTTCAACGCTCGGGGTGCAGATAACGTGAAAAGTGAATACTATATACATGATTGTTTTACACTATCAGCTCCTGCACTTCTTCGGAGCGCGATTTTCAACGCTCGGGGTGCAGATAACGTGAAAAGTGAATACTATATACATGATTGTTTTACACTATCAGCTCCCGCACTTCTTCGGAGCGCGATTTTCAACGCTCGGGGTGCAGATAACGCGAAAGGTGACGTCATACTCAAATTTAGTGAGAATTGATTTCAACCAACTCTGACAGTCGATTTTTCGCAATCACTTTCGCAGCTTTGACCCGCTTTTGCTGAGCTGCAAGTTCCTGCGCCTTGAGTATGTGTTCGGGTTCCCTGATTTCCATGCTCCTAAGATAGCAGCTATCGACTATTTCAGGTAACAAACAGGTTTCGTAAAACAGGATCAGGTGAGGTCTCATTTTCTCATCAAAAAATTTATCATCTTTGATGACCTTGACAATTTTAGAGCCTTTGGGTGTCCACAGCATAAAAAGACAATAATTTCGTCGAGTTATGTGTAATTGCCCCTGTACCTGATAATAGTACCCGTGTTTTTCGTTCATCTCGGAACACTCGGCTGATTTGAATACCCTACTTACGGCACTGATATTTGCAGCGATCGCTTCGTCTGGGGTAAAATCACGGGCCGAATACGGGCATTTTATCTCGACTATTCCGTCGTCGCCGATAAGGCCGTCAGGTGAAGCACCTAGACCGAGTATTTCCGAGTCCACGAATAAACCACATTTTACCACCTGAACATTTGCTTTACCTTCCAGTTCGAGGCGTGCGGTTTCTTCGTGATTGCGTCCGTATTCCAAAGCAGGAATATTTTGTAAATTACTTGCAAACAATATCGACTGAACAATCGATCGACAGGACGTTGTCTTTCGCATCAGACATACTTTGCCGAATTTGGACGCGGTAAGCAGCTGCTTTCTCGTGGACAGCCACAGCAGACTATCTGACTGGTCGACGGTGTTTCGTTCTATATCTTTGAGATCTCTCTGAAACTCCTTCAACCTCGTCATATGCCGGTCAAGTTCGGCAGCGTAATCTTCCGGACCCAAACCCGGTTGCTGAGCGCGAGGGCCATAGTCTTTGTCGACCGTTTGGCATCTCGGTGTCCACTGTCGGGGAACGTTGTTCTCTTTGGATTGATCCAACCGTATTTTTCGCAACTTTCCCTTCTTTTGGCTCTTATTCTCGACTTCAGTTGCTACTTCAGACGCTATCTTATCATTCACGTCTCTGTAAACTGTCAAGACCTTCTTACTATTATATTGCACGGCTGCACCGAGGGCGCGAGCATTGTAAGAGTTTCTTTTACCGTAATTGGTGCGTTTTGCACCGATGAACTTGGCCACCACGCCGTTGAACGATTCCACAGTATTGTTATTTACACTGCGGATCAAGCTCTTGGCGTGGCGGCCGAGGCGAGCCACCGAGTCTTCGATTTCACTCATGAGCCCCAGATTCCTTAGTTGCGGTACAAAGTTCTGCTCATTCGGTTTCGGTCTTCCGTCGCAAAAGTACGCAATAGACGCGCATTTCGCATGTTCTCCGGAAACGTGGCTTGGAATATTCGAGATATCCATTTGGAGGAGCCTGATTTTTTCAGAATCCGAAACGTCTTGATCTTTTCGGTGCTGTATCGCTTTTCGGATTCCGACGTTGAACCTAGGTACGCTGTTCTTGACAAGGTTGCGTATTGTTCCAGGCACCCCTCTTTTTCTCTCAAACTCTTTCAGTTTGGTTCCCACGTTCCTTATGAGATGGTTAGCGCATTCTATTTTCTCTACGTGCACGCCATGTGCTCGATACGGCTCATAGTCCGTAATTTTCTTGTAGACGCTACTATCCCCGTCCCCTATAAGAGTGGAGTAGATCAGCCCATGCTGTTCGATGCTGCTTTTGAATCCTTCTAGGATTGCATCGGATTCCATGCCAGTCGAACTGTCGTTTCGACCCCAATTTTTATAGCACGTGTGTTCCTTGGGAGCTACGCCTTTCTGAAATGCTGGATCGCAAATCGCGCACGACTTATTACGGGTTCCAACGTACAGGACCTTCTGCGTGTGAAGTCCGACGATCGCTCCCAACCCAGAAGATGAATCGTACTTTCCTAATTTGTACGATCTTTTCATCCAACTGCCATCAGTCACCACAGCTATGTGGGGAATGCCGTTGATCACATCGCCCCTTTCGATGGCCAGTCTCCGTTCTTCCTCGCCAGCTTGCTTCATTTCCGACTCCGCGGCTTTTATCAAACCGGCGTAAACGGAATCATGATGCCGTTGAAATGTGGTTTCAGCCATACATTTCAAGTCCATCGCACCTAGCACCTGCTGTAGTTGAGCGTATCCTATTCCAGAACATATACTCCCTAATACAGCCGATTCGTTGATGTCTAAGATGCGGTCACCCTCTGGCTCGCTCGATATTTCCTTTTCAAAATGACACATCGAACAACGGAAGCGCAGCACCGTTCCCAGGCCAGACGGACGAGATTCGATGAGACGAAGATTTCGGAAGGAACATTCTACTCCCCTTCCATGTTCATCGAACGCGTCATGCAGTTGCGTCCAAACATGCTGAAAAGAATAAATTCCCCTTGCCGTTGGGACAACATCCTGCAAGTCCTCGTCTGACTCATGACTCTCCACCAGTTCGTGGTCTTCGGCGAGTCGTTCTTCTTCGACCATGTTGGCAAGCTCGACGTCGAACTCGCCTCCGTCGAGTAGTTGTTCCGTGCTGTGCTGTTCCCTCACAGAAATCTCTGGAAGCACGCAGGTCGACGATTCGGCCTCGTCGAGTTGATCTTCGAGTTCCTCGAACGTATCTGTGGAAGGCTGTTCGTCCTCGCACCGGCGGATCACTTTCATTTCGGTCAAATCGTACTGATTACCGTAAGGATCGTCCAGTCTACCGGGCGGGATGTTTTTCAGGAGCAAATCACAAAGTGATTCCGCATCTGGGAAGTTGGTCAAGCACGCCCGACCATCAGGTGCGACTTCTCCTGTCGAACTTCTACTATGGGAATCGAACATCCACACAGCATTTCCCGATCTGAATACAGCTATCGATATCAAATTACTGGTGAGGATTCCGCATGTCTCTCCAGATAGAAATTGTATCAACCGGTTTCTCAAATTTGGCAAGCCATCTTCGGAAAAGTCACGATGTATATGCCCACAGAGCCAAGACCCGGAAGACTGTATGAGGCACTCTTCCCCACTTACCAAGACGTTCGTACTCAGCTCCGTAGCTGTCAAGAACTCTGTGTGCTTTTCGTCGGGATTCACATCATTTCGGGCTTCTATGCTTTTAGCGTACAGATTATCTCCAGTTGTAAGAACCGCATCCACATCCGCGGAATTCCATAAACGTGGATCTTTGATGGTACACATTGCCAGTGCAGCTGCTGCATTCGCAGTGCATTGCTTCCCCCGAGTGCCTTGCGAGAATCTGGGATCACCTTGATAAATTGTTCCTCTAACGATCTTTGGGACCTCTTTTTTGATTCCTGCAGTTTTCCCTCCGCTGATATTCTGCGAAGCGACGTCCGTTCCTGCTGCTCGGCAAGTCTTGTCGCAGAATCGGTTGATGGCGACCTCTCCAACACAAACATCGTCCATCTCCAGACACGACTTGGTGGTTTTAGAAGTTGTGAGATCCCCGTCGACCTCATCATCCACCAACTTCGTAGCCTGCCCGTCGACCTCTGGAATTTTTTGCCGTCTGCGGAAATTACCCCGATAAGCCAACTATAATCGTGTGGAACAACAGCTGACAATTTGTATTTTCTAATCTACTGATCGAAGCCTTGTTACATATTATCTAATAGGTCGGTAATCTTCAGACACGCATAGTCCACAATGCACGTAGCCCGGCGTTTGATGATCCGTAGAGCTGTGAAATTGGCCATCCGCTTCAGAATTATAATTTTGAGCATGACTGACGAGATGAAAACATATCCAAAATCATGATAATCTATGAAAAAAAGGGGGAGAGGGCGAGGGGGGCTGTACCGTCCCCGACCTAAAATCACTTTTTCGGGACAACGAGGACATCCGTACAAGAGATACAAATGTCGTTATTTTCGATGGCATAAACATCTTGACATCTATTTTTTCGTCATCTTCGTCCCAATTTCAGCACAGCTGATAGCTGTGAACTCGAAATATCGGCATATTACGTTGTCAATCTGACGTATCAATCCTCGCTTTTGTATTCTGCCAATTTTCGTTATTTATGACGTCAGATCAATTCTGTCAATGTTCAAATAAAGTACGATGCGAAGAGAAAAAAATTCCTAAAACATTTCAACGAAATTATTTCAAAGGAGAACCTTCATACGCTAATCGCGCAGCATATGAATCTCGGATTTCATAAAATCACGCGGAGCCATCGGCCAGAAGATCGTATGAACACCCGGATTATTGCGCAGATTTTTGCAAAGAACTGCAGCTTTTAACATGCAACGACGTATCCAACGGGCTATACCTACACTAGGGTGTGTCGAAACTAAATTTTTTCTTCTTCTCAGCTTGGAGGTATGATTTGTAACTTCTACAAATACAAAATTTTTTGTGAAGAAAAAATATATTTTTTCAATATTCAGAGGTGTCCCACTAATTTTGAAAATTAATAATTGATTTGAATTTTCAAAAACATCTAAGAATTGCCGAATATGATCCTTTTCACTCAACTTTTACTCTAATACAAAAAAAAAGCATTTCTTTTTTTTTCAAATTTTATAAAATTACAATAAGAACAATGAAAACCAATTTTCCGAAAACGATCATATTCGGAAATTCTTAGGTGTTTTTAAGCATAAGTCAAACAAAAAATTTCGGAAAAAAATTGAAAATTTCAATTATTTATTAATTTTCAAAATTAGTGGGACACCTCTAAATATTGGAAAAAAAATATTTTTTTCATCACACATTTTGTTTTTTTATAAGCTACAAATCTTACCTCCAAGCTAAGAGAAAAAATTCTAGTTTTCTTGTCGACCCACCCTAACCTACACCTATAGATAGTATCGAACCTTGACACTGGGTCAAATTGTACGTCGCGAACTCTACTTTTTGATGCATAATTTACCGATGTTCATCGAATTTTGCGAAGTTGTCCGTCAGAATTAAAATCAACAAATAGAATTTTTGCGAAGTATCCATTTTCGATTAAACGGAAAAAACTGAAAAAATCTTCTCGCCAAGACGGATTTTTTCAGACTTTTTAGATTATGGAACAAATTTTCCACGATTCTCGGCAGAGTTTTCGTTTTATGTTATTTACTTTTGTGTAATCGCGATTTGGCCCGAAATCGCAACTACATTCTAAGGGGGCCATATCAATACCCATGGGTGCAGGTATCGGACTTTGATACCAAGTACACTCGCTTGTCTTGAGCCCTACTTTTCAAAATGAATTTTACTGATTTCAAAGTCATCATTTGTCAGTCTTTCAAAGCGCGCAATTTTTTTAAGTCTGTTTTTTTTAGCAAAAATCAACTTTTCCCGAAGTATATACCATTTTGTTCAATTTTGAAGAAATTCTTGAGAAATGTGAATATCGATTTTCCGCAATGTTCGCTATTTGTGAGATTGTCGATAAAATGTTCAAAATATCCGTCACCGATAGGGAAATTTTGAGAGGCCCTTTGAATTACGGATCGAATTTTTACCGGTTTTCGGGAGATTTTCGAATTTTATCAATGGAGATTCTGCCTAGGAGTGGCATTCTGCGTCGCGCCGCGCCAGATCGCACCGCGTGCGACTCATAGTGTAGCCGCTCTATCACTTCGGCACCATTTGTTGTGAGATCCGAAGGGTTCCGAAGTGATAGAGGCGCTACGCTATAAGTCGCACGCGGTGCGACGCAGCGACTGATAAATAATTTTAAAAAAAATAGACTTCATCAAACCTCCAAGGAAAACAAAATTTTTCTCTATTCAGAATTGAATGAGGTATCCGAAACATTTTTGTTCATTATTTTTAAAATGGTTCTTTCCATAATATAAAATCATTAAACAATTCATTTGTTAATAACAATTAGAATTTGCTATGATTTCCGGGTGAACAAAATTTTTTCTGCAAGCTTATTCTTTCACCTTCAAAATACGCTGTCGATCATCTTTCTACGACAAATAGAACCGGAGATATTAATTTTTGAAGCTTACCGGGCGCTCATTTTGCAACTACATTGAATATGTTGTAACTTTTGAAGAAAAAAAAGCTTCGGATGAATGCTAAATTACGTATCGGCTCTTTGCGAAGATATAATATGCGTAAAAAGTTTCGTTTGATTTAAAAAATACGAGGTCAAAAAATCGCGGAATCCGTCCGGTCTGACATGGAATTGCCCATATACAAAATTAGGGGTGGAATAAATCTCTATGTAATGATTCTGGTAAGCATCAATACTTTGGTGTATTTGGTTTTCCATATTTGAAATAAATCTGTAAGAGAATCGTCGACTTTGGTCGACGAATTCTGATTTCGGAAGCTAAAGTTCGTGACATTTCCAGGTCAGATTTTTTTAGGCTAGATTTGCTTCAGATCGGATTTTTTCCGGTGGCATTTTTCCCGAGCACACTTCGATTAGGCTACTGGAGCATCGAATAATAATCGAGCAATAATGAAATGTCAATACTTGTGTAAGAGAACGTGATTATCTAACATCCAACAATCACAAAGTACTGCTGGACCGAAAATTACATCAAATCTGTACCTGTTGCGTGCAGATTTCGCCAGCGAACGTCGGCGGCAGCTGAGACGACGCTTCTTCGTAATCGGCTGATCGCTTTTCACCTGGTGTTTATTCATTATGCTAACGCGTGAACACAACTCAGTACAAAAGTGATAACGTGAAAAAATGAATTACGAAGCTCGAACAAATATAAAATTTATAATTGTTGACAGCTACACTGTCTATAGCGTAGTGAACTAAAAAACAATCAATGGTCGATCGTGCCTTATTGATTCTCGCTGGTCGAATGCAACAATTTCATTTTATGCCAAAAACATCCGCGACATTATTATATCGTTGTTGTACGAGTCATTCGTAGTTCAGAGCTTGACCGAAGAGGATAAAAAAAAAGAAAAAAAATTGCATCATGTCTGGTGAGTAAATAATACTATTTTTCAATTTAATTTACGCAATTATAATTTGTATTTATTTTTTCTTATTGTATCTCGGATATAATGTTAGTTCAGCGCTTTTAGTCGCACGTACGTACGTGCTTGCATATTATGGCGGTTACATTAGAATTTTACCAACAATGGCCGTATTCCGATATTTGCTGGAAGCGTTGAAAATCTAAAGAGAGAGAGACGGAGCTTGGAGAAAATTCAGCAGTCTGATAGAGACACAAGATTACTAACAACGCTTCCAGCAAATATCGGTACGTAAAGTTATGCCCCAAATTCGTGATATTTCCTTTTATAAACAAGATATGATTTTCTGAATTTTGCGAATCATTTTTTTTCCTATCGCGGTGTTACCTTGGGCGTGCCGAAACTCGTAAAATTTCTCATAGACATACAATAGTACCTATTTGAAGCTGCATGAAACGAAATTTCTTGGAATATTATCGGAACGTGATGACGTGAAAATAAAAAGAAGAAATATAGAGTCGCAAATCCATTGAATTCTCACGGAATATTATGTGTACAATCTCATGTGAAAAATCGGTGGGGTTCCAAATTTTCGCAATGATCTTTCAATGAGGTTTCTGCTGAGCTTCGGTTTTTGTATAGCATGATTTGCCTTAGTTCGGTTTTTCACAATTGTTGGTTCCAAATTTGAAGGTGATGCTATCGCAGAATCTTTGACTATGATATGAAATTACAGACATCGAGAATGTACCGGTGGCCGGGAGCAGCGGCGGAGACGGCGGCACCGCGGAGCCTGGTCGCGGCAGCGGCCGCGGGAGGGGCGGTCGCGGCGGAGGACGCGGGAGAGGAGGCCGCAGGAGCCCCAGCGCGAGTGTGAGTTTATAATGAAATTTGACTCTTTAGTGTGAGTAAGAATAATGAAGTATAACATATAAGGGGTTCTGCGTGAAATTGACCGATGATTTTTCCTCGCCAATTTTGATCAGGTACAGACATTTTTTCATGAACGTTCTCACTCTCAAAAGTGGATTGGAATCCTTTGAACCCATTTCAAAAATCCGTTGATTATTTATATGAATAGGCACATGTAATACGGATAGGCATTTTTTATTGTTTTTGAAAAATCTCAAAGATATTTTGTTCGGACACGAATACCTCGGGCTAAATTTCTTCTCTTGGCAATTATTACTGGTAATCTTTTGTTTCGCGATGAAAAGCAAGAGAAAGTTTCTCATACTCGAGTACCAAAATTTATAAATCACATGAAATACTATTTTTTTTACATCCTATTTCTCGGAAAAAAGACATGTATCCGGCATCGAACATCTTCTGGACTGAAATCATGTTGATGAATCTACTCACAAATCCTCGTGAGTAGATTCGATAAGACTATGCTTTATATGCCAACACGATTTGCTTTTTGTTCTTACAGGAGTCCAACCACGGCGAGTCAATCGCCACTCGCGGCCCGTGGCCAGCGCTCGGGCCACGCCGTAGCCGGAGCGGCGGTAGAAACCAGAGAAAGGCCCGGCAGGACGCCTACCGCCGGGAAAGGGCTGCGCGCGTGGCCACCCCTGCTGTCCCGGCAGCAGCAACAGCAACGGCAGCAACAACAGCCACAGCAACAGCAACACCAACACCAGCAGCTGCACGTGGCCAGAGGGGTGGCCGCGGTAGGGCAGCGCTGTCTGGTGCTACCGGGGCCCGAGAGCGGGCCACCAACCCCCCGCGAAGCGCCAACCCCCCGCGAAGCGCGGGGGTCAATGTGTACGGTCGGCACGTAACCGTTAACAATTATCATTATGTCAACGAGTAACGGTTACGTGTCGGCCATACGCCCCTATTTTTCAATAAATCTTCTTTTAAACATTACCAATATTTTATTCATTTTTGCAACACGTCTACGCCGACTCGACACAGCTCCAAACCTCAACATCGTCGATTTCATTTTCAATTGTATATGTTATCATTTCATCTGTAGAGAACCTCCTTTTTTTTCGGATTCGCCAAATCAACACCTCCGGAGCCATGAATTTCTTCAACCAAAAGAACCTTTTTGAAAATTCTGAAAAAAATTACAACGATTATGTGGATGATATAGACCAACCTCTTATTTATAGAAACATGGGCAGAATTTGGCTTGTATTTTTCACATTTGAATATTGAAAAGTGCTTTTCTTATGAAATTTATGCTACAGAAAATCTTTTGATCTTGCACCATTCCGATTTTTCCAAATACAAATTTTTCTAAATTGGAAACAGAACATAAGCCACTTTCCGCCCATGCTTCTGTGAGTGGGAGGTTGTCTGTATCATCCACGGAATGTTTGTGATTTTTTTCAGAATTTTCAAAAACGTTCTTTTGGTTGAAAAAATTCATAGCGCCGGAGGTGTTGACTTGAAAAATCATAAAAAAATTGGGAGTTTCTCCAATGATGAGAGGATAACATATAAAATTAAAAATCAAATCGGAGATGTTGAGGTCTGGAGCCGTGTCGAGTTGACGTGGACAGCCCCATGAATAATAGTTGTGTGCCGGTAAACATGGGATTCGCTTCGCGGTACACACTTGGCGGGCGAGAAATTTTATTTGGGCACCACTGCCGCTGAGCTCGACTGTGGAGCGTTGACGGCGCTCAAAACGTTGCGGCAAAGTCGTGAACTGTTCCCACGCGGCTGGCAGTGACGCGGGATAGAAAAACATGGCCGCGCTCACGATTTGCTTTTCGGCTCCCATATTCGCTTTTATGTCGCCAAATGGCAATCATCTAGGTCGTGATTTTTCCAAAGGGTCAACAGGATTAGTGTGAAGGGGGCTCTGGTCCGTTATCCGGTGCCTTTTCTGTAAATTGCGCGTTTTTCGTGTGATTGTGGTCGCGTCGGTGTGCTGCGAGTTGGTATAAGTGACAGCTGATCCGCAGCCTCGCAGAAATAAATCAATCACTGATTCAAATTGATCTTGTTCGTTTGTAGCTGACCAGAGCCCCCTTCACCACACTCCAATGAGTATTCCCAAGCAGTTTCAGACTGATCTGTTATTTTACCGAGGAGTGAGTTGTAATATGCGATTGCGTTCACACAGACGCCATACAACCATGGAAAAATAAGCGGTGGTGGGAGTCGCTGGGACAGCCTTAAGGTCGATCAAGTATAAACATCGCACAGTTTCTTGTGTATCTCGGGTACATTTGTTGCCATTTTTTCCGAAAACTAATTCATTGTAAATCGAGAAGTTATACAATCTTGTGAAAAAACTTAATTTTTTGACCGATCAGTTCAGAAAGTATTGATTATTTTGAAACAGTTGACGCGTGGTGGGATACATCTTGGCAACGTTCCAGTCGTCAAATCATTTTTTACACTCACACTATCTAAACGTCGCTGCATAGTATTCGGTATGGAATATTTACGGCGTTGCCACATTCATTACATTCAACAGTGTGATTGTATGTGTGTGTCTATCGGTATATTTAAACTAAAGATATTGAGCACAGCCCTTACGAAAGTAAAAGACTCTGACATTGAGTATTTCTCACTTTTTGTCGAGCTTTTTGTACTCACTATTGGGCTATACGTTTGGCTGGGAACGTCGCGAGTTAACCACCCTAACTAGTTAGTGGATGACCACTTTTACCCACTTTATCGAAAAATCAACATTTTTAAGAATTTTTTTTTTTAATTGTTCATTTTTACGGCGGATGAATGAAAAAAGTATCTAAATTCAAACAATTAGATATTACGAATAGTTGATTACATTTTTAAATACGAAAAAATCACTCATATAAGAATTTTAGAATTCTTATTCATTGTTTTCTTTAATTATAATAATACCGTTCCAGTTACAATTTTATTGTTAGTAACAAGAGTAGTGTTCGAATGAAAAAAAAAATAAACAATAAAGTACATTGAGTTGAATCTTTTTATAAATATATTTCATAAATTATGAAATATGTATATTTTATAGTTATCATATTCATCAAATTCAATTGAATTACTGCTCAAAGTTCATATAAACGATTATTTTTTTGTACTTTAAAATGACCGAAAGTCATAGAAATATTCATTTTTCGTAGTTGCTAAAAAAAATGTTATTTTTTCAATTTGTTATGATCGAAAATAGGGTGGACCCCACTTTCAAATAATTACCGAAGAGAGTATTTATTTTAGGTGCGAAATTTATATTTCATGGCAATAACAATACATTTATGATCAAATTCATGTGTCGCTGATCAATACGTCCGTTATCCAACAAAAGTGGAGTACCAAAGTATAACGTCTGTACACAGGAGATATCAATGCCACCTTGAAGTTGTACTGGATCTGTACCTAATTATTATTTTTTTTTATTGTATAGGACGTAAAAAAAAGGCAGCGCAATATGTCAACCTGCATAACCACCGACTGTGCTCGCTCCATTTTGTATCGGACAGCTTTCTGACGCCAAAGCGGGACAAGTTGACGAGGCAAGCCATCCCCATAGACTATCGTACCGCAGGGACCCACAGCGAAATGGAGGGTTTCGATGATAGTCGAGTTTTGCGGACTTACGGTACCATCACAGGGGTACCTTCAGCCGAGCCGGTGCCGGATTGCCATTATCCCTATAGGTCTCCCCGAGCTGCAAGTCCGACGACTTCGAGCGCAGATCCTGACGAGGATGAGACTGAGCGCCTACGGTCTGAAAGCGAGAGGTTGCGCAGTATCATCCAAAAAATGGAAATGCAAGTAAGTCGCTCTACCATCACCGCTTCAAAAGTTTCAGGCGAATCGGTGGATTTGAGCGAACCGAGGCCCTCCACTTCCATCGCCATCAGTGGGGTGAAGTCGGAAGTCAGTCGCACGATGATCAACATGCAGTTGCGTCCTGACAACACGACCATGGCTTTCCCTGAGAATCAGCGAGATCTCGCCATGAAGATGCGCTATTATTCCGCATCGGGGTACGAAAAGTTGCGTCAAATGGGACTGAAGTTGCCGGCGGAGAGGACGGTTCGCAGATGGATTGCAGAGACCGAAGTCAACGTGGGGTTCTGTGAGCACGTATTCACAGCGTTGAAGCAGGCCATGCAAGACATCCCTCCGGCAGAGAGGTGTTGCGCGCTTAAGTGGGATGAGATGTCCCTCATGAAACGGGAGGAGTATGACGTGAAGAACGACGTCATCGAAGGCTTTGAAGACCTCGGACCTCTTGGCAGAACTGAGCGACGCGCCAATCACGCCTTCGTGTTCTGCTTGAATGGACTGCATACGGGCAACCAATGGCGAACGATGTTGGCGTATTTTCTGCCATGCAACAACGTGTCGGGCTCAGACATTGTCCGATTGGTGAGGCAATGCATCGACAAAATCAACGACGCTGGAGCCGACCTGAAGATGACAGTCTGTGACCAGGGAACGAGTAACGGCAAAGCGTATTCCGAATTGGGAGTGCGCGAGGACCAGCCTTACTTCTTCCACAAAGAAAAAAAAATCATCGCGCTCTTCGACTTTCCGCACGCGGTGAAAAACGTTCTAGGATTGTTTCGTAAGTGGGGTAAGATCAGTGCAGCAGAAAAGGTTGCTACATATTCCGATTTTACTAATACATTCCGTAGCGATCTCGGATGCGAAACGTCTAATCTTTTAGGTCATATTACGGAAGCTCATATGTGGCCTAACGCTTTCGAACGTATGAATGTCTCTCGAGCTTTTCAGGTTTTCAGCAAGCGATTCGCTTCCGCGATGGAATTGGCGCATCATTCGGAAGCTGTGAGATCAGAAACAATTCCTGAGACCGCAAGATTTTGCCGAAGTATGAACAAAATCATAGATGCTTGCGATAGTCTTCAATGTGAACCCCGCAAAGAGACCTTTGAGCGAGGAGAACCCACAGGTGGAGGAAATACTCGAGGATTTCCTATCTTGGACACCGTCCATGAAAGTGTGCGCTAAGGGCCAATGGAAGCGACCTGCATCATTCGTAGGAATAGTGCAAACTGTTCGCGGTATCCTTATCCTTTATCGCCATCTGCGAGAGCAATTCCCAGAATTTAAGTTATGTACAGCATTATGTAACCAGGATTCGGTGGAACAACTCTTTTCCAGATTTCGAGGACGTGGTGGCTTTAATCCAAACCCGACGTGCAGAATGTTCCGGTTCACCGCACGTCACTTGATATCGGTCCGCAACATTATTTCGTCCAAGCGGGGTAATGTCGTCTGCGCCGACCTACCATACTTGGCTGTTGCTGCTTCGAATGAAGAACCGCAGATAGCCGGTGATCTTACGGATCGGCAATACAAAGCCGGTGTAACTGCCGTCGAATTCTTCGAAGATGGGGAATTCGCACCAGTTGTTGACGACGAGAACGACGAACTTCTCGATGCACGGAGTGAAAGCGACAGTGACAGCGGAGTTGAGGATTATGACGACCTCGACTTAGCGTCACGCATACGCATCTTCCGACCCGCAGCAGCTCCTGTAAGACCAGGATCGTACGAGGCTAACGCTATAGCCTTTTTCGCTGGCTATACGGTCAGCAAGTTGTCCAAGGTGCATCCTTGTGACCGCTGTCAGGATATTATGGCCGAAAAGGTATCTGATACGGTCAATGCTAATGAAAGGTATACAGTATGCCGAGAATACGTAAGTGACGACACGTATCTAGTTACGTCATTAAAAAGACCAACTGACAGGTACCATAAGATTGTCGAAGCTCAACTTCAGTCTTTTCTTTCAGTTTTCATCCAGCATAAGCACAAGGGTGGCATACTGAAGGTGCTCGTTGCTCATGCAATTGATGCAACGACCAAAATTGACCTGCAGTGGTTCGACGAGTCTGATCCTTGCAACAGCCATAGGATCTTCGCCGCACGGTTCATGTTGAGGGTGAAACTTCAACGTCATTGCCAGCTTGACAACCGAGCTGCCAAATCGAGAAGCCAAGAGAAGCGTCGTGCCATTGCGGCGAAACGAAATGCTCTCAAGCCAGCCAGGAAGATGCGAAATATCCTCCATACCTAAGGTTGATACGCACACTTGGCGCTTTTGTCGAGTACACGTAGCCGATGGCAGTACGTACGTACATGTGATACAAACGCTTGTCACGTAATTCAAATAACTTTGTTGATTACAGCTTGATCAGCAGTGAAGTTTTTGATATTCACGTTGCAAATGATGAAATATTGACGGGCGGAGTAAATATTTTCACACAATATTACCATAACATTACTTGGAGAACCATGATGAATAGAAAGTGCCTATGGGTTTTCTAGATATTTTGAGATGAATGTAAAAAAGCATCGTGGAGTCGCCATTTTTTTGCAAATAATTATGTGATATCGGTATCTTATTAATATGAACGTATTTATATATTATTATCAATACATAATTATATATTAATACGAACATATTAATATCTTACTATTATTACACAATTATATGTGAAAAGGGAACGTTGAATTCATAGCCGTCCCGATCCTACCGAGAGTTCAGGGTGAGCTGCTCGTACAGTTTTATATTGCAGGGATTAATACCCATGTGTAAAACAGAGCTGTTAATTCGGCAGAAGTTGTCGAGCGACTTTGCGGTATTTTCGTCGGTCGACTTACACTTTCCTAATGAGAAAGCATTTAGTGTGATAACGATCCATTTGGAGTAATCCAAATGTTGAACTCCCTGTAGTATGGCTATTCTGTTGGGAATAGTTCACCCTGTTTTCTCTGGTAGGATTGGGACATTGTTGATCGACGCACGTTCATCTCATGTTCTTGTGATCGGTTTATTAGACAGTTCACTGTAACAATGGTTCTCGGTATTTGGTTGGTCTGCCGTCATCTTGCAACTCAAAGACTTTTCGCACGTCGAAAGCGAAAAAACGGGGGAAGACCGGGAAAAGTGGACTCCATTTTACTCCAGTCTCCTCCATGAAATTTCTGATACAATTGTTCATGTTTTTTTCCTTTGAACTAGCATACAGATTGTGCGTGCAATCGATATGTGTTTGCCTTTGATCTGGCGATACTTATAAAATGTCAGACAGTCGTAAATGTGTATCGAGTGTTGCGTAACGTTTACTATCCAATCCAGGATTTCATAGGATTCAGAATACTTCGATGGATGCAAATCCCAGTCTTACGGTTGAACTTCGTTCCCTAATATCGATGCAATGATTATAAAACATGCGATTATTACTAATTCAAATTTTCGACTTTCAGATTCGGCGAACTAGAGTTCATCGTCGCTGCTGGACGAAATCGATGGATCGTTGTGTATTATACCTACAAATAGAATCTCTTATTTATCGAAATATCACTCATTGTCTGTATTTATATTTCAGGATTCGCGGCTTCAATAAAATAATTTTTGATTTTAAAATTGATGTGTGGCCTTTTTTTATCCAACTCCGATTTCATTTCAATCATTAAATGTACCATAAATTCAACTTTGACCTTCAATCACTTTCGAACCTGTAGACTTATCAAAAAATGATAGATACCTTGTTCCTAGGGCCATCTAGGGCGTTCAATCCCCTACAAAAATATGTCTGGGATCTATGCTTAGAGCCATTTATAGCAATATAATATATTTATGCCTATAGGATCACTCTCATGCCTATCTGTCACAGTTAATTTTCTTCAATCTATTGGATGAAACATTCTGTTTGGTACACATGCATGTAGAGTTAGATGACCCAATCACGGACTTATAGCCTAAATAAGCGAATTCCGATTTTGGGGAGTTAAGTTAGAGGAGTCAGTTAGAAAATTGAAAAATTTGGTTTTTTCAGATGCATTACGTGACACATCAAATGAACGGGCTGGTTATAAGAAAACACAAATATATTTTCCTTTATAATTATGAAATATATATAGTGTAGGAGAAATCGAAGAAAATATGATTCCATGATTTCACGGAAAACGAAATGGATACGGAATTCGCCCCACGCGAGTTCGGCTCGCATTTTTTTTTTAATACGCCGAACAAATCCATCAATCCACAGCTATTTTTTCTTCAGATTCTGACGGTTAGGTTTTTTATTAAAAACGAAAGTGGTATAAACACTACCTAACTTTATGAAACGCTATGAAATATTATAGAAATGGAAATACCATCGATCTTTCGACAGATCGTCAGCTGGCCAACTACATTAAATACTGAAAAAACAATTTTCTCAACATATAATCATAGATATATTCATACCTATATTGATATCTATGATATAATCATATATACATGTATGATATAATATATCTACGGATATCATGTTCAATATGTCTATGATATCATCAATTTGTACTAAAATCATTCGAGTGGATTATATTTTATATCGCGTCTCCGTATATATTCGTAATTTGGCCACGAGGTATTTTCGGTCGGTGAATGAATTTGACGATTATACCTACACATCGGTTGTGCGGTTGGCCGACAATTTCCGCGATATCGATGAATAGCCTGCTTTACCATAAAACGCAGATGGCGCCCTAGGCTGGGGCTCTTATTTTGTGACATACTACCATATGACTCTGACTTTTCGCAACTTGTCCGATCTAGTTCAATATATCTATGACTAGAATATCGATGGGTATTTCATGGCAGCTTGTACGTACTTGTTGTACTCATTGAGATATGGCATACATCCGTTTGGTCGGGCAACATAACCTTACTTGACCTGTCACGACTAACACCATTCGATGAGATGAGTATCAAATCTTCACGAAACGTTGAACAAAGCAGTGAATGTATTCAAAATATATAAATATGAGTGTATTGTTTTTTTATCGATAATGTAAATGTAATATTGCAGTGAGACTGGTATTACCATTGTCATTTTCAGATCTATCAGCCAAAAAATGTTCATTGATGAAGGAATCTATGCAATGCAATGAAGAATCAAGTTCGTTAAAAGTTGGAAGGGAGTTGTTTGAGCCCTTCGACTGTGCCTCCGACGAGTGTGATGTAATGATAAACGTGAAATGTGGTATATTTATTACCGGAATATTTTTTTTCAAGGTGCTCTAAGAAAGTTTCAATGATATAGTGATTCAGTATTGGTTTCCTATTTTTTTTTAATTTATTTTTAAATTTTCAAATTTTTAAATTTTTTTAATTTTTTTTTTCAGGTTTCCAATTTATAATCTAGGAAGGAATGACCATTGGATGGAATGACACATCACAGGCTTCATCTTTTGGCTCAAGAAAACACCTGTAAAAGTTTGGGCAGAATCTGTGATCCGGAGGTCTGAGCCTCTTCTTGTAAGTCGAACGTTGAGAAATATTTCGCTGAGCCCAACTGGTCTAGGATATCTACGATGTTTGGGAGCGGGTACGCATCTCCAACTGTTTTTTCGTTCAGCTTACGGAAGTCTATGACCATCCGCCATTTCTTAGTGCCATCTGCGGCAGCTTTCTTGGGGACTACTCATACGGGTGAATTATAGGGTGATGATGAGTGCCTGATTATGTCCTGGTCTATGAGTTTCGTGATTTGTTTGTTGATTTCGTCTTTGTGTTGCTTGGGGTAGCGGTATTGTTTTGTGTGTATAGGGGTATCATCGGTTGTTGGGATAGTGTGCTGAACAAGGTTTGTCGAGCCCAGTTTATCGCCAGGGAGAAAGAACAGATGATTATATTCCGTCGTGAGATCGATGATCGATTGCTTTTCTTCGTCATTGAGGTGGTCCAACCTCAAATTTTGTCTCAAGGTATCAAGGCGGTTGGATTCGAAGTTCAAAGCTGTAGGTGAGGGGGTATTATTGTTCATATTATTGTATTGTGAGTGTATGGCTAGTACATGTTGACCCGATTGTTGTCGTAACGGCGTCGCGTTCCGTTGTATCGGATCCGTCGTTGCGGTCCCGTGTATCTCCACTTCTTCTCGGGTTACCCACGGAGATTCAACCTTGACCGCTAAGTTGCTGCAGTTTATTATGTAGGCGTACGCGCGGCCGTTTCTGTGTATTACTAGTGCGTTGCCTAGGCAGATTTTCGGTCCAATTTCGAGGGTGTCTATGAGACCCGTTTTCATATTTGGGTTTGCAATTTTTAGTGAGACTACTTGTGCAGTTCTCGGGGGAACATTTAGTAATTCGACGTCTATGAATTTGAGTGGTTGGTGAGCGCTCGTATGTAAAGCATTTGTTTTGAAGGATATCGTTGCCCGGACATCCTGTAGGAAGTTCATGCCCAGGATTCCGTCTTGTTCGATAGGAAACGACTTCTCGACTAGGTGTAATTCGTGCGCTTTGTTGCCGATCGATAGCAGATCGATGTGGTTAGGTCGATAGCTCCTATAGTTTGGATGTGTCTGCCCGTTATACCTGATATACGCAACGTATCTGATGGTTTGTAGCATGTTTGTGGGTCTACCGCGCTAATCTTTATTATGTTGATTGTAGCTCCGGTATCAACTAACAGTGCGGTGTCGTGTTCAACGAGCTCGGGTGCCTGTATGCATGTTTTTGGTGTGTGTGTTTGTGTCGTGTTGAAGATGTAATCCCGACCGTCGGTCGGTCGGGTGTACAGAAACGGAATGATACCCGCGTTTTGGCATACCAGTCGATTGGTTTTTCAGCAGATTGAGGCGGCTTTCTTGCGCAAGAAATCTATGCCTAGTATTCCATCTTCAGTGATCGGGAAGGAGTCATTGACCAAGTGAAAACGGTGTTTTGTGTTCGCGAATTCGAGTTCAAGGCTGTCGCGTGTTTCCTCGTACTCGTCTGTTATTCCGAGAATCTGCCGTCTGTCCGTTATGTCATATTGCGTGGTGTGGGGAATAGTTCCGATTTTGAAAAGATTCAGGCATGCGCCTGTGTCTATCATAAGGGTCGCGTTTTTGGTCAATAGTTGTGGTGATTTGATACTGATTCGTGGTGATTTAGTTTATAATGTCTTTCGAGTTTGTTGGGCTCGGTTAGTTGGAGAGGACGTCATTCTGTCTTCAGGGATGCTTGATTGTTCGTCGTATGATTGATGGTCATACGGCGGGTTATTCACCATGTGGTATACGCGATCGCGGTTTGGGAAAGTGCGAGCTGAGTTATTGGTTTTTGTCGGAGGATTGGGACGGTGTTCTTGGTAGCGTTGTCGCGAGGTGTGTTGAGTTAGTTGACCGACTGGTGCATAATTTACGTGGGGTGCGTTTGTATTTCCTGCATCGCGCATCTTCGTTCGGCAATTTGTTATGGTATGGCCTGCCCTGTGGCAGTACGAACATTGTACAGGCTTTCGGTTGGATTGATAAGTGCGTGTGCGGCATTCCTCGTAGTTATGGCCTGGCCACTTGCAAAACGAGCAGAATTTGTTATTGCGTTCTTTTGTTCTACAAACCTTACTTGTGTGGCCTATTTTATGGCAATAGTCGCACGTAATTCGCGAATTGTGTGAGGTTTTATTTGAGTTGTTTATTGGTGCGCGGTCGACCGTGTGGTGTGTCGAGTCGTCAGCACGGTCATCTCGTGATTTCTCATCTGATACTAACTTTTCTGCCCTAATTGCTGTATCAATGGCATCAGTCAGCGTGGCGGGATTAGTGTTTAATACTCTTATCTCTATCTGGCCTCTGAGGCCTCTAATGTACGAATTTAAGGCATTCTCCTTAATGTTTGCTATCAATACCCTGGCGTCAACAGCCGTGTGAGCATCCTGTATTACTTCGACAGCCAAGCTTACAGGTTCTTCCATGCGAGTTTCGTAATCTAGCGCGTTTTCGTGTCACCCCTGCCATGCATTGGCTATAAAGGTTTGCAACTCTGGTAGTCGATTTTTCGGTTGATGAGCGCGTTTCAAGCCCTCGAACATTTCTTTTAGTCCGGAACTTAGGTTTTTGGATAAATATTTGGCTGCATCGCCTTTGACTTTAGATCGTACTATTGCTACAAAAAGTGATAAGTCTGAAGGGCTTATCAGACGTTTCGCATTCTCCACGCTGTCTATGAAATTTCTAATCGTTATATCTTTACCGTCGAAGCTTGGAATGATGTCGACCGCAGTTTTAACTGGTAGGTACGTTATGTTCACATCGAGTGGGGTAGCCATGTTGGTTGGCTTATGGTAGTTTGTGCAAGTATTCAGTGAAATGAGTGACTTACAATATTGAAGACGCTAAGATAATAATATGAGTGCAGGAGTCCATGCAGTAGCTAGTCGATCTAGAGAGTTCGTCCTTGGGTGGGCGTTGAGGGTGTGTTTATGCGAGCTTCGGGCCTGATGTGTGTTTGTTGGTTCCTCTCGTCGTCGCTGGAAGGTGAGATTGTGTGCTTACTGGTTGTATCCTGGCGTTTTAGCGACAGGTTGAGATTTTGAGATTCGTCTCGGCGTTGTAGCGAAAGGGTGAGATTTTTGATGATTTGGCTCTCGGCGCTGTAGCGAGAGGATGAGATTTTTGATGATTCGTCTCTCGGCGTCGTAGCGAGAGGATGAGATTTTTGATAATTCGTCTCTCGGCGTTGTAGCAAGAGGATGAGATTTTGGTGATTCGTCTCTCGGCGTTGTAGCGAGAGGATGAGATTTTTGATCGTTCGTCTCTCGGCGTTGTAGCGAGAGGATGAGATTTTTTCCCTTTTTTTTTTGTTTATCGTCCGAGTTCTATGTAGTCTCTGGTGTACTTACAATCAGCACTTCACAGTTCACTAAGTTTTCAATCACTATCACTGATCCACTTTCACACTCTTTCAAAACGGGAGTCACCGCTGCCACCAAATGTTACGTCCCAATGGGGAACGTCGTGGGTCCTCCCGTACGTGGTGCTCTGGGGTCACTTGAAGAGTGAGAAGGGAAAGGTTCAATGAACTAATGGACGTTTCGGTTGTAATACTTGTATTTATTGGTAAGTTCGGTTGATGTTGTTCGTTGGGAGAGTAGCACAGGAGTGGAGTCGGGGTTTTGAAACTGGGAGGATGGACTGCCGAAGAAGGGGCGACTGCAGCTTATGCTGCAGTTTCGTGTGGGAAAGAAATAGTGATAGGAGTAGAAGAGGTAGGTGTTCAGGTTACGGGTAAGATAGGAAAGCGTTACGTGCTGGACGTAACACCTTATCCAATTTTGAATAGAGTATAATATAATAGAATAGAGTGCTAGTATAATAAATGCTATTCATAATAATTAGGTAAGAACGTATTTCGTTATTAATAATAGAGAGTGTCATTCATTGCGGTGCATGTATGTATTATGTTTTGTATCTATTCGAAACTCGTAGAAACCTAGAAATTTCAAAATCAGTCATATAACCTCACTTAGAAGACGCCATCCTAGTCTCTGAATGAATGGTGAAGCGCTCGAAGCATCTTTTTTATCAATTTGTAAGTTCATATAAGTAAATAGAGGCAGACGATGCTTCGGGCGCTCCGAGTAAAATTGTTGAACAGAGCTTTCTTTGCCGTAACCACATCGAATTATTTCAGTGTCGACGAATCCGGTGAACTGGCGCTTCTTTTTTCTCTGGCTGTAAACGTGGAGCCGCCTCGAGTAATGCAGCTCACTGTGCTATAAAAAGAGAAGAAACACAATAATAAGGTAAGATAATGCAATCCATGCACAATAATAGGGAGTTCCATCGGCTTACTGCACACTTTAGGGTATTTTAGAAGACATTTTTTTTTTTTTTTGAAACAGGCTCAAAAATTTTGCTTGGACTCAAAAAGATGCTTGTTGAAATTTCAGTTCTCAATATTAATATTTACATGTCCCTCATCGTCCTTTTTTATTTTCTATAAGAATAACAAGGAAGAAATGTTGTTTCTTGCTTACGACTTTCATCGAATCTCGAATCATCTAATTTACTGTAAATTTTACTTTCACCTCGAATAACTTTCAAACCTGAGAACTTATCAAAAAATGATACGAGACTTTTTTGTAGAGCATTCAGTTCCCGACAAAAATATATCTCCCTCAAATCTGTACATTATTTTGTTGGCGAGTAACAAATTTCAAAGGCAACAAACAACATTTTTCCTATGTTAATCTTATGGAAAATAAAAAAGTGCGATGAGGGACACGTAAATTTTAATATTGAGAGCTGAAATTCTAACTGGCATCCTTTTGAGTCCAAACAAAACTTTTGAACTTATTCCGAACAAAGAAAAAATGGTTTTTCTGAAACACCCTAGTATACATGCATTTCGTTTTATGCCTCGTTTTGTACCTAGTCAAACGTCGGAGCTCTTATGCAGTAACAAATCCCATAATCTGTCACATAACCTTGCTTTTAGAATGCCGAAGTATAAACCTTATAGAAAACTATCTCGTAGACAACAGCATTGACGCTGTCTCCAACAATTGCAAGATGATAGAAATGATTTGATAGGATTTCGATCTCCTAGTCCTGAAATTCCGAATGCTAATGGAACTGATACCTTCATTAGAGTAGATGATGTCATTTGTGACACTAATTCTACCAATACATGTGGAGGAGAATCATCTCCAGTTACCAACAACAATTCTGGTAATGAATGGGAACAGAGATCAAGTCCAGAAAACGACGAGCCAGTGTTGGTGCAAGAGGGTGTGTCAAATGACCTGGGAAGTATCGCTGTGCAACTTCGCACATGGGCATTCGAGCATAATATAACGCATGTTGCTCTGAGGAACGTGCTGCACATTTTCAGGAATGCCGGTGTCGCTGACCTACCTCAGGACTCCCGTACCCTCTTGCAAACACCGTTGAAAACTGCTATTACTTAGTGCACATTTGGCCATTATTTCCACGATGGCAATAGTTGATCAACTTCGGCACTCATTTGATCTCCAGATCAAAGATATACTCGTTGATTTGAATATTGACGGATTACCCTTGTCCAAGAGTTCAAAGAGCCAGTTATGGCCCATTCTAGGAAAAATTCACCACACATTATTTAACCAACCCTTTCTAATTGGTGCCCGTCATGGAAACAGAAAACCCTGTTCTCTTCAGGAAATCCTGATGCTATTCATCAATAAATATAATCATTTACACAATGAAGACTTCTATCATGAGGGTAAACATTACACCGTGACTTTAAGAGCAATAATCTGTGACAGTCCTGCTCGTAGTTTTGTGACCTGTACAAAATCTCATAACGGTTATCATGGTTGCGGTAAATGTTTTGAAGAGGGTGATTATTTGCATAATCGAATGCTATTTGAGTAGATATACGCTTTCGGGATTTTGCACGGCTCAAGGAAAAATGTTATAAAGATTACGCTATATAGGGAAATAAAAATGCTCGTGAGATAGTAAGAAATGTCTCTTGTAGAGCCACATAGTTTTATTGTGAAATAAAATCACAGTTTTTGAAGAAAAAAAATCTGAATGCCATAAATGTCCCCTCCCCTGGCCTGCCCCTTCAACACATTTCCGTATAATTCTTAATTTAGTTTTTTAACAACTCATCATTCATTATTTCCTCAATGATGTTATCAAGGCTGAATACTTTCAAGAAGTATCTAGAGATTGAATGATTTTACAAGTCACTGCAATTATGAAATTATTGATGGTTTTCACGGCCCCTAAATTTGAAGTCACCTCCCCTGGCGTTCTCCGAACTCGAAAATACCGCGTTATATCGCAGCGCCGCGTCTCGGGCCATAATGGCACCAAAGCATTCGTAGTGAATTTGGCGCTAACCAGTTTAAACGAGTTGCTTCACACGAAGGACGCGCAAGCTAGTTACGTGTCGTCGCTAAGTGAGGCTCGGTGCCAATAAAGGTTGTCTTTCCCCTGGTACGTATATTTTGTTGATTTTGCAATTTCATTTAATAAATATGCATATAAATAAAGACGTATTCAAGTACGATAATTCAGTGAATTCGAGGTGTGTTATTATTGGTTTTTGCATTCTTTTACTATCTTCAGTTATGTTCGAATTTGTCACTCCCCTGGCGTCTTTACCCTGGCCTTTTTAGTGCCAGGGAAAAGACATTTGTTTGTGTTAGCCCAAAAACGGTGATTAGCACAAACTATTTTCCTTTTCTTCAAGTTACCGACTGCAATCAAACTTTAGTTAGAGAGAGAGAACATGGCGAATGTAAAACGGAAGCAGACCCGAGAGGAAAGATTGGAAAAAAAGAGACAAGCTGAAAAATTGCGTTATCAGCGATTACAGAACGACCCAGCCAAAAATGCCGAAATGAAAGAAAAGGAGAGACAGATATATTTAAAAAAAAAAAGGACAAATTAGGTCTGTTCAAGATATGACTCCCAGAGAAAAGAGGGTCATCCGAAAAATTTGGGGAGAAAAGACACGGAAGCGTAGAGATCGTCTCCAACTACGAAGACCAGAAATCGCTCCTGATACACCTCCTTCGTCAGATAACGAAGAACGACCACCACCTGAACGCGTAGAAAACAACAGAGCCGCTGCTGCTAAAAAAAGATCATCGAATCAAAGAAAATCACAAAATAAACAGATTAGAAAACAAGAGACAGAGATAAAGAAACTGAAGGAAAAGATAAAAACGTTCAAGAAAAAGATGCAACGTCAAAACAAAAAACAGCTCGAAATGACGCCAAACTCGAAAGTTTCAGCTCTGCTAAGCGATGTTAGATCTAATTCAAAGGAGGTTAAGAGAAAATTATTATGCAGTGCAGTAATGGAATGCCAACTTAAAGAAAACCTGAGTCGTATAACAAATGACAAAGAAAAACAAATATTCAGAAGAGTGTTGAGTGGAAGGATAGCAAAGAGGTACAAAGTTCTAAACCAAATTAACATCAAACCAATAAAACATCCAAGAGATAAAAATAAGAGCTTCCTGGACATGAGTCGTAAGACGAGAAAAGACCAAAAAAGTACACAACTGAAAGATGTAGTTATCCGATTTTTGGAAGAAGATTGTAATAGCCGATTGTGTCCGGGAAAGAGAGATTCCATTACGAGAAATAAAGAGCGAAAACAGAAAAGATTTTTACAAGACACCATAAAGAGTCTTTTTCGGAAATTTGTGAGAACAAAAGGTATTATTTGCAGCTATACGATATTTTGCCGTTTACGGCCCTTCTGGATTATGCCACCACGAATTGACAAACGTGATACATGTCTTTGCATAATACATGCGAATATGGATCTGACATTATTTTGCCTAAACCAGGCAAAAATATTGCCCTATGCAAATCACCAATCGCTGCTTGAACATCTATGCTGCAACAGATACAGTGAATTGTGCCTCTCTCGAGAATGCCAACGATGCAGGACAATATCGATACAATATAAGGAATTCGATAACTCCATATTACTCAAACATCACAAGTGGCAATCGGTTATAGAAGAAATTGAGGACTTAAAAACTAAAAAAGTACGGAATGTTAGAAAATATGCCAAAAGAGCAATAACTTCTGCGCCAAGAGACGTTGTTGTACAACTAGAAAACGATTTACAGCCATTTCTGAAACATGAAATGAATATTTCACACCAGTACCAAACCATCAAAGTTTTAAAAGACAACCTGACTGTAAAAGACTGCATAATCCATAATGGATTTCTCGGAAAACTATAATACGAAGTATTCTGAAGAAGTCCAATCGTTTCATTTTGGGGGTTCGCGAACACAAATAAGCCTACATACTGTGGTCGTGTACACAAAGGACAAAATTCAATGTTTTGCGACAATGTCCGTCAATTTGAGCCATAATGTTCCGGCTATTTGGGCACATCTAGAACCGATAATGCGACAACTGCCAAATACAATAGAAAACATTCATTACCTCAGCGATGGACCTGTTACCCAATATAGAAATAAAGATATGTTTTTTTACTTAGCTTGTCAGTTGACTGCAGCAAACTCAAAAATTTGCAATTTTACCTGGAACTATCATGAAGCGGGCCATGGGAAGGGTGCAGCCGATGGCGTGGGAGGAACGTGCAAAAGAACTGCAGATAAATTAGTCGCTTCTGGAACTGACATTCCAACCATAGACGCTTTCGCAGAAGCGATCGAAGAAAATTGCCCAGGTGTTAAAATATTTGTTATTACAGATTCAGAAATTCAATCGAAAAAGACTATCATAGAAGCTCAGTCATCTCAGATTAAGTCTTTTGTTGGCACTCTCAAAGTCCATCAGGTCCGAGGAAACGTATTTTTACCATTTCAGCTGAGCATGAAGAGTTTGAGCTGCTTTTGGAGCATGGACTTCTGTCCACACTTTGACTTGGGGAAAATTATCTACCCTCGGCATGAGGAGCAAAGACTGAATATCACCGAAGTTTATTCGGATTCCGATATCGAAACACCGAGCTGTTCACGACAAGTTTCAAATCGAGCCGACAATGAAACTTTCAAGAATGGTGACTATGTTCTTGTTAAATTCCAGCAGCGAAAGAAAGAGTATCGCTATGTTGGTGTATGCTCAGATGTGGATGAAGATGAAGGAGAAGTACTGATTACTTTCCTCAAAACCTGCAATGACAGCGCGATAGTATTCAAAGTAGACGAGCAGGATGTTTCCCATGTTCCATTCGAACAAATTTGTGAAAAACTACCTCAACCCAGTCTCGTTCTTCAAGGCGATAGAGTATTTTATAAGTTCCCTGAAGCTGTTGATATCTTTGAGCAATAAGCTTTTGAAGCCGAATATATATTATGTTCGTTTATTAAGAAATGTTAACCAAGTAAGAGTATATTTAAATCAGAATGTTGTTCTCTTGTTGCCAAATGTGTGCTATTTATTTCGAGTTACAATCTAAATGAAAAACCACTATTATCTGTATGAGTTCAAATTTCGTGACAATAAGTTTTGTTGGAAGTTATCATAGTTCAAGTATAATGTTACTTGTTTGTGTTGATTTATAATTAAATGTTCGTTTTTGATGATATTTTTAAGTGAAGATCGTAAGGTTAATTATAAGTTTTTTTAAGGTCATTAAAACTGATATATAATGTGATATTATAAAAAGGTATGATTCTTGAAAATTTGAGAGTTCCTAATAAAGCTAATAATTGAAATTTATCGCAATGTTTAATTTTATATAAAATCCGACTAACGAAATAGGATATATCACGCACTACATGTCACTTCTCTGCCCAATGTGTCACTACCCTGTACACGCTGTCACTCCCCTGTCTTGCGTATTTCCCCTGGACACTATAAAACTCAGAAAATTGGTGGTAAATACTGGCCCGCTCAGAACTAACATACAAAGAACAACAATTATTCATATAATCAAAATTAGACGCTTTTAACTTATTTATTGCTGGGGGGCAGGAGTGTATGGGGCCAAATCCCAATAGCGTATATCTACTCATTTCTCGGACGGGAAGCTCGCTTACGTACCAATGAGAGCTTCAGGCGCAGAGAGGATGAGGATCATCACGTAGGAGCCTCCCCTTTTGAAGAAATAACGTCTCTGGATATGGTTGCTCAGTTTCCTCTAGATTACTTGCACCTGTTGTGCTTAGGCGTCATGAAGAAATTGCCGTTGTTGTGGCTACAAGGACACCAGACTACACGGTTACAGGCTCGTGACATTGAAAAATTTTCAAATAACCTCATTGAGCTTTCAAAATGGATACCAAAGGAATTTGCAAGAAAATGTAGAAGCGTTGATGAAGTACACAGGTGGAAGGCTACTGAATTCCGTCTATTCATGTTGCAGTTGGGCCCTAGTCTTGTGCATAAATTTCTCCCAGTACATAATGTTTTACATTTCAATAGTTTGAACGCTGCTGTGCGAATATTGTCTCACCCAGTAGATTGTCAACGCAACAACTCTTATGCGAAAAATCTTTTGATTTGGTTCGGTGAAGAATTCCCACGTTTATATGGAGTAGAGAATATTTCGTATAATATTCATAATGTTATCCATCTGAACGAAGACGTCAAAAGGTTCGGATGCCTGGATAAATTCAGTACCTTTGCATTTGAGAATTTCGTGCAGACACTGAAAAAAAAAACTTAGAAAGGCTACACATCCCTTGCCGCAACTTCATCGTCGCATCACCGAAGCAGTCTTATTACCATATACCTTGAATAAAAAATCACCAAAGCATCCAGTTATGTCATACCCGAGCAAAGAAAAATTTACATTCGTGTGCCATAAAGCGTACAGTACATTACAGTGTACTCATTTTGTACTAACCAAAAAAGCACCGGACAATTGTTGTTTCATGAAAGATGGCAGTATTGCTCTGATTGAGTACATTGGTTATAATGAGCGAGTACCTGTTGTGATTGGAAGGACGTTTGAGACTACCTCAGCAATCACAAATTACCCTTGTGATTCAAAGAAAATGAATATGTACATCGTTGATAACGAGAACTTATCATCACTCAAGATTTTCACCCTGGACAGTATCGACAATAAGGCTGTGATGCTTCCTTCTGATGGATTATTTTGTGTAATGCCTCTTCTTCATCATGAAAATTTTTGATATGCATGTGTATGTATCATTGATGGTACATGTGTAGATAGGGTTGGCACACAATTATTGACAATATGCGCTTACTCATTCGAAGAGCTTCCTGTCACTGTGTTTGTGTTGTGATTACCTTTGGATATGAGTGAACTCGAAAGCTTAATATTTTTTTCGAATGAAATTACAAGCCAGGATCATGAGTATGATTGATTTGTTATAATTATCTACATCTCTTACAGATGTTCTACGTAATCTACTTCGGAGACTTCTGTTCCATTATACCACAATCCTGGGTAAACATGTGCCAAAAATAATTTGTATGGCCCCCTGAAAATGTCAAAATTAGAACTGCTACGATGCATAATATAAAACCTGAAGCATCATGGACAGAGGACACATACAAAACACTCTTGGGCCCATACCGTGAGGTATTGCATCTCTATATTTGGAAATTGACTAGTCATGTCGAACAAAAAATTTAATCCTGATATTTATTTCTAAGAGACACTTGAGATGGCAATGAAAATTGAACGGGTCAGCATGTATATGGCAACTTCGGATGATGCAGAATCCATTCTACATGGACCTGAAACTCAGGAAAGCCACAAGCAACTGATCAAAAAACCCTGCCAATACAAAGTCTCCTCGCATGATAAAGGTGGTCGATTTATATCTATTTCTCTTCCTAGATTAGATTCACAAGCGGTCTGTTATTGTTGATATAGTAATAGCTGGGAAAAACGTATACCAGATCAAAATACTTACCTTGATAATTGGAAGTGCACTTGGCGAGATCATAACTGAAGTAGTTAGACACTATGCGATGAGCTGTAGGTTGGCGTGAAATATCCCTAGTCTAGGCAGCAAACGGGGGTTTGATTTTTCGCAAATATCTCAAGAACTGATTGAGATTTTTGAAATTTTAAAAAAGATTTGAAAAGAGGATGAAATTTTCTCAAAAAAGTCTCGACTCCCGGAACTAGAGGACTATTATTTATAATTTTTCCAGAGGCGTTTACATAGGTGTTTATGTTAGCTACATGATGGTAACTTCAATCCGCCAATAAACGAAAATGACAACCTTTGCAACATCATCTTGTAGGACATTCCAAAGATAGAAAAAAAAAACACTCTCAAGTCTGGGTCAAAACACACACTCACAGAACCACCACCCTCGAATTACAATGAAGAACAGGACAGTGAGAACAATCCCCTTGAAGCTCGCTTTATCTCCGGCAGTCCCTCAGATTCTTACTTGCATCCACCATTACCTTCTCTACTAGCTTTTACAAAACCGACGAAACGTAAACAAAAAATTGTTGCTGAACGCACGCGCAAGAGATCAGCCGAAGATGATTTAAATGTTGAGTTTGCATGCTCCTCCAAATGAACAAGTGAATAGACTCTTAAAATAAGTAGAATAAGCCCTAATGCATCAGTTGATTGAAAAAATTAATTTCCATAATTAACCGACCTCTATGCTCATAATATTTTCAGATCACTGCATACAAAGTGATTACCAGTCGAGAGTGCGAGCTGAGGAATAACAAATTACGAAAGATTCTCACACATCCAACAAAAAAATTTGCATCACAGATAATAACGACTCCGATTCAACTAATTTTTACGACTTCTTTGTTGACGGTAATCCTTCTGAAACAGCAGCCGTCATATCCAATACATGGAATTCGCCACAATGTGAACCAAGCACCTCGAAAGTATCTATGGAACAATCTAAAGAAAATTCGCTCATCACCGAACATGTTTCGAAATCTATTGGTGAGGTTCTATAATTTTTATATTTTATTTTGATAGCATAAATTTGAGACACTGTTATGTTCAAAACAAGGTATCATTTTCGATAATGGTCCGATAACTTCTAAAGTTCTTCAATACTTAATTTTTCTTGATTTTCAATAGTCCGAAGAGAGTGTACAAAGGATAACAAACACGTGGACTCTCATTGGAACAGTTCTGAAGAGTCTTCTGATCAGAGTATATTTCAAGTATCGCCCACATCGACCTCAACTCCGTTATTTGAAAATATAGATTCTCAAGTAAGTCCCCGTTCAGTCACTGTTGCACGGCCATTTCAGCAACCAGCTGCTGGAAAACATAATAACTGTTGTAGTAAGTTTGCTTTGGTAATTGGTTGTACTGCTGTTGTTAATCTTATAATATGTCATGGTATACAGGGTGAGTTTTCTCCGGGGTCCTGAGAGGGTGTGGCTGAAATCGGCTGAGACTCCGCCTTCTATTATTCCTACCTAGCAACCTATTATTCTGACCAAGCTAGCTCAAGTCAACAAGCAGTCTAATCTGTCCTGACAATAACAAGTATGAATGAAAGAAGGCGGAGTATCGGCCGATTTAAGCCACACCCTCTCAGGACCCCGGAGAAAACTCACCCTGTATATCTCTTCCAGAGACATGCTTCAAGGCAGTCATGTCTAAACTAAACCACCTTGTCAATCTAGTGGAGAATAGGTCTACCACAATTTATGAAATTGATCGTGAAGAGTCTATGTCTGAAGTTCCATTATCGTCGTCACAAGCAGTTCGAAGATTTGAGAAAGATCTCCACAGCAACGACAGACTACGAATGCAATATGTATGTAGAATCTTCGGGCCCATTTGAACTATATACGATATTCCTGAAATACAATACCATGATCATTATTACTTCATAATAGTCGACAATATCAATACAGCATATTTGTACTACAGAATTGATTATACATTGGTTTACCTTTCTTCAGTGTAGAGCTGTTGCTGTTATTGGAGGTCACACCGGACCCAAATTCGTTCGAAATGCTTTCAGCTACGTAATGACTGACGAGTGTGCTCAGCAATTCACCTGGACAGGACAAAAACAAACAGTCAAACTGCGAAATACAATGCTCATCCACCCTATGATAGGTGTGTACACACGCCTGGCAAAATTGATTACGTTCCCCTGTGCAGCCAAGGTGTAGTTGGACAAGGTATTTGGATTGCTATGATTCGTAAAAAAAATTCGTCGAGATTTACTGTTGGCTGCAAGAAGGAACGTGATCAATCAAAGAAGGCGTACCTATACAATAGTACCAGCAAATGTCACAGCAGGATAGTTTTGTGATTATTAATACTTGATATTATGCGATTTTAGACACCATAATGAAAAAAAAAGGACACTACAACAATCACAGATCTACATACTGCGGCGAAAGAGTGGCTACGGCATGCTGGAGACCGTGTTAGGTACGCCCGGAAAAATCTTAAGGTCTGATCAATCCACCAGCCTTCAAGTCTTACCTTTAATTATACCTTCCAACTTACCATTTAACTTAACGTAGAAAATACGTTCACATGGCTGTGAACTAAACAGCCATGGGGTGAACTCACATCCCTTCTGATATTACTGGATCATCTCTATAAAGCCGTACTAGTTTGATTAGAGCATTTGCATTTAGTTCGAAGCATAAATAACAATTCAGACTCACAAAATTTTTGGTCACGGAAAAGTTATTTTGATGCAGCCAGTTACGCCAAATTCTTAAAAAAAAACGCAATACCACATGTTGTAGATTCTAGTATGTATGATTTCATTTTTTTTTTCAGGTAGGCTTGTAGTATTAATCGAGTCAATTTTAAAAACGCGATTGTTCCCTCTGATTGATCAACCATTTCTGTCAGAACATTTTCTACTAATTGTAAAGAAATTTTTTCTGCAGCCTTGTAATTCATTTTGTCGTCTGGTCTAAAGTCCGATGATGTTAGTAGGTGTTTATCTTTCGACGCTTTTTGTACCACTTTTTCTAAATGACTGACCGATGCAGCGATGCTTGAAAATTCCCAACTTGCAAGATGACTAACTTATTCAGCAGGCGTGTTCGCATTTTAGTCGCAATGTGGACTGTATCCTGTATGCACAATACTCCTTCGATCAAATTCATATTAAACCATTTCCACTCATTCGCCACGGTAGGACCTAAAAACTTCGAGAAAATTCTCATCGTTTTCATGAGGCGCGTATCTCCATCTGAGGAGAATCGTAAAATTCGTATACCGAATTTCGCAGCTTCTTGTTGCGTGTTGTGCCAGCGCCGGGCCACGTCTCGATTTGTGAACCGATTATCAGTTCCGAATACGCTCGACGCACTTTTGTCGACAGGAGGTTGTGCCATTACAACATACGCATATTTTGATCTTTCATTGACAGCAAAATAACCCTGGATATCGCGTGCTGAATTAGCAGGAAAGCAACCGCTTTTAGGAAAACTATTTTCACATAGAGGACTGACGAATCCAATAATTGAATTTGTTTTCGAACAATACTGGATCCGACCTGTGATTTCCAGTGGCGTCTTCCGACAGCCAGACTACTTTAGGCAAGTTTCTGTTGGTCAACAAACAACTCAGTTCTTCAAATATCAAAGACCCCTCAACTATATGATCCGAATTATTTATGTGTCTCTGAATTGTGATTAACGAAGGAATTGATTTCTTTAGATTAGCGCATAGAGTCTCATACATCAACCCCCCACCAATGATATACAAATACGAACAAAACTGCATGAGGTCAGACTCAAATCTGTTGTTCCGGCCTTTGTTCTTATTACTGACAGCCGAATTATGTAAAAGCGTTATCAATGATTGAATATTGCCATCAGTATTTCCTGCTGTATCGAAGACTTTTTTGGGTAAGATTTGGGGAACTCCTTCTGACAACCGGATCTTCAGTTCTTTGTTTTCTTGTATTATTTTGGCGATTTCGTCAACTTGCTGTAAGTAGTTGGTGATGACTGGCTGATTGTGGATGTTCTTCTCGCGTTTTCTAACTTCTCTCGATCGTCTAGAGTATTTTTCATGTCTCCACTTATTATTTCTGTCACTCGAATGAGGACATCGATTGCCATCATCATTTACTGATTTGAGGGAAGTTTCTAGATCGGCAGGACAAAAGACATTTGCGGTATCATCTGCCCTGGCTCTATGAAAATCCGTCGGAAAACCCTCATTCATTTCCTGATGGTCGACCCCCGAAGATGACTCATTCGTTGATAATTTGCTTTTCCACGAAGGCATATGTTCGTCCTCTTCACTAGCTTCTCCGCGAGTATATATTCTTTTTTTTTTGTAAATTTTCGTGTACCGTACAACTGGAGTTTGCTCAGGAGGTGCATCATTTGCATCATCAGAACTCATTGGAAGCAGCGCTACGTCATCGTTCGTAGACAGTGAAGATATTGATGGTAGGTTTGAGGTAGAAGTTGACTCCAAAATTAATGCAACATTGCCAGTGGCAGCCTGGTTGGATACAGAAGGTGACATCGATATCGTTGCATTTGTTGGCGCCATGTAATTGGTTATTGTATTGAGTGGCTTATTTTGATCCTTCGTGTTTGCCACGTGCATGTCGGTTATGTGCTTCTTCAAATGTTTCTTAAAATTTCCCATCAGCCATCGTGCGTTTTTTGTGCCACCTTCTTTCTTGTATTTTTGTACCTTGTAAATAAATGATATATATAGTTTTGATTATTTGCTGTACCCCAAAATATTGAGCAACGAAAAAATTGAATTGAATTGAATGAATTGATTTGAATTAACGTAAAACACGAGATAAAACATGAATAAAAGACATATATGGAATTTGCAGATATTCCCCTGACTTGAAGTTATTTATACAGGATTGTGAGGCAAATAAATTAAATTATTTGAGCAACTGAAAAATCAAGTTGAATCAAAAAATTCAATCAAAAATGAAAAAACTGAGTTGAAATAAATAATTAATTTACATTAATTCATCCCAAAAAATGTGGTTGTACTATCTAGCATTCAGATGAGATTTTGAAGAGTAAAAACCATACAAGCCGCTCGAAATTCCACCCTTATAATTGTCAGTAGATAATTAAGCACCTACTTTTAATTTGAGCTTGCACAAGCCACAGTCGATTATCGAAATCAAATTTTCGCTGTCATCTTGGCTGTTAACAACAGAAATACTGCAATTAATCGGACCAAGCTTCTCTCGAAGAATTTGTTGTTTGCTTTCGTCGAGTAATATCGATAGATTCATCGATATTTTTTTGTATGAGTGTTAGGTTGTTCCTCTCATCGTCGAGATTTTCAATCGCTAACTCGGGATTCTCTTCGATGTTTTCCCGCGTGTTCTGTGAATTTTTTTCCCCCGTTGTTCTCGATTTGTTAATTCCTCTCACTTCACCTTTTGTGTTTTTCTAAGCACGTGTTCTTTGATAGTAAATAAAAGTTTTTTGTCTCCACCAAAAATTAAAAAACCCCCGACGTTTTTAGCAAATATTCCGAGATAGTCCGGTAGTTCGTCAGGCCTAATAATTAAACTTAATTCACCTCTGGTAAAACGTTCTATTTCTGTGAGATCGGATTCACTTAAATTTCCCAACGACAAATTATTTGCATAGCCATGTAAGGTTAATCATTTTTTCAAATGCCTTGGGATTTTAACATTTAATTCATCTTCGATCTCTTCGAAGAAATCCTGACTGCGATCTTTTTCAGGATTTGCCGCGATATCCGCCATATTTTCAATACTTTTTGAACTCGGTCAATACCTGTTGAATACCTGGTGAATATCTTCCACGATACGCGTGACGCTCACGCGTCGAAGCGTCAGTAACAAACAAACACATGAATAACAAATGTATAACAAATGCATGCGCGAATTTAGCATCCTTTCACACTGCAGTTCCCTGCAGTACCCTTGTAACCTACCGACATCTCTTTGTCAAAGCTTCCACGAACCAGTAGTTCCTCAACATATCGCTCGACATATCCCGTAATTAGTCTAGTCAACAAGTGCTTTTTAGGTCAACTTTTTTCAGCAGTGTCGGAAAAATATGAACGAGGTGTCATTCGATTCGGAACAGCATGCAGATGATTTTTGAGAACAGTCCATTTCAAAAATTATAAACAATTTAGTGAAAAAAACGGAGGTTTGGTTTTTGCAAATATCTCAAAAATTAATTGAGATTTTTGAAAATTAAAAAGAAGATTCAAAAAGAGGAGAAATTTGCCTAAAAAAAGTCCCGACTCCTGGAACTTTAGGACCATTATTTATAATTTTTCCAGAGAGGGTAAAAATACGGCTGAAACGGGTATTCTGGCTTGCACGCGTCACGCCTACTCCGGACAGTTTAACAATAACAATTGTTTAAAGTTATTAAATATGAAAATTAAGGAATGAAAAAAATCAAGCACTTATTGGATAAATGGGAGAATAATAATCCGCCGGCCAAAAATTTTTATCACGATTTTTCAGTCAGTTATCCATCAATTAACTAACAATTTTTTGCTGCTTGGACATGAACATTGCAAGTGCGATAATCGTTGAACAATAAAGCTGAGACTTTTTCCTTTCTTGGAGCGATTCTTGAAAAGCTTCAGAATAAATTCCCGTTAGAAGAATTTTGAAATCTTGATTAAAATTAAAAACTTAAATTAACCATCTGGAAAAAGTTTTTTTTCTCAATATTTTGATTGATCCGTTTTTTCATCATGGAAAGCTACAAAAGAATGATTTTTTATTTATTTTTATCTCCTATTGTTTAAAAAATTGTTAAAAAAAAATGCGTTGATGAGAAGATGAATGAAAATTTTGGTTAGAAACCGAATCTTTGATGCAAATGATGATTTTTTGAACAAAAATCATTTCTTAAAAAAATTCGTTTGTTGCTCGAAACGGATTTGTTAATTAACAATTTTTTTCCACTACTTATAATTAACTTCAAGGAACCGTTTTTTTGAATCACAACTTGGGGGCCATCCATGAAGTACGTCACACGTTAATGGGGAGGGAGGGTATCACCGAAGTGTGACATCGTGTGACAAGGGGCATGGGGGGGTCAATAGTTTTGTGACGTCACATATTAGAATTTAAAATACTAAAACGCAAAGCTATATAAATAGCTGCTTTCTCTCGATTATTTTCAAATACATACTTAAATTTAAAAAATGTGTGACGTCACATCAGGAGGGGAAGGGGTTATAAAAATGTGACAACCTGTGACAAGGACGGGAGGAGGGGAACAAAAATCCTGAAATGGATGGCCCCTTACCTTGTTCTTCAAAATTGGAAAAAAAATTGTTTTACTAAATTTTTCACTGTTTATTTAACAAATAATTTGTGAAAAACGAATAAATATCTCCCGAAATTTCCTGATATTTCCTAACATTTTCCGATATCTCCCGAAATTTCCTGAGATCTCCAGATGTTTCCCAATATTACCCAACATCTTTCGATATTTCCAGAAATTTCCAAATACACTCCGCACAAAAATTAGCGGGCCACCCTGTTTTCGCTCCAAAAAATGTCCACTTTCGAACCCTCATAACTGCTCGAAAAATCAAGGTAGAGAGTTGTATAAAAAAGCATTTTGAAGCTTGAAGCTTCAGCTTTCAGATGCTTTTAGCTGATTTGGATTGCGTTGTCTCATCCACTAGTTGTACTCTCCTGATTCAACTCATGTCGAAAACGTTAGGTAAACTTTTGACTTTGAGAAGGTGCACCGGGTGTCTTAGTTGTTGGATTTCAATTTTTTTTACATTATTTTGGAGGTTAGAGTGTTTCCTTGAAAACGCTTTTTTTTAATTTTCCGTACGATTTTTTTTGCATGAGTTATGCGATTCCAAAGCAATTATCGTTCATAAATCTTTGATCGAATACCCTGACCAACCCAGTTACCGTATCGAAGTTTTTCAAAAACGAATTTGAAGCTCAAAACTTTGACTTCCCGAAACTTTATTGCAGTATTTCCTCATCTGAATTTTCGAACCTCGGTTACCTTCCGTATGCACGTAAGTGTGAAAGCTTGAAGTTTGACCCCTTGTAGGTCGCGTAAAAATAGCGGGATAGGTGGCCCGTAATACCAACTTCGAGCTTGATTTGTCCCCTACTAAATCCGCACTTGCGGTTGTTTTTTTTTTTTTTTCATTGCGTTATTCAACTCATAACGCGCACAGAAGATTCAACCATTACCTCTGGCATTAGCATTACCCAAGGTGTACCACGGAGGTTGCTCGGTAGGATTTACACCTCGTGTGTAAGTGTGAAACTTTGAGAAGTTGAAACACTATAATTGCGATTGAGTTATTTTATGAGTAGTATCATTTATTGTAGATTTCATAGAAAAATTTCAGTCTGATTACGTGTAGGCATGAGATTAACGATAGAACACTCAGTGCAATTAACTTGTGAAGGATAAGTAGTGTGTGATTAGATGGTGCGTTTGGGGACATTGTTGTAAACTATGCCCAATATTATTTATTCCGTTGCGGAAAGGACTGAGTGGGTGATGGCTACTCTGAAATCCTCAATCGCCAATCCCACGATAACTTGTAGAATTCTCTCGACTTGGATCCTGCACCGGTACTTGGACTCCAAAGAACTCCGCTGCTTATCTTTGAACAACTGTGAGATGATATTCTGCAATTCGAAATCTAACAAGGGATGGAAGTACGAATACCTGAACTGCTTTTTCCACTCAAACTTTGAAAAGATACTCTCCGTCTTTGAAAACCTGGAACCGCCACACTGAAATCCTCAATCGCCAATCCTACGACAACTTGTAGAATTCTCTCAACTTGGATCCTACTCTGGTACTTGGACTCCAAAGAACTCCGCTGCTTATCTTTGAACAACTGTGAGATAATATCCTGCAACTTGGAATCTAACAAGGAATCGAAGTACGAATACCTGAACTGCTTCTTTCACTTAAACTTTGAAAAGATACTCTCCGTCTTTGAAAACTTGAAACTGCTGCTTCGAAAACCTGAACTGCCTATTCCACAATCTATTTCTTTGAACGAAGAAATGCAAACCGACTGATAGTGAAATTTGGAAGAGCGTAACCGCAACTCTTGTAGACAAATACTTTCTAACTGAGAATGTACGAATCAACGGATATTGAAAGCTAGTAGACTGCTTTTCTTCTACAAACGTTCCAAACGCATTTCGCGTTTTGAAAGGAATGAAACTGCTGCTGTGTGAACCTCAACTCCTAAAGGCAAGGGGACTTTGAAAACATCACATCGGACTTGGAAAGTGAAACTAGAAGAAACTCTCTGAAACTAGGATTCAAAGATCTTGTAAAGATTTCTAAAAGTCTCGAAAAAATACAAAGCTTTGAAAACCTCAATTGCAATCTTTCAGAGAGCTTGTAAGGAATTTCCTCCAAGTTGTACACCGACAAGTCACAGCTGCTTGGAGTATTTTAGTATTGAATCACTTGTCATTTTAATGGAGCACATTTGGGTCTGGAAATCAGAAGACTGCTGCTGCCGTGAACTGTGCATCTTAAACTTCAGAGCAGTTTGGAAATTGATCAGGTGATGCTCAAAAGAACTCGACAGATATTTTTCGGGAACCTCAGTGTAATTATGATGTATGTTTTCAAGATTTGCTGCTCCGACGATTTTGTTCCCAATCTCTAGACGTCCCAAGTGTGATACCAATTGACTCCAAGACTCCAACGTCAGTGGCGCTTCAAACCGACCAACATCCGTCTCAAAAACTGGATTGCGAGGTAATTTGCATCTTGCAGATTTGAAATGTCTTCTTCCATAATTGTGTAACTTTTTTCTCTGGTTCCAGAAGCTGTCATCCGATGTTCAGGGAGACATGTTTATTTTTGAACAACAAATTATTTTGCAGCGGTATGAATACCATTTATTTAATGTTCTTGAAAATTTTTTTCACGAGTTTTCGCGTCGAAAGGTACAATTTTTTCAATAATAATTTTTGCATAATTTCTTTAGGCTTGTCCCACGGATACCGTTCTTGGCTTCCATTTGGTCATCTTCCAGGTAACTCTTTGCCGAGTTTCTACAAGAGCTATCACAATCAATGGTAGTTCACGGAACATTGCTGTAATCTTTATCTTTACAAATGCGATGCAAGGGAAGTAACATTCCATCGCCGATCCTTTCCATTCCCTTTTGATAACCTGTATTATTTTGTTTCCGATAATGAAATCAGGTCGGCGTAATAGAACAATGTTATGCTGTGGTTTTTCATACCGCCATCATTGATTCATCATTTGTACGAGTCTTCAAATTCAACAAAATTGGAGTTTCATGATTTTCTCGTTACCAATGCTGGTAGTCGATTGAAAATAACATACTTGTTGATTTAATTGACTTGATAAAATTGATGATCACACAATAAAGTGGATGTTTCGTACCGTGCTCAGAAATGCTATTGATTTATCCTAATTGAAATACCCCGTTTTTGTGTCGTGCTTCTGGATGGATCGAATTCAACTTATTGAAATAATACTTAATAGAATCCGTATCATCCTACTGCAAATTCATCTTCACCTGAATTATGGTAGAACAATTTGTCACACTTCCCTGCTCCGATTTACTTGATTATATTCTTCGCGGCGCGCTTAGAGGATTCTTTCGACCAAATCACCGTTTACGGTATATCGAATTATCAATTACGAATTTTCTCATTAACGTTGAATAATTTCCGCATTTAAATAGTTTCACTGGTTCGACCTTGTTTGTAATGAATCCGACTTAACCTTTCCACAGTAGTCCGACGCTGGTTTGTTAGCTTGACAACCGAGAAATGCCCCGCGACGTAGCAGCACTTGTTTGAGGGATTCCGCTAGGCACCCAAATTTCAGGCTTTTGAACATGCACCTGGCTGTAACGTCAGCGGAGACTCACGCTCATGAATTTTGTGTGCATCGGTGCTTGTCATGCGGGACGCAAAAAGTTAGGCGCTATGTGGAGTGGCCAGTTTCCACTAATTCTCTCTGTATAAGAATATCCCCCCAAAAAGCACCTACGGTGCAAAAAAATTCGCCAAGTACATTAAATCTTCAAAAACAACTACTACTCGAATATCTTTAATATAAAAAAAAAACAATAAGCAGAAAATAAGAATCCAAATCAATTATTGTGCCAAGTGCATGTTACTTCGCATCACGCATGGACCTACTAGAGAAGCTAGAATAAAACAGACAACAAACCAGATTAACAATTAGGAAAGACAGCAAATCGAAATAGAGAAAAAAATCGATTTAGAAAATTGACACAAAAAATAAAGGAACGAAACTAGAAAAAAAAAAAAAAAATTTTTTTGAAAACGGAGTACGTGTTCCTTGGCGGGCTAATGTTATATTGCCTTTTGAGTATTACATTTTGGATTTTTTTCTACCGATGAAGCCCGCCAAGTCTCACTACCTCCATTTTCAAAAAAATTTTTTTTCTCTTTTCTAGTTTCGTTTCTTTATTTTATGTGTCAATTTTCAAAATCGATTTTTCTCTCTATTTCGATTTGCTGTCTTTTCTAATTGTTAATCTGGTTTGTTGTCTGTATTATTCCAGCTTCCCTAGTGGGTCTATGCGTGATGCGAAGTTACATGCACTTGGCACAATAATTAATTTGGATTCTTTTTTTCTGCTTATTGTCTTTTTTTTATATTGAAGATATTCGAGTAGTAGTTGTTTTTGAAGATTTAATGTACTTGGCGAATTTTTTTGCACCGTAGGTGCTTTTTGGGGGGATTTCTTAACTTTTTGTATAATGTTGTTCAATAATCGCAGTATTGATTTATTTTTGCAATTACACTATTGTCGTGCGACGTTTGTTGGGTTGAAGAAAATGGAATTATTATCACATTGAAGTTTCACAGTTATCAAGAGACTTGATATAGCACTATCACTATCGTTGACTGAAGATTGTCTTCAGTCAACTATATCTGTGGTAGTTTGGTACTATGCGTTTTTCGATACATGTGCATTCCAATTACTTCGTAGGTCGGTCCTATATGTCTTGTGGAATACGTTCTGCTTGAAAAAAGAAATCGGCAGCTGCTAAACTGATACGCAGTTTTTTCTTTATGGTGATTATATTCGTGAGCTTGAGCTATACCGCTTACGCCAGAGAAGCTCGCGCACGTACAATTTTCGTGTGTAGCGTGTACTGTGGGGTGCCTATACGCGGGCGCTGACCCGTCGCTGGGCCGCATCCACGAATCCTCTCTGCGTATGGCACGGAGCGCAGTGTTCTCCGATTATTATTTTGCCCTAATGAATCTCTAGTTTGGAACTGGAACTCGTAACAGGCGGTCCATGATTATCAATATTATTAAATGAAACTACATCCTTCCGAAAATCGCGCCTGAAACACATGAGAAACTTGAGGTTTTAGATCCTCATGGAGAAGCTGAATAATTTCAGTTGTTTTAATGATCCGTAAATTGCTGATACAACTAGGTCCACATAACTTCAGGTATAACGGCTCCAACCTGTATGGAAAAGTCCCCTACCTCCCCCCGTGCAACTATAAACCCTGCATGCAGCCCTCCTCCTTTCGCATCCGGGCTTGGGACCGGCAATGGCGGAGTTACTGACATGCAGGGATCATAGTCGCGATTGCAATGCATCTGTATAGTTCGCTTTTCATATTCAACTTCATATTCTTATGATATTTCTGGCACTGCCTTTGGATTTGCCGCAAGAGGAATATGTATGGAAAAGTACCCACCACCCCCCGTGGAACTATAAACCCTGCATGCAGCCCTCCTCCTTTCGCATCCGGGCTTGGGACCGGCAATGGCGGAGTTACTGACATGCAGGGATTATAGTCGCGATTGCATTACGTCTATATAGTTCGCTTCTTATATTTATTATATTAAACTTCATATTCTTATGATATTTCTGGCAGTGCCTTTAGATTTGCCGCAAGAAGAATGTGTACGCGTCCTTGGCATTTCTTGGCCAGGGTTGTTTTCTCATGTTCGCGTCATTAACGTTCACCCAGGTAGATGTCCCTTCTCGAAGCATGCTTGTATAATGCCCTTCGGTTATGTTGCGGCCATGGTGGAATATCGCACTATCAACCTTGTACACATTAGTCCGGATCATGATTTTCTCCGTAGATACTGCTTTCATGTTGTACCCATTTATTTTCGTGACTTTTCCATTCTGTACTGAAAATAGCATCAGCTGAATAATTATACAGCTGTTTGCTGATGATATATCTGTTTTCAAGCTCATTTCTCTCGACTTACAAGTGCCGCACGATCCTTCGACCGTTTTCCAGTGCGAGAGATTATCGTTGATCAGGTCAGATAAGCTAGGTGTTTTTTTGCAAGGTTTAGGCAATGCCAGTAACAATATGTTACTCTGTTGAATTGAGGTATTAGTGTAACCGCAACCTTTGCAGTGCAGTTTTACTGTCAGCTGGTGCTCAACAACCGTGCTGGGATTATTGCAATGAGAAATTAGACCAGTTAAAAATTCTGGCGCATCTTGCTGCTCGTTCGCAGTAAACTGTTCACCCGCAAGTGCCCTGCCCGGAAATACACTTACCGGGGATTCTGACTTAGCATAATCATCGATCAACATTTTCAAAATATCGTCTGTTTGATTCTGACCGGATGAATGGTCCCTGAATGTTCTACAGTGAAATATACACTGGATCGTTGCGTTGGCGTAACAAGAAACATGATCGACGTTTTGTAAGCCTTTTATTTGCCACAAATTAGCTGCAGTTTTTTCTTCAGCTGGTACCTGACATGTCACAACATCTCTCGGAATCGACCATCTGCAGTCAACTACCGTCTGTGCTCTTACTGACGTGAGAGGCATCGGTATGAGATCTGGACGATACTTTTTCCTCAATCTATTGTATTCCAAAATGGCTGCACCATTTGCTAATACAGAGTGAGGATCGTAATTGATCAAATGCAGACCTTCCAGTGAAGTTACTCGTGAAAGAGCAACGTACACTTGGCCGCAGGCAAATACGGAATTACCTGCATCGATTACGGCGTTCTTCAAACTCAGGCCCTGACTTTTATGAATTGTAATACCGTAACTGAGGCAAATAGGGAATTGTCTTCGGATAACAAAGGCGCCTTCCATTACCTCAGATTTTACATCAACGCGCTCCCAAACATGTACGATGCCTGTAGCTAAGACAATCTGCACTGTTTCTATCGGTATCAGCAGCTCGGGATATTGCCGTTATAGTACCAATAGTGCCGTTCACAAGGCCTAACGCCACATCAATGTTCCGTCTAATCATTATTTTTGAACCAATTTTGACAATAATCGTTCTTGCAAGACCTGCAGTTCGAGAACTGTCTTCGTCATCCGTATTCAACATTTTCTGGACTTGTTTTTTGAAGTACGGTGGACAATCAACCGTATCATGAGCCAATAATTGTATCTCGTCAGTCTGAATTTCGCTCAACATGGCTTCATTGAGAACATCACACATGCGACAAGTAGGGAGTAAACAAACTGTGTCGATGAGTAAATTATTTATATAATTACAAAGTTCTCGTATTCTGTCTCTGAACTCAGTTGCTTTGAATGTAATTTTTTTCGATGACAACATTTTCGTGTCCGAATCAGTGACGATTCCAAGGCGCATTCTTAAGAGTATCTCGCGATACGTTTGATCATTCTTTTGTCTCATATTGATCATTAGTTCATCGTGTGTAAATAAATGACACCACAGATCCACACTGCCCATCGCGCCTATGAGTTTTTCGACGTCGGTGTTCGATAATTTTGTGAACGAGGGTCCCTCGTGAACAGGTGGAAGTTGTAGCAAATCGCCGAAAAGGAGAATATGCTTATTACCAAACCAACCATCTTCACAGTCTGCGGTATTGAAGATTTCGACTAATCGAAGATGTATGTACATGAACGTTACGTTAGAAATCATCGAAACTTCGTGTATCACTATCAGGCCAACGTTTCTCAATTGGTCCCGTATGGTTTTAAGGACCGCGTCTGACAGCTGTTTGTATTTCGGAGTTCGGCCGTGTTCAACTGGCAATTGAAAGAGCCTATGAACAGTCAAGCCGTCAACATTGAATGCTGCTATTCCGGTTGGGGCGGTTATTGCAGTATCTTTATTAGCATGCTGCTTAATCCAACATCTGATAGTTTTTATGAGAAAGCTCTTACCAGTTCCTCCCTCTCCACTGACGTAAAGTCGTAGAATTTGATTAGAACTCACCGCTTTGATAACCTGATCGAAAACTCGTTTCTGATCCATGTTTAGTCTGCTTCTCATGTCTGAAACGTCTATGGTTTCGACTTTCTCAGCAGCGTCTTTAAATTCTTTCATCGCACCTTCAGCCTCGATAGGTACGCAGCCGAGTGGTACAGTATCGCTATTTTGTGAGTTATCATTGTCTTTAGCATTATCTGCGATTTGTTTTTCAATCATTTCCTTCGCATATTCCATACCTTTTTGTACTTCGGTTATGCGTTCGTGATATTCCAGTGCTTGTGCAAGTTCTGCTTGCATTGATTGGAATGACTCAGCATAAGTATCGCACCCGTTGCGGAGTTCATCTACATCTCTCCATGGTTGAAAGAGTAGCAGCAAGGCGTAGAAATAACGTTCGGGTTGAATATTCACGTTATTTTTGTAGTGATTTATGAGGCATAGACGCTTACGCTTCTTTAGGTACAGCGACTTGCCCATCGTATAATATTCTACATCTTGACCTGTGGGCTTGACCTTAGTTATGTCGTACCATTGTACGAAATTGTAAAGGTTGGTAGCTTCAAATCCCTCTGGTCGTGCGGGATAATGCGTATCGACTAACGAATCACAAAATATTTCAGTGGAATCGGCCTCCAAGGCTTCGATTTCCTTACAAGATTTTACTTTCCTATTTCTGATTATGTTCACGTCAACCCACCTGATGGTAAGTTCCGGATCTGTGCCATACAAAGCGATTCCTAATAGAGTATCTGCGGCTTCAAGAGCTCCACATTCTCTATGATTCAACATGCGCAAACCAAAATTCCATAGACGACTACACAGAGATTTCGTAGAATTTATGTCTTCGAAAGTCGTGTCTGAGTTGCTTTTTTCAGGCTGTGCAACGTATTTAGTGACATACCGATTCAGGAGTGTAGATTTTTCTCCGATGAACTGAATGTCCATGTTCCCTTCCCAGGCCGTAAGAATTGCCGGGTTGTAGTCGTTAATATAGGCTTCTTTTTCGGAGCGGGGCAAGTCGTACAATCTGCTTCTAGACTTTAGCGTCCGTCTACCAGCAATCGAAATGGCCACTTCTCGCATAACGGAATTACTCGTGATTGGTCGAGAAAACCCGAAACGACACACTTTTGCAAATTTGCCATTTTTGTTTGCTTTACTTCGCAAACAATAGGAATTATGTGTATGCCGTTGATGTGTATTAACACGGCGATAGAGGTTTGGTGAAACATCTTTTGATGGCATTCTGCAAGTAGCATATTTAAGAATGAAGCTTGCTACTTCTTGATTGGAAGACGTTCCAAGAATCGGAGCGTCTTTGATCCAGATCATTAAATGAAAATGCTGCGTTCCTCTACCTTGGTATTCTTGCCTCCAGAAGAAATGCGTTACTTCCCCAATGGGATTATCTGGAGAACATATGAAATCGAGCATAGCCTTGAACTTATTTTCGATAAATCTGGATGCGGACACTGGATCAGAGGCCACCAACTGACTAGGTGACATCTTTGCGGCGGAGGAGCCACCGACTTCGCGTAGATATTCTGTCATATCTGACCACAACCATTCGCTTGGACTTGATGTGAGGAACCATGTCGCCGGTCCGTAATCATGTATCATGCAGGATACGTCGTTTCTTGGCCGACTCCAATATTGCTCCGTATTACGCAGTCTTGCAAGTATAGATTTCAAATTTCCTTTCAACTCTTCCTTGGAAAGCTTACTCAAATAACTTGCTGCAGTAGATTGCTCCTTTGGATTAATGATATTTAATTTGTGATAAATACCACCGCTTAATTGTCTGTTGTTAGCATCGTTCAATAGATAGAAAAGGTATTGTTGATCGGTTCTGAATTGTGGATGCTTTGACATAAGTTTCGATTTGATAAATTCAAAATGAGTAAGACGTTTGGGTCTATCTTCATGTTGTCCGTTACAACCGTAAGGATATAAGTGCGGAAAACATTGCAAATCAAGTTCTTTTTTACGGTCATCTAATGGCACGTCGTGAATTTTCAACATTTGATAGAGGCTGGTCGCCGTTTCGTTTTCTTTTTTTTCGTACATCGGATATATAGTAAACTGTTCGTACAGCGCATCCGATGCCGAAGCCCGAGTGAGTAATGCTGTACGCTCGTCAGCTTCTATTCCATCGTGAATCTCGTTTTGTTCGACTAAAGGATCGTCTTCGTGATCAGAAACTGTTTCTGTACCGCGATTTTCTTGTATTTGGAATTCTACGTCTTTCATGTGAGCCAGCAGAAGATCGGCTGATGCTGCCAGCACGATCTTTGAATACTGGGGATTATTTGTTTTGAGCCAGACTAACGCTTCCCAGACTTTATTCATATCGACTAGTTGTTCCCAAACCAATTTTGATTTGGTTGGGATACCACGAACCAGGATGTAAAATTCGTGGTCGAGATTAATTGGATCCGTTTGACGGCAAACTTTTTTCAAAGTTTCTTCAAGGGGCAGGGGCAAATGAAATGTTCTGCCCTTAACTTTTCGCACCATCTCTCTATGGGGTACATTTTTTTTTTGCTACGGTGCCCATTCGTTGAATAGTTTGGAATGCCTTGGCTCTTTGAATTAAAATTCGCTCGTAATCATTCAAGCACGATATAACTTCGGGTATCGACTCGGTAGCGAGTTTATTCAATACGCATTTCGGTGGCATAATGTCTTGACGAAGCTTTGGCAGACAATAATTGCAAACATAATCGCAATCGCTACCTTGGGCTGCGACGTGTCGCATCAAATCTGTCCATAATGTACCAGTCATAGGCTCCCTGAATTTCTGGACGTTCGTGACTTCTCTTTGGAAACAAAGTTTTTCGCAGAATACACATACGTACCGCGGAGTATCCATAGATCGCTTCGTTAATGTTTTAAACGCAATCGGATACTTGGATATTATATTTTCTTCGTTGAGATCCAATTCTTGTGCAACATTACTTGCTATAGTATTAGCTTTCAGTTTCTCTAGGTCGCCGTCATTTAGAGCTTTGTCTATAGAAAGTATTTTCTCAAAACAGTTCATTGATTTGCATACTAACCGCTGTATGTACCGCACCGATGGGAAATGTGGTGCTAATACCTGGACGGTTAAGAAAATTGATTTGCAGATTGCGTCATCCATGTAACATACTTGTGAATGACCTAGCTTTACGTCTGTATGTTTCACAGTACAATCCAATCGCGTAAGGAATTTATGAAAATTTTTCAACGTACACGTTGATATAATTTGCAGAAAGCTCAAGTACTTATTCAGTTGATGAATATCTTTGGTTTTACACGTGTTACCGCAAAGCCAACTTTTTTTCGGGCTTTTTACTTTTCTCTTTGTATCATCCAATGGCAAAATGTTTACTGCTTGCCCCGTTCGATTAATTATAATTGGATCTGATAATTGAACATACGTATATGCAGCTTCCGGAAAATAGGGTTCACCGGAAGCAATATGTTTTGATGAACCGCATAGAGCATCTATTTTATCCTCAATACTGCGATCGGGACATTGAGTAGCCTTTGTCGAAAAGATTTGCGCCTGCTTCTTAACAGTCTGTAATTTCTTTTTTAACGTAATGACGTTACATTCCCGCTCATGAAGACACCAGCTTACGATAGATTCCGCTTTCAATCTATTCTCAGTTTGGCATCGTTCATTACTCATTTTTGACAAAATCTTGGCTATATATTTTTCTCTCGATTGCCTCACCGCTATGGTGTTTGCCGCACGGAAAACTCGATATTTGGTGAGGATTCGGCTAGCAGCACTTATTTTTTGCCTTACAATATCATTGCTCTTGGTTTTTCTATAATAAAATTTATTGTACTGCAATTTCAGATCACGACGGCGTAAATAATTTGCTCGCAGTCGCGCCCGTTCTAATTCTACTCGGGCAGCATACCGCTTACGGAGTTGCTCACGTGATTTTTCGAGATTTGACGAATAACGTCCGCGTTTTTGAGTACGCTGATAATCATTGTCGTAAAGTTTTCGCTTTCGAGCCCGCTGTCTTTCCATATCCAAAAGGTAAAGTTGTCGCTTTCGAGCTCGTCGCTTTTCGTTATTTAAGACATCAAGTTCTCGCTTCCGAGCCCGCTGCTTTTCATTATTCAAATGATAACATCTTCTATTTCGTTCTCGACGTTTTTCAACGTCTGACACACGTTCATGAAGGAGGATTTGTTCATGACGATCATGAGACCCATCATCCACGACCGACAATACATTTCCAAATCTATTACTTTCGTGTAGTACCGCTAGTGGTTTGTCTGCGGGTATTATATTTTTCTGAATTGATAGCCGTAACTTGTCGTCATCATCATTAGTATTATTGATATTATTATTGGTATCATTACCAGTGTGATTATCAGTAATATCATTATTATTACTTACATCCTTGCGTGGTGGACAGGGCATTGTTCGTGCAGCCTCGCTTAACATGGTTCTCTTTTTATTAGGTTCCGAAGATTGTTCCCCAACATATTCGCTAGGTGCCTGACGTTTCTCAGAAGAACCAGTATTTTTCGACGCAAATTGCTTTTTCACGCTAATACGTGGAAAGTTTTCTATGACATTGCTTTCGAACATTCTTAGCAAATGTGTTCGCATCAGAGGAATATCGTACTTTTCTTTCGTTGGGTTATGACCATTAATGAGCGATATTGCGAATGCAATAGCAAAGACTCCACAGTCGGATCCGTTAGGTTGCTGTTGGACTTGAGGGAATTTGATACGTTTGCTTTGAAACTGATAAAAGGGAAACAGTTTTCTCAAGTATTTCTCATGGTGCTCATGAAGTTTCTTCATGTTTAATGAGTCGTATATGTAAAGCGATTCGCCGTCGAAATAGCTACATACCCAGTGCCCATCTGATCCCGTATTATTGCTATGCAATATTTGCACGTGCTTCTCATTTAACGAAACTGGCTTAATTGTATCCGGCATTTGAACTCGCCACGTTTCTTGGGGTAAATATGACGAACATTTTTTGACGATATGACTAAAATGATCCATGTGCAGGTCAGTCAACCACCCACCTGATGTTATTATGTTTTTAGATGCATCTAAATGCGGTATAGAGCAAAACCCGCTCTTTCGATTTTCAAGAGATATCTTCTCTCTATTTTTATTAATAGAAGAAACTTGTGTTGTGAGACAAGTCTTATCATTAACTACCTGATTGACATCACCATTACAAACGGGAAGACTAGTTACCAATACCGATTCAATCCGTTTGTTGACTTCTTTTGCTGATTGTTTGAGAACTTCAGCACGTCCTTTTTTTGCGCCGGTTTTCGAATTTTTCCCCAGGTTTTTATTCTGCCTAACCTCATTTGTCATGCGATTGATTTCACGTGGCATTTGAGGCTTGGGAGGAGAGATGCCCTTCACTGCAGAAGTGCTATTTATTTTGTCCACGCATGGAAACTGTTGGATTGCATTATTTTTCAATAATTTCAACAAAGGTGTCCGCATAAGGCTTGCATGGTACGTTACCTGATCAGGTTTTTCCCCATCAATAAGCGAAATAACAAAAGCAATCGCAAATACTCCGCAGTCAGACCCATTGGGTTGCCGCTGAACTGTAGGGAATTGTACAGGATTCTGGGAGAAGTTATAGAAGGGAAACAACGCCCTTAAGTAAATTTCATGGTCCTTGTGGAGCACCTTTGAATTCAAAGAATCGTATGTGAATATCGATTTTGTATCTTAGTAACTACAGACCCAGTGTTGCGCTCCGTGCGTGCCACGGTGCAAAACTTGCACGTGCTTGACGGTAGGTGATACAGGTTCTATCGTATCTGGCATCTGTACCCGCCATGTCTCCTGAGGTGCATATTCTGAAAATTCTTTCAGGAGCAATGAGAAATGATCTATATGATCATCATAAAGCTATTCGCCAGATTCGATGACATTCAATAACATGTCATTAACAACTGGTATCTGCAAACTGACCATGTGTTGGGGAATTCAATGTTATGTTGGTGGTATTGCGTTAGAAACGATAGCAGCGCCCTGCCTCGAATAGTTTCTTAAGTATTCTCTCTTGTTCACTAAAGAAGATGGCCGTAACCACGCCACACGTGTTGTACGAAATAAAAAAAATACAATGTTCAAAAAAAAAAAGGGTTTATTTCCTGAACAATTAACAACATAATTTTGGTCCTTCGAGCCGGATCCGCGGCTAATCGGATAAATAATCGAAATAAATAATCGAAGTGAAAAAGTGTAACGATGATCTACGACGCAGCGTAAGAGCCTGAAACAAAGAAAGTACAAACACAATTAAAGCTATTAATGGTTAATGTGATCAAAAGCGCGACTCAAATCTAAACAAGAAGTGATAACTACGAAGGAATAATAGCATCGAATTATTTCTCATACAAACAAACTAGAGATTCACACACTGACGCAAGAAGGGAGAGGTGCCAGCTTCTCTCTCATACACTGACGCAACAAAGTAACGGCCAAATTCAAAATTCAGACGCATTTAACGACGCTTCAGACGCCAAAAAGGGTCGGTGAAGAAGACTTTCTACTGATCGGAGAGAGATAATTCCAGCAACGTCGAAGATAAAACAGGTGGGTGAGACTCTGTCCTTTGTTCCGATCTCCCGATCCCATTCGATTGTTAGTGTTGTCCATCATTCCTAATCGCTACGTAAATACATCGCAACATGGCAAATTTAAAGCAGCTTTCATACCAACGAGGACACATAAAAGGAAAAATAACGAGATTACAAAATATTTTGCTAAGTTTACAACCGGGTGATCTCGAAGTGGTACGAGAAAGATATGAAGCACTACCAGAAGTATTACGAGATTTCGAAGGAATTCAAGCGAAAATAGCAAACTTCAGAATTCAAGAAAATGCCGACGATCTAGAACAAAAACAACAAGATGACGAAAGAGAAACTGAACAATTTGAGTATTCATATTATAAGGTAAGAGCTGATGCAAGGGCAAAGCTCAACGTAGTACCAATAGTAACCGAACCCAATACAGCTGATAATGTTAGAACCATCTCACGTGTTAAACTTCCAGAAATAAAATTGCCAACTTTCGGAGGAGATTGTCAGAAATGGACAGAATTCCAGGATGTTTTTGAAACCACAATTCATAATAAATCATATTTGTCTAGTATTGAAAAATTTCAGTACCTACGAGGATTATTAGTTGACGACGCAGCCAAAGTTGTTAGCGCTTTATCCACAACGGCAGAAAATTATCAAGAAGCATGGGATTTATTGAAAGCAAAATACGACAACAAGAAAATCATTATTAATTCCCATCTGCGTGAATTATTGAACGTACCGGAAGTTACCAAAACGAATTACGAAGCTTTAAATCAAATTATAACAAAAATCCGTAGCCATACGCAGGCGCTAAAGGTACTCGGTGCTCCGATTGAACACTGGGATATGATTTTAATACACATTGTAACAAATAAGTTAGATTTCTACTCGAGAACTGAGTGGGAAAAGTTAATAGGAACTAAACCAAATGATCAATTGCCTACACTAAAAGAATTGTTAGAATTTTTAACGGCAAGATGTCAAACTTTACAGATATTGAATAAAGAGAGGCCAGAAGGCAACCAGTCAAGATATAGGTCGGACCGAAAGGTAATGCTAGCTACCGCAGAGCAGACAAAATGTGAATATTGCCAGGAAAATCATTTCATCAATCGGTGCGAAAGGTTTGGAGAATTATCCACTCAAGACAAATGGAATGAAGTACATCGACTCCGATTATGTGGAAACTGTTTGAGAAAAGGCCATATAAGCAAAGATTGTAAGGGGGGTGATTGTAGGATATGCTCTAAACATCACAATACCGTTCTTCATGCTGATCGGAAGGAATATACGCCTCAGGGCAAAAGCAATACGCAAAACTACATGAATAATTCTAATACGCCTATAGTGGCTTGTAACACCCAAGAATCTTCTACGTCACAAGCAACCGAGGAAAAGGAGAATCGACCACCAGAGAAAATGACCGTGGCACATTGTGCTAAACAACTTAATTCAAGGGTAGTACTCTCTACTGCTCAAGTATACGTCATCGATATAGAAGGTAAGCCCATACGTTGTCGAGCCCTACTCGATCCAGGCTCGCAGCTGAATTTAGTAACGCAAGAACTAGCTCAGAAATTGAAACTACCGCTCAAAAGAATTGATATACCTTTGTCAGGAATAAGTCAATCAAGTGTAAAGGTGCAATATTCTGTGACAATTGAATTAGAATCGCTCACAAGTAAATTCAATAACAAACAAGACTATCTCATTTTGCCACGAATAACAGAAAGATTGCCACAAGTTCAACTAGACATATCAAGCTTTAACATACCAGATGGCATTCTCTTGGCAGATCCAGACTTCAATGTACCAGGTGATATCGATATGCTTATCGGTGCAGGATTGTTTTGGAAACTGTTGTGCGCTGGTCAAGTACTGCAGCCAAAGGGACAGCCAGTACTACATAAAACTTTGCTGGGATGGATAGTAGGCGGAGAGCAAGTTATAAAGAATTCGTCGCAAGTAATAAAAAATGTTTGCAACTTGAACGTAATATCAACAGTCGAAGAAAATATAGAACGACTTTGGAAAATGGAAGAATTGCCAATGGCAAGACAATTGACCGCAGAAGAAAGATATTGCGAGGAACAATTCAATGACACGCACACACGTAACGAAGCAGGCAGGTTTAAGGTAAGATTACCACAAAATCCAGACGTACAGTTAGGAAATTCAGAAAAGGAGGCGACTAGAAGATACTACGCTCTAGCAGAAAGATTGAAAAATAATCCTGAGCTGAAAAAAGATTATATGGAATTTCTAAACGAGTATGAAGAGGCGGGACACATGTCAAGAATCAAGGTAAAGGATAAGGGAGAAGAAATTTGTTATTACTTACCACATCATCCTGTCATAAGGGCTGAAAGCTCTACGACAAAGGTTAGAGTTGTTTTCGATGGATCGGCGAAGACATCGCTCCAAACTTCTCTAAATGATAGGCTCCTGCCAGGTCCAAATCTACAAGAAGAGATAATCAATATTATTTTGCGATTCAGAATGCACGAATTCGTGATAACAGCAGACATTGCCCAAATGTTCAGACAGGTAGAAGTAGCAGAACAAGATAGAAACCTTCAACGAATTATTTGGCGAAAGGATGGAGATCAGAACTTAAGAATTTATGAATTAAACACCGTAACTTATGGCACAGCCTGTGCTCCGTACCTAGCTATGCGCTGCCTCAAACAATTGGCTCTCGATGATAGTGAGAAGTACCCACGAGCGGCTACAGCATTGACAAGAGATTTTTATATGGACGACGTGCTTACTGGCAGCAAATCATTAGAAGATACAATAGAACTACAGAACCAACTAACACAGCTACTGAAAGCTGGACACTTCGAGCTACGTAAGTGGCGAACCAATGATACAAGAGTTTTAGAGCACTTGGCGGATGAGTGCAAGGCTAAGAAGTTATTAGTTTTGGATAAACAAGAGGCTGTGAAAACCCTCGGATTATTATGGGACAATACCAAGGATATCCTAAAATTCAATCTAACGATAAAGAAAATGCCCAAGATTACGAAAAGGACAATATTATCCACCATTTCAGAAATATATGATCCGATAGGCTTCATCGGACCAGTTATTATGCAGGCCAAGGTGTTATTACAAGAACTATGGATATGGAAGATAGCTTGGGACGAAGCAGTACCAGCATCTATTGAGACAACTTGGAATAATTATTATAACACATTAGGAGAACTTAATCGATTAGAGATCACACGAAATGTAAATCCAAGAAATGGAGCAGCTTATGTATTGCTACATGGATTTGGCGACGCATCGGAGAAGGGATACGGTGCTTGCATATACGCTTTATCGTACAAGGAGAATGGGGAAGCTAGTTGTTTACTAGTCAGTTCAAAGTCACGAGTAGCTCCTCTGAAGAAGATAACGCTGCCGCGATTGGAATTGTGCGCAGCTTGGTTACTGGCAAAATTATTAAACTTGGTAGTCAAAGCATTAGGAGAAGAACAGATCAAAGACGTCGTGTTATGGAGCGATTCAACTATAGTTTTACACTGGCTGAGAACGCCACCAAACCAACTGAAGACCTTTGTGGCCAATCGAGTGGCTGAAATACAGGAATTGACCAAGACGTGTGAGTGGAAGCACGTCCCAACGAAAGATAACCCAGCAGATATTTTATCGAGAGGAGTGACAGCTGACCAGCTGATCAGGAATAAACTGTGGTGGCACGGACCGGCGTGGCTACCTTACAAGGCTGAATGGCCGAAGCAAAAAATTGATTTCATCAATCCAGTTCCAGAGAAACGAGCAGCAGTGATGCTGATAACTATCAATCCAATGATAAACATTTTCTCCAAATATTCTTCATTCAATAAGTTAACCAGAATAATAGCCTACTGCCTTCGATTTGTGAGATACTCTAGAAAACGAGGGATAAAAGGCCCATTAATTGTGGAGGAATTAATAAGAAGTGAAAAAACAATAATACGAATTATTCAACAAGAGGGTTTCCCTGAAGAAGTCCAAGCCCTGAAAAACGGAAGAGAGTTGAATACTAGAAGCAAACTTCTAATGCTCCACCCATTTCTGGATGGAGAGCATCTTCTACGAGTAGGTGGACGTCTACAGCAGGCGACTGTACCTGAAGGACATAAGCATCCTCTTGTATTACCTGCTAAGCATTTCATTACCAGAATGATGATGAGAGAGACTCACGTAAAATTAAAACACTGCGGTCCAGAGCAGCTGCTGAACTCAGTCCGTACGAAATATTGGCCCATATCAGGCAGGCGTGAGGCTCGAAAGATTACAAGAAGTTGCATTGCATGTTTCAAATTTAAACCCAAGAAATTCGACACAATTATGGCGGAATTGCCAGAATCTCGAGTACGAGGAGTGGAACGACCGTTTGCTACAACCGGAATAGATTATGCCGGTCCCTTACAAATGCGAGAGAGCAAAAGAAGAGGACGAATTCCAATAAGTAAAGTTTATATCGCGGTATTCACCTGCTTCCTTACTAAGGCGGTTCATTTGGAACTTGTAACCGATCTTACTACCGAAGCATTTCTGGCTGCACTGAGACGTTTTGTCGCTCGAAGAGGAATTTGTTAAGTAATATATTCTGATAATGGAACAAATTTCGTCGGAGCAGCAAGGGAACTGCGCGAAGTCTATGAATTCTTAGCTCAAAAACAAGATGCAATAACTACAGGTTTATCACATCAACGAATAATTTGGAAATTCATCCCACCCAGGGCTCCTCATTTTGGAGGCTTATGGGAAGCGGCAGTGAAGTCTACGAAAAGGCATTTATATAAGGTCACACAGGGACTCATCTATACTTACGAAGAGTATTATACGCTCCTGGTAGAAATTGAAGCAGTTTTAAATTCCAGGCCCTTGACTCCTCTTTCTTCCGACCCTCACGATCTATCTCCTTTAACACCTTCCCACTTCCTTATAGGGGTCTCACCTAATGAACCTGTAACCAAAGATTATACTAATGTATCCGACAATTGCCTATCTCGCTGGCAGCACATACAAAAACTCAAGCAAGACTTCTGGCATAGATGGAAGAGTGAATACTTGCATCAATTGCAAACTCGCTCTAAATGGGTCGTTAGCAACGAAAATATAAAGATTGGTACCTTAGTATTGCTGGTTGATGACAACACAGCACCGCTGCATTGGGCATTAGGAAGAGTAGTACAGGTGCATCCAGGAACCGACGGTGTCGTGAGAGTAGTCACTGTAAAAACTTCAACCGGCGAATTCAAACGAGCTGTTAAGAAGTTGTGTGCTTTACCTTTTGACAAATAGAAGAAGGGTAGCGAAGCTGAAAAAAAAAAGAAAAAAAAAAGAAAAATAACCAATGTTTAGAAAATAAGATTTGAAAGAAAGCTTGGTTGTAGAGATTATATTTCACAAAACTATTAGATGTTACTTTTCTATTTTTAGGTGAAGTAGCCAATAATATAAAACATGAAATATATCTAAGAATAAGACACATTATAATATAATTAAGCTGGAAACTTACTTGATCTTACATATATTATGTTATACTTACCAAGTTAAAAAAAAAAAAAAGGGGGATTATGCTAATTTAGATCACATTGCACGATTGAAATTTATATGATTTGAAGCAAACGCTTCAAGGCGGGCGGCATGTTGGGGAATTCAATGTTATGTTGGTGGTATTGCGTTAGAAACGATAGCAGCGCCCTGCCTCGAATAGTTTCTTAAGTATTCTCTCTTGTTCACTAAAGAAGATGGCCGTAACCACGCCACACGTGTTGTACGAAATAAAAAAAATACAATGTTCAAAAAAAAAAAGGGTTTATTTCCTGAACAATTAACAACACCATGATTGCAAGTTGGCTAATCGTTTAATTAGTTTAAAGTCCTCTATCTCTTTGTATTGTGCGTAAAGCAGCAATGTGTTGTGCGTAAAGCAGCAACGTGTTGTTTGCAGAGCAACAACGTGTTGTTTGCAGAGCAACAACTGATCTGATTGCGTAAAGCAACAGATTGTGGCGCTTAGAGCAGCCTCTCTCGAAATCGTGAGATTTCTAGAGATCGAAATCGTGAGATTTCTGGGGTCGAAATCGTGAGATTTCTAGAGTCGAAATCGTGAGATTTCTAGAGATAGAGGACGTCCTAACCCAACTAACCTATCTATCCTGATACACCTAATTACTAATAAACACCCACGCAACCTAGCCTAACTAATCCCTCACTAATGCAGAGGCACTTGACACAATTATTAGCGTGTGGGTTATACTTCTACTACTCTAACTCTGAAAATTATGGAATTTTTAGCAAAATAACGTAATCTGAAAGTGCACTCTACAACCTCAGCTACGAAATTAGATCTGTCATCGAGAGTGTGCCATGATATTGAAGTCCGATAGAGCAGGATCAAATACCCAACTGGTCCTGCGATGAACCACTTGCCATTGGTCGGGGACTAGGGAATTTCCGCCCAGTGCACAGTGCTGATTTCAAACAATATCGTTTCGTACAACCGCGCTTTGCTTTGTTTGTCAACGCTATCATCTACATTGAACGCTTTCGGAAAATTAAAAAAATTCCGTAACCAGTGCGAACAATGAAATGAGGAAGGTTATCAAACCCTCTGTCAAAAAGTTGTTTAAAAATAAGGTAAGAGAATCGTTTCTTTGACAACATTGTTTCCTATTGTTCTTGGTTGTGTCGGGCTCTGTTCCATTTCTCTCCACTTTTCGTTTAGGGTAAGCTACATTATAAATTTATAATTATTAGTATATTATGATTATTATTTTCATTGTTGTTGTTATTATTATTATTACAGGGCTTGATCTCTAATCAACGGTCAACGGATCTTGCATTAGATTTGCTATTCCCAAATGAGCTGGCAAATTACTGACAGTGGAACGACATTACGACGTAGGCTGTGCAGCCGTTTCCACCTATGGTGGCTTCAGAGATGAGTCGACGGAGGAGTTGCACAAAGAAAAGTCTCAACACAACATTGTAAGATAGGAAAACATTCAATGACAGTAATACATCTTTGATAAAAAAAAAACTATGAAACTGATGATGGAAAAGTATGGACCCTTGTGATCATTGCTTCAACCTTTTCCTTTTCTTTCTTCATTTGTTTTTAGGACTATTTCTTAAATCCAATTGTTACTGGAAATTACAGGACTCGAAGCAACTCAAATCAACTGTCGCTAGACTTTGAGTCTGCTTTGCAGTGGCGGAATGAGCATGAGGAAATGATATATCAATGCAAACTGTGTAGCTAACTCTATCCCGGTGGTTTTTTTTTTTGCTCAATTCGCGGCAGTCCAAGGTTAACTGTCCATACAAACTTCTCTAGTTAATGAGGAGGAGCAACGAGACACATGTATTGAAATTTCTCTGCAGGCACCACAGCGGATTCGATCAGCCGAAGCATCGAAAGTGAGTCATTGAGTGGGAACTTAAACATTAAGTCTCAACATGGGCGCTTCAGGGACGGGGACTAATTTTTTTCGCTTGCGCTTCCGGTTTGCTGGCACCAAACTTTTGCAGTTTGATCAAATAATAAGATGATGCTCGTTGTAAAATATCTTGTAAATGAAAAGGTACTCTTCTTCGTCGGGAAGACATCGCCGCGTCTAATGGATATTTTTGCACAAGGAATGCAACTGGAACGATGTTAATCATTCGGTGTATTTCATTTGACCCTGCTGACAGAGGTCGCCTTCTCATTGTTATTCTTTTATGACTGATAATCCACCTCTAGGCCACATTACTCTCTGGACAGATCGGTGAACTTAAATTCTCAGTGGCAGACCAATTTTTCGGAGTCGAGTCTCAATGGTTGCCGATCAAATCCGACGAACCATCGTGTGATTCGAAAATCCACTCTCTGTTTTTTACATACTGAATGTGGGAGCTCATGACCCACTGATGAATCCTGAGGATCCATTTTGAGTAATTGAATTGAGGGTGTTGAGACCCTTTCAGTTGAGATGAGACAGCAAAAATAGGCTTCAGACAGGTTCAGAAGTAGAGAGCATAACACAGATGTTGACAGTCTCTTCTATATTTCAAGTCAATCATGATTGTGACGATACTGTCAATTTTACGCAGTGAAGATGTGGTGATGTTTTTGATAATATTGAATTTTCATATTCAGCGCTGGAAAAATAGAGTGAACATCTGACTTCCTACTAAAAAATAAATGTCGACCTTCCAAAGGTGACTCAACCCATGGTATGTTGGTGTAAAGATAAGGACGTTCTTCGATAGACATTGGATCTCCTATTCGGTGGTACGAACTTGGATTTGGTAAATGAACGTAAGTGATGTTTTTTTTTTCTTTCTCTTTGATTTGCTCGACGTGTATTTTTGATCATAACAAGATTTTTTTTCACCATCAGATGACAGTGATTCGGAGGACGTTTCTTGAACGGAAATATTGAGATTACGGTTAATCCAGTAATTGATACGTATTATACTTGTGACTTCCCTTAACTTTGAGGTGACTACAAAAACAGCTGTTACAATGCAATGCCAGAACTGAAACCAATATCGATGGTGTCTTTTATTTCGAATACCCATCCATTACCACACATTGCGATCACTGTTACATCACATAGATCAATTATTATGATACTTATCACGTATAGCAATAAATCTGGGACAAAACACTCCACTTAAATGCGCATGTCACACTTGTGTATCAGTGTCATTAGCTGATGATAAGTGTTGTACTTGTTGGTAATATTGAATTACATAATTACGTAAACAAACGCTGAGACAGCTGATTTTTACACGAATTTCACACTTTCCGTTTAATTGTCTTCACCGTAACGTGAATCGGGGCACCATTTTCAGCGTAAAGCATCGGCGTATATGCTAATATATTGTAACGCATTGGCATCGGAGAACGGTGCTTGCATGACTGCAATGGGTGCATTCCGAAATATACTTGAAGTACGGCGAGTTCGTGTCAGGAAGAGATAGATAGATAAGCAAATGAACGGGTGCGAGAAGGGAACAAGGGAAACTCGCAATACTTGCAGTATACTTTGGAATACACCCAATCTACGGTGCCTAGGTAATCACAAGACAGCAACTAGCCATCGGTGATGAACCGATGATTTTAAGGATCCTCCACCATTCGATCGAGCCACAGCTTAGATCAGCGCGTACGTTTGTGGAGAAGCTCGTGTTTTATGGAGTGCCGGGAGAAAGACTGTCTTCTTTCGGGTAACACGGAAGGAAGCTCCGTATTTTTCAGCTTCAGTTTGATTGAGGGTGCAGGAACTCTTGGTTTGCGGTTTTCGGAAAAGGGACCCATTCCTCCTTCGATATCGGTATACTAGTAGGGGAGAGGATGGTGTTAGATATTACGGGTTGGTACAGTGGGTTGAGAGAGTGATATACATCATACTTGGGTCACAAGGAATCGTTGGTCTGATGGCCAGAACTCGATTAAACCGTCAAACTAAAATTCATCTGTAGGAGTCCTACGTTATATAAAGTTGTTTACCTTCTGATTCGCTACAGCTCTCCTCTCCGAGTAGGATTGCATTTGGGAAGGAATTTTTTGTTAATGATGTGCCAGGAGAGAGACTGGTTTCTGTCAGGTGACGTGAAAGGAAGCTCCGGATTGATCAGCGTCAATTTGTGTGAAGGTGATCTTTGGGAAGGGACTCTTGGTCTGTAGCAATGGAACAGGTTCTGATAAATCCTTCAATATCAGTATGCTTCTGGGAAAAAGACAGGCGTTAGTTATGATATAGTCGGTAAGGAGAAGACGTGGAAATCTGATTGACTCATAAACAATTGCTGGATAGGTAGGCCGAGAGCTGCTGCATTCTTCGACATTGATATAATGGTAGGAAAAGATAAAATGGTAGTTGTGATTAATCATTGTTGTAAGTACGAATAGAAGGTAAAGGTCGTAGTTAGCGTACCGACAACTGTCAGATGGGTGCCCCGGATTCGATTTGACTGCAGCTGACGGGGCACTACACTGGAATAAACTTCCTTCGTTTCCAAAAAATTTCCCGCAGTTTCAGACATTCGGAACTTTTGTCAGCGAGTAGGATTGCAGAGGAGCTTTTCGTTTGGGGCGTCCTAGGATTGGAACTGAGCTCTCTCATGAATTTAAATAGGAAGAGCCATAGAATTTGTTGATATGAGTACACCTATGGGAGTAGGATCCTCTGGATTGTCGAATTGGAAGAGGAACTGCGGCATTGTTCGATATCCCTATGCTTGTGGTGGAAAGGAAAGTGTTAATTGTGTTGATTTGATACCGCAGGTACTTTAAAGAGGGATTGATTATCATTGGCTTACGAACAACTCCGGGAGAGATAGGTTGGATCTTGTCGACTGCAACTTGTAACGACGAGAAGCATCAGCGGGAGACCTCCATGTTGCCGAGTCCTTTTCCCTCTGATTCCGTTACAGGTTTTATAGCCGAATGGGTTTGGAAAGGGACTCTCAAGTTTGTGGCATGCCAAGAGGGGATGCATCCTTTTGTGAAATCCAGGTGGTAGTGTTGAATCGTTTTACGTAGGTTTGCCTGTGGGAATAGGAACCCTCGATTCGTGTCATTGGAATGGAGACTGCTGTATTCTTCGATATCGGTATGTTTGTGGGACAGGGTAAGATATTGGTTATCTTGATTCGATACAGTGGGTATGTTAGAAATGCAAAGTTTATGATTGACTCATACTCATGCTGTTTGTTACTCACATGACTGCTTCGCGGATTCGACGTACTAAAACAGCCTGCCTACCATCATTCAATACATCTATTTTGTGATGTATTGAAAAATTCATCAAACTATCACTTTCGGCTACGATTCCCGATGTTTCGACGAGCTTTTCTCTCATAAAGTCACAAGCGGGCAACGAATCGGCGAGGAAACATCCGATGTTTCAAGTATCGATAGGGTAGAAAAACGTGTGCACTATTCAGAGTTTCATCTACGATTATTTATGTTCATTTACGGAACGAAACTGAGAGGGCTGTCGAAAGGGCATGTGGTCAACAACCCACATTCCAGCAATGACAAGCCCCCCACTGTTATGATGTCGCCGCCATGGACTTGCCATCACACGGCAGCAGACGACGGACATTTTTTAATCCACACGCAGCCAGCGCGGCGAACGGCAGCCAATAAGAGCGCCGCTTTTCTGGGGCCCAATGAAAAGGAATCGCTGTGCGGTGGCGAACTCGGTAAAAAATGAGACAGGCTACGCTAACGCCACCTGTTGGGAGGACGGGAATTACGACGTTTTTCCCACTTGATAGGAATATGACGCGTTCAGGGGCAGTGACCAAAACACGGCTTCCCTTCTATACCATTTATGTTGGAACGGTTTTGTTTTCAGATCAGATTTTCAGATGACATATAGCTAGCGTACGACGCCGGAGACGGTGGTGCTTAATAATCGTTAAACGAGCCCACCGGTGATCAGAGATTATCACACCTCAGCTCTCCGACCACTGAGGTTATTGAAATTACGCTTAAATGAATGCTCGTCCGCGATTCATATAGCGAAAGTGCATCCAAATTTCCCGAAACGCTTATGATTTAGGAGATACTTGAAAGAACAGTTGGCCGTACAGCGCTTTCTCGATCCCCTAGCAGTAAAGATACTCGGTAGTCCGCCCGTTCTTTTAAATGTACTTGGCGCGAGACTCTACCGAGTCTCTTGATTACATTGACATCTTAGTTGAATTGGGGTTAGTTATAAATGTCTTAAATTTATGTCAGTTATTGTTAAAATCACAATTGCTTATAATATAATGACATTGTGGATCTAATATATCTCATTTGCAATAATTCTGAATAAATGTTGAAAAATTGATCATAATATGATGACATGGATCTAATATATCTTATTTGCAATCATTATGAGTCATCTATTGTGACCTTTTGGTTCCCCACCCTTTGCCGGAGAACTCAGGTGCGGGGAAGGTAAACGCCGCAAGAGTGATCACCCACGTATCAAAGTTGCGTGTCTCCGCCAAAATTCTCCATATTTCTCCCTTCTTATCCGGGCTTAACTTAAAGACAGCGGCGCTATCCGCGATTTCGGAAAAAGGGGAGGACGATCGTGTGCCTGGTTGCCGGCGCTCTGGCACGGCGGTGTCTTCGCGGTGGTGCGTAGCTTGTGGTCGAGCCTACAGCGTTGTCAGCAACTGAAATTCCTTATCAGAATCCAAAATTCGGGGCGGACCGCGGTTCGCTGGCTCTTGGTGACGACGGGACTCACATCCGCCATCGATCTCCCGCGTTGCTGAGTGCCCTCGGCACTTCCTCGCGTCCGTGCAGCCTCCGCTGGCTCTCCAGAGATCGGTCTCTCGCTGTGACCTATCCTCCAAATTCCTGGCCTTCGTTGGTGGCCCTCGGCCTCGTCCGTCCGTCCGTGGTACATGTCAGAGAAGTGGGGGATCGAAATAAACGAATTACTGAAAAGTTCAGGTGTCTAGGTCGGTCACGGTCGCCTCTCGGAGCATTTTCCTAAGCCTCGAGGCTATTTTCCCGCAGGAAACCTACGTGACTCTACCTAACTAAGGTCCGCTAACGGTTCAGGACCTCTTGTGACGGCAGATAAAGTCTGCAACGTCACAGTATATATACCGGGAGTAACATTGGAAACTGGCCACTCCATCCGCCCGACTAGCGGCAACTGTTCTTGCACCTACTCGATACACAGAATATTTACGTGTGTGAACCTCTGCTGACGTCAGCGGTCAGGACCATGCCAAAAACCGTGAATTGGGATCCCAGCATGGGCTCCTCCGGCAGCTGCTGCCCCCTCGCGGAACATTTGCATTCGCTCTTCAAGCCACGAGACAGATAATCGAAGCGTCGCAATCGTTGGATTTCATCGAAAAGGTTAATTCGAAATTATTAACAATTTCGAACCTCTAGAACTATTTAAATTCGTAATTGATAATTCGACGCTGGTCCAAAAATTCGTAATTGATAATTCGATACACTGTAAAATGTGAATTGCGCGAAAAAAACCTCGAAGCGTACCGTGGAAAATACCATCAAGGAAATCGGAGCAGGTAAGTGTTAAAAATTATTCTACTAAAATTCGGGTGAAGATGAGTTTTGCATCAGGATGATACGGATTCTAACAGGTATTATTTTCATTTCCATCCATGTAAAAGCGCGACAAAAAAGCGGAGTATATCAATTAGAATCAATCACAAGAATATCTGACCAGGGTACCAAAGATCCGTTTTATTGTGTGATCATGAATTTCAATAAATCAATAACTCTCATCAATTTTATTGAATAAACAAGTCTGGTAATTTTAATGAACTACCAGCACTGGTAACGAAAATATGATGCAACTCTGACTTTGTTGAATTTGAAGACTCATACAAATCATGAATCAATGATGGCGTTATGAAAAACCACAACATTCCATTGTATGTTCCAACTTGGTGACCTGATTTGAATATCTGAAACAAAATAATACAGATTGTCAAAAATGAATGAAAAGAATCGTCGATGGAACCACTGCTACTTCCCTCGCATCGCATTTGTGAAGATGAACATTAATGCAGTACACCGCCAAGAACCAGTGATTCTAATGACTTTTCGAAACTTGGCAACGGGTCTGACAAGGAGTTACCTGGAAGATGACCAAATCCAAACCGAAAACGGTATTCATGTAACAAACCTGAAGAAATTACGGAATAATTGTTATTTGAAAAATTGTATCTTTTGACGCGATAACTCGTAAAAAAATATTTACAAGAACATTAAATAAATATTATTCATACTGCCGCAAAAGAATTTGCTGTTCAAAGATGAATGTCTTTCCGAACATTGGATGACAGCTTTTCGAACCAGTGAACAAGGTTTGACAAATACGGAAAGAGACCTTTTGAATTTGCAAGACGCAAATGACGTCGTGATTCAGTTTTGGTGAGGGATGTTGGTCGATGGTGAGCGTTTGAGTTCTTCGGAGCGGCAATCACGTTCTAGTCTCGGAGTCAATTGCAATCGTTCTTGAAATATCTCAAGATTGACAACAAAATAGTCGGAGCAGCCAATCTGGAAAACAAATACATCATAATTACACTTGAGGTGAAGAATATGAGGTGATTTACTTTGAGCATCACCTGATCAATTTCCAAACTATTAAGAAGTTTAAAATGCAGAGTTCACGGCAGCAGCAGTCTGAGCAGTTCTGATTTCCAGACCCAAAGGTGCTCCACTAGAATTAGACGGAATTCAATACTCAAATACACAAAGCAGCTGCGACTTTTCGATCCACAACTTAGAGAAAATTCCTTATAAGCTTTCTGAAAGATTGCAATTGAGGCTTCCGAAGCTTTGTATTGTTTCTATACTTTGAAGAATCGTGTCAAGATCTTTGAATCCCAATTTTCGAGAGTTTCTTTCAGTTTGAAATCCCCGAGTCTGATGTGATATTTTCGGAGTCCTCATATTTTCAGAACAGTTGCGGTTGCGCTATTCTCAGTTTCGTTTTTTTTGTTTTTCAAAAGATAATATTCTGAAAATTGATTGGGATTGGCAATTGAGGATTTCAGAGTAGCAGTTTCAATCTTTCAAAGACGGAGAGTATCTGTACAATCTTTGAGTGAAAGAAGCAGTTTAAGTTTTCGTACCTGAAGTTCTTTCAAAGATTCCAAGTTGCAGGATATTGTTCCAAAGTTTGTCAAAGATGAGCAGCAGATTTCTTTAGAGTCCAACTACCAGTGTGGGATCCAGTTTGGGAGAATTCCACAAGTCAACTTGGGATTGGCGGTTGAGGATTTTAGCGTAGCAGTTTATTTCAGGTGCGTAGAGGTTCCTTCTAAAGTTAATGACAGATTTGCAGTTTCTTGTCCTTCAGTACTTATTCGTTAAAAGATTCCAATGTCTAAAAGTAGACCTTGCAGTTGGTAGAAGACCATGACAAAACAATGTGCCGTGACATTTCACCCACTTTGACGATGTACGCCAGAATTTCTGGTGTGCATCATTGCTATCTCCATAGTCGTTGCTTCAAAACAATAATATTATATGATTTCAAATTTAACATCTCCGGTATTCTATCAGTGTGACGTTCACCTGTGGAAGCTCGTGCTCTACTGGTTTTATAAACAAAATCATCATGTGGCTCTCTTCAAGATTACTACTATTAACCGGAAATTGTCTGATGACTAAGTTGATCGTATCATGTAAGTTCAGGAGCTATGAACGGACTCTTCAGCTCTATTTCGTAAGGCTAGAGTGCCCTAAAATTTTGATTTTATAAGTCGGAGAGAATTAAGTATTGCAGACCTCTTTGAACACAGGTTAGTTTCTTAACAAACTATAGCATGACTTTTTTGTCAGTCACTCCGCGGTATGCGAATCCTTATCGTCCAAAGCTTCTACGTCCACATGATTTCGTCAGGAAATCCGAATGCAACTTTGGGATCGGAAATCGTCCTAGGCTTTTCCGCGGTTGTTTCAATGATGCTCGAACTTCTCGATCCAGTTGATAACTTCGCGCTTCGGTCGAACAGTCCGATCGATCTCAAAACGGCCGAATTCGGCGCTGGTTGCGCTCTAAAACTCTACCCAAGTGCAACCGGGTGATTTTGAGGTAGGATATCTGAATACGTCGAGATGGCGCGGGTACACTCGGGTGGGGTTTGGTAACGCAACTCTGCTTTATCCCACCGGAAGCGCGAAATGGAATTCAAACCTGATTGGTTTCACCTCCCCTTTTCCTATCACCTCGTACAAATTTTCGATTCTACTTTATTAAGGAGATTGTGCGTAGTAGATGGTGGTTCAGTGACGATTTCTAAGTATTTTTGGCGATTTTGAGGTTTTTCCGAGTTTGTGAGGTGGTTTGATAACGTTGAGGTAGAAACAGTGATTAAGAGGATTTTTGGTGAGAATCGGGGAGTTTATTTGACAATTAGAGAACTTAGGCTGAGGTGTGAGAATTTTTCAGACGAGACACTTACGTGCAGTCAAGTATTTTTGAGGATTTAAGACACTTGAAGTGCGATTAAGTTATTTTTTAGGCATTATCGTTTATCGTAGATTTTAAAGGAACACTTTTTAGTGCAGTTGAGGCAGTTTATATTATAGCATAAGTGTACCTTAAGTTAGATCAACTTTTTTGTGGGGTGTGTGTGTGCTGGGAGAGCCCGTCGGTTTTTCAGTCATACCTATTTATAATAAGTTACAAACTTTCCGATGTGCCAAATATCATTCACTCGGTCGCGGAGAGAATCGAGTGGATAGTGGCGTTTGTAACCGGCGTAAGTTATAGGCGTATTCGCGATAATTTCGCCGCCGAGCACGCAGATCGGCCGATACCATCAAAGACGACTATCCAAAATACAGTTGACAAATTCATGTAGACGGGCGTCATTGACCCGTCGCTGAAAAAACCACAATATCCCCGGAAACGGTTGAGCGAGAATACAATTTTGGATATTTGCCTGGCGGTAGAGGAAGGCATGAATACGTCGTGCAGGAAAATCGCACAAGAATTGGGCTTGGTAAAAATGAGCGTTTGGAGAGTCCTGAAGGCCCAAAACTTCAGGCCCTGTAAATTCCAGGAGCACCAAGAACTCCTTGAACGCGATCATCTACAGCGGATGGAGTTCTCCGAGAGGATGATGGAACATATCAATGCTGATGAGGCACTACTGGATCGTATCTGTTTTACAGATGAGTGCACGATCCAGTTGGCAGGGGCACCAAATCACCAAAACTCTAGATTTTGGGCTAGAGAGAATCCACATGCGATAATCGAGTCAGGCACTCAGTATCCGCTCAAAGTAAACGTGTGGCTTGGAATGGTAGGGGACCAGCTGATAGGGCCATATTTCATTGAGGGAAACTTTAATGGCGAGAGATATCTGGCGCTGCTGGTAAACCAGATCGTACCAGCAATCAGGGCCATCGAGCAAGATGTGAGTATAAGTATGACAATAATGGCAAAAATTTTCACCATCACTGGTCTTATGACAATAAACTATTCCTTCATTCATTGTCAATAATTATTCTAATGAAACATCATGAACCATTAAATATTGATAACATTAACTGAATGCATGAATCTTTGTCTTCGGTCCCAAGGGTCCTGCGATCTGGTACCTCCAAGATGGGGCACCGCCTCCCAACACGGTAGCAGTGAGGCGGTGTTTGGACGAAGAGTTCCCGGCACGATGGATCGGTAGGCAGGGGCCGATACCATGGCCTCCACGCTCCCCCGATCTTAATCCGCTGGATTATTCTTTGTGGAGCTGGTTGCGCTACCAATTTTATTCAGCTGGAGGGAGGATAAGGGACGTCCCCACTGCCCAGCAAAAAATCGTTGAGATTTTAAACAGTATAGAGCCAGCGAAAGTCCAAAATATGACGAGGGCATTTTATGACAGAGCTGGCTACTGCTTAGCGGCGGAGGGTGGGCACTTTGAGCAGCTTCTGATTGCTGATAAGGCTCCTTGAATGGCTGGAGTGTTGAACCAGTGGGTATAGACTGGAATGAGCAAAGTTGAAACAACCGCCGGAAAATCTATTGCGACGGCTACACTCAAATCTTCAACCGCCAATCCCAAGATAATTAGTGAAATTTACTCTTCTTGGATCCTACTCTGGTACTTGGACTCTAAAAAACTCTGCTGCTTATCTTTGACAAACTTTGGAATGACATCCTGCAACTTGAAATCTACGAAAAAACTGGAAGTACAAAACCTGAAACTGCTTCTTCCACTCAAACTCTGAAAAGATACTCTCCGTCTTTGAAATAATGAAACTGCTACTCTGAAATCCTCAACCGCCAATCCCAAGATAACTAGTGAAATTTACTCTTCTTGGATCCCATCTTGGTACTTGGACTCTGAAGAACTCTGCTGCTTATCTTTGACCAACTGTGGGATAATAACCTGCGACTTGAAATCTAACAAGGAATGGAAGTACAACTACCTAAACTGCTTCTTCCACTCAAACTCTGAAAAGATGCTCTCCGTCTTTGAAATAATGAAACTGCTACTATGAAATCCTCAACCGCCAATCCCAAGATAACTAGTGAAATTTACTCTTCTTGGATCCCAGTCTGGTACTTGGACTCTAAAGAACTCTGCTGCTTATCTTTGACAAACTTTGGAATGATATCCTGCAACTTGAAATCTAATGAGAACTGTAGTACAAAACCTGAAACTGCTTTTTCCGTTCGAACATCGAAAAGATCCTTTTTTGCTCCAAAGAATGAAAACTGCTGCTCTGAAAACTTGAACCGCCAGTCTCCAGAAATTTTTTATCCGAAATAAGAAATGCAAACTGACTGAAACTTGAAATAGCGCAACCGCAACCCTTGTAGGCAGATACTTCCCAACTGAGAACTGCCTTAAGGCAAGGGGCAAGGGCAAAATATCACATCAGACGTGAAAAGTGAAACTAGAAAAATCTCTCTGAAATTGGGATTCAAAGATTTCGTCAAGATTTTTAAAAGTCCCAAAAAAATGCAAAGCTTTGAAAGCCTGAGTTGCATTCCTTCAGAGAGCTTATAAGGAACTTTCTCCAAGTTGTAGACCGAAAAGCTACAGCTGCTTGGAGTATTTGAGTATTGAATCACTTTTGATTCTAATGAAGCACCTTTGGGTCTGGAAATAAAAAGACTGCTGCTGCCGTAAACTCTGCATCTTGAACTTCGAAGTAGTTCGGAAATTAATCAGGTGATGCTCAAAAGAACTCAACTGATATTCTTCATGAACTCAAGTGTAATTATGATGTTTTCGTTTTCCAGATATGACTCCGACTATTTTGATGTTTTTAATTTCAAGATATCTCAGGAGTGATTCCGATTGACTCGAAGACTCTAAGGTCATTGCCGCTCGAAAGAACTCAACCGCTCACCTTTGACCAACATCCTTCTCAAAAACCGGATTGCGAGGTAATTTGCATCTTGCAGATTTAAAAAGTCTTTGTCCGTAATTGTGTAACCTTGTTCTCTGGTTCCAGAAACTGTCATCCGATGTTCAAGGAGACATGTTTATTTTTGAGCAACAAATCATTCAGCAGCGGTATGAATACCATTTATTTAATGTTCTTGAAAATATTTTTTTCAGAGTTATCACATCAAAAGGTACAATTTTTTCAATAACAAATGTTTATGATTTTTTCAGGTTTGCCCCAGGAATACCGTTTTTGGTTTGGATTTGGTCATCTTACAAGTAACTCCTTGTCAGAACCGCTGCCAAGTTTCAAAAAGTCATCACAATCACTGGTAGTGGGCAGAACACTGCTGTACTCTTCATTTTTACGAATGCAATGCGAGGGAAGTAACAGTGGGTCCATCGACGATTCTTTCCATTAATTTTTGATAACCTGTATTATTTTGTTTCAGATATTGAAATCAGATCTTCGAGTTGGAACAATGTTATGTTGTGGTTTTTCACAAAGCCATCATTCATTTATCATTTGTACGAGTCTTCAAATTCAACAAAGTTGGAGTTTCATAATTTTCTCGTTACCAATGCTGGTAGTTTATTGAGAATAACAGACTTGTTGATTTTATCGACCTAATAAAATTGATGATCACATAATAAAGTGGATGTTTCGTACCTTGGTCAGAAATGCTTTTGATTTATCTTAATTGAAATACTCCGTTTTTGTGTCGTGCTTCTGGGTGAATTGAATTCATCTTATTGACATAATACCCAATAGAATCCGTATCATTCTGATGCCAACTCATCTTCACCCGAATTTTAGTACAGTAATTTTTAACACTTACCTGCTCCGATTTCCTTGATGGTATTCTCCACGGTACGCTTCGAGGTCTTTTTCGCGCAAATCACCTTTTACAGTGTATCGAATTAGTAATTACGAATTTTTGGACCAGCGTCGAATTATCAATTACGAATTTAAATAATTCTAGTGGTTCGGAATTGTTAATAATTTCGAATTAACCTTTTCGATGAAATCCAACGATTGCGACGCTTCGATTATCTGTCTCGTGGCTTAAAGAGCGAATGCAAATGTTCCGCGAGGGGGCAGCAGCTGCCGGAGGAGCCCATGCTGGGATCCCAATTCACGGTTTTTTGCATGGTCCTGACCGCTGACGTCAGCAGAGGTTCACGCACGTAAATATTCTGTGTATTGAGCAGGTGCAAGAGCAGTTGCCGCTAGTCGGGCGGATGGAGTGGCCAGTTTCCAATGTTACTCTCGGTATGTTTGTTTGGATATGTGTTCACTAGATAGTGTATAGAAAGGTTAATACACTGCGTACAACAATTAAGGGATCACTCGAATTTTGTCGTAAAAAAGACCCATTTTCAAATGGGTGTAACTTCGTCGAAAATGAACGGATTTCAATGAAAAAAATTGGGATTTGAAGCTTGAAACTTTGTATCCAAAACTGTCATCCTTAATTTCTTCTGTGCACAGTTTTTTCTGAAGTTTTGCAGCCCTGAAGCCATGGATGCAGGAATTTTGCGTTTTGCTTTTTTTTTGTACCATGTGCATCGTGTGTCGGAAGAATTGTACGAGGATAGCATCATATGAGTTGAGTAGTTCAAAACTTCCCCTTTAAAATGCTTTTTTTTTCATCATCGTGCAATTTTTCATTACCGAGTAATTTGTGTTTGAACCGTTGACTGCACTTTAGTGAGTTGGTGACACTTTTACGGGTACCTCAGTGCTCGTGCGGTGATCTTATATTTATCAAAAATCTCGTGTTGCCTTCTCGAATTCTAATGACTCGCCAAAAGAAATCTCGCTCACTTTACTATTGCCCAATTGTCCCCTGCCGGATAACACTTTTGACAGCCGTCCAAGATCGCGTAAACCACGTCGATTATTAAACCACAAATCTACACACATTCACCAACTTGCGTAAATGCAGTCAACGGTTCAAACACGAATTACTCGGAAACGAAAAATCGCACGACGATGAAAAAAAAAGCATTTTGAAGGGGAAGTTTCAAGCTACGAAACCCATATGATGCTATCCTCGTACAATTTTTCCGACACACGATGCACATGGTACAAAAAAAAGCAAAACGCAAAATTCCTGCATCCATGGCTTCAGGGCTGCAAAACTTCAGAAAAAACTGTGCACAGAAGAAATTCAGGATGACAGTTTTGAAGTCAAAGCTTCAAGCTTCAGATCCCCATTTTTTCCATTAAAATTCGTTCATTTTCGACGAAGTTATACCTATTTGAAAATGGGTTTTTTTTACGACAAAATTCGAGTGATCCCTTAATTGTTGTGCGCAGTGTATCTTGATATTTTACATCAAGGTATATTCATGATTGTTTTGCTTGTTATTCGTTATAAAATGCCGAACTTTGTTCATTAGTTTTTGTCTCAATCATCTTAGTAGCGGTAGTGCTTGGTATTTGTTCTCTTGAACTTGAAGCGTTAACAGATTTGTTCATTCTGTGCAGAATGAGGTTTCATTTCCATGTGGCAACATATTTGTCTTGGGGCTGTATGTGGTCGTTGTGTTCTTTGATTTGTTGCAATATTCCCTAATTCAGGAGGTGATTGTGATTCTGAATCCCATTGAAGTGTATCTTGATTTGTATTTTTGCAACGCAAGAATGGAATTATCAGTTTAAAGAACTTACTAAAAATTGAAAATTTGTTAAGAAAGTATATAGTAATCAATATTCCTGATATAATGCAACTATAGGAGAAGTAGCTTTTCGGTTTACTAAAATTGTATTTCGATCGTTTATGTTGACTGATTTCGTGAGCTTGTTTCTTAATACCATCGAGTGTTAGACCATTTGATTCGAGTTCTTCTGATTTCAAGAAAGGAGTTTTGTTCAGTGTACTTAAAGGTATATTGGAAATGTTGGTGATTTAATAAATTTTTCGATATCCAATTTCATACTTGGCCAAAAATAAAGTGATTGAATTCGTTTGTATGTTTTAGTTATTTCTTTGTGTCCAGCGAACACTGAATTATGATTCTCTCGAATTATTTCCTCACGAAATTTTGTTTCAGGCGTAATAATTTCATTTAAACAAATAGTTATTATGATATTGGTTTTATCAAAAATTGTTCGTAAAATATTTTTACAGTACACCAATTCAGTTTATCAAATCCACTACCCATTTTTGATATGGAGAACGATGTAATGCTTTTTGATATTAAGATATCTCGTAGGATTGTGAAAGTTTGTTTCATTATTTCCGAGGACGGTGTATTATAATATCTGTCGGAAGTCACAAGACTGAATATACATTTTTTCTTGTTTCGAGTCAAAATTACGTTATTGATTCCAGGTCTTTCTAATGATGATGCTTGTGGATATAAAACACCAATATCGACTAATTGTTTGGCAATTCTCTTGTTGAAAATACAATCTGCTGATATGCAGTGTACATAATTATCGTGTTTCATTAGAATATCGTCATTTGTTTCCTTAATATTGATTGTCGTGACATTATCCTGTGTTTGATCAGCGCAAGGGACAGGATTTGGAAGTGTACTCGTAGATGGGTTTTTGTCAATATCAATTCTTTGTGTATTTGAATTCTCATGATTTATATTTGTGTTTGATTTTTCGTTATGTAATTTCGGATAAATTTTATTTGATAAATCTATTGGATCGTTGTTAGAGTTATTACTAGGTATTATGATTTGTTCATGGAAATAACAAATTGTAATTTTCGCATCAGAATGTTTGAAATTATAGTGAATCATTAATTTCACTATATTCCAATCTAGAGAATCTAGGCCACAACCTATTTGTGATATTGATATTGTTTTAATTCTATAAGAATGTAGTTTCTAGGCCACAACCTATTTGTGATATTGATATTGTTTTAATTCTACAAGAATGTAGTTTTTGTTTTAATTTTTGTATTGTCTTGAATATCAAAGAATATGTTGGTTTTTGAAAGTATCTTTCCTCCGTTACCAAATTATAAATTTTATTATCACCCCATGGTGTGATTATTACGTCACATACTTGTGGTTCGAATGATTTTAGTATCGCGGGGTTTATTATGTTCCTTTGTACCATTTCTTTTGCTATACCACGACCTATCAGACAATCAGCTGGTATACAGTGTGCCATATTATCATTATTTGTGAAAATATCTCTACTAACTTCCACGATATAATGGTTTGTTAGTATGACTCCCAATTCATGATCTAATAAAAATTGTTTGTATTCCGTATTTGTTTTTATATCTTCTTCTAGTTTGTCAAAGTCAGAGTTAGATTTCGATTTTATAATCAAGTTTTTCTCACGTGGATTAGTGGATAATGAGTTATCAGATGTATCACTATCTGATGTAATGTTTATTGCAAAATTTGGTATTGTACGTTGTCGTAAACGCAAATTATGTATGTGTTTCTTGGGTTTTCTAGATATTCTTTCGTTATTGGTCCCCAAAATTTTATCTGAGTGATGCGATTTTGAAATGGAAATAGGTTGTTGTAATGTGATATTTGATTGCTCGCTTTCAGAGTCAGTGGTAAAATTAGTCTGTAATGGCTCAAGTATTCTTTGTGCCAATGGTATATCATCGATTGATACATCGGTAGGTGATTCACTTATTCCAAGTTGCACCAGATTTAACGTATCAGTTACTCTTTTTGCCAATGGTATATTGTCTATAGAGGAGTCTGTAGAGTTTGAAAAAGAACTGCTTAAATCAAATGCTTGTTTATGAATTTTCAAGGGGGCAGGATTAGCTGTGTAATCTGAAGATGGTCGAGGACGTGTTGGGAATTGATGTGCTTCTTTTTTGCGTTTTGTATTTTCATCGTTATGTGTTGTGTCTGAGTTGCACTTTCGTTTGATATTAATTGGAAATATTTTAAGGTTTCTAGTCGGAGGATTTCGTGATAATGCATCAGCATTAGAGTTCATTGTTTCTTTTTTATAGACTACATCGTAATCATATTCTTCTAATTTAAATCTCCACCTTAGCAATCTCGAAGTAGGATCTTTGACACTATGTACCCAGATTGAAGGTTTATGGTCAGTTACAAGTGTGAATTTCTGTCCATATAGATAAGGTCTAAAATGGTGTACCGCATAAACTATTGCAAGTAATTATTTTTCAATTACTGAGTAATTTATTTCAGCGTTATTGAGTGTGCGTGATGTGTAGGCAATGGGTGGATCTTTGCCAATTTGACCAATTTGACTTAGTACGGCTCCAATTGCGAATTTAGATGCATCAGTAGTTAAGATGAATGGCTCATCAAATTTTGGATATTGAAGGATCGGAGGATTACATATTAACTCCCGTAAAGTTTCGACAGCAAACTGTTGTTCAGAGGTCCGAATGAATTTGTTATTCTTTCTTAAAAGCACTGTGAGAGGTCTCTACATTTTTGAGAAATTCTCGATAAACCGTCGATAATATCCGCTTAATCCTAAGAATTGTTTGATTTGTTTAGCTTTAGTAGGAGCTGGGTAAGATTTTACTACTGATATTTTATCAGGATTTGGCTTAACACTATCTTTTGTAATAGTATGACCAAGGTAAGCAACTTCTTTTCTCAAGAATTCGCACTTCTTAGTTTTTAATGTCAAATTTGCTTTTTGTAATTGATTCATTAGCTTTCTGAATTTTATTACGTGTTCTTCTAAGGATCGTGCGTATATCACAATGTCATCTAAATATACAAAAGCAATATTTCCTTCCAAACTTGATAATACTCGGTCCATAAGCCTTTGGAATGTAGAAGGAGAATTTTGAGACCAAACGGCATTCTTTTGTACTCATGATGGCCTTGTGGGGTTGAACAAGCAGTTTTATGAGCATCGGACGGATGCATTGAGATTTGATGGAATCCTGAAGCCAGATCAAATGTTGAGAAATACTTTGCATTTCCTAATTGGTCGAGTATGTCGCTTATATTAGGTAAAGGATAGGCATCACCTATAGTTTTTTCATTTAGTTTTCGGAAGTCTATAACCATTCTCCATTTTTTATTTCTTTGGGCATCGGGTTTTTTGGGAACAATCCACAATAGAGAGTTGTAAGGAGATGTTGAAGGTTTGATAATATCTTGTTCAAGTAAATTTGTAATTTGGGTTTGTATTTCGTGTTTATGAACAGCTGGATATCTGTATTGTTTTACGTTGATGGGTATCGAATCAATTGTTGGACTAGGATGTTGAATAATTGTTGTGCTTGGTAATTTGTCGTTTGGCAGGAAACACAAATGATTGTATTCTCGAGTCAATGAAATTATAGATTCCTTCTCTTCGTTATTAAGATGATCGAGGTTCAACATGTCCTTGAGGATTTTTAACCTTTCTGACGAATAGTTTTGTGAGTACGTGATTTGATTTGGAATTGATATGTCTTTGACATTAGTATCCAAAACATCTTTTTTTAACGATTCCATGCATTTTTGGGCGGTTTCACTATTCAATTCATCATATTATGTATCCATTATAAGTGAATGATATATTATTTGGCCTGTTTCTTGAACAAAGTCTTTATTAGCATTTTTGTTTGTTCCATTTTTAATATACTCAAGTAATTATTATTCATTAATATTAAACTTATTCAAGATTTTACTCGATATTCCTCGTATTACATGAAAATGCTTAGGAATGAAGTGAATGATAGTATTCTTTGATTGCAAGATATCAGTTTTTGTTCCATTAACCATACTTATTGGTTGTTCCGGAGGTCTTTTATAATTGAGTGTATTCGCAGATTCATCAACCCGGTGTAGGGTTACCGCTGGCACAGTTATAGTCACAGCTGATTCATTTGAGTTCATTGCGTAAATACGGGCTACTCCGTTTCTATTCGTAAGCAGAGCTTGTCCACAGTGAATTTTATCACCCAGATTAATACATTCTACATAACCTTGATCCACCTCCTTGTTTCTGATTTTCAATGGAATTACTTGCGCTGTTCTAGGTATATGTTCTAGTAATGGTTTCACTATACACTATTGGTGGATTTTGAGGATTTTCAATTGCTCCATCAAAATAAATAGTTGATTCAGATAATTTTATAGTTTTATTTTTGTAAGAAATAATGGCTTTTTCTTTTTCTAGAAAGGTTGACCGAGAATACCATTTTGCTCAATCGGGGAATCATCAGATACAATGTGAAATATGTGGTCATTTTCATCGAATCTCAAACGTGTTTCGGCTAATGTCGAAATTGTTTCCTTCGTAATACCATTTAATCGTATCATTTTTGTTTTGTCAAATTGCGTGCTATTCAGAAAGCAATTCTCTTTTATAATATTAACATCTGATCCTGTGTCTATAACAAGGGTTGCCTCATTTTTTAGCTCGGGAATGTTTGATGTGATGGTTGGTTGAATTGTTATCTTTGATTGTGAAGATGCATTTAAAATTGTTAGTGAATCATTGAACGCTGAGTATTCGTTTGATTCACCGGCGCGTTCTCCCGTTGAATCGAATTGGAGTTTAAAGGAGCATTTGTTTGTGATCTGTTTTGCGAAATATTGTACGCCCGTTTCCTACAATCATTAATGACATGACCTTGTTTCTTGCAATAATTGCAAAATAAACCTTGGAATATTTGATTTGTTTGTTGTTGTTGGTATGTCTGATTTCTGCACTGAAAATTTGAGTGACCCGCTCTTCTACAATGCGTACCGAATAAGCTTTTATTTTTCAAATGACAGTTGTTATTAGTGTGTCCTGATTCATTACAGAACGTACATTTTAAAATGTCCCGGGTATATTGGTGATTTGTTACAGTTTTTGGTAATTCTTTGGGGCTATAACTGTGTAATTCGTTATTATTTCGTCTTGTGAGTTCTTTCTCTTCATTGATAGCTGTATCAATTGCAATTTCGAGCGTAGTGGGTCGTGTACTAGCGACTCTACGTTCAATTTCCGGGATTAAACCTCTAACAAAACATAGTAAAGCATTTTTTTTCAACATTGCTATCATACCATCAACATATGTTTTATCTTGTGAATTTTGAGTTAGTTCTATAATATTTTCCAGAATGTTTTCCACCCTGACACTATATTTCAAAACAGTTTCATCCGATTTTTGTTGGATTTTATCTAATTCGCATTACCAATCAAATCACGTTTTGGATGGCTCGAAAGCTTGTTTTGAAGTTTTGAATAGGTTTTCAATATCATCCAATTCTTCATCTCCCAAATATGCTTCTGCTCTACCGAAAATTTTTCCTCCTATCATTCTTGTGAGGATTGGCTTATCACTTGGTTTAATAAGTGTTTCCGTATTACGACAGCTCCTAATGAAACTTTTAACTTTAAGAGTTTCTCCATCAAAATATGGGATCGTAGTTAACACATCTTTTACGGACCAGAAGTCGGTTTGTGATTGCGATTGAGCTTCAGATTCTCTTGGAGGATCAAGAGACTCGGTAGAGTCTCACGCCAAGTACATTCAACCGAACGGGCGGACTACCGAGTATCTTTACTGCTAGTGGCTAGAAAAAGCGCTGTACGGCCAACCGTTCTATGAAGTATCTCCGAAATCATAAGTATTTTGGGAAATTTGGATGCACTTTCGCGATATGAATCGCGGACGAGCTTTAATTCAAGCGTAATTTCAATAACGTCAGTGGTCGGAGAGCTGAGGTATGATAATCCTCTGATTCTCTGATCACCGTTAGGCTTGTCTCAAGATTAAGCACCGCCGTCATCGTCGGACGGTAGCTATATGTCATCTGGAAACAAAACCTTTTCACTTAAATGGTATAAAAGGAAGTCAAAGCTAGCCCCTGTCAAGTAGGAAAAAGGTTATAATTCCCATCCGCCGGGTGGCGTCAGCGTAGCCGGTACACTACGGTACACGTCTCATTTCTTACAGAGTTCGCCACCGCACAGCGACTCCTTTTCATTGGGCCCCAGAAGAATGGCGCTCTCATGGCTACCGTTCAAACATTTTTCTTACCCCGTCAAACCATAGATGTGGAGTAGTACATATATATGCGTCAAACGTCTTACAACAATAGTACACCAAAGAAACCATAAATAATACTGCAATATTCTCCAACAACATACAAAAAGTTATGAGATCTCCCCAAAAGGCACCTACACCTACGGTGCAAAAAACTTCGCCAAGTACATTGAATGTTTTAAAAATTCATTATTAATAAGAAAAAAAGGATACAAATCAATTATGGTGCCAACTGCCAAGTACATGTAACTTTTAATCGTGTAAAAATATAGAATTGAAAAGTAAATCAATGAGAATCAATTCAAAGAATCAAAAAAAAAAATCAATGAAATCGAATAAATGAAATTTAAAATAAAAATCAAAAAAACAAATAGGAGTACGTGGTTCTTGGCGAGCTAATGTTATATCGCCATACAAAAATTCTGGATTTTGTTCCGAAAAAGCCCGCCAAGTCCCACTACCTCCAATTTGTTTTTTTGATTTTTTTTTTAAATTTCATTCATTCGATTTGATTGATTTTTTTTTGATTCTTTGAATTGATTCTCATTGATTTACTTACCAATTCTATATTTTCACACGATGCAAAGTTACACGTACTTGGCAGTCGGCACCATAATTGATTTGTATCCTTTTTATCTTATTATTAATGAATTTTTAATCCATTTTGTTGCATGTGTGTTCGGGTTTTCGCAGAGTGATGATGTGTTTTTAGAAATATTGTTACTTACGAGCAGATGACAATAAGAATGGTTGGTAACATAATTCTGGTATGCAGTGTCGATGATTGGTGATGGATGATTACGATGGTGGATGATATTGAGGTTGGTATGGTGATGGTGCGAAGATATTACCGTAGTCGTGAAGAATAGTAGAACTGGAATACGGACCTCGTAGCAGCAAGATTGCTGTTTGTTGGATTCAGTTGAATCTTTGTGGGGCAAGGCGCCTTTGAGGAATTTATGATATGAGGAATTGATGATATTAGCAATTTTTACTTTTGCTGGATTTTTAATTTGTTTCTCTTTTCCTTTCTTCCATTAAGATTGGTGTTTGCAGAATTCTGGTTACTTTATTTTTTTTCTTTTTTTTTCCAGTAGATAGGTTAATGAATTGTGTCTTTTTATCACAATTATTTGATTAATTAGAAATTGCAGGTATTGATGATTGTTATTTCATGCGTAGATTTTTATTATTCCGAATTTGGAATAGATAATTTTTCACTGTTACTAGTTGTAATGGATGGCTTGTAGATTTTTGACAGAACCGGGAAACAAAGAAACACCGCTGTCACCAGTTGTTATGAACGGTTTGTAGATTTTTGATGAAACCGGGAAACGAAGAAACACCGCTGCCACCAGTTGTTATGAACGGTTTTCGAAAGACCCCCGAGCGGCTAGGAATCGTTCCGAATTTGTTGTTGTTCAAAATGGGTTCTTCTTCGTTTCACGCTTGGAGCAACCGGGATGATGATGGTTTGGATTTCAGGATTGAAGTGGGATAATCACGAATAATGATTATATTTATATGAATGGATTGACACTTTATTTGGTTATTCCAACTTTGAATAGAGAGCTGCTTTCCGTTGAGAGGTTGAGAGAAGAATGAAAGAATGAAGATCAGACAATGAGAATATGAATTGGGATATGGGCGTGTATATATAGATAATGTTTTGTAATAAGAAGGGGAGCTATGATGCAGAGGTAAGATATTTGAGAAGAGTCAAGAGGTCACTTACGTAGAATCTGCGAATCGCAAATAGTTCTATGAAACGTTATCAATAAAAGATATAAATGAGAGATTGATGCGCAGACACTACAAGTGTGAAGTTACGGAGCACGTAACAGGCGTATACTTTTTTACCATTGTGTGTAAAGTACAGCTGATCTATAGACAATATCCGCTTGCTAATAACGCTTTGATTATCAGGACCCTGGTCACAGACTATAGTTCGAACATCTAATCCGGTTGCCACGACCTCGTCCAGAATCTGATCAACGATGACCGACAGAGTCTCGTTAGGAATCGAACCCTCTGTCAAGAAAAACCCAATAGGCTGCTTCCAATAATGCAGTAAGCCCCGGACCATGAAAACAAGAGCAATCGTGGCTACTCCATCGGAATTCCCTAAGCTACCTAGATCCTGGAAACCCTCAACCTTCTGGCGTGCTTCGTTGTATTCGAAACCTTTCTTAATCTTCACTTCATCGAAGAGAAGAACGCATTTCCGTTCGTTCGGTTCCATGCAAGCGACTTTTTTTGATATGCATTCAAAAATCGTGGGACAAACGCCTGGCCAGAGTTTGATATGACCGAACCATAATTTTAAGGCAGAAATCGAAGGTAACACGAATCCGAACCGCTCTTGGAGTTTGGCGTAGAGGCTGGGCGATGTATAATGCATTGCCATAGCCAAATCTTTCTCGTCCGAAGAATATTGCGCATTTTTTTCATGAAAAAGCTGCATGCACAAGAAGGTGAACACAAACCCTTTTACTCGTCGGAACAGTGCACAAGCGAGGTTTGCAGCTGATATGTTATTACCCGCCTGCATCTTAGCGGTTTGACGAGACAACGACCTTCCAGATACTTTTAAATTCCTCCTCAGCGCAGCATTGCTTTGCCTCAATTTCACGAGTTCCTCGTCCCTAATCGCGATCTGGCGTTTTAAATACCTCCGCTGGGCTCTCCACGCGTCGCGATCGACGGCGCGTGCAGGGGGTGAATCGGCTCGCACCACTCGCGGTCCACAAGGATTGCGGACGGCTCCACGACGCAAGCGACCGCTGGGGAGGATCGCATCTCAGGAGAAATGCTGATTGCATATTCGCAGTCGATCTAACTGCTCGGCAGATGCTTCGGCAAGATCAGCATTACCGCTGTTGACCAACCATTCTGACGCGAAGGTGGGATCTAAGCTTGAAGGCAATCGGTAAAACCGTACCCCCGGAACATCATCCCTGCTACGCGAAGCACAACCCGAATACGCGCAAACGCAACTAGTCACCAAGTTGTTACGTCCAGCCATTCAGTTTAAGGTAAGAAAAATCTGGAATCGCCTACAATATGTAGAGGTATATTCAATGAATGTTGAGGTATATCCGAAACAGGTGATGACACGAATCGAAGAGGGGAGAAAGAATTGCAGAAAGTTAGCTGTCTTCACTTTCTTCCATGTACTCTCTTCGTCGACGCTCGCCGTCCCATGCTCGCATGGTGAGAGGCGGTTTTTTGATGCACACACATGTGAGAATAGGTGGAGTCTCCGCGGTTTCTTTCGTTTAGTTACTCGGCTATATCTCTGTCAAATATGTTATTCGATGCAATCGGTATGAATATATCATTATGATATAAGAACAGCGATTATCAACGCGATTATGTATCACGAACCCCTTAGCTTTTTATAGCTGTACAAAAGTACACACCGCAATAATTATTTGGCTACTTCTTAAACCTAATGGTCTCTGCTATCCGATCACCACTTAATTGTGAATTTCGATAATGTTTGTGGGCATATACTATAATTTGTAATATATGCTTACGAAAATATTAAATTAAATTTACTTTATTGTTTGTTTGTTTTTTTTTAATTTAACTACTATTTTCATTTAAAATATGAAATTGTTACTGAAATACTGATAAGATGAAATAATTTTTTTTTTAGAAATTTGAAAATTTTTATATTCCAAATATTTATTTTCAAATGACTCCATTTTTCATATACTTTACGATAAAAAATATTTTTAAACTTTTCAAAAATGAGAACATGAAAATTTTGATCAAAAACATCAAAGATACGACTTTTTGGTATGTGAAAGTTTTAAGAACTATTTCAAATATCCTTTGAAAATATTTGGAAGAAGTCGGTAGGTGCTTTTTGACAACTCCGCATCGATAACAAGGAAAATTGTGTCTACGGGTTTGGCGTCATAAGTTGTTTCTGCACTTATCGACGACACCGAATTTACCGGCCATACCACTCCAGTATCTCGCCTACGCCTTGCCGAAATCCAGCAGATTCGGCTGGTAAGTCAGAGGGCTATTTCGACGCCAAACCCGCCAAACCCGCTTAGTGGGGTCAAACTTTTACCCACGGCTGACTGTCTTTACAATCTTCAGTCAACAAGTTGATCTTCTTCTTAGCAGAATCAGTTCGAACTTTTGGTATTCACAGTCTAATAAAACACCGTTCACATTTCCTGAATAAAAGCCCTATTTCTGTCAGAGAAAACAATTTCGTACTTGGCGGTTTTTTTACACATTTATAACATTTTTGTAGGGGATTTCACTTCTTTTTGTATGTGCAAACGTCGAACGATATAGTGATATGACACGTGGAGTACGTATGATCATTTCTTATGACATATTATTGCAAAAGAAAAATTGGAACTGCGATACAAGACAGCTAAATTAATTACAGGGACACAGAAATTTCACTGCATTATTCCAGAAGCAACCGACAATATACGAGCTAAAGAGTATTCCAATTTGAATATACATCGTATATGTGAACTACTTAAAAAATTGCGTAAATAAATGAATATTGTTGTTTTGATTATTTATAAACAGACTGAACGACTAATTAATTATTCCAAAAATCCTTCAATTGCATATAATTGTAAGAAAAAAGTTGTAAGTGGTCTAAGAAATGATATACATAATGACGAAAATAAAGATTAATAATAAAAAATTTTTCATTTCAATTTTCAAAAATCGAAAAAAAATCGTAGCCATGGAGGTCCCACGACCTCCACTTGAAACCACTTGAAAAGTAGTAGAATAGGTAGTAGTTTGTTGTTAACAATTTTCAGGAGAATCAAAGTATGTATGATTTTCAGAAAACGACTTGGAAGTTTTAAAACTTGAGAAACGCACGGAAAATTTTTTCCAACAAATTTTTCGTATTTTTTTTCGAAAAGTACATGAGAAATGGAAAATTTTTTATAGAATGATTTTTTTTCATTTGGACCACTTTTTGAGGAGTTATGAGCAAAAAAACCATCAAAAGAGCTTTTTTTTTTAAATTTGATATCTTTCACACTGGTGATCAAAAAGATCCCAAAATTTACCAAGAAGGGTTTTTCGGTGAGTACTAAAAAGTATCAAATAATGGCGACAATAAAAAAAATAAAAATTTCAAACCGTCCGATTTGGCGTGGAATGCCCCAAATAGGGTAATTCCGTGGGGAATGGCCCTACCGGAGAGATGGCCAATAGTAAAAAGTTCACCTAATAATAATCCGATAGAGCTAGTTTTAATTTAGTTCGTTCGTTTGTGAACGGCCAAGAAATGGCAGCGGAGTTGGCTCAGAAAAATATGTAAAGGTGAGTAATTTGACTTTGTTTTTTTAATACATAGTCGATCTAAGCTAAGGGTTTGTCATATGAAGTAGTCACCAAAAGATTTTGAAAGTTTTATCGGTTTTCGTGATTTCTTTGTGAAGTAAGAACCTTTCCTGTGTTCTAACCTCAAAATTACCTACAAAGTTGAGAATTTGCTCGAAAAAACCAATGTGGCCATCTTACCCGGACAATCGGGAGAGATGGCCAGAGTTTTTACGGGAGTGATGGCCATAAAGTTTTATGTGCTATTTAAGACTTTTTTTTGTCTTAAATATTTTCTACAGATGCCTACCCAGTATTTGCGAAAGGCGGCTGCTGGTCGGGGTGCCCGGAGCAAAGTACATCTAAAAAATGCTATGGTTTAAGTGCAACAAGGAACGATGACAGTATGAGCATGACAGAGCATATTGAAAAACAAAAAATAAAAGAGAAAGACAAAGAAAAACAGGAAAAACGGTAAAAAAAAACAAAAATAAAAATAGTGATCAAGACTGATAAATGTAAGCCTAAAATAACTGTTAAGAAACGTAAGGTAATTCAGAGTGTGTCTGATAGCAGCAGTTGCGGAGAAATTTTTATGGATACCTATGAAAGTAAAAGTGAAGAAAGGAAAAAAGATAATTGCAGAGGGTGTGGGGAAAATTATTATCGAACAAAACTCATTGAAGATTGGATCCAATGTAGTGAATGCAAGTTCTGGGTGCAGGGAAATTGCACGTAGTTCGAAGACATGTGTCCGAACTGCGGACCGAAGAAAAAACACGAACTGTTTCAATGTTTTATTCATCAAAATTCAAGATTTTTGGAGTTACTAGGGCCATCTCCCCTGGAATCACCCTATAGGTTTGTATAACGTCAATAATCATTTTGCCGCTAATTGTCAATGAACTTGATTCTCATAATAATTCTCATATGAAATTACTTGCACATAATATGACTAAACAAGAATGTGGCATTAGACAATAATCATGATAATGAACGGAAAAGATAGAGACGCTGGACTGATGCGCTTAAGATTCCTTGGCAACAGCAGTCATCGGAGTGAAAAAGCATACTTTTTCCGCAAGTGAACCAAATCATGGCTTGTTACAATCGTAGTTTTTCAAGACATTTGCAAAAAATATATTCGGTTTATTGACGAACTGATAATTGATAAACTAATGATGATGGAGTATAAAAGTGAGATTGCCGATATCATACGGCTACTTCAATAGTCCCACTCCATAGGAAATATTCAGGAAGTGATACGATCTAGGTAGCGTCTCGATGTTAGCAACCTTACCCTAGCTAAACGACAACCACATCTCGGTAGCGAGCTGTGTGGTATTGCGGTTTGGACTTTTTTTTCGTTCAAAGCAACATTTACTATATAACCTTATATTTCCACAGCACACCTACGTAAGCGGGAAGTCCGAGGAAATTCACAGTACTGATGATAGCAACAGTATGCAATAAACCATCGGTGAGTGAGGATCATGCTCAAGTGATAATGTTGAAAATTACACGGATGAAATATTAATGATGAAAGCAGTAATATTCGAGTAACGGTCAGAAATATCAATAGAACCAGCCACAGAATGATTTACCTCGATTTATCGAATTGAGAGTTTATCTTCAAGCGGAACCACGAATGGTCAGATTGGATACTATTCTTCACTCTGTGATCGAACACAAATGCGAATGCGCGCCTATGTTTGATACGAAGAGCACCAGGGATGTATATGTTCAACTCAAAGCTTAGAACCAAACTCAATGAATGCATTCTGTGGCTTGACAGAAAAACGATTAGCTTACTTCAACAGGATATCAGAGTGTAAAACAAAGATTCCGTAAAAAAGATAGAAACTTTGAGGGGTCGTGAACAAAGCATAAATAAGATGAAAAGTGTGAATAGAACTGCACTGTGGCTGGAGTTAGTCGGCGAAGTCCAGTCGAGTCATTCATACATGCGTAATTGTTGAACGTCGACATAAGAAGCATCAGACGAAGACCCCACAAGCTCTTCGGAATTGCGAAGATCGAGCCATGTATTCGACGTATTGACTAATAATGATGCACCCGCATACTTGACACTTGCTCGGCGGTCCTTAGTGTGACGCAATACAGGAAGTCTGCTGTAAAAGACAAACGGAATTATAATGATTTTGTGTGAAGCAAAAGAGGATACGGATGATTCAGTTTGGTACACCCACCTATATTGGATTATAAGCATTGCCTATGGGCACCTGGTCTGACTTGGTACGATATAGTGCGTCCTGACGTGAAATAACTTCGCATTGCCTATTGGAGGTGGTATTTCCAGCATCTGGGCCTGCTCAACTAACAAGACAGACTCACAAGAGTGTTGACGCCCAGGCGCCCGATTCACCGAATCTACTCATATCTTTTTACAGGCAGAGTATCTCAATAAACGACAGAAATTTGCCGGAGGCAAAAAAAGAGCCGCCAAGTACCTTTCGTAGTGAAATCATAATATGTGACGCCTAGTACTGAGACCTATGCGCAAATACACGTCGTCTGGAATTCGAGCTCATTGTCAGTCGGAGAACCAGGTGATCTGAAATCAAAAGAGGGAACACACGCATACTTGGCGGGCGCGTCTGTCCTTATCCTTCGTACATTTCTATCGTTCTTACGAATTATCAATCAAATTTAGCATTGCAAGTAATTCTTTTGTGGAATTTAGTTTATGTTTATTATTTTCGTGCAAATGCAAAGCTGGATGGTTTCGTATGAGTTCGTATATCGTTGAATTTCTAGCATAGCTTTTCTATCTGCAGGACGAGATATTATCTGAATAAAATCACATGAATAACTGATATCATTCCGTTCATACTGGTTTACTATTTGCAAAGCTTGTACCGATATTTTCTCACATCAATCAAAGTTATTGCTTTGGTTTAAAAAAATATACTTGTGTCATATTGTCAAAAATTTCATTTCAGCGGCGTTCAGCTAAATAATTTGCCGTGCATCTTGAACTCTTTGATCTCCTTTCTAGCGATTTTTCAATTCACACAGAGCACTACGTCACAACAAGTAATGTCATGTCGGAACGAAGATTGAAAATTAAAACGAAGGATTCACATCGTCGCCTCGTGTTGTCCTGCGTTGACATTTTTAGCACGGAACAATTGATTCAAATTCACACACAAAGCATCGCGCTCTGCTGTACTCACAAATATTAAAAAAAGACGGTGGAGCTCGCAAAGCTTAAGATGATAAAATTGAGCCGGCTTATGTAGGTACTTGAAGATCCATACATCCACCTGAGCGATGATCCGAAAACTTGTGCTGAACTGATTGTAAGAGTCAATTCAGTCTAATGGATTACACTATAAAAACGAATCAGAGTGTACGCGAACATAGGTAGTTTTGATTTTTTCTCATTAAATAATCGAGTACGGACGCGCCCGCCAATTATGCGTGTGTTTTTTCTTTTGATTTCGGATCCCCTGGTTCTCCGACTGAGCTCGAATTCCAGACGACGTGTATTTGCGCATAGGTCTCAGTACTTGGCGTCACATATTATGATTTCACTACAAAGATAGACCACAAGTTTTTGAAAGTTATAGTACTTGACATGTCATTCTAATTTCACTACAAACCCTGGCGATTCGAGTTTGTCCACGTGAGAGTAGCCTCGAAAGGTACTTGGCGGCTCTTTTCTTGCCTCCGGCAAATTTTTGTCGTTTATTCCACTACTTTTTGTACGGTCCGTATGAGATATTCAAAAAACCAGCGTAGAATCAAATATAACTCGTGCAACCTTTCCTAATAACCGTCATCGTCATTACAGGAATTGGGATTCAGGCCCAACTTTATTGATTATCTTTTTTCGTACGAATTTTATACTACTTAATGTAGCATTAACGCTTACCTACTCAATATTTTTCCCTATGCCAATAACGCTTCGGTCGAATAATCTTGGTCACCAAGGTCTGCGATTCTCGAATCCACAAACTCCCAAGCGATCCAATATTAGACAAAGAATGGTCACCTGCTCCATCATAATCAATAATTTTGGATTTGACAGCCACGGTCTAGCTGTTTTGCAGGCTTGCGAACCTGGAAAGTATTTGGAACCGGAAAACCTACGATATTGAACTCGCCACTCAACTTACGATGAATATTGAATCATCTGATCTATCCATCTATACCAGCAATCCTATAAGTGAAATCGCAGAGCACTCAAATATTCGACCATAAACAATCCTATACGTTCCGCAACACCCAAAGATCAGAAAATGTAGTTAATTTGTAAAATCACTCACATTCATTATATTTTTAACCTCCTTAACTTGTAACAAATTTCAATCCAACTACCGAGATTGTTATCAATGTACTAGCTATTCGAGTCATCGTAAACTGTCAATCGCCTGACATTTACTTCACAATTATTTACTTTTACCTTAGTCTTCACACTGTTCAATGCGAACAGCAATCCCAGAAGCCATTAATTTTCAAACACTCAAATATTGTACCAAATCTACAAACAGAAATAGTGTGACGGATCCAGGGATACCGTCACCTAGAACCCAAGAGATACCCCTTATCTTTGGGAGCCAGGCAAATTGAAACTTCGTTTCCTTGCACGGATATCCATATCACCTATCTAAATATAAAAATGACCCAACCTGTAATCATAAGTTAAGTCAAACTATAATCATAAGCTAAGTCAAAACATAGAATTGATATAACATGATATATATTTATAAAACAATAGAATGGAATATTCCATTGGACTTACGACCAAATAATGCGGATACCCGATTTGTTTAGATTAACTGCATATAAAAGCTGGGTCGCGAGGACCCAAGCATTCATTCGTCAATTAAATTTCTATTCGGCTACTGTCAGTGCAACACTTCGAATACCTCTAAATCGGGTATACGCATCTTTTATCATTTAATTTTATAACATTTATATCTTCATTTGTAGAAACGCATTATTTATCAGCTGTTATTAATAAAATAAGTATAAAAGTGACATTCACCTACCATCATCTTATTTTCGACTTCATCTCACCCCATCGTACATTACTCAATCAAGGTAAGAGTTATTCAATCATTTCACAACTATCAGTATGACATCATTATCTCCATATAGATTATTCAGGAAGATCCTGATTAATCCTTATCCATATCTCCTCCTTGTCCCTTAACTCATATTCATCTTTCTCCTCGCTTACACTAGCGAGGTCACGCACTTTCCGAATTCGTATTCTCTTACCTCGCTTACACTAGCGAGGTCGCGTACTTTCCGAGTTCGTATTCTCTTACCTCGCTTCCACTAGCGAGGTCGCGTACTTTCCTAGTTCATATTCTCTTATTCTCTTTCCTCGCTTCCACTAGCGAGGTCGCGAAATATTCTCTCTTTCTCTCTCTCTTCGCCTAAACTGGCCAGGTCGTGAATTGCTCTCTTTCCACTTCCTTACTTGCGAATCATTTATCTATCACATTAAAATCTTCCACGTTCTTCCCGATTTCCCCGTCTTCGCCGGGTCAAGGCGAAGTCTCACCACCTATGTATTACTCCTAGATGTTCCAGACCAAAGCCGAACGAAACAAGAAATACCGTGAACGTGGAGGAGTCAAAGTACGCCAACGTAAACAGGCCGCAATCGCGAGAGATCTTGATCAAGTCGACGAATTAATAAAATTAGCTTATAGAACAACCAAGCTTTCCGAGTCTGCAAACCCAACTCAGAGAGACTCTACCGGTTCCTATTCCCAGCCAACGCCCCAAGGTTCTCATTCCTCAGGTGACACTCCTTCACCTACTAACATCCTGTCTCCAGTACTTTTTCCACTGATTCCGGAACACCAGCATTTCATCAATCACCCCATAACTCATCGAGTAACGTCCACCTCCCCTGCATCCCCCGAAATCATTGACCTTACTTCGGAGCCCGACACCTATTCACCGGGTGTACCCCGCATCACCTCCATCCAAACCATCACCCATACACGATATACTCTGTTTCGCTCAGTCACATTTTAACCAGTCACACCCGCTACGCCTCAAGACCGCTCGTAACTGCCATGAACAAACTTATATAAACCTAACCACTTACTCAAACTGCTATCCTGTATCGCCTATCGACACCGTCATCAGATGAATAACCACTGGTGGTACCTAGAACTATAATAGTAGAGATATTGATAACAAACGCGATTTTAGTCGTGACATCTCTAAACATACACCCTTGAAACTCCTTCTATTGACAACGTATATCAAGTCACTCTCCGGACGTGACAATAGTCCCACATCTAGAATTTCCATGACGAAACTGTCGGCGCTAATCAACTTCATTCAATCTCTCTTCCACCTCGCTGACCTGTGAAGTGTTTCAAATCGATATTTTCAATCAATATACTCGCTGTTCAACCTCTGACTCACCTCAGATCCGTTGCTCCGTCTCTTCTTTGACACCCACGCTATCTCATCGTCACCTTTGACACCCACAACCTACCAGTCACAAACCTCTGAGCATTCGAATATACGAAAAACAACAGCACTTATTCACCTCCGTCTAAAGTTCATAGAATACCGGACTTTCTTCATTCTTTCTTCAAGCTTCCTCACCTGTCAAATTTTCCAATTAGGCTCATACGTTCATCATCGTACTCCTCAATATAATCAAATCCAACCCATATCAAATTTGTCGCTACATCAACTGACCTATCCTTTGATCTCATCATGCAATCCTACAAGTTTGAACCCTGAAGCATCGTAGCAAAAGTAACGACGTTCACGTAACTGGTTGCAAGGATCGGACTCATCCGACCCCTCTTCAACCTACCTGATGAAATATTTCGAACTTGAATTATTAATATCACTGTACTCGATGTCCAATTCAAACTCCGACTCACCTGACATTTGCTCTGTAATAATCCACCCTTATCTTACTACTTCTAAAGTTGACAACTTCTTCATATTTCCACTTACTTCTGGTAAGTAAATTACTTGCAATGATTTAACTCCATATCTCTTCCCCATTTTTTATTACGAGTCTCGAGAACCTGCAAAAAGTTTTAAATTCACAATATTCATGTGAATACATTCGGTACGCGATTACGTCGGGAATGACCCATCAACACCGACTTTAACCAAGAAAATATTGTACTTCACTTTCGCCATACCGTGCGGCAGTTGCCGGTGTACAGAACCTCCGTACCAAAAGAACGTACGCTCGATGTCGTACTATAGTTTTCATACCCGTTCAGTGACATTCGAGCTTAGGAACGGATGAAACTAGTTTCTATCGAGTGGAATTCATTCATTCCATAATTGGATTGAAAATCACTCGAAAATCCAGTACAAACGAATGCAAATCCACATCAATGAAAACAACTTCTCACATTACGATCCATCTTCGCGGCAGTAAATCTTTGTTACTACTTGAAGGCCGATGTATAAGTATAATAACCGGTACATACAGTGCCGTTTAACAATTTATTACAGCGTTTGTATTTGAAGTTGTAACAATGCGTATTTGTGGAATATCTGTCAATTATTGACAACTGTTCATTCGTACTTTTCGTGAATACTTTTCTATTTTCTCATTCGCTCGTCTCATTATTTGAAAGACCAGTGACAGCACCCGATTCACAGCGAGAATAGTTCACCACTCACGGACGCGTGGTGACTGCCGGTGGCAAATAGTAGAAACAGAACACCATACGTCGTAACGAATGACGCGTTGTGTATATAGATATACATACATGCACCTCAGTCACTAATTTCGCTTGATCTAATCAACGCGATTTCGGATTTTCACGAAAATCCATAGCCTCCGAGAGTGCGATAGCAAAAACCTCTGTATCAAATTTGAAAAAAATCCGTGCAACGATTCGAAAGATATCAGTGTCCCAAGCTCGGTCTGCGATGAAGAAGAAGAAGAAGAAGATTGTGTTTTTTCACTAACTTCAACGGTTAATATTTCAATAACCATTTGACGGATCTGAATCAAATTTCGTAAGTAAGGTCTTTTGCACGAGACCTCGCCATATTACAAAATTCATTCGATTTCATTGAATAGTTTTCGAGATACGATAGCCTGATCACAGGTATGAGTCGGTCCCTCCAGTACATATTCGCTGTTGGCTAGCGACCGCCGCCTACGGTACTTGGCGGCGATTCGCTGCCGCGAATCTTGATTCGTTTACGTGACGGAACCGAACGTATATTGGATTGCAGTTCACATGTGAGGTGTGAGCTCTAGGATCACTGGAAATCCATCGTACAACACCTGCACGGTACAACCCTGTACCAGATTAGTTCGTCGATTGATTCGTGACCGCAGTCGTAAGTTTCTATTATGTCGTTGAATACCACAGTGCCAGTTGTACAGTGAAAAAAGATGAAAACGCGCAAATAAGACAAAAAAACCGAGACTATGAGCAAAATGAAATTTCACTGAGCACTAGTCTAATTGAAAATATGATTCATTACTCAGTACTTGACAATAACTACACATTCTCAACATCACAGTATTCATGCATCGCCAGCAAAATGTTTGAACACAATTACTATGACGAGTGCCTCTATCCCAAAGTTCGATTTCTTTTCGTTCTTATTAAATACAATATTTCAGTGATGCCATTCATTAGGTGTATAACTCAATTTTCTCCTTATGTCCTCAAAAAATATTCCATCTTATATAAAATTCAAATACTGTATAAATCTTTGATATATTGTCCATTGTTTTCGAGGACCTTGCGCCACCGATCGAGCGATATACAAATACCATCGCGAAAAATACTTGCGGACTTTGAGGCAATAAAGTCATCGATAAATTGTCGTATATCGTCCAGAGTTTGGAAGCAGCTCAACTTCAAGGCGTACTGCATAGACCGGAACTGGTGATGATCGTATGGGACCGAGTATGGTGAATGTGCTGGGTACGGGACAAATCCTGAGCCCAAGTTTGGAATGGTTTGCTAAGTGGCGCGAGCAACATGAGGTAGAGCGTGACTTTTTGACTTTCTTGTTCAGTGGATGGCCTTTTCTCATCAAGTATCTTATTCAATTTATTCAACCGTCAGCATGTAGCGTTCTGCAGTAACCGTTTAACTTGTTTCCAAAAGCTCATAATAGAGTACACCCTTCACGTCTTACAAAACACGGAGGAGAATATTTTTAATGTCGATTTGTTGTTGGGGAGTGGATAACGATGGTTGATTAGAATCCCACCATGATTTTTTGTGTTTGAGATCAGCAAAAAATATATAAAAAATGTAAAAAAAATTTTCTCGAATTTTTGTTTATATGATTTTATAGGAAATTAAATTCTCTACAAAAAAGGTTTCTGTCATTTTTTTGTTTAAAATTATGGGAAGAAAGTTACAGGGCGTTCAAAAAGCGGAAAAAAGTTGAAATCATGAATTTGCGCCCTGTAACTTTCTTCCCATAATTTTAAACAAAAAAATGACAGAAACCTTTTTTGTAGAGAATTTAATTTCCTATAAAATCATATAAACAAAAATTCGAGAAATTTGTTTTTTCGACTATTTATATGGAAAATAAAAAAAAAGTTTTTTTTTCAATGTATTTTAAATGGGAAAGGGGACCCCCCCATGCGCCGGCTCAATTTTTAAGATATCAAGCTCAAATTTTAGGAGATTTTTCTTTGTCTATCAAAGAAACTTTTTGTGGTTAAGGATATTGTGGCAATGGGGTTCCGTTTTGCAAAACTCGGGCGCTTGAGAGCAGCACACTAGCAAGTTTTTTAAAGCGCAAATTTTCAAATATCTCAGTTAAATTATGAAAAAGTTTAAGAAAAAATTTAAGAAAAATTGCTGTAATTGAAAAAATCCTTTATTTTCATCGGCAAATATTAACCTGCATAGTTAGTAGTTATTTTTTTAATGAATTAAATAAATTATAATTACTGTAATATTGACATCCAGTTTTAGGTTAATTACAAAAAATTTATTAAATACTTACCGTTCTTGTAAATTTTTTTTTTTTTCTGTGGTACGCAGCCCACGCCTTTTTAATTCTTGTTTTAGCTGTTCATTAGTCCAGGTAAAATATTTATTTTCTTTCAGCACATAACAGCCACTATCATTGACTTTGAATATTTTCGCGACATAGAACGTACTATAATGCTGCCCCCTGGGCCGAGTTTGACAAAAACGGAACCCCATTAAATAAGCACGACACAGTTACTATTAGAACACAATTAGGGTTTTTATTAAACGCAATTAATAAGGGACAACGAATTATACCGACGTCTTTTAAGGGGGGGGTGGCATCTGTAGGCTGAAAAAATGACCCTTTTTCAAGTATTTTTTTCAGGCGATCATATTAATATTTTTTATTTTTATAAAAAGTTTATGATAAAATAACAATCCAACTATACGTATAATTTTTTAAAAATAAAAATATTGAAAAATGAATTGTTGGCAGCTGATTTCCGGAGACACCTCGAAAAAAAGTTGATTTGCGGTTGCCGTGAAAACTCGCCACAGGATCATCTGAAATCATACAACCAAAAAATTTTGAAAACTATATGACTTTGCCCTGACAATGACGAGAGGATTTTCTTTTTTAATTTTTTTTTAATTTTTGGCAGCATTTTGAAGTCAAAGCAGTAATTTTCGTCGAAAAAGGAGCTCTATTTGTTATTGTAAAATGAATATCTTTCGGAAATTTTGAAAAAACTCGTCGTCATTGTCGGCAAAAGTAGATCAAGAATATGTGTTTAAATTTGCAAAAGGATCGGTTCATTAGATTTCGAGATATCGCGGCAACAGACTTTGAAAAAGGTAGTTTCGTGATAAACGCGTTTAAAGTTTTCAAAGCGTTCAGCGCTCGGATTTCGAGACTTGCACATCAATAAGCGAGTTTTTCATGTTGCATACTTACACAGAGTCATCGATCCCAGGTCCATACAGTGAAGAACTGTCTGATTGAATGTCTAGAGAATCTTGTTGTTGCTGCCGACGTAAAACTCGGTTTTCTCGTGTTTGCATTTCTGCTCTTTCGTCTGCTCTATTCACTCGGAGATCGTCAGCCGCGCTCGCCCATTCGCATGCACTCGTTCCTACTAAAATTCCAATTTCCTGCATAATACTCAGCAAAGCATAGTTTCCTTCGTTAAATGTGCATGCTGCTAAGTGAGCTGCAATTTCAACGAGTGTAGAGGTTCCACTCAGGTATTTTGGAGATATTTTCCAAATCAACTGATTGTAACTCTCATTGTTATTTTGAGTGAAACCTCCAACACATCGTTTCAACAGTTCATCTTTGCTGAGATCTTCGTAGATGGGCTTGATGGCTGCAAGAACATTATCAGGCAGTGTAGTATCACTGTGACTGAAAGTTGAAAGTTCTCCATTAGCATTTGCTTTCTGCCACTCGCACCAGGATGATTCGCTTTGCGGACACTTGTGATGCTGCGGATTTGCATCTGTTGAGCTGTAGTGGTAACAAGTTGCCCAGATTGCCGCATTCATTTTTTCCACAGATTCGTGGTTTCGACGAATAGCCAGGCCATAGTATACTGTTAATTTATCAATCATCTTGGCTGTTAAATTACCCTTACCACCCAGAATTTTTCTTTTAATTTTCTTTCCAGCCTTGGTCACGACTTCCTCGACAAGATTTTTCACAAGTTCTCTCAGACGTGTGCCCATGCGTTTTTGCACATGACCGACACACTCCTTTTTATTGATGATATAATCATCGCCGTAAGGTTTGGAATTCACAATTCCACTGTATGTTTTAGAATCCCCATCGCCGATGTAGTTTTTGTACCTTATTCCGTGGGTGGTTGAGCGCATAAACATTTCTTTTATCGCATCGACTTCCATGTTGCCTGATGCTCCAATATGATTCGCATGGCATTTTCCTTCCTCGACATGACTTTGATGCCACTCTTCATATTCAGCTGTGTCCAGTTTGTTTTCCCACGTCTTACATTCGTGGCAATACAGGCTTTTTACGCAGAGATCTAAAACTTTTCCGGAGTAATAACCGATAAGGGAAGCCACACCGTAGAGAGAAGAAAAGCCTCGTTTCTTCCAGGTACCATCACCAGATACAGTTAATTCTTTAGTATCCTGGCCATTATTTTCTTTCGAAGTAGCTTCTCTTTCTTCTTTCATAGCTGACAAGAAATATCTCTTCGCGACATCTACAATACTGGAACACATTTACTTTATTTTCAAATTATACGTCGATCTGCTGACGAAAGAACACGACAAGTCCATCAAACCACAAAACTTGTCACAGCCAATCAATCCTAATCCTAACACTCGCATTACGAACACGAATCGAGTATTGATTTCGTACGAATGAGAATCAATTCTTCTGCTCGAGGGAATGAAACGAGGCTCTTTACAATTATCGCACGTCACTTTGATGTTGAATCCGAGTCCTTCACGCTTCCAAGACTGGAAGTTAATTTTGCCATCACACTGTATGCACTTCACCAGAATCGAAACATGGGAAAACACTAACAAAAAATCAACAATTCGATAATGTTTCTCCGATTCACTTTCCATGTTTTGTGAAGTGTTCATTTTAATTTTCTTTGCTGAAGTGCTGCTATTAGAATCGTCCCTCTCGGGTTTTTTAGGTGGATATCTTTTACGAGGTCGATTGGGTCGAGGACCACCTTCTGCCTGCTCTTCTCTCGACGTTTTAGGCATTTTCAAACGGACTACGGTCTTATTTCCCCGAGAGTTTGAATACAATTGATCGGCAGAACTGTAACTGTCATCTAAACTGAACTAGGAGCCGAATGTTTTCTGTTTGGAGCATATACAGGGTGGGGCAATAACTATTACCACCTCAAATATCTTTGAAACTAAAAGTTATTGCGAAAAATTCTTTCAATAAAAGTTATTCAGTATTGAGGGGGACGTTGTATAGAGACACCGTTTTTTTTGTTAGTGGAGGCGCTCAGGAGATATCAAGGTCATCTTCATTTTTTTAAATGGACTCATATGTTTTTGGTCCCATAGCGTGATAGCGGCTTTTGAGACGAATTCAACGACCTATAACACGAGATCGTTTAAAGTTGTACAAGATCGTTAGTTCATCATTCATACCTTACAAGATATGCTCAAAATGATGGCCATTAGCGTCGATGCAATATTGTAGCCTTCTAATTGCTGACTCGGTCGCACTTCTTATAATGTCAGCATTTATTGCGGCACATGCTGCAATAATTTGTTGTTCCATATTTTGACGCGTAGTTGGTACTTCTTTATAAACAATATTTTTGAAGTATCCCCACAAGAAAAAGTCTAGAGATGTCAAATCTGCCAAGTATCTACACATTATTTGTTTTATTTCTAGGGTGAGAATGATGAATGGACGATCTCGTACGACCTTAAACGACCTCGTGTTATAGGTCGTTGAATTCGTCTCAAAACCCGCTATCACGCTATGGGCCCAAAAACATATGAGTCCATTTGAAAAAATTGAGATGACCTTGATATCTCCTGAGCGCCTCCACTTACAAAAAAATCGGTGTCTCTATACAACGTCCCCCTCAATACTGAATAACTTTTATTGAAAGAATTTTTCGCAATAACTTTTAGTTTCAAAGATATTTGAGGTGGTAATAGTTATTGCCCCACCCTGTATATAATAGATGTATATACATATACATATATATATATATATATATGTCGAAGGTATTCTCCGGGGACTGATCAATATATGAGACAACTATTTCGAGGACATTTGGCTGTTTTGAAGCCAGACCTCAAAATTTTATGTATCTAATGTATGCTTTGAAGTCTCCTCAAAATATTTATATCATGACATTCGATCATTTCGAAGGCAACGTTTATACATATATTGTTACTCTGAGGACTGTGCTCAAAGTTCATGCTGTTAACGATTTGTTCTATTTCAGGACAGTGCCTGTAGAATATGACTTTGAGGACTGTCCCCAAAGTTATACTCATTCATGTTTCGGATCATTCGAGGCACAAGTTACTTATTTTCGTCCTATACATTTAGCATATGTTTAGATATCTCGGAATCATTGTCAACGAATAAGTTGGTCAAATGATGTAATTCAAGCTCATCCACAACAAAAAGTACCTAGTTTCCTATATCGCTTCTTTCTTAGCCCTATACCATGTGAGAAATGGCCCCCGAGCCTCACACTAATATGGACCTCACATGCCTGATGATTTTCACTATGGAGGGATGGTAGGGGTAATTTTCGCACATATTCGAAGTCGTTGGAAAGAATAATAGCTATTCAGTGTATAAACCCGCCAATAAAATTCACTGTCCAAACGAGTACTTCTTTCCATTTGCAATTTCTTTACGTGCACTCTTGAGAAAAACATTTTGTTCGAAAGAAATATTCATCAGAATCTTTGAAATCGGTGGTTAGAGTACAGGAACATGTGACAATTTTTGAGAAGCAGGCCTCGAAAATACAGTCTCATACGCATTCTGATTCGTGTATAAATTCATTCTCTCAGGATAAAATTTCATACGAATCGTGTCCCTGAAATATGCAGTACCATGACAATCATGTTCGGAACTATACTATTGTTGCGAAATCGAGTCTTCGAAGTGCGCGGTACTTCGGGAACATTGTCCTCACGTGTGATCAGCTCCAAGATTCTTAGTAGCCTGATGACTATTGCTAATTATCAGCTTTTCGCGCGCAAGTGTGCAGGGTGTGCAGTTTTCTAAACCTATACGATTACACACAGGTGCGAGTTTGCAGCAGAGATCTGTGTCTAACAAACGTTATCTTTCACATTCCATTCAAACTATCTAGAAATACAACAATCGTGCGGTAGAATTTTCTATGGGCGCACGTTTCTTTCTTTATTCTTGGAATGAACCGCTGCATAAAACGGAACAGTGACAAACCGAAAAAGTCAAATATGAGACGAGCGTTAATCTCAATATCAGTTTTATGTAATTAATGATCATGTTACTGAAAATATAAATGAAAATGGCCCAAGTAAATAAGTCATCAGATTTTTCGTTAATCTGAGGCGCTTCAGAGCGAAAAGTTGTGACCTCACAATATACAGTTCTGCGAAAATTGTCTGTTCAAAATATTCAGTACGATCAAAGTTTCGTCCGCGAAGCATGTGATTCTCCGGAAAACTAATACCCCATAGTCATTACAACAATTGAAGACAAAATAAAAAATTAATTAGACTGTGGATGCCATTTTTCATCAAGACATGATATCTTCTATTGAAGGAGTAACTACTCCACGTATCAATTGAGAAATGAGGTAGGTGGGGTATACAACTCTCTGGAACCTTTCTTGGATTATTTGGATTTTACTAAAATCTCAAACTTATACCATAAAAAAATTATTCCATTTTTCCCGAATTTTGGCCAATTTAAAGGTATACACATACACTGCGCACAACAATTAAGGGATCACTCAAATTTTGTCGTAAAAAAGACCCATTTTCAAATGGGTGTAAATTCGTCGAAAATGAACGGATTTTAATGAAAAAAATTGGGATCTGAAGCTTGAAGCTTTCACTTCAAAACTGTCATCCTGATTTTTTTGTTTTGCACAGTTTATTTGAAGTTTTTCAGCTTTGAAGCCATGAATGCAGAAATTTTGCGTTTTGCTTTTTTTTTGTACCATGTGCACCGTGTGTCAAGAACATCGTACAGGGATGGTGTCATATGGGTTTTGTAGCTTGAAACTTCCCCTTCAAAATCCTTTTTTTTTCATCATCGTGCGATATTTTGATACCGAGTAATTCGTGTTTGAACCGTTGCCTGCATTTTCGCAAGTCGGTGAATGTGTGTAGATTTGTGACTTAATAATCGACGTGGTTTACGCGATCTTAGACGGCCGTCAAAAGTGTTATCCGGCAGGGGACAATTGAGCAATAGTAAAGTAAGCGAGATTTATTTTGGTGAGTCATTAGAATTCGAGAAGGCAACACGAGATTTTTGATGAATATAGGATCACCACACGAGCACTGAGGTACCCGTCAAAGTGTCACCAACTTACGAAAGTGCAGTCAACGGTTCAAACACGAATTACTCGGTATCGAAATATCGCACGATGATGAAAAAAAAAGCATTTTGAAGGGGAAGTTTCAAGCTACAAAACCCATATGACACCATCCCTGTACAATGTTCTAGACACACGGTGCACATGGTACAAAAAAAAAGCAAAACGCAAAATTTCTGCATCCATGGCTTCAAGGCTGCAAAACTTCAGAAAAAACTGTGCACAAAAACAAATCAGGATGACAGTTTTGAAGTGAAAGCTTCAAGCTTCAAATCCCAATTTTTTTCATTGAAATCCGTTCATTTTCGACGAAGTTACACCCTTTTGAAAATGGGTCTTCTTTACGACAAAATTCGAGTGATCCCTTAATTGTTGTGCGCAGTGTAGTAGAGTGGGCCAAAGTAAAATGACTATTTGTTTTTCGTAGTTACCATGTAAATATCGTTGAAAATAACAAAAAACAAATTATGTCAGAGTTTGAGTTCTTAATATTAATATTAAGTGGTGCCTTCTTCCGATTTTCCATTTCCTGTTCAAATAACACAGGTTAAATTATTTTTCAACTTCGAAATTTTGTAATTCGATAACCGACAGCGTACCGTAAATATTCTTTTATACTCCCGTAGGAAATGAAACGGTCTACAAAAAGGTCTCGTATGATTTTTTGCTAACTTCATTAGTTTGATCGTTATTTGAAGTCAAAGTTCAAAGTTTTTTCTACGTTATAGCCACACAACTGCAACGTGCTGCTTTGAAGTTAGCGTGTTGATACGCTCTTCCTAGTTTAAACGTTACTTGAGGTTAGAGTTTAAAATTTAACCTCAAATAACGTTTGAACTAGTGGATTTAGCAAAAAATCATAGGTGAACTTTTTCGTAGATCGCTTCATTTTCTACAAGATAATACAAGAATATTCACGGTACGCTAATCCGTTATCGAATTATAAAGTTCCGGAGTTTAAAAATAATCTTTCCTGCAGTGTCATTTAAACGAGAAATGGAAAATTGTAAAAAGGCATCTCAAACTTTGACGTAATTTGTTTTCTTGTCATTTTAAACGATATTTCCATGGTAACTAGAAAAAAAATAGTTACACATTTCCTAAAAATATCCAATACTACGAAAATCATGTGCTCGAACTACTTGGTACGTTCTTGATCGCGTCCTCGTAGCATACGATTCATCTAAGGAATAAGAATTTCCTGACCATAGGTCGTAAATGGACTTTTGAACCCTAAAAAAAAATTTTCGAAGTAAACAAGACCGAGAAAATGGTCTATGCTACGCTCTTGTCGATACCAGGAGAGATAGAAAAAAATTAGTACGCCATTGCAACAAGCAATGAGGTCTCTGTAAATGAGGTTGACGCGAAATTCCTATGATTGCGATTCGCTTTCAGAAAATACGACGCAACAGCCACTAGCCAATCAACTTGCGGGTCACAAGTGACAAACGCTATCCAATGAAAGTACCGGAAAAAACGGACCGGAAGTAACGGAAGAATATTCAGCACGGCAATCGTTGAGGGGCGGCATTGGGAGGAAGATTCAAAAATGCCGTGCTGTAATTGGCTACCGCTTGTCACGTTGGTCGGCTTCAGCCAATATCATTCGCTGTATTGCTTTGGTGGCGCTGGTGTACTATAGCCAGAGAAACGGAAGCGAGGGAACCCCGACCCTTCGCAAACATGCGGTATAGCCGAAGCCGCGACGCATTTCGTGTAGCTTATGTTGAAATTCGTGTGCGTGATATTAGTGATTGTTAAAAATGGAACTGACAAATTGCAACCTGAAGTTTTAAGCATCATGTATGCACTAGTGAGGTTCACCGATGGAATATTGTAGATCTGCAAAGCGGCAGATATAAAATCCGATACCAAAAAGTATCACGCCGTGAGGTATAAAGATAAAAAGCGGTATGCGGCTCATGTTTTCGTTCTTTCCGGTAAGTTGATATAATTTTTTTTATAATGATATAATTTTTCATCCTACTGCTCATGACGTTCAAAGCAATTGTTGCGAACGTGCAGATTTTTCAAGTTGTGGTTTTTCAATTTTTGTCGCGAACAGCCAACGCCAAACTGCTCATGTCGGTTCAAGATCATCTTGATGGTATACCTTTCGCTCAACTAAAGACGCTCAAATATAATTCACAGCGTAGATCCTGCTCCGAAATTCTAGAAAATTCCAAAAACATAAGTAAAGGTATGTTGAATTTTGTATTTAATTTTTCATCCCAGTTGTTCAACAGTCGTCTGTATGCAAGTTTTTGGTCTTAGTCGTTTTAAAAAGCATTGTATTCACTGTCAATCTCACCTTAACCACCTCATCAGTGACGCCATCGTTTTTTTTTCAATGTGATTATCATTATTATTTTTTTTGCTGCCTCTAGAACTTTTTTCTCCCAAAAAATACCAAAAAATACTAAAAAATACTGTTCTCCCTGTAACCATATTTTATTCACAGACGCAAACAAATTATTTATCTGCGGCAACCTAGCATGCATTATCAACATCCGAAACAGTGTGACTGACTATTTCTTGAGGCTCGATGAAGGATCAACTGATATTGGTATGTACTTTTCAATCACGGTATTTTTTTGTCATGTTTTCATGTTTGGCATAAGTTTTGTTATGCGCTCAATTTCACAGATAACGATTCGCTATTCTTAGAAGCCAGGTTATCTGGAACGGCTAGCTCTTCTATCGATACTAATACCACTAAAACTAAAAGCGCTAATGTGTCGATCGAATCAGATCTGGACAACCACCAATCTCACAATAGAAAACCTGCTGAGCAGCCTCAATCTGAAACTCTCTCTACTGACGATACCACATGCAACAGCCTCGACACGCCACGCAAACCAGATTCCGACAACACCCACTATCAAAATAGAAAATTCACTGAGGAACTTCAATCTGAAACTGCTGCCATTGATAATGCCCAATTCGAAGGCATCGATATATTATGCAATTCACATTCCGATGACCCCCGATATCATGATGAAGAACTCACTAAGGAGCCTCGATCTGAAACTATTGCCATTGATAATGCCCAATTCGAAGGCATCGATATATTATGCAATTCACATTCCGATGACCCCCAATATCATGATGAAGAACTCACTAAGGAGCCTCGATCTGAAACTATTGCCATTGATAATGCCCAATTCAAAGGCATCGATATACTATGCAAATCAGATTCCAACGACCCCCCAATATCATGATGAAGAACTCACTAAGGAGCCTCAATCTGAAACTGCTGCCATTGATGATGCCCAATTCGAAGGCATCGATATACTATGCAAATCACATTCCGACGACCCCCAATATCATGATGAAGACCTCACTAAAGAGCCTCAATCTGAAACAGTTTTTACTCAAGGTAGTAACTTACTAATTCACGATGATTCCACGCCTCCGGGAGATTGAAACTGTTGACAAAATTTAATTAACAACTCATTTTTCAGAAAAAGAAAAGCCAATAATCAAGAGCGTGGAAGTGGTCAGCTTTGACTTAGTGCGAATACCCTCTTCAGCAAATTCAACTTATCTCGTAGACTTCACTGAAGACTTATCCCCTGATAGTAAGTACGAAATATGTTTTTAATTCATGCATCAAACAATTTTTTTGGGCTCTAATATAAAGTTTTGATGATACTTCAACACTTTCATGAATAGCAGAACTACTGAAATTTAGAAATTCGACATTTTTTCATGCCAACTACATTCTGAAATTGATTTAATGCAGACATTCTGGTAAACTAACATGATTCGGTACCTAACACTGTGTATGCTCAATCCGTAAAATTACATCAGTTTTTGTTTATAACTAAAATATTTTCAATTTCAAAGTGAAAAAATGACGTATTTCGAGTTCCAGTAGCTCTCGAGTATCGGTTACAATATTTCACAAATTCTTAAATATAAAAACCACTTCTACAGAGAAAAAGTGCCCTAAAAGTTGACAGCAGCTGATTAAGATTCATTATGGCGAGTCACAAAACCGGGGCTTGGGTTGCTAATACTCTTTGGTGTTCCAGACAACCTTCAATTCTCCCACTTAGTCATATGCTAAAATCAATGGCTAATCAGCCGCTGTACAATTTCTGCAATATCCTTCCTGTCGATTAATTTATTTCGTTCCATTTGATAGACAAATGTAAACTGACTCGGTACTTACTTGCAGGAAACGTATTACCAGACAATTCGAACTCACTGAACGACTTTGTCAATGACACGTGAGTTCTTATGGAATGGTCATAATATGGTGATGTTCATTAGTTGCAAAGCATACCTTCAAATTAATATACTTGGCAATATTGATAACGATTTGAACTTCCAGGTTTGATACATCGTTGAGCAATATTGTGCTGAACAACTTGATACCTGACGAAAAACATCTAGATTATTCAACGTCCACTGACCCATCGATGCATCCTCCCGTAATGAGCTCAACTTTGACAAATTTAACTCTGCCAAGTTCTGCACTACTTATCTCAAAAGGTGAATTAAATACATTCTGTCCATTCTCGCAGAGGAATATTGTTTCATATAGCTGCAGACGATAAATTTCAATTATAATTTTATTCAGAGAGAAGTGACGAAGACGATGACAAAGATTATGAACCATCGGATGAAAGCGAGTCTACTGATGATGAATTATCAACTGGCATAAAAGATAACAGCATCAAGGATATCTCCAAATTGTCATTTTCTCCGCTGGTTGGGACGAGATCAGCCCCTGATGATGCTTTATTACGCATACCGGATTCATCAACTCCATCCTATACAAAGAAAAATTTTTGTATCTATTGCTACAAAAGCCAGACAAAGTTAGCCCGTCACTTGGAGCTTATGCACTCAGCTGAGGAAGATGTTCAAAAATTCCTAGATCTGCCAAAAAAAGATAAGAAACGTCAAGAGCTGATAGCAATAGTTAGGAAAAAAGGTAATCATCTCTTCAATTCTGATAGAAGATTCAATGATGGGACGCTGATGGTGTGCAGAAGGCCCAATCCAAGAATGCAAAAAACTGCACAGGACTTTTTGTCATGTGCCAAGTGCAAGGGGCAATATGCCAGATCAGTTATCCGCCATCATTGGCGAAGGTGCACCAAACGTGTTGGCAAGACTGAGAGAATTGTGATGGTGAAAGGAAAAGCTGTTATGGGTCGCCTACACGAAAACGCTAATGAGGCGGTGAGAAAATATATTTTTCCGTATATGAGAGAAGATGACGTTGTTCGTTGTATACGATACGATAAAATTGTGATTTTATATGCCAACAAACAATATGAGAAGTATGGAACGCATATTCATCACTATCAAATGATCAGAGCACGACTAAGATTGTTGGGGCGTTTCTTTATAGCCGTGAAATCCGTTGATAATAAGATAACAAATTTTGCGTCGATTTTCAAACCCAGACATTACGATAGCTGCATTCTTGCAGTAAAGAGTATTGCAGGCTATGATCACGACAATCACATATTTGAACGTCCAGCAGTGGCATCCCACCTTGGAACATTATTGAAGCACGTTGGCGAGCTTCTTAGATCAGAATATATCAAATCTGAAGATGAAAATCACCAGAAAAAAGTTGAAGACTTTTTGAAGTTGCTTACTGAAGACTATGGCACTGCTATCAACAGAGCAGTATCTGAAACACAGTCACAAAATAGTAGGCGCAAAAAAGTCGACCTCCCTAGCGGAGATGACATTTTATTACTGTATAATCATCTGAAAACTGAACGTGTCAAATACCTCACAATTCTGCAAAAAAAAATTTCCAAGCAATCCTGGTATAAGCTCGCTGAGGCAACCCTGATTTCTCTTCAGTTATTTAATCGCAGAAGAGCTGGTGAGATCGAACGTATCTATATTGAAGATTTTGCGTCCTATCAAGGTATCAATGCGCTCGCAAACAAAGAGTCATACAATGCTCTCTCGCTAGAGGACCGAAATCTTGCCAGAAAGTATGTACGCTTCATGATCCGGGGAAAGCGTGGGCGGGGAGTACCAGTTTTGGTTCCATCAGATGTGCTCGACTGTATGAATCTCATCAAGAAACATCGAAAAGCTGCCCAAGTACCAGATGAAAATCCCTACTTTTTTGGCGTACAGAGTAACGATCCTGATCGACACAAATATCTCCGAGCTTGTAATTTATTGAGGAAGTTTTCCATGGATTGTGGCGCGAAAGTCCCTACCTCACTGCGTGGCACGAAGCTTCGCAAGCACATAGCTACACAATGTATCAACTTGAACCTATCCGAAACGCAAGTGTCCGACCTAGCAAACTTTATGGGTCATCACGATAAGATCCACAAAGACATTTACAGACAACCCATAATTGAGAGAGACATAACAACGATATCAAAATACTTAGAGGCTGCTCAAGGGACACACGGTGTTAACCAAGAATCGGATAGTGATGACGATGAATCTCCCGCAGATAGTGATTGTCTGGAAAGTCAGACAAATTCGGTGGAAAAGCCAAATGGTCGTTCCAAAACCAAATTCTCAAGGAAGAGTTCTGCGCACCAGAATGGCAAAATTGCAAACACACTTGAACACAATAGAATAAAACCACCGCCAGGTAATCTATTCACTAGAAATACAGCATTGGTTATACCAAAATCTTCATCTGATCACTTTTGTTTTTCAACCCATCTTTTAGTGTCTGCGCCAAGTCCGATAAACAGACGCTCATGGTCCAACCCAGAGAAAGAGATTGTCATTCAAGTGTTCGGAGGCTATTTTGAGGGGAAAAAGTTACCTTCTCCACGGTCGCACAGCTCCACAAATAAAAACGTGGATTTACAACGAACGGAAAAAGAGGACCCTATAGAGGGGATTCGAACATTTTTATGATTCATCGACTCAGTTAAAAAAAGAAGCACATAATTGAATCAATACATATTGAGTTACCTATTTAACATTCAGATCGACTGATTAGATTTAGTTTCATTAGTCAATAATTCATCAATGAAAAGTAATTTTTAAAATTTTCATAATACTCTTCAAACGTTCCTAAAAACTCATACTCACCTATTGCACCGTCCAAAGTATAAAATTAGCGATTGTTGCAATGAATAAGCATTTTGTAAGCTTGCACTTGATAACACAGTTTTTATTTCTTCAACAGTATTTGCTGATGGTATTTTTATAATAAGTTGTACAAAAGTGCAGTTGATATTTAATATTAGGACCACTATGTTCTATTGTACTTTTATGAACATTTTGTATGCTTTATCTATATCTAATACTATATCTTGTTCTAGCAAAAAAAAATTAAAAAAAATTAATAATTCAATATGATTTATTTCCAAATTATTCCTGTTGAAATTGAGTTGGGTCTAGGGTGTTCAGGTGCACTGCTACATACCATTAGTCGTCCCCAGTGCCAAGCTCCCTCGTCTTATTGCCCACGGCAGCCAGCTTCCGTCTTTGGTGATGTTCACATGAAAAAAAAAATGGAGATACTTATGAAGTGTTAAATGAATAAGGGATAACAAGTAATGAACTTCGTGGTAAGGGTTTAGTATTGAAGAACGCTTACCTTCTGATATTGAACCATCTTCGGCGATCGTGGTAGTAACCGCCTACCTAAGTCCTTCGCGTTTGGCTCCATCTATAGTCCTTGGTGGCCAGCTCCTATGCCTTGTCGCTACAGAGAAATATACAGAGAGGATTCGTGGAAGCGGGCCAGTCGGTTGCGCCCGCGTTAGGCAACTGAGGATACAATTACTAACACACGAAAATTTCACGTGCGTGATCTTCGCTGGCATAAGCAGTCAGGAGCTAGCGAAGATCACGCACGTAGAATTTTCGTGTGTTAGTATTTTATCCTAACTTACCGACACGCTCGCGCGACCGGACTGGCCACGAAGGCTAGATTATCTAGCCTTCGTGGGACTGGCCCGCTTCCACGAATCCTCTCTGTATATGGGGTTAGTATAGGTACATATGAGTCATTGCATACCGAATTACCAAATTTAAAAAATTACATTTTTTTATTCAGCTGAATTTTTGAACTCTTTTTGTGTACATCAAAAGACGCTTACCCATGAATTTTTAGTCCTTAATCTCCAAAAGTTCTTAAGATATGAATTTTTGAAAATTCTATGTCAATAATTCATCAATGTCATCAGTGACATGACTAATGAAAATCTAAAAAATAATGGTGTGGCAAGTTTAAAAAATTCATGACTCCTGATCCATTCATCATAATCTCAAAGTTATGGGCTGAAACTAATGTAACTACATTACAAGACAAGGAAAATGACCTCCATCGCTTTTGGATTATGATGCATGGATCAGGAGTCATGAATTTTCTAGATTTGCCACACCATTAATTTTTAGAAATTTTCAAAAATTCATATCTTGAGAACTTTTGGAGATTGAGGGCTAAAAATTTACAGGTAAGCGTCTTTTGATACATACAAAAAAAAGGTAAAAAATTCAGCTGGATAAAAAACTGTGATTTTTTAAATTTAATCATTCGTTATGTCATGACCGATATATGTCTATATCAGTGGGGTTTCCATACCAAGTCACCTAGTCAATAACCCTCACCATTTTTAATTTGTCTAATTTTTTTTTCTATATTATATCTTCAAAGAGAGGTATCTTATAAGGTTTCCATGACACCAAAAAAAATTAGCCAAATTAAAAATGGTGAGGGTCAGAGACTAGGTGATTTACAATTAGAGGGGAACACGCCAAATGCCACCTATGAATTTTCATGAGACTTCGCAGAATGCAAGAGTGATAAAAATAAACGAATACGTATTTCGGCTTATCCGTAGAAACTCGACCGTTTGCGAAAAAATAGCGGTTAGATCTTTGACGCCGCTCCATAAATCCGCTTGCGCGTTTAATACGAGATAGCTTGTTGGTGCAGAGGTTAGCGCGACTGCTTTGAGATTTTGCAACCCATGTTCGTGTCCCGATTGATGTTTTTTTTTTTTCTATCCCTCGGTCAAAGTACAAAAAGCAACACAAAAATTAAGCCACTCGCTACTATGCATTTGTTATTTCCAATTATTTTTAAACCTAATACCCTGTTGCGCATAATTAGACGCTGTTATACGCATTCATATGTCAAGCGCCAAAAAATCGAAAATCGAGTAACACATGGAATATTCTTTCAAATACTATAGCTGATAATATTTTTTATAATGAATGTCATGGAAAAAATTTTCTTCCATATAAAAGCTTGAAATTATTTTTACATTTTTTATTGATATTTATTTTTTATGTTTTATCATTTTTTCTTTTAACTTCATGGTATTTTCAACATAATCTACGAATATCTACGATAATTTCATTATTCTCTTTGGTATAAAAAGCAAAGAATTATGCAAAGTCTTGACAAAACAATTTCAATCGATAAACTTTCACTGTTGATTTTCTCAAAAGTCAGTATCTGATACTTGACATACGAATGCGTAACAGCGTTCAATTCGGAATAACGGACAATTGCTTCGGAATGATGAATTGTAATTTGAATATAGCGTCCTTGTATTCATCAATAGAATAGGAAACTTTTGCGAAGCCTACTTTGACGAAATAATGAATAAAAAAAAAATGATCGGGACTCGAACATGGGTTGCAAAATCTCGACGCAGTCACGCCTAGCCTCTACCGATCCGCTTGCATATGGCCGCTATTTTCTCGTAAACTGTTGAGTGCCTACAGATAAGCCGAAATACGTATTCTTTTATTTTTATAACTTTTTCATTCTGCAAAGTCTCGTGAAAATCCATGGGTGGCACTCACTGATATAGACTACTCTATACCGGTGGTGGCACTTGGCGGGTTCTCCTCTCGTATTAGTTAGTTAGACTAGCAAGGGGAGGCTTCCAACTCGTCATCACCGATTTCAACCACATTTATAGTATATGTACGGTATGACTAGAAATGAAAGTGAGTCAAGCGGGAGCACGCAATACTCAAGCGTTTAGCAAATAAAATTGTTTAAAAATTTTGGGTCAGTTCATAAGCCTTTTGAGTTACCATATTATCATCCATTGGTTAGCGCAGCGGCAGAAGCTCGGATTGGTTATACGAGTGTCGTGAGTTCGAGTCTCCGTACGGGGACTTTTTTTTTTGTTTTGTTCCCATTTTACGATATTTACGCTGCAAATGAACCGAAGAAGTAATACATTTATTATAAATATAAGTATTAGAAATAAATACATTCCCTTCCCGGAAGGTTATTCGCAAACCAAAATTTGCCATGATTATGCACCTGTTGAAATAAAGACGCCCTCTGGTTTTGTAAAAATATATGTAAATAAAACACATTGGCATTATTTCGGTTCATTTGCGGCGTGAGTATCGTACAAATGGAAAAAAAGCAAAAAAAAGGTCCCGTACGAAGACTCGTACCCACGACATTCGTGATACGAGTCCGAGCTCCTGCCGCTGCGCCAACCATTGCTCGACAATGCGCTCATTCAAAAGGGTTATGAACTGACCCAAAATGTTTAAACAATTTTATTTGCTAAACGCTTGAGTATTGCGCGCTCCCGCTTGGCTCACTTTCATTTCTAGTCATGCCCTACATATACTATAAATTTGGTCGAAATCGGTGATGACGAGTTGGCGGCCTCCCTTGTAGGTGGCAAAGCAGTGAGCTGTTCCCAATGAGAGCATTACTTTTCCGAGCGTGTTTTCGGAAAAGCGGTGCTCTCATTAGCTACTGCTCGCCACTCTAGTTTGCTGGGGCCATTGGACATCTATTTTATTCATTTTCAAACTGATGTGATAAAGAGGGTACGTACTCCTTCAAATCAGCTAAAATACGGCAAAAATAATTTTTGTTCTTAAATTCAGAATTATGGTGAAATTCAACAAATTCAGAAAAGATACAAGAGGGTTAGACCCTAATAACCCATATTCCACATCATCTATTACTTGAGAAGTCAAAATTTGTACACCTTCGATAGAAATTATCATCGTTATCTCACTTCAATTATTCCCAAAGCCATCATCTATCATCCGAGCAGATAGCTTTCTCGAGTTCATTTCTGACCGAGAAAATTATAGAACAATTTCTAAAAATGCATAAATCTGAAAATTTTTGAATAAGAACTCGACAATTCGAGGGAATTTCAATGTATCAAAAAGCGGATGATGGAAGATGTTCGTGTGAATAATTGGGGTCCAACACACTTATATTTAGTTCAGCAATGGATCTTATTATGAGTCGACGTCTTTCATTGAAGGAGTAACTACTTAATTTCTCAAGTAAAAGTTGATGTAAATATCAATTATGGGGGTCTCTCCATTTGAAACGCTCCCTTAATTTTTGGAATTTTACCAAAATTCTAAATTCGAGGAAAGGGGTTTTTATCTTTTGCAATTATAGGCAATTTTAGTGTATATGTGTACCCCCTTAAAAATGGAAATGTTCTACTCAGATATAAATTGTACTTACGATGTGTATTAGGTCTTATCACACTCGATGTTCAGCTTTACAGCTGGTTCATAATTACCATTGAGTAAATATACTTTTAATATCCAGGTATCTTACTTCATCGAAAAATAAAAGACTGACCGACCATAGAGCATGATGCTCTAAGGACTTGTCAAATAATTCTCACTACGGTTCATGGTTTTCACAGATTGTACCTTTTAAGAATGACTTTTCCCACGTACCGTGTATTTTGAGCACGTGATTTTCGTAGTACCGTGTATTTTGAGCACGTGATCTTCGTAGTATCATGCATTTTGAGCACGTGATTTTCGTGGTACCGTTCAATGTAAAGATCCTTATTTTTCTGAAATTATACTTCGAAGGCGGGTGGTTCACAGACCAACTGATACGAGTACGTGGTCGAGCAAGTGTCTTAGAACTTGGCAGGACTTTTTTTGTGCGGGTAAACAAACTTTGAAGATTTATTTATTCAAGAAAAAAAAGAAGATTCTTCGACACGGTCTAATGTACTATAGTTACGATCAAGACCTCACAATTCTCTCTACGTTTGAAAATATTTATTAAGTGATCATCTGGTCGTCAATCAGTCTTTAAGACGGATTTTGGAATGAGACTAGAGGATTGTCAGATGAAAGTGCATAATTCAAAATGTGTACGATGATGTTTTCATGCTAGGTATGTGATGTAGCGTTTTTGATATGATCATTCGTATCAGCAAGAATTAGTCAGTACTTCTTGACATGAACAGTACTCTAACTCCTGACTCACCAATTTTTTGAACACGCATAATGTTTTCTTCCTAATCAAGTACACCATTGTAATACAGATTCACACTTCAATCAAAACGCTGTCCTCGAAGTATACACTAGATACATAAATTGACCCCACAAAATCTCCGATTCACAAAAAATGGTATCCTCGGAAACCACTGTACTTCAAAAGTTGAGTCTTCATACACGTCAATTGACAAAAACTCCAAATCTTCAAGTCAACGATCCCTAGTAAAGTGGGTCTTCATAGGATGCAGTACTCCGAAAATGTAGGGCTTATACGTGTCGTTTAATATGTTTTTAAGTACTTGAACTACTCAGTACATAAGATGACCGCATATAAGCCACTGCTCAGTAATCATGTAATAGAATTCAAACTATTTGTGATTTTTAGGTAAAATTAGTTGCATATAGTGTTAATTAACTGGTCTGATTGATTTCGGGGGAAATATTTTACCCTCCCTTCAAGACCTCAAAAAATACTTTTGACATATATATATATATATTTATATACAGGGTGAGTTTTCTCCGGGGTCCTGAGAGGGTGTGGCTTAAATCGGCTGAGACTCCGCCTCCTATTATTCCTACCTAGCAACCTATTATTCTGATAAGCTAGCTCAAGTCAACAAGCAGTCTAGTCTGTCCTGACAATAACAAGTATGAATGAAAGAAGGCGGAGTATCGGCCGATTTAAGCCACACCCTCTCAGGACCCCGGAGAAAACTCACCCTGTATATATAAATATATGCTGTTTATTATATATGCTGTATATATATTTATATATTTATATATTTATATATTTATATATATATATATACACGACACGTGCCAAATTGAATACCGTTATAATCCGAAGTAGGTAGAAAGTTTTCAAAACCCAAACAATAAACAGCAGCTGCGAGACGTCACTCGGCCTACCTGCCGGACCGCTCTTGTATGAAACAAACGCTCCGCTGTAAACATCACAACTCGCACAATTTTGCTCCAATTGACTTGGAATTTTTTTATACCATTCTTAAATGTCTATGCTTTCATATGAGCAAATAAAAAAAAAAATGAAAAATTTGAAAATTCCAAGATGCTAGATATAACACTCGAGTAGTTTGTTCATCAAGAGACTCGGTAGAGTCTCGCGCCAAGTACATTAAAAGAGCACCGGACGGCAACCGAGTATCTATACAGTTAGGAGATAGCAAAAGCGCTGTACGGCCGACTGTTTTATTCGGTATCCCCTAAATCATTAGCTTTTCGGGAAATTTGGATGCACCTGCGCAATATAAATCGCGGTGTAGCTTTCATTTGAGCCTAATTTCAATAACATTGATGTCCGGAGAGCTGTGATCTCATGATAGTTATTTACGCTGAGGCCGTTTCTACGATCAGAATTTTCAACGTCATAGTCGTCTCCGGATCACTTTTCTCCTTAGCTCTATTCCTATGAGCAGTAGATGCAGCATACAACCCAAACTCGATTTTCGCTAAGGTTCAAACTGCAGACACATGGTCGCTTTCGTCGTCTCGCTATTTTCTAGGGACTCTTTAGGGACTCTAGTCGCAGCTAGTCGTCTCTACTGTACCACTAGAGTCCTGTCGTCATTCCGCATGTCTTTACGATCACCTCGTTGCAATCACAGCTTGACAGCTGTCACAATACCCGAAACTCGATGATGGTACGAGTCGTATATATTTATGGAAACGACGTTCAGGCTTTTAAATAATATAACCATGGCTGGTTTTCGGTAAACTTGTAATAGTACGAAGCGTTAATAAATGATTGAAATTAACAAATTCAGACTTCTGAATCCCTTTGCTGAAATGTTATACTTGTAGACTCGATAGCTCCGCAGTGACAGTTAGATGAGGTTATGCATGAAGTTTCGTGCGACTATTATAACGAATAGTATACGTGGGCCTTATTATACGTGCAACAGTGATTGAGGCAATCTGATCAGATAAATATAATGCATTTTGGCGTTCCGAAAAAATCTAATCGTTTTATTCAATGCAGTGTGCAGATTCAAATATAATATCGAGTTGTTGACAATAATTTTTGATCAAACGGATTATGATAAACGGACATTTGGTCAAGTAAATGAAATAGAAGCTTGCTCTATATCCATAGAAGTATAGAAGGTCAAGTATTTTAATAATAACCATTCAATCAGCAGCCAAAACAGTTCAGCTCTTTGAGATTAAAATTTCCTATCCAAAAGCAGCCAGCTTTAATAGTGGTGTATGTTCAGTTGTTCCCACAAAAGTCACTCATTTTAGCTATGTTGTGGAAAAAAAGTGCAACAAAAATTAGAATCAATGATGATATCTGGTACGAGATAGGCATTAAGAGTGAGACTAGCTGTGATTCCAGTGATGATGGGTGCATTCCATTTTGACGATGACACTGTTCAGACTCCAGATTTGGTTGATTGGGTAGACGATGTGGCTTTGTATCTTGATATCAAGTTTAGGAGTTTCTTTGACTGAGTTCTTGGACATACAGCTATTATTATATGTCTCAAATAAGTTATGTATGTTTCACTAAAATTATCATTCAGATCCATATGTGAGACCTCTGATTCATCTCCTGCACTTGATGGTATCTGTTATTGAGTAAAAAGGAATATTGACCGGCAGAAATACTATAACTGCGAGCCAACCATACCGTGTGTCCGCGAGCTTACGCCGCAGTAACTCTAGTTGCCTGCCACCAAGGCAGTCACGCAGAGCTGACGGGTTCAGCGGAGGAGGTAAGGCAGAGCTGCCCGTTGGCAACTAACTCCGTTAGAAAGTTCAAATTAACCAGCGTTGGTAGTTGAGTTGGAGATTTAAGGTTGCATTAGGTTAATACGACACTTCTACCAAACAAATAAATCGACCATGAATATTTGTGAATGGTTGAAAATTCGGTAATTTACAATATTTTGATTAACTGACATTGATGGAAAGTGATCAGAAGTGGAGTTAGTGAATCGTTGGAAGCAGTAAGCGGATGCACATAGTCAGCAGATAGGTGACAACATCTATCACACTTCCAATTTTATTAGCTCACTGTACGAAATCCTTTGAAGGAATTAATGAAATAGCTCTGCATCTCAATCAAGTGCCAATCGAATTCAATTTACAATGCAATATTACACACTACACCTAGATCTACCTAGATTCTTTAATATTGTATTGTAAATTCGATTTTATTGGCATTTAATTGACATGAGAGCTATTTTATTAATTCATTCAAAGAATTTCATCCAGTGAGCGAAAAAAATTCGATGTGCGATGGTTGTTGTCAGCGGGCAGCTCTGGCCCACCTCCTCCGCTGAACCCGTCAGCTCTGCGCGACCGCCTTGTTGGCAGGCAACTAGAGTTACTGCGGCGTAAGCTCGCGGACACACGGTATAACCAATAACCAAAGAAGTACCAGAACCTTGACTTTTATCGGGTTGTTTTGCAACAAATATATTATAACTTCCTAATAATTACAATACGATTTGACTCAAGAATGAAAGTGACTGAATCTTCCATGATGAAATAAAAATTAATTACATTGAGTTATCGCGTGTTTCGATAAATTTTATAATATTTACTTCTATGCATTCCAAAAATTAGAAAAAAGAAAAATATCCTTCAAAAAGTAGTGAAATCCCAACAAAGCACCTCAGGTGCAAAAAACATCGCCAAGTACATTAATTTTTCCAAATCAATCGCCACCAAAAATTAGTTCCTCAAGAATAACCGTAAAATTAAATTCTCAGAAAAATGAATCCAAATCAATCATTGTGCCAAGTACATGTTATTTTGCACCGTGCATAGGAGTACTAGAAAAGACTGGAATGAACATACAACAAACCAAGTTACCAATTACAAGAATGTGAAATTGGAAAAAAAATCGATGAAAAAAAACCAATTAAATTGAATTAAAAAAAAAAACTAATAAAAATTGGAGGTAGTGGGACTTGGCGGGCTCTTTTGGAAAGAATTATCCAGAATTCTCGCATGGCAATGTAACATTAGCCCGCCAAGGACCACGTACTCCAATTTTTATTGGTTTTTTTTTTTTTAAATTTAATTTAATTGGTTTTTTTTCATCGATTTTTTTTCCAATTTCACATTCTTGTAATTGGTAACTTGGTTTGTTGTATGTTCATTTCAGTCTTTTCTAGTACTCCTATGCACGGTGCAAAATAACATGTACACTTGGCGTGATCATAACTGGCGTAGTTAGACACTACGCGATGAGCTGTAGGTTGGCGTGAAATATCCCTAGTCTAGGCAGCAAACGGGGGTTTGATTTTTAGCAAATATCTCGAGAACTGATTGAGATTTTCGAAATTTTAAAAAAGATTCGAAAAGAGGAGGAAATTTCCTCAAAAAAGTCTCGACTCCCGGAACTAGAGGACCATTATTTATAATCTTTCTAGAAGCGTGAAAATACGGCCGAAAACAGCTAGTCTGGCTCGTGGGCCGTTTCATTGCATGACGCGCGCAAGCCAAACTAGCTGTTTTCGGCCGTATTTTCACGCTTCTAGAAAGATTATAAATAATGGTCGTCTAGTTCCGGGAGTCGAGACTTTTTTGAGGAAATTTCCTCCTCTTTTCGAATCTTTTTTAAAATTTCGAAAATCTCAATAAGTTCTCGAGATATTTGCGAAAAATCAAACCCCCGTTTGCTGCCTAGACTAGGGATATTTTACGCCAACCTAAAGCCCATCACGTAGTGTCTAACTACGCCACTTATGATCACGCCAAGTGTACTTGGCACAATGATTGATTTGGATTCATTTTTCTGAGAATTTAATTTTACGGTTATTCTTGAGGAACTACTTTTTGGTGGCGATTGATTTGGAAAAATTAATGTACTTGGCGATGTTTTTTGCACCTGAGGTGCTTTGTTGGGATTCAAACATACAGCAAGTTGGCGATGCAAAAACGCGCAGCGTGTGAGTTAAGAATCATATTCAATACTTCCCCTCGATGCGTGGTTACCTTGAATTATCGTTCGTCATAAATCCGAGACCTAATAGTTCAACGCATCGTTTATGTTTGGGTCCGGGTAACCCTTCGGTTAGCATATCAGCAATCATGTCTTCCGTACTTATATATTCAAGTATGAACTTTTTGCTTTTCAAAGCCTCACGAATAAAATGATGTCTGATATCAATATGTTTGGTTCGAGCGTGATAAGTTGGATTTTCCGCGAGTCTATGAGCCCCCATATTATCATTTAGAACTTTTACATCATCTAGTTCTTCTGATCCAAGTTCAGTTAAAAAACTTCTTAAATATATAGCTTCTTTAGTTGCTTCTGTTATCCCCATGTATTCCGACTCAGTTGATGATAGCGCAACCGTCCTTTGTTTCTTCGAGTCCCAAGATATAGCTCCGTTTCCTAGTACGAAAATATATCCGGTATATGAGCGTCTGTCGATTAGACAACTTGCCCAATCCGCATCGACGTAACCCTTAATAGGTTCCCTAGTGGATTTGAAGATGAGGCCAAGTCGTGCAGTTCCTTTTAAATAACGCAATACGCGTTTCGCTGCGGTCCAGTGTATAGATGTGTGACAATCATTAAATTGACTCAGTGCGCTTACGGCATGTGCAATATCTGGTCTTGTTGCTACGGCCAGGTACATTAACGCGCCTATGAGTTCACGATATGGTGTTTTTTTGTCATCTGGGTTCTGATTGTCCTTATCATTCGTCAGCTTCACGTTGACATCCATTGGAGTAGTCGTTGGTTTCGAATCCGTCATTCCGAATCGATCTAGTATGTCTTTAATATACCCTCTTTGACTTATTGTGATAGTATTTTCGTTTCGTGAAAATTCCAGACCAAGGCAGTATTTGACGTTTCCTAGATTCTTTATCTCAAATTCGAGTGATAATCCTCTTCTTATTTCGTCAATCACGTTTTGATTTCGAGACGCAACCAAAATATCATCGACGTAAATTACGATCAAAAGCAAGTCTCCCCCTTGCCCCCTGCTGTATACGCAAGGATCTGCATCGGTAGGATTTGTACCAAATTTCTTCAGTACCTCATCCAATCTTTTATGCCAGTTCCTCTCAGATTGTTTCAATCCATACAAAGATCTTTCTAGAAGGCAGACCTTATCTCCATCTTTCATATCTTCCAGCATTTTCTTCGCTTTCATTCCCAGTTCGCTCTGTTTGTTTTCGGTTTGAATTATTCTTTCCAATGCTTCTGCAAAATATTGTGGAATTTCCATGAGTATTCTCTCTGCAATGGCACCATTTAGATATGCGGTGGTCACATCAAATTGTTTTCTCTCCATTTCATATTCTACTGCAATAGCTGTTAGGAGGCGAATAGAACTTAATCGAGCTACTGGTGCGAAGGTTTGATTGTAGTGAATGCCCGGATGCTGAGCGAAACCTTTTGCAACCAGACGAGCTTTTCTTCTTTCAAGTGTTCCATCCGATTTATATTTGTTTCGTAAAACCATTCGGCTACCGATGATCTTCTCACTTTCTGGACGATCTACAAGTCTCCACGTATCATTTTTAAAAATCGATTTTGCTTCGACCGCCATCGCATGAAACCAACTTTCAGCATCGGGACCTGATACCGCTTGTTTCACAGGTATCTCTGCCACAAAAGCTTGTTCGATTTCCGCATATCCAGCTTTTTGATATTCCTTGCGTGGTCTTCCTCTGTGTCCAGTTAAAACTCGTCTCGGTCTCCCCGGGCCTCTTCGTGGTTTCTCATCAGCATCGTTTACATCATTATTTTCGCTTCCATCTTCATAATCTTCTTGGTCATTGTGATTATCCTCCTCTTCGTTGTTAACGTCTTCCACGACTGCAGCTGGATCTTCATCCAGTTGCTCTTCGTTATTTTTAATTTCAATAAAAATCTCTTGACGTTTATCAATTTGTTGCGTGAGTTTGTCCGGGATAATGTCTTCGTAATTTCCTTCCAAATGATTTTTCATTCCTTCTAGAAATTTAACATCTCGTGACATCACGATTTTCTTTTCATTAGGTAACCAAACTCTATATGCCTTTGACTCGTCAGAGTATCCAAGGAAAATAGCTTGCTTCGCACGTTCTTCAAGTTTACTTTTTCCTGGAACTCTGTCTAAACAATAAACGACACAGCCGAACTCTCTCAAATGACTTACGTTTGGTATCTCATTTTTCCAAAATTCGTATGGTGTACGTCCGTTTAAACTTCTGGTAGGACACCTGTTTCGAATATAATTCGCGGTTGATACCGCTTCGGCCCAAAAACATAAAGGAAGTCCTGATTGGATAAGAAGACATCTCGCCATTTCCAGGAGGGTTCGATTCTTTCTCTCTGCCGTCCCGTTTTGTTCCGGGTTATACGCGACGGTAAGTCCTCGCTGGATTCCTTTTTCGTTCAGGTAATGCTCGAATTCATTACTCAGATATTCCCTTCCGTTGTCAGTTTGTAAGTTCTTGATGTTTGCACCTTTTTGATTTTCGACTAATTGTCTGAATTCTTTAAACGCTTTGAATGCTTCATCTTTCGATTTCAGGAATCGAACTTCACACCATTTAGAATGGTCGTCGATAAAAGTTATAAAATATTTCGCTTGACCAATCGATTGCACGCGCATCGGACCACAAAGATCAGAGTGAATTATTTCTAATAACTCGCTTTTCCGTTCTGATTTTTTCGGAAAAGGGGTCCTCCTCATTTTCCCCCGGAGACAGATCTCGCAATTCAATTTAGCTTTACATTTTTCTAAGTTCAGACCCTGTAAAACTTCACTTCGCTCGCTTTTGACAAGATCCTGTACATTGATATGTCCTAAACGGCGATGCCAGGTGTTAAGCACCTCCAAGGATTTCTTGGTATCTATCTCTTCTCTTGAAACTGCATTGCATTGTGACTGTGTACGCTCTTTTACGAAATATAAGTCTCCGATTCGATTTGCGATCATTTTTATATCTCCATTTTTAACGGATACTCGCTCGCTTTCCACGACATATGCATGGTTTTGCTTGAAAATTACGCCGCAAAATTTGTCCGTAATTTTAGCGACTGACATTAGGTTTGTACGAAGGGTAGGAACATGCAGCGTATTGTGCAAACTTACGCCTGTTATTTCCCCTTGGACATCAGCTGTAAGTTTTACCGTTCCTATCGCTTTTATTTCCGTTGTGGCATTGCTGGCTAAATTAAGTTTTGCTGGTCTTGAATCATTTATTTCCGCGAATTCGTTCGATTCTTTGCAAAGATGTGATGTAGCACCGCTATCCAAACACCATCTATGATTTCGCAAATCACTATCCGCCCGAAAAGCCTCGTGAATACTGGTTGGTTGTTCCGTGGCACACCAGCTCACCTTTTCAACAGGTTTATTTACTTTTTCCGTATCACCTCGTTTTTTCCTACAATCCGCAGCTTTGTGACCTATCGTCTTGCATTTACTGCACCGATATCTAAATTCGCCTTTATTTTCAAATGATTTATTGACCGATTTGCCCTTCTTCGAATTCCACAGCTTTTTCGCTATCATGGCATTTTGAGACGTACCGCGAGTATCATTTTTCCGCGCGTCGCTTTCTTCAATTATTTTTACGCGTAGCGCTTCGGGGTTCGGTAGTTCATCGCGAGATTCAATCGCGCACCTAAAATTCTCAAAACTTGGTGGTAAACCATATAATAACATTATAGCTAGCAAATCGGGATTTATATTAACATCCATTTCTGATAATTTATCAATCGCGTCAAAGAATTTCCGAATATGTTCGCGCACGTCATCTCCACCATTCATTCTTTGAAGCGTCAATTGTTTTAACAAGGTAGCTTTACGAGCAGGCCCTTTTGATTGATAAATGCTTTCAAGTTTTAACCACACTTCGCGAGATGTTACACACCCCTTTATCTGTTTTAATTCAGAAGGATCAATCGATAAAATTAGATCAGATTTAGCTCTGTTATCGTGTTTCATCCACGTTTTCATTCGATCTTCGGACGCGGGCGTCCCATCAATCGTGGGTTTTACACATTCGCCGTTCACGTATCCCCATGCGTCATTCTAAACGAGTAACGCTTCCATTTGCATTTTCCAAGTATCAAAATTCTCTTTATTCAAAGTTTCGATCCGCATAAGCCCTGATGAACTCATTTTTTTTTTATTCGCGATTCGACACACGATACTTGAACCTACAAATTATACTTGATCACATAACTTGCACTATTTTCACGTTAAATGCCTTTCCGGTATTCTGGGCCCATAACCTGTGGTTCAGGATATTGTGGCAATTAAATAAGCACGACACAGTTACTATTAGAACACAATTAGGCTTTTTATTAAACGCAATTAATGAGGGACAACGAATTATACCGACGTCTTTTAAGACATAATAAAACATGAGAATGGAGTATAACACTCGAGTAGTTTGTTCATTTAAACATACAGCAAGTTGGCGATGCAAAAACGCGCAGCGTGTGATTCAGTTAAGAATCATATTCAATACTTTTTAGACGCATTTACTCAAAAAAAAAAAAAAAAAATTTATGACACAGTCTATTATACACCTAATATAAGGTCCACTATATGAACTATCAGAATAAGCGCACCGGCGAATAAACAGTTCAGAGAGCCGCAGTGACTACGCACCAAGGCTTCAATTACCACGTTACACATAGATATATTTTCATGAATTCGTGCATTCACCGGTGCACTCATCCGATGTCGCCTAAACACTAACCAATTACGTGCATTAATCATCCATTTCCGTTTACAATCCTAGGCAAGCACGACATTCGATATCATGTAATATGGTTACGATTAGTTTTCTGAATTAAAATGATTCTATCAATTGACATTGGGTAGGTACTATGAGTATGGCACCCTACATTGTGATTACTCCATACAATTACGATCAAAACTATTCCGGAACTAACTTTCGTTGCAACGTTGTTTTTTTTACTAAGAAGATACGTTCTGTATTTCATTGCCATGAATGAAAATTTACAATATTCATCCAAAACAATGTGCGCCAGGGTATAGTAGCACTAAATTAACCTGAAATAATATCGCTCACGCTCGAATAGACCAGCCATTAAACGCGGATAAACGCTTGAAGAATCATACCTGTAAAAAATGTTATTAATGAGTACATTATCAACCCCTACATGCACATTTTTCGGATGAGATTGTAATTGCGTTTCTGAAGTTTGAACATTACCAATGGGATTTAGCACTCAGTTCAGATAACAACTGCTATATTTCATGATAGCATCCCGATGAATTTTTCTTCACATGCGGTGATATGATATACTATCAAACCCTATAGGATATGCATGAGAAGGTTGACGAATATATCAACAGTGAAAGGAAATAATGATACGATGATACGACGCACGTGACATAGATTTTTTTTAGCCGCAACGAAATTAGCATTATCAAATAACTCAACTGGCAACGTTATACTTTCGGCTTTGTTTTTTATTTGCTAGCAACATCGTCACATGGATCATTATCAAGATTCGCGGTAGCGAATCGCCGCCAAGTACCCATAGGTTTCCCTCTTACTTTTTCTCCTTTCTTTTTTAATTTTTAATTTTTATTCAATTTGTTACGGTCGGGAATGAGCTTCACCGCCGTTATTATTTTTGGTTCGTTTCTCGTTTTACGCAACTAAATGAAACTGTGGAAAAGGATTTTTATCGACGGAGGTGATTGAAAGTTCGTAGATAAATGCTATATGAATATTGTTTATTTGCCAAGCTCGGGGAGGCTCATAGGCGTAATCAGACGTTGAGAGTCTTGAAGAGAAATAATTATCGACCAGGCTCGAGGAGGCTTATAGGTGTGTTTAGAATAATTATAAGATGACCGATCCAGGATTTCGGTGTGCGACTAAAGAACTATGTCCTGGAAGACCGTAGAGTTTGGTACTGAGTTCGGAAGTGATTATGATATGAAAATTAGGAATAAGGTAAACTCGGTTTATTAAAAGAAGGGGTAGGTGAAGTGGGAGGACACGTGCCGCTGACTTGGTAGATTTGCACTTGCACGTTGTGCTGATGCGTGGTCGAACTAGGCCGGATGCAGGTTGAAATAAGAAGACAGGATGAAAGATATTAGGTTACGTCTAGGTGAATTACTGCTAAAAATTGTCAGGAATTGGGAATCGATAGAATGGATGAGGCGAGACGTTTGGATTGGGTTTTCCTCCGATCTCGTTGGTTTGCGAGGAGAGTTAGAAGTGAAGTCAGAGGGTAAGGCTCTGGGAAGAAGGACTGTCCAGAAGGTAGGGGAACTGCATCTGACGATGCAGTTTTGCGTGGGAATGAAATAGTAATCTGAGTAGAAGAGACTGGTGTCCAGGTTACTAGGCGGATAAGAAGGTGCCGTAGTCCGGGGTCTGGACGTAACACCCCCCTTGTTAGAGGAGGCATATCGTGCGGATACGAAAGATATGTCGATGTGGTTGAAGGTTGTTTACAATTGGGTTTACATATTGATGCTTATTGACTAATTTACATAATTATTGTGTTTGTGTGGGTGTTTTGTGTATAGTGTGTGGACCCTCTTTCAATACGGTCTTTATTGGGTCCGGTTACATTTGCTGCATATGTGTATGTGTCCTGGTAGTGTGTTCTTATGGTCTAGGTTGGTGTTCCTAGTGTTATAATGCTGTCTTAATCTAGTTTAATCCCAAAATTTGACGATTCCCAATAAATGAGAGGTATACATTAGACCATATCCTCTATCCTAAGGTGAATACGTATGACAGTAGTCATTTAATTCGAACTATTCGCAAAGCTGATCGTCGGTTTACATATACCTGATCCATTTTATCGATATTTCCTCCATAATAAGTGCTTATGTTATGTGGTGTGCTATTTTATCCTTATCTTCGACTCTAGTTTTATTTCTAGAGTAGGCTTACAGGTTTTGTCTTGTTGATACGCAATAACAATATCTGCTGCTGTGCATCGCGGTTTGTCTCACAATCAATAATATTGTTTCATTCGAGAGGTGATCGTGAGTTTCGGAGATTGCTGAGGAACGGGTGGTGGTAAAGCGAGCTGGCGGTTGTGCGAGGTTTGTGGATTCGGGTCGTTGTGAGTTGCAAGAGGTTGGTCATTTGAGACCACCGGTATGTGTAATTCAATTTGGGGTCGAACCGCCTCTGTAATTTCAATGGTTGTCAAGAGTCGTATATCGTATTACGTGCAGCTATTGTGTTTATCATTACTTCTTGTCCTGCCTCGAAAAATGGTTGGTTAATGGTTCTGTCGTAAAGTAACTTAGACTTTTGTTTCATGTCTTTTAAATTTTGCGCTGCGCGTCTGCGAAGATCTTGCAGGTTTGTTAATAAGTCTGAGGCTAAAGTGTTGTATGTTTGAATCACCGCGTCGGTTGGAGTTCGGTCAGATGGCCACCTTGCTTCTTTTCCGTAGATAAGTTGGTGCGGGGTGAAAGTCGTGCCTTCGTGCACCGATGTATTGTAAGCGAAAATCGCGAATCGTATATATTTATCCCAATCTTTACCGGCCTTAGTGTAGTGTTTGATGTATTCTATTAACATAAGGTGGGCTCTTTCTAAGGATCCATTCGACTGTGGTCTGTAGGGGGCTGTATGGATCTGTTTAATATTGAAACATTTGCAGATTTGCCGTATAGTTTTGCTCATGAAATTCTGGCCTTGATCGGTGAGTATTGCGTATGGTGTGCCAAATCGTGAGATGAATTCCGTGGCAAAAGCTGTTCCCACTGATTGGGCCGTTGCGTCTGCGATTGGGATAGCGTCTATGAACTTTGTCAAATTACACTGGATGGTTAGGAGGTAGCGATTGTTGTTTTTTGTGAGGGGGAGGGGGCCTACTATATCTAGAGCAACTTTGTGGAACGTGTCTTTCGGCGTATCTGTAATTACCATTGGTAATTTTGTTTTGGTTCTGACTAATTTCTCTCGTTGGCAGCTTTCGCATGTTCTGACGAAATTTTGAATTTGTTGTTTCATGTGAGGCCAAAAGTATTTTTCCCGTATACGTCTATAGACCTTAGTCACTCCTTGGTGTCCTCCTACCAGGGATTCGTGGTTCTCTTTAATAATGTCCTCGCGAAATCTTTCTTCTGGTATGATAGTAGTGTTCAGGCAAATGATGACCCGAATAGGTGAGTCGCGGAAAATATAACAGAGCATTTTTTTTATTACCGATGGCCGAAACTCATCGATGCCTGCACCTGCGATGGGGAGCGCAACAGATTGGATGCTATGCTCGTATAAAGTGTGTTTTAGGTTTGTGAATACGTTGAATAGATCGTTCAGTCTGGTTGTGTTGTGGTGGTGAGATTTCACTATTAAGGTATATACGAGTTTATTTTTCGTTATCGTTGTTAAAATTTGGAGTTTAGAATGGTTACGGTTCTCTATAATTTCTCTACTTATGAATTTCCCGTCCGCTAGTTGCTTCTCTGGAGGGTTGGTCCACGTGCAGTCAGCCGATATGAAGTGTGCATAGTTTTCGCTCAACATAAGCAGACCGTCGTTTGTTTCGGATACATTGGGTATGGACATTACATCGTTCATGTTACTCGTAAAATCATCGAAGTAATTTGGTCGATTATCATTATATCGCGTGGATTCTTGATTTGGATTTGGCTGAGGTTTGCCGCGAGGTCGGTTCGGGTTTCTCGAACGTTGCACTTCTGGTCGCGTGGCTATTGCGGGGTCGTTATCGCTGTCACTATCGCTATCGCTGTCTGTAACAACTGAGTGCAGATCGCATGAGTCTTCGTCACTCGACGTCGTGTAAGTTGAGCGGATCGCAGGTGGACTAGTGGGGGGTGAGATAACGGGAGGTCGAGGCGAGGCGGCTGAAGCCGGTCTCGGACGGCAAGGTGGTCGAGATTCGGGCATTTTAAACTTTGGGCTGACTGTAGTTGTTGAGGGGGGTATGCGCTGCCGGGTGAGCGGAGTGCGCGGTCGTGTAACGCTGTCAGATTCTGAGGTGTCAATTGGTGGATTTTCAGGGTTGCAAATCGCGATCGTAATATTCGAGTCTTTGAATACGTAGTGTATCATTCTTCTTACTATATTCCAATTCAGTCTGTCTAGTCCACAGCCTAGTCGGGGTATGGATAGAGTCGTTATGCGGTCTCTATGGAGTTGATTTTTCAAATTAACAAGGGTATTATAGAAGGTTTCCCTAGTGGGTCGTTCAGAGCAGAATCTTTTTGTGACTAGGTTGTATATGTTACGGTTATTGTGAGGCGTTACGATGACGTCTGCGATCCCTGGTCTGTGGCTTTTCAATTCCGACCTGTCGATCATTTTCCGATCTGCTAGTTGTAGTGCTATGCCACGCGACGTTTTGCAATCTGCTGAGATGCAATGAGCTATATGATCTGGTCTGTCGATTAGGTTAGCCGGTATCTCCTTGATGAATTTGCTGTGAGTCAATGGTAGAAAGTCGAGATCTGCGAGGAATTCTTCGTACGGGGGCGTCTGCCCGGGGCGTGTGCCGGAAGAGCTTCCGGGTTGGTCAGCTGTTGATGCGGCATCCAGTTCGGGTTTTAACACTCTATGTCTTTTACCGGGTACTGCATCGGACGACGATGTTGAGGGTCTAGGTCGTTTTGTGTTTACCCTGGTTTCTTCCACCTCGTGCTCCGACGTGTATGTTGTGTCCGTATCGTAGTACGGTAGTAGCTCCGGTTTCTTGCGTGGTCTTGGGTTTCCTGAGGAGTCGGTGCTGTATGGGCGCTTGATCGACAGTGGTTGATGTATGCTAGTTGGGGGGTTAGGGCGATTTGATACGCGCGAGGTGTCGCTGGTGGATTCAAATTTTGGCCGTTTTGGAGGGTTTAGATCAGTAGGTTCGTCGGTCGTATCCCGGCGTCTTGTCGGGAATTGGTGGGCGCTTTTACTTTGTTTGTGTGTGTTAGGGGGTGAAGATTCAGTTTCGGATCTCGGGCGCTTGGAGTCGATGGGAAAGATCTGGGTAGGGCCCTGGAGTGGAGGATTCCGAGAAAGTGCGTCAGCATTCAAGTTTGTCATTCCTTTCTTGTATACGATGTCATAAGAATATTCATCTAGCGTCAAGCGCCAGCGCAGCAGCCGCGAGGTGGGGTCTTTAACATTATTCAGCCAGATAAGTGGCCTATGGTCGGTCACTAGGGTGAATTGTCGTCCGTATAGATACGGTCTAAAATGCTTGACCGCGAAAATAATTGCGAGAAGTTCCTTGTCCGTGGTCGAGTAGTTCACTTCTGCTTGTTGCAACGCTCTCGATGTATACGCTATTGGTAGGTCCTCTCCGATCTTGCCTTGGCTCAAGACCGCGCCTATCGCGTAGTTCGAGGCGTCGGTCGTTAATACGAAGGGTTTGCTGAAATCGGGATACTGCAGTATTGGTTCAGTGCACAGTATGTCGCGTAGCGATTCAAACGCTCGTTGGTGCTCCGATGTCCATAGGAATGGAGTATTTTTCTTCAGAAGGCTATTGATCGGTTTCGCAATTTTTGACATGTCGGGGATGAACCTCCGGTAATACCCTATCAGGCCCAAGAACTGTTTTATTTGTTTAGGGTTTTTTGGTGTAGGGTAATTTTTCACGGCTGTTATCTTGTCCGGGTTGGGTCGCACACCGTCCTGTGTAATTATGTGGCCTAGGTATGCCACTTCTGTCCACAAAAATTCACATTTGTTGGGTTGTAGGGTGAGGCCTGCCTTGCTCAGTCTGTTCATGAGTTTTTTCAATTTAATCGTGTGTTCCTCTATCGACCTAGCGTAAATCACGATGTCGTCTAAGTAGACGAAGATTTCATTACCCTGCAATCCCGCAAGAATTTGGTCCATGAGGCGCTGAAAGGTTGATGGGGCGTTTTTGAGGCCAAACGGCATGCGGTTGTATTGATAGTGTCCGTGTGGAGTAGAGAATGCGGTTTTTGCGCTGTCGTCAGGGTGCATGGGTATCTGGTGGAAACCCGAAGCCAAGTCGAACGTCGAGAAATATTTCGCTGATCCCAACTGGTCCAGGATATCTATGATGTTTGGAAGCGGGTACGCATCTCCCACCGTTTTTTCGTTCAGTTTGCGGAAGTCTATGACTATTCGCCATTTCTTAGCGCCGCTCGCGTCAGCTTTCTTAGGAACTACCCATACAGGTGAGTTGTAGGGTGATGACGAGTGTCTGATTATACCTTGGTCCATGAGTTTTGTTATTTGTGTGTTGATTTCTTCTTTGTGTTGCTTAGGATAGCGATATTGTTTTGTGTGTGTAGGTATGTCATCGGTCGTTGGGAAAGTATGCTGCACGAGGTTCGTCGAGCCTAGTTTATCACCCGGGAGAAAGAACAGATGGTTATACTCGGTCGTGAGGTCGATGATTGATTGCTTCTCCTCGTCATTGAGGTGGTCTAACCTTAAGTTTTGTTTCAAGATATCAAGGCGGTTGGATTCGAAGTTCAAAGTTGTGGATGAGGTGGTATTTGTATTATTGCGTTCCGAGTGGATGGCTAGTATATGCTGACCCGATTGTTGTCGTTTCAACGACGCGTCCTGTCGTATCGGATCCGCTGTTGTGTTTCCGTGTATCTCTACTTCTTCTAGGGTTACTGACGGACGTTCAACCTTGACCGTTGAATCGTTGCAGTTTATGATGTAAGCGTACGCACGGCCGTTTCTGTTCGTGACTAGTGCTTTGCCTAGGTAGATTTTGCGTCCGAGATCAAGGGTATCTATTACACCCGTTTTTACATTTGGGTTGTTAACATTTAGGGAGACTACTTGTGCAGTTCTCGGAGAGATAGTTAGTAATTCCTCATTAATGAATTTGAGCGGTTTGTCGGCGCTCGTGTGTAAAGCATTCGTTTTGAAGGATATTGTTGCCTGAACGTCCTGAAGGAAGTCCATACCCAGAATTCCGTCTTGTTCGATAGGGAACGAATTCTCGACTAGGTGGAATTCGTGCGATTTGTTGTCGATCGTTAAGTCGATAGTCCCCATGGTTTGGATGTATCCGCCCGCTATACCTGATATTCGCGACGTGTCCGACGGTGTGTAGGGTGTTTGCGGGTTCACTGCGCTAATCTTTATTATGTTTATTGTAGCTCCGGTGTCGACTAACAGTGCGGTGTCGTGTTCGACGAGCTCGGGCGCCTGTATGCATACTTTGGGTGTGTGTATTTGTGTCATATTAAAGATGTAATCTCGGCAGTTAGACGGTCGGGTGTATAGAAACGGAATGATACTCGCGTTGCGGCCTATCAGTTGATTGTTTTTTAAACAGATTGAGGCAGCTTCCGCGCGCAAGAAATCTATGCCTAGTATTCCATCTTCATTTATTGGGAAAGAGTTATTGACCAAGTGGAAACGGTGTTTTGTGTTCGCGAATTCGAGCTCGAAGCTGCCAAGTGTTTCTTCGTGTTCGTCTGTTATACCGAGAATCTGCCGTCTATCTGTTGTGTCGTAATGTGTGGTGTGCGGAATGTTGCCGATTTTCAGAAGATTAAGGCACGCGCCCGTATCTATCATGAGAGTCACGCTTTCATTTAATAGTTGTGGCGATTTGATGCTGATCCGTGGCGGTTTTTTAGTTTTGAATGCCTTTCGCGTTCGTTGGGTTCGCTTAATCGGAAGGGACGTCTTTCTGTGTTTAGGGATGCCTACGCGTCCGTGTGGCCATCCCGCTCCTCGTTTAAATTAGCGGTAAGGTGGTCATGGTATTGTTGTCCAGGGCCCCTGCCTGATTGCTCGTTGTCTGATTGATCGTCATACGGCGAGTCATTCACCACGTGGTATACGCGGTCGCGGTTGGGAAAAGTGCGAGCTGAGTTATTGGTTTTTGTTGGAGGCTTGGGACGGTGTTCTTGGTAGGGTTGTCGCGAGGTGTTTCGGGTTGGTTGACCGACCGGCGCATAATTTGCGGGGGGAGTGTTCGTATTTTTTGCATCACGCAGCTTCGTTCGGCAATCCCCTATGGTGTGGCCTGCCCTGTGGCAGTACGAGCATTGCACTAGATTTTGACTAAATTGGTATGTACGTGTACGGCATTCCTCGTAGTTATGGCCTTGTCGCTTGCAAAACGAGCAGAATTTGTTATTGCGTTCTTTTGTTCTACAAATTTTACTTGTGTGACCTACTTTATGGCAATAGTCGCACTTAATTTGCGAATTGTATGGGGTTACATCGGAGTTGTATCTCGGCCCGTGATCGACTGTGTGGTGTGTCCAGTCGTCAGTGCGGTCATCTCGTAAATTCCTATCTGCTATTAACTTTTCTGCCCTGATTGCTGTATCAATGGCGTCGGTTAGCGTGCTGGGGTTCGTGTTTAATACTCTCATTTCTATTTGGCCTCTGAGGCCTCTAATGTACGAATTTAAAGCATTGTCCTTAATGTTTGCTATCAATACCTTGGCCTCAACAGCTGTGTGAGTATCCTCTATTACTTCGATAGCTGAGGATACTAGTTCTTCTACACGGGTTCCGTAATCCAGCGCGTTTTCGCGTCGCCCCTGCCATGCATTGGCTATAGAGGTTTGCAGCTCGGGTAATCGAATTTTCGGCTGGTAGGCGCGTTTCAGGCCCTCAAACATTTCTTTTAATCCGGAACTGAGGCTCTTGGGCAGGTATTTGGCTGCGTCGCCCTTGACTTTAGATCGCACTATCGCTACGAAGAGTGATAAGTCTGAAGGGCTTATCAGTCGTTTCGCGTTCTCGACGCTGTCTATGAAGTTCCTGATCGTTATATTTCTGCCATCGAAGTTTGGAATGATGTCTACGGCAGTTTGGACTGGTAGATACGTTATGCCCGCGCCGGGTGGGGTCGCCATCTTAGTTGGGCTTACAGTAACTTGTGCGAGTAAATAGTAAAATGAGTGACTTACAATATTGCGAATGCTAAGATGCTAATATAGGTGAGTTCCATGGAGCGGCTATTGTTGTCAAAGAAGTTCGTCCTGGGGTGAGTAGATCTGTAGATTCCTCTATTCGTGTTGTACGCAGGGGAGTGGTTTTTATTTCCTCGGGTTTCCTTCCTCGGGGTTCAACGCCGGTATTTTGGTTGCTGTTTCTTGTTCTGCAGGTTAGTCTCTTGGCGTTGTAGCAAGAGGATGAGATTTTTGATGATTCGTCTCTTGGCGTTGTAGCAAGAGGATGAAATTTTTGATGATTCCAGGGCTCATAGTGTGTCACTTTTCTCACTATTAGTCACGTTTTTTCACGGACTCACTTTTTTGTCACTTTTTCTGCAAGAGTCACTTTTTTCAACTATTTTTCAATCATTCCGACGTTCTTTTATAAAGAAAATTTCGCTTTCATTCTTATGTGGGTAATACAGATAATTTACTAACCAATCTGCCGTATCCGGTATCGACCAGCCGGCAAACCGGTCTGCCGTATCAACTGAGATCCATCTTATTAGACACCCGCAACTTACAATTAGTGACATAACCGCCAACTGTCTTTCGAGTTTGAGTTTTTTTGTGATCGTACAAATATTATCTCAGATAATCTGAGATTGAGAATGTGGTACGAGATTCAAAGGTGAGTGGTATCCGTATAGCGTTTTCACTTCAATTAAATTTATATCTGTTTATCGTTCATTTGAGTCAACTTTGTACACCAATACTTCTTATTCATTTGCTTTATTTGGCTTTATTGTAATAGAAACTTTTTTCTACATACAGCCGCAGAGTAGTTTATCACTGAGGCTTAGGATGGGTAAATGTAAAATCCAGAGTGACTGGCTCCGAAAGAACGATTCGTTAGGGTATCCGATATCAAGCTGGGGAAAAAAAACGGACAATGCGGAAATATTCTGCAAAATATGTATAGCCACAATAAATTGCGACAAGAAAGGGTTCCAGGCTTTACTACAACATTGTGCAACAGCAAAACACACAGCCAATGCTAGGACAAAGCTAGACGTCCATCAACTCCATCTCACTAAGAAGCCGTCAAACCTTGTTGGGCAGACACTCCAGGCTTCTGAAACAGACACTCCGAATCAAATCGAACTCTTTTCATCTAAATCCGCAGCTACGAAGGCTGAAATCTTGTGGTGTCTTAAGATCGTTGTATCTGATTGGTCTGCTGCATCATCCCAAGGAATTCCAGATCTATTTAAAGAAATGTTTCCAAACAGCGTTCCGATTGCATTCACTTTGAGTCCTGCGAAACTTAAGTACGTCATCACGGAAGCTCTTGGGCCGTACTTTCGTGAAACGATTTTGGAAGACTGTTCGGCTGCTTGGTATACACTAATATACGATGAGACGACCAATAATGAAAGCAAAAAAGATTTGCAGGTAGCACTACGCTATTGGTCAGAGACCGAGGAACAAGTCGTAATCCATCATTTGGAAACGTTTTTTCTAGGGCAAGCTAAAGCCGAAGATCTTGAAGAATCAATTTATAAAGCACTGGACAATGCTGGCTTCCTGTTCATCGTTTACTTATGCTAGGCAGCGATGGACCAAATGTCAACAAAAAAGTCTATAGATTGGTAAATGAACATGTAAAAATTGGAAGGAACAAGGGCCTACTTGACATTGGAACATGCAACATCCACATCGTGCACAACGCTTTTTTGAAAGGTCTCGAACAATTGGGGCATAACGTTAGTCAACTTGCAATACAAGTTTTTTACTATTTTGATGGTTGGCCAAAGCGCTGGGAAGATTATACCAAAATTCAACAGAACTGTAGTGTTCTATTTCATCGATTTATAAAGCATGTTCCATCGAGATGGTTGACTTTACAAGACTCTGCACGCCGACTGCTTGAACAATGGGAAGCAATTCGTGAGTTTTTTCTAAAAGCAGTACCAAAACAAAAACAATTACCTTCAAAGCATGGAGACGATATAGCCACTACTTTGAAGAATCCCACGTTGAAAGCAGAAATATGTTTTGTTATCGAATCGGCCGATGTTCATCAAAGTTTCACACGAAAATATCAATGCCAAGAACCGTTGATTCACGTCATATATGACGAGTTGAAGCTGCTGTTTCACACCTTGGCTGGAAGGATTTGCAAAACACACGTCCTTGCTAATCTATTGAACGAAAATGATCCGTTTCTTCATAAGAATTTACTGCCTGTTGCTGAAGTATATTGCACGAGTGAAGTTCAGGACATTTTGAAATCCCTTCCTGAAGTCGACCGTGTACACTTTTTAAAAAAAGCTCAGAATCATTATCTGGAAGCTGCAAAGCACATTCTCACCAAAACCTGTCTCTCCATTGGAACAGTTACTAAGCACTTCCGATGTCTCCAGCCGGAAGCAATAAAAAAAGAAGCATCCATTCGAAGCATACAAAAAATAGTAGATGCCTTGCCATTGGAAATATCCAGTATCAAGTTAGCTGATGAATGGAAAATGCTTGCCATGGAAAAGTTACCTGACAACAAATCTCAACGTATTGATCACTTCTGGAGAGAAATCATGAAACTCAAAACTGGATTGGGGGAACAAAAATACCCGAATATTAGTAAGATTGTCAAAGCCAGTCTCTCACTTTCTCATGGAAGTGCTGATATTGAAAGAGGGTTTTCATCTTCTGGTCGAATCCTCACCCAAGACAAAACGGCAATGTCATTGAAAACGTTGAATGCTAAAATATATATTAAGGATGGCATGAAGAGATTTCAAAATAAACCAGAATTAGTTCCCATGACGAAGAAACTAATACTTGCAGCAGAGAGTGCTCACCTGAAATACAAAAACTATTTGGAAGAGGTGGCAAGGGCGGCAAAGGAAAAAGAAGTTACAAGAAACGCAGAAAAACAAGAAATTGAAAAGAAAAGAGCTTTGGAAGAGAAAATGGAACAATCCAGGAAAAAACTCAAAATACTTGAGACAGAATTTAAAAGTGCCGACCAGGAAGAAAAACAACAGAGGAAATTGGCTGATAAATTGTTCACTGAAGCAACCGATAGACTTAACAGGGCAATCGGAAATAAGGATATGGAAGAGATACAGTTAGCACAAAGTATGTTGCAAAGTGTAAAACACCTAAGAAAAGAAGAAGATAACAAGAAAAGCAAGCGGGAATCCATTTATAAGAAGCTCGAAGTAAAAAAGTCATATTTTATAAATAAGGCCGACAGCAAGTAAGCAAGTAAGAGCCAAAGAAGGTACTTCCTTCAGTGGTATAAAGTTCCTAAATAAATGCCAAGTCAAAAGCAGAAGACTCTATTTTGTGATACTTATAGATTAATATGATATAATAGTACCGTACTGATAATTTCTAAGCATATGTTCAAGACTGACACTTACTATAAGTAATATTTTCTGTTTTGTTTAATTTTGTTATTACATAAAAATGTTTATTATGTGCCACGTTATGCTGGGTTATTGAATCAAAGTTTTATATAGGCTAAAACTCATTCTGTTCCGTTGCTAAATAAAACTTGATTGATACAGTTCATAATAGTAGTTACTTTTTTTGTGAATACATATTGTCATCCTCACAACTTGGATATCGATACCCACGTTCTAATATACCGTAGCCCACATTGAGAAGATAGGACTTTACGGATTGGAATATTTATTTAAAAATAGTAGATCAACAATTTGACCGCTGAAACTTGAACATAAGCTGCAAAACATTATTATCATTCCATTAAAAAGAAGAAATTAATTTCTCAAAGTTTGTGGGATAAGACATATTAGAACGTGGGTTCGATACGCATGTGCTGAACACGGAACATCACACACCTAAGTACTTCGCGTATGATCAACTGATCCATATTTATTCATAAATTTACCAAAATTCATCAGTTTTAGTCACTATTTAGTCACTTTTTAAATACTGCAAGTCACTTTTCTCACTTTTTTTTGCCTAGTTGCCCGCTATGAGCCCTGTGATTCGTCTCTTGGCGTTGTAGCAAGAGGATGAGATTTTTGATGATTCGTCTCTTGGCGTTGTAGCAAGAGGATGAGATTTTTGATGATTCGTCTCTTGGCGTTGTAGCAAGAGGATGAGATTTTTGATGATTCGTCTCTTGGCGTTGTCGCAAGAGGATGAGATTTTTGATGCTTATCGTCTGAGATCCGTGTAGTTTTTGGTGTACTCACAATCAGCACTTCACCATTAATCACTGTCACTGATCCACTTATTTGAACTCTTCGCTTATTCACACACTTTCAAAACGGGAGCCACCGCTGCCACCAAATGTTACGTCCCAATAGGGAAGACGTCTAAAAGGTTCCTCCCGTTTACGGTGCTTCGTGGCACTTGAAGAGTGTGGTGAAGGTTAGGAGAAATGAAATGGATGAATTTTAACCAACTTAAAGTACTTTTATTGAATAATTGATAGAATGAGTTTGAATGGGTTGGAAAAGAACGATTGAATTGTGACGTCCGATCTTGCCGGTTTGGAACAGGAGTTGAGAGTTGTTTGTGATTGTCGAGAGTGATTTTTGGGAAAGGTGATTGGGTTGTCCTCCGATCTCGTTGGTTTGCGAGGAGAGTTAAAAGTGAAGTCAGAGGGTAAGGCTCTGGGAATAAGGACTGTCCAGAAGGTAGGGGAACTGCATCTGACGATGCAGTTTTGCGTGGGAATGAAATAGTAATCTGAGTAGAAGAGACTGGTGTCCAGGTTACTAGGCGGATAAGAAGGTGCCGTAGTCCGGGGTCTGGACGCAACACTCTCCTATTTTTTATCGATTTTTTTTTGTTTTGTTAATTTTCCCTGACCTGGAACCTGTCAGCAGCAGGCGCTAGCCGAGAATCCTTCACCCGGCCGACCCGATTATACCTGGAAACAGAATGTCATAACTTTTGAACCACTCCATATTTCCCGACACCCTTCACGCCATCGAAAGATCCTCGCTACACGACTTCACTCGCAAAAATTGGGCAAAATCCGTTCAGGAGTTGCTGAGTTATCAAGGGTTAAAGTTGCTAAAAAATCACATTCTTCTTCATCTTCCTCTTCTTCGTCGCAGGTATTGACTACGATATCAGTCGATCGGTAACATGGATCGAGTTGATCTTTGAAATATACATTTGTGGCAGCACGATGAAGTTCCCTATGGTTTTTGAGCCAAATGGCTGGGTGCCGTCTCAGGTGATACTATCTATTGATTCCGAAATTACCCCCTTCAATCCCCGCATCATTAGACGGAGTCGCCCGAGGCTGATTCGTTAGCCTCGTAATTCCTCGGTCCCACATATATATGGGCCATTCCACACGAAAAAGATCAGTCAGGTCTCAGATATTTTTTTAATTTTGCACATAGATAGTCATTGGGGAGTTAGATTTTTATACCAAAGGATAAACCCATTGTTGCAAAATTGACCGAGATATTTGCAATTGAAAATTTGAGCAAGGTTTAGTTAAAAAATCAATAACTCTGGTAATAATAACGCTATCAGGTTCCAAAAACTCTCATTCTACGCGAAAAGTTCTAAGCTTTTCAAATAAAAATAGAAAGTTGTAAAAAAAGGTTATCTTTGATTGTTTATTCAAAAAACAAATTTTGTTTATTTTTTTTAACCCCCGTCGATAGCACCAAAAAATTTGAAAAAAAGCACACGTAGACTTTGAAGTATTTAAAAGCTTGACAAAAAATTTGGTGAATAGGTTTTTTGTTGTTCTCGAGAAAAAAATGTTTAAAGTTCGCAATATCCGCGATTCTCGGTCGCCGCGCGGTCAAACTCGGGCTCGGGCGCCCGCGCGGCGTCCCTACGGCTCGCGGCATAAACTGATGCAACTTCTAATCACTCAAATCCACATGAAGGACAACAGTAAAAAATCTGAAAAAATTTGTGCAGCTTCTTAGAACGTCTGCAAATATAGGTATCAAATTTTGAATATAGGTTCTGACTGGTTCGCGAGATATTAAAGCTCAAAAATTCTTGGTTAGGCTCAAAATATCTGAATGGGATGATATTGAAATATCTCGCGAACCAGTCAGAACCTATATTCAAAATTTGAGACCTATATTTGCAGACGTTCTAAGAAGCTGCACGAATTTTTTCAGATTTTTTACTGTTGTCCTTCATGTGGATTTGAGTGATTAGAAGTTGCATCAGTTTATGCCGCGAGCCGTAGGGACGCCGCGCGGGCGCCCGAGCCCGAGTTTGACCGCGCGGCGACCGAGAATCGCGCACATTGCGAACTTTAAACATTTTTTTCTCGAGAACAACAAAAAACCTATTCACCAAATTTTTCGTCAAGCTTTTAAATACTTCAAAGTCTACGTGTGCTTTTTTTCAAATTTTTGGGTGCTATCGACGGGGGTTAAAAAAAATAAACAAAATTTGTTTTTTGAATAAACAATCAAAGATAACCTTTTTTTACAACTTTCTATTTTTATTTGAAAAGCTTAGAACTTTCCGCGTAGAATGAGAGTTTTTGGAACCTGATAGCGTTATTATTACCAGAGTTATTGATTTTTTAACTAAACCTTGCTCAAATTTTCAATTGCAAATATCTCGGTCAATTTTGCAACAATGGGTTTATCCTTTGGTATAAAAATCTAACTCCCCAATGACTATCTATGTGCAAAATTAAAAAAATATCTGAGACCTGACTGATCTTTTTCGCGTGGAATGGCCCATATACAGGGTGTATCACCTCATGTGTTCAGAATGGGAGGGACTTAGTCGACACGAAGCCATGACCCTCTAGCCAATCAACAAGCATAAGATTTTCGTAGACCGAAATTCTCACGAGAATAGAAGATACAATTTGAGAATTTCGGTCTACGAAAATCTTATGCTTGTTGATCGGCTAGAGGGTCATGGCTTCGTGTCAACTAAGTCCCTCCCATTCTGAACACATAAGGTGATACACCCTGTATATATATTCTTTAAAATAAAATTGTTTTATTACAAATTTGTTGAATATCCTGAACCCCCTGATTTTTCCCAATAGATTTTTTTTTCCAATGTACACACATTGACACCCTGAATTCGATCCATCCATATGCAGATGCAACAAAGGGCAGTATCTCATCCACACAAAAACAGCCATAAGTACTCGATAGTGTGAACTCCACTCACTGTAAGACCCTCGACACGCATAATTAACTGTGATGATGAACAAGCAACATCCGTCATCTCCAGGAAGATCGGCTCTCACAAGGAAAGGTCCCCAGGTGTACCTCACGGATTTATGCATTTTTGGATATGTTGTAGTAGACTAAAAACTAAGCGACACGTATTTTTTTTACGTGCCCATAAACACTTTGAGGGGGTAAAACTAACCTCCAAAGGCAACGTACATCCTTCCTATTCACGCATGAACACTTCCAGAGGGTTAACCACCCCCTGTGATATAGTTTGAATAACAACAAATATGGTCGAATTCATGTTCGGAAGTTTGTAAAACATATGTATCGCTCGTAAGTGTGAAGTAAAGTCAATGAGGTTTTTCATGTTCGCCGGAGAGCGATATTAGAGGGGGTAACCACTCCTTGAAGGAGAGCCTGACACGATTGGGGTATTTCCATTGACTCACTCAATGATTGTGAAATAATCTAACTTTGGAATCTTCATAATGCGTAAAAAATTCGTCAACACGTCAGCATGAACTTACACTCACAAGCAGCATCTGTATGATTATCCACATTTTTGAAAAGGAATGTGGCTATGTCCCTAGTGATTCAAACGATATCACAAGGGCCGGTTCACCCCCAGGAAGTGCTTGTGCGTAGATAAGAAAACTGGGCGTAACCCAGATTCGAGCCTACTATAATATATTTCGGAAATAATCGTGTCAATGCAGGGGAACCCGAATGAGCATGAGGGGTGGTTACCCCCTCTAATATCGCTCTCCGGCGAACATGAAAAACCTCATGGACTTTACTCTGCACTTACGAGCGATACATGTGAATCGTTTATTTGAGAAACCCCATAAGTCAAAAATACTAAATTTTTCAGGAGAAGCAAAAAACATTTTTCCAGGTTAAGTTTGCATTAACATCGTGAACTAATGATAAATAATAATAATGTTAGCATCCCTAAAAAAGAGTCAAGCATAAAAAAATTTAATTGTTAATTACTACATCTAATAATAATGATTTAAAGTTGGTTGACTTATGGGGTTTCTCAACGAAACGAACAAATTAGTGAAAAAATCATCAATTTATCAATTTTTCTCTCTCAATAATTTATCAAATTTATAAAATAAGCTACAAAATATGTAGTAGAACTACAATTAACGGAAATTATAACAAATAATCATTTATTTTTAAATTAAAGTCAGTGAAATCACAGTAAACAATAAAACAATAATTTATAAAATTTTATCAAACTAATATTGCAGAAATTATTAAAATTCAACTGAATTAAACATTGAACTGAATCAAATTTGTCTAATTATTATTACCAATATACAAATTCATGGTTATCACTCGTTACTCTTCAGGAGTTTCACGGTCTTCAACGGGCCAAGCGTAAATCTCGTCGTAAAACAACTTTATTTTTTTTTTTTGAGGAAGATAAGCCTTCAATTTTTCACTGACTTATGGGGTTTCTCAACTAAACGAGATTTGTATTGACCGATTGGTTAGGTTTTGAACACGAATTTGATATTTTTTGGTGCTGGTATACGTGAGAGGATATTCAAAGAACCGAAAAATGCAATAAACCCAATTTCGAAAAAAATATGACTTATGGGGTTTCTCAAATAAACGATTCATATGTTTTACAAACTTCCGAACATGAATTTGACCATGTATGTTGTTATTCAAACTATATCACAGGGGGTGGTTAGCCCCCGGAAGTGTTCATGCGTGAATAAGAAGGATGTACGTACGTTGCCTAGATTTGAGTCTATGACGACATATTCCGAGAACGATTCTATCGGCGCAGCGGAATCCGAGTGTGCATAGAGGGGTAGCTACCCCCCTAATACCTCTTTTTGGGGAAAACGCAAAGACATGTCACCTTCAGTTTGTTGTCGCGAATAACATATATTTTTTCCAGATTTTTTCAATCAAAAACAGCCATTTTATAATGGATTTCAGTGATATTAGGGGGTGGTTCACCGCCATGCAATTAGGTCTCGGAGTCGCGCATATGATATTTTTCGTTTCTAACGACGAGCAAATATTTTCGGAAGGTTTCGTTGCCGGAAATGACGTCCTTCTGTACGGAACAGTGAATTCGACCGATGTCAGCCCCGACTTTGGAGGTTAGTTTCACCCCCTTGAAGTGCTTATGGGCACGTGAAAAAAAATACATGTCGCTTAGTTTTCAGTCTACGGCAACATATCCAGAAATGAATCAAATCCGTGAGACACACCTGGGGACCTTTCCTTGTAAGTGCAATTAGCTTGTGTAGGATAAGTAGTGTGTGATTAGATTGTGCGTTTGGAGACATTGTTGTAAACTATGCCCAATATTATTTATTCCGTTGCGGAAAGGACTGAGTGGGTGATGGCTACTCTGAAATGCTCAATCGCTAATCCCACGATAACTTGTAGAATTTTCTCGACTTGAACCGGTACTTGAACTCCAAAGAACTCCGCTGCTTATCTTTGAACAACTGTGAGATAATATTCTGCAACTTAAAATCTAACGAGGAATGGAAGTACGAATACCTGAACCGCTTCTTTCACTCAAACTTTGAAGGATACTCTCCGTCTTTGAAAACTTGAAACTGCTACTTCGAAAACCTGAACTGTCAATTCCACAATCTATTTCTTTAAAAGAAGAAATGCAAACCGACTAATTGCGAAATTTGGAAGAGCGTAACCGCAACTCAACTGAGAATATACGAATCAACGGATATTGAAAGCTACTAGACTGCTTTTTTTCTACAAACGTTCCAAACGCATTTCGTAATTTAAAAGGAATGAAACTGCTGCTGTGTAAACCTCAATTCCTAGTGGCAAGGGGAGTTTGAAAATATTAAATCAGGCTCGAAGATTGAAACTGGGTTTGAAATTACTGAAACTTGAAAGAACTCGACCGCTTCTTTTTCAAACACTATGAAAAGATACTCTGTTACTGGCAATCTCCAAAGTGACTGATATCAGAAGGAAGTCAACCGTTTCCATTTGCCAATTTTTCAAATGGCACTCTACGTCTTCAAAGCATTGGATTCGCTGCTTCGTAAACCTTAACTCTTAAAGGCAAGGGAACTTTGAAAACATCACATCGGACTTGGAAAGTGAAACTAGAAGAAACTCTCTGAAACTAGGATTCAAAGATCTTGTGAAGATTTCTAGAAGTCTCGAAAAAATACAAAGCTTTGAAAACCTCAATTGCAATCTTTCAGAGAGCCTGTAAGGAATTTCCTCCAAGTTGTACACCGACAAGTCACAGCTGCTTGGAGTATTTTAGTATTGAATCACTTGTCATTTTAATGGAGCACATTTGGGTCTGGAAATCAGAAGACCGCTGCTGCCGTGAACTGCGCATCTTAAACTTCAGAGCAGTTTGGAAATTGATCAGGTGATGCTCAAAAGAACTCGACAGATATTTTTTGGGAACCTCAGTGTAATTATGATGTATGTTTTTAAGATTTGCTGCTCCGACGATTTTGTTCCCAATCTCTAGACGTCCCAAGTGTGATACCAATTGACTCCAAGACTCCAACGTCAGTGGCGCTTCAAACCGACCAACATCCTTCTCAAAAACTGGATTGCGAGGTAATTTGCATCTTGCAGATTTGAAATGTCTTCTTCCATAATTGTGTAACTTTTTTCTCTGGTTCCAGAAGCTGTCATCCGATGTTCAGGGAGACATGTTTATTCTTTAACAACAAATTATTTTGCAGCGGTATGAATACCATTCATTGAATGTTCTTGAAAAAATTTTTTTCACGAGTTTTCGCTTCGGAAGGTACAGTTTTATCAATAATAATTTTTGCATAATTGCTTCAGGTTTGTCCCGAGAATACCCTCTTTGACTTAGATTTGGTCATCTTCCAGGTAACTCATTGTCGGAACCGTTGCCGAGTTTCTAAAAGAGTTATCACAATCACTGGTAGTTGACGGAACATTGCTATAATCTTCATCTTTACAGATGCGATGCGATGGAAGTAACATTGGGTCCATCGCCGATCCTTCCCATTCCCTTTTGATAACCTGTATTATTTTGTTTCGGATAATAAAATCAGGTCGGCCAGATGGAACGATGTTATGCTGTGGTTTTTCATACCGCCATCATTGATTCATCATTTGTACGAGTCTTCAAATTCAACAAAGTTGGAGTTTCATAATTTTTCGTTACCAATGCTGGTAGTCAATGGAAAATAACATACTTGTCTACTTTATTGACCTAATGAAATTGATGATCACATAATAAAGTGGATGTTTCGTACCTTGGTCAGAGATGCTATTGATTTATCCTAATTGAAATACCCCGTTTTTGTGTCGTGCTTCTGGATAGATCGAATTTAACTCATTGGAATAATACCTAATAGAATCCGTATCATTCTGATGCAAATTCATCTTCACCTGAATTGTGGTAGAACAATTTGTCACACATACCTGCTCCGATTTACTTAATTATATTTTTCGCGGCGCGCTTAGAGGATTCTTTCGACCAAATCACTGTTTACGGTATATCGAATTATCAATTACGAATTTTCTCATTAATGTCGAATAATTTTCGCATTTAAATAGTTTCAGTGGTTCGACCTTGTTTGTAATGAATCCGACTTAACCTTTCCACAGTAGTCCGACGCTGGCTTGTTAGCCTGACAACCGAGAAATGCCCCGCGACGTAGTAGCACTTGCTTGAGGGACCCCGCTAGGCACCCAAACTTCAGGCTTTTGAACATGCTTCTGGCTGTGACGTCAGCGGAGACTCACGCTCATGAATTTGGTGTGTATCAGTGCTTGTCATGCGGGACGCGAACAGTTAGTCGCTATGTGGAGTGGCCAGTTTCCACCAATTCTATCTGTATATTTTATGAAGTGTGCACTGTAATGTACGATTTTCCTACAGCGAAAAATTAACGGCAGGGATGACCGATTCGTAGTTACCCTACGGCACGTACTCTTTTTATTGGCAAATAAACTCAAAATTACTTACGTGCTCGGGTTAGGCGCCAGACGCTGCTGCGTCACGTAATATTCGACAAAGCGGAATTCACACCAAAATATAAGATTCAAGAGATCGGCGACGGGCGGTAACTCAGCTAGCTCATAACGATACGAAAAAGGTAGAGGGGCTGGGTTTGCCTCAAATTATAACACAGTAAATTGCTCTCACTGGGCGATGGCCCTTATATTCAAGTTGAACGAGCGGAAGATTTGGTGGTACAGGCAATCTCACCTGATCAGATTCTTACAGCGTGATTCGGTAACGGCATCGATACAATACAAAGCTTAGGAAATAAAAGAGGAAATATGCGGCGGTACGGCTCTGAGCCGATTTCCTAACAGATTTTGCTGTACGGTATTCTAGCGCTCTTTCAGAAGCGGTTGTAACATTGGTACCACGATGGTCCAGTCAAAGTTTTATGTCGCGGGGGACAGACCAAAATTTAAGTCACCAAGGACGGACCGAAAATTATGTCACCAAGGACAGACAGACGAAGAATATGTCACCAGGGACAGTCAGAATTGAAATATGTAACTAGGAACAGGCAGAATAAAAATATGTCATCGGGGACAGGCAGAATATCTTATGTTGATGACGGCGTTAGACTCGGAAATTAATTGTCTCAGTGGACAATACTAATCGGACAATTAATGCGCCGCGTAAGGCAGCGGACGTACACGGTAAATAGGGGATTAACGTAGGCTCGGTGCAGTCTTTTCGCACACCGAGGTTCACCGCCAGATTTTTGAATTACTGTTACGATAAAGTGGTATTTTCCTACGGCTACAACTACGGCGAAATTCTCCAAGGACGGTGGCCAAATTAATAAAGCGACAATAATGAACTATTGATCACAAGTAACCAAATCATATGCGGGATGTTACGGTAAAGTGCAAGCAAGCGATAGCGATAGCGAAAGCGATAACAAATAAGCAGTAAGCCCAGATATCAGAGAGTCGGCCCTCGGATAATTCAGATTGGCACGATACGATACGATAAATATCCGGAGAGAGATCCCTTGACCCAACACTCCGGAACGATGAAACTAAATAAATTTGCCTCGCTGAATTATCGTTGGCTTCACATAAAATATTGGTACTCTTACCTTACGAGATGCGGTACGGGTTTCACTACACTCACTTAACTACAAAAATAAGAAGGAAACTGAAACTATAAAGAACTGATAACAAACTCAAAAAATAACTGAAGGCGCGAGGTAACTTAAAAGAACGCAACGAGACACTGGAGAAAACTACTGTCGTCCTGAAGGGCTGGCGTAGAAGTAGATCGAGATCCTCGCTGGTTCCGGGGATCAAGCGATGATTTCGGTGTACGGCACTTTGGTTGACCTCGTGATCTGGATCATCTTCAATAATTGGTCATTGTCTCCCCACCTTTTGAGGATCCTTGCTGGCGCGCGCTGGTCGCGTGCCGCGGTAAAGGATGACTGGCGGGAGCAATTAGTAATATGTGGTGTCACCGGGATTTTGCCGCTGGCGATATGAGGTGTGATGAGGGTCAGCATCCGGCTGGCGTATTGCAATCTTTGGTACTCCCCGCCCTGTTGCCGTCTCTGAAGACTTCTCCGGGTCCCTCCACGGGCAATTAATGCACCGGAGTAGCGGAAGACATGATGCGCCACACCGGGACTTGCATCCATGCTCCGTCCTTGCAGTCTTCTTCGATGGATCTCCGTGAGGCTTTCCTGGCCAACCACGTGGATTTTTCAGCAGTCGAGACAGTAGATGTTTTGGAGTTGGTCCAGCTCCTGTCTGGTAAGTCTGTCCAACGGGAGGCTTGAGTGTGCGCTTTTTAATTGTCGCACAGCCCTGTACGCCGTTGTGGAGGCATCCAAATTGCAGTGGCGATGGTCTGGTTTAGCTTCAGGCTGATAAGTCATTTGTTAACGGGAGGTTTTGGCAGATTGGCTCTAACCCTGTACGCCGTCAGCGTGGCATCCAGGTACAGCTGTTACTTTTCCTCATCACAGCGGGAGGTCGGTATAGTGCGGTGATGTCCAGGGTTGCAAATCTCGAAGGTCTCGAAGTTCTGGATGATCTCGATGAGTGCCAGACGTGCAAGGGGGGTTCAAATAATACAAAAATTGACGGTAGAATTGACTAACTCAAAATATTCAAACCAGACCGTTCCTTGAAGGTAGCGATAACGCGAATTTCATCCGGACGGTAAGTGACGTAATCGGGATTTTCGGGATCCAGTGACGGCTGCAGAAATGCAACGTCACAGCACATATACTGAGACGTTCAAAACGCTCATGTATTGGTTTGAGCCCAATACAAACCTGATGGATTAACACGGATTCCCTAGCGTGAACACGCACACTCACGAAACCTAGAAACCGCCAAGTAAAGGGAATGTAGTGTAGTGGTTTGATGGAATGAGAGTTTCATAATAATATAATTTTAATAAGCTCAAGTACTTCAAATACAAAGAACTCAGGCGAGCTGTTGAGAGCTCGACTGCTTGTTAAGGACTCACTATTGACTACTCAAAACAATGCTTGATACTCTGTCGCGATCCTAACACATGTCAATAGAGAACGTCGACGTAGCATCAATACATCTCTTATTGTGATACATTACAGGGAATGAAAAGTGAGAAATTGGTAGTTAATTAAGTTGAAAGAGAAAAACTAGTCAGTACAAAACCTAGCAAGATAACTTCTTTCGGCATGACCATAAATCCAGAAACATGTAATAACGTTTAGCCACTTTTGGACATCATAAAAGCTCATAGAACAATTTGTTTGTAACAAATTGTCCAAATTGTCCAAATTGGAAAAACTCAAGTCGTGGAGATCTGCAGGGACTGAAATAAGAAATGTTTCTTGCCAAAAAATTATTCGCTAGCATTAACAATACCGAAATTGGACACCATAGAATCTCATAGAACATTAGGGATTAATTGCCAGAATGGTATGAAAGCGCGGCCGTCCAACGTGCTCAAATTCATTCTAGGCTCAGCCTACGAAGAGAAAAAATGTCTAACAAATCGCTTTTCGTTATTATTATTGAAAACTTGGCAAAATTAGACAAAAGTCGCAAAGACATAAAACTTGAGTTACCTTCATTTCATTTAAAACTATCCTCACGGCACTGACGCCAGACATATTATTTTCTACGAAAAGACGTTTATTTTGGGTTAATGATTGTTAAAACCATTTTCTTCAGTTTGCGTAATTACCTTTTGGTACTCAAGCGGCCAACGAGCCAATACTAGTTATACTCGAGCCAATACTAATCATAGTCTTATTCGCAGTGTACGAAAATCACCAATTATCAGTTTTAAAATTGAGCTAATTACTGTATACGCTGATTCAACAATTTTGTGAAATACCTTCTAACGGATTTCTTCCCTGCACCACAAATTCTGGTCGTTTGATATTCGGTCCATTGCAGTTCCAAACTATTACTCGATCGTTTTCTATATCCCATCCTGAAGATTTTTGGTCGCTTAATGCTTAAGTCCATTGCGGTTCTGAGTTATTATTCGATCGTTGTCGCATTCCGTCCTAAAGATTTCTGGTCCCTTAATGCTTAGTCCATTGCAGTTCTAAGTTATTAAACAATCGTTTTCGGCATTCTACCCGAAACCCTGATCACCCATTATTTGATTCCTACGACCACAAACCATTACCCACGCATTGTCAACACCCAACCCGAAAGAATTCTCGTCGCTTAATGCTCAGTCCACTGCGGTTCTGAGAGGTTATTCAATCGCTTTCTACACCTCAGGACTCTGGTCGCTCAATATTCTGGTCCACTGCGGTTTCAGATTATTATTCAATCGTTTCCTGCATTCTAGCCCTAGAATTCTGGTCGCTTCATGCTTGGTCCACTTCAGTTCCAAGTTATTATTCAATCGCTTTCTACGTCCTCATCCCCGAATTCTGGGAGTCTAGCGCTTGTTCCATTGCGGTTATAAATGGCTATTCAACCGTTTTCTCTACCCTGAAAAATCAACGCCTCCTTCCTACCCAAAAATCCGCAAACGTATCCACAAATCGCGAGGCTAGATTGCATCCGCCTTCGAGTCAATCAGAAAATTCATACTAAACAGCTGTGACACAATCACCTATATTCGATTACCTGCGTCTCAGAAGAAATCATATCAGAAATTATCAAGAAGACCTTCATAGAGATGACAACAACAAAACACGGCCGCTACGGGAGACACTCCCGGAAGTCAGTAGATAGGAAACGAGAGTTCTGGATCACGCGCCCTTCTTTACCGACTGGGTGGGTTATCGACCTCGTGCCTGTTTTACCGACTTATCGATTCCGCGTCGACCTCGCGCCTGTTTTATCTACCTGTTTTACCGACTTATCGATTCCGCATCGACCTCGTGCCTGTTTTACCGACCTGTTTTACCGAGTTATCGATTCCGCGGCTGTGTTATCAACCTTTCTTACCGACTTATCGATCGCGGGGTTACCTATTCCGCAGCTGTATTACCGACCTGTTTTATCGACTTATCGATCGCGGGGTTACTTATTCCGCAGCTGTATTACCGACCTGTTTTATCGACTTATCGATTCCGCGCCTGTGTTATCGATCTGTCTTACCGACTCATCAATCGTGGTGTTTCCCATTCGGCGGCTGTTTTGCCGACCTGTTTTATCGACTCATCGATTACGGGGTTACCAATGCCTTGCCTGTCTTGCCGACCTGTCTTACCGACTTATCGTTCACGGGTCGATTAATCCGTTTGTTCGATAAATCCATCTTCGATTTCGGATAATCTATTTGCCGAGTCTCGGCCGATCGACCGACCATTTTTGATACCTGCCGTTCGGTTTACCCCATATCAGATTGCGGCTAATTCACTTACCGACCTCTGATCCTCGCTTGTCCACTTACCGATTTTTTTTTCTTTTTTTTCTATAATGGGATCTTTGAATATCTCAGTCATGCGAGATATGTTTCGCCCTCGCGATGGATAAGGGGTGATGGAATAAAATCATTTTGCCATATCTATCATTCCAAAAATATATATATATTTCGAATGCAAATATGAATTCACATATATACTGTACCTAAAGAATATATTTACACACTAGACTTAATTATTCGAAACCTAAAATGAAAGACCTTATATACAGGGTGTCCAGAAAGTCTGGACACGGCTTAATAACTCGAATACGGTGAAAAAAACCGAAAATTTGAATTCGGTTCCTTGAATGATTTTTCCCGAGGAATCGAATGGTCGAATCAGATTTTGGATCCTATGGCCCTAAAAGGGCCCCAGAGGGCCCAACTTTGAAATTTCAAATGGGAACCCTACTTTTTTATTCCATATTTGGATTCGGCGGAAAATTTTACGTACAGATACGTGCCCAAAACTTTCAAAATCGTGAGGCCCTTCGTAGGGCGCCTAAATAAGTTTACAGGGCCCAGAATGGCGTGAATCGAACTTTGAACTAGATACCTTATTCTTATTTTTAAGTTTCAATCTAGTGAGGAATTTGACATTTTAGACCTTTATAAGGCCCGATATGATCCCTGTATCCCTTTTTAGAGCCCGATAGAAGATTGAAATGTACAATTCTTCAGTGGAGTAATTTTTCAATCTCGAAATAAGTTACTTACTTCAAATTCAAAGTTTCACTGTACGGGACTTTTAGACATTTTTAGGGGCCCTACAAAGGGCCTAAGGGCCCTATTAAGGGCTTAAACGTGAAATTCCGCACAATGGATCAAATATTGCAGATAAAAACAAGCTATACACTCAAAATTTCGATTCGCGCCATTCTGGGCTCTGTAAACTTATTTAGGCGCCCTACGAAGGGCCTCACGATTTTGAAAGTTTTGGGCACGTATCTGTACGTAAAATTTTCCGCCGAATCCAAATATGGAATAAAAAAGTAGGGTTCCCATTTGAAATTTCAAAGTTGGGCCCTCTGGGGCCCTTTTAGGGCCATAGGATCCAAAATCTGATTCGACCATTCGATTCCTCGGGAAAAATCATTAAAGGAACCGAATTCAAATTTCCAGTTTTTTTCACCGTATTCGAGTGATTAAGCCGTGTCCAGACTTTCTGGACATCCTGTATATATATATACAGGGTGTCCAGCAATTCGCGCACTTCCTCGTACCGGTGAACTCGTCTCGAAAAAATAAGACGACAATGTTCAGTGCAAAAATGTCGAGGCATCAACCGTTTTCGAGTAAGAGCCGTTTAAAGTCGACCAATATAAGGCCAGATAGAAGACAGCGACAGGGACGAATTTCTAGCGTCGCAAAGGGCGCAAGCGGCTCGAGAAATTATTCGAACAACAGCGAGTGATAGCCAGCGAACGAGCGAGTCTGTATTGTTTCATGGGTCACGCTGCTCGACCCGCTTGCGCCCCTTGCGACGCTAGAAATTCGTCCCTGTCGCTGTCTCCTATCTGGCCTTACATTGGTCGACTTTAAACGGCTCTTATTTGAAAACGGTTGATGCCTCGACATTTTTGCACTGAACATTTTCGTCTTATTTTTTCGAGACGAGTTCACCGGTACGAGGAAGTGCGCGAATTGCTGGACACCCTGTATATATATATACATAAACCACACGGTGTTGATCTGAAAAGATGAAACCCAAAATTAGTAATTTCAACAACTTTAATTATTATACTATAGCAATTATGCATACCATGCGTCGCTGCAATATCCATCATCTTTTGAATCCGGGTCCCCCCACCCAATTTGCTGCATACACACCGAACGATCTCGAAGATCGACACTGAAACGATAGTCCGGTTCCCGCGGCATGTAGAACCGATCGCCTATTCTTTTAAACCACCAATAACAATATTGGTGGTTTACCTCTAGCACCGCGGTCACCCCATCGATGGTCACCATGGTACCATCGACACCACTCCGACGATTGTCGTCCTCTGTGAATACCTGCTCGTCGACCATTTCTATCAAATTTTCTGCGAAGACCCACTCGTGAGGGATAGCCCAGTCATAGAAGCTATGCATTTCTATAGCAACAAAAAAATCCAAGGCGGTATAAACGAAGAAATTTTGCTGGTTGGCATAAATTGTAGGATCCAAGAATTGATGCAATACTCACCATTGAGTTCCACAGGCATGGCTATTCGCACAAAACTTCTAACACGTAATCCCGTACTGGAGCTTTGTAAAACTGTTTCAATCATCAGAGGATTGCTCACTATATTTAAGAGCCCACCCCCCTACCATCAGCAGAATTCTCTTGGTTTGGGTGGGAGGATTTTTTCATTTTTGCTACAACTATTGTTGAATTTGAAAAAATCCTAACCAGAACTCGGAAGAAAACAACCAATGGTGCTTGGGTCATCCTTGGTAGGCGGGGTGTGAAAGTCTTGGACAACCCACTCACTCATAAAGAAATATCCAATGACTCAAAAGATCGGTCTAAAACAAGAGGGGGTGGGTTTTTACCATCAAGGAAAAACCATAGTCCGACCCTCGATTTTTTTCCATATCGTCACACGCGCATCTATTGAGCGGTCGTTGGGTATTCTCGAGCAATCTTAGTATTCATCAAGTGAAAAAATTAACTTTGCGAAAATCATCGATAAAGAAATATACAGAGAGATTTCGTGGAAGCGGGCCAGTCGATTGCGCCCGAGATATGCAACTGAGGATACAATTACTAACACACGAAAATTTTACGTGCGTGATCTTCGCTGGCATAAGCAGTAAGGAGCTAGCGAAGATCACGCACGTAGAATTTTCGTGTGTTAGTATTTTATCCTAACTTACCGACACGCTCGCGCGACCGGACTGGCCCGCTTCCACGAAATCTCTCTGTATATGAATCTCGTTAAGTCCATGGAAAGTGCGTACAACTTGATATCTTCGCTAAATCCCGAGGAGGTGACTGTGGATATTATCGCACGCTGGCGTAATATTGGACTTCAGAATATTAAGTCTGTGGGTAATATTCTAATCCAATCACACCTGAATGTTGCTGAAAAACAGCAAATTCGGCATATCATTTCATGACTTCGATCATGGGATGTGAAGTTTGAACAACAACAACAACAACAACGTATGAACATTGTGGGTGGTAACATCGGAAGCAGCAGCAGTGATAGTGCTACGGGTAAGTTTCACGATTCTGTTCGGTGGGATGATATGAGAAGTGCTTTCGGAAGTCAAATCCGCACCGGTGATGTCACAAATCTTCGACACAAAGACTTGGGGAGGTTTTTGGTAGATGTTGGAATAGTGACAATAGACCGTTTGAAAAAGGTGCTACGCAATGATGGTAATATTAAAGTGAACGTGAAACTCTCCTGTAAATTCGAAAATGTCAAAGATGATGCGGTCAATATCAGAATAAAGCATTTCAACACGCGGAATGCAACGATATTCGCATCAACCGATCTAAAAAAATGGTTTGACGAGAAAATACAGGATCCTCTGCTCGTCATGGTCGAGGATTTTGAGCAACGTGATTCGGGCCGAAGCATGATTGAGATCATCAATGTGGTGATCTGCATCAACCGCTACGAGCCTCTTCGTGGTGGTCTTTCCACATTCATCGATCTACCGGCAGATATTCAACAAAAGAAGTCTGTAGTCAACGTGCAGAACAACGATGATCGATGCTTTCTATGGTCTGTCGCTGCTGCTCTCCATCCTGCAAACACGAACGTAAGCAGGATGCGAAGCTATCAGCGGTATATCTCCGAGTTGAATTGCGTAGGTATAAAATTTCCCACAACCTTACGATGTGTCGAAAAATTTGAAAAATTAAATAATTTGAAAATTAATGTTTATGGGATTGAATCGGAAACATTTTCAAACGGTGCGAGGTCGAAAGGAAGTGTCATCCTGCCGCTTTATCTAAGTAAAAATTCAATATACACTGATGTTGACACGATTCACTTACTCATGATATAGAGTAATAGCGAAATGGGTGATGATGCTGACGATGAGTTAGATAATTTTAAGTCAAGATTTCATTTTGCTTGGATTAAAAATCTTTCGCGTTTGTTGAGTAAACAATTATCCAATCACAATGACCGACAATTTTTGTGTGATAGATGTTTGTGTCATTATGGCACACAGAGCATCTACGAAAATCATAGGCAGGATTGTGTGCGATCAAATAAGGTGAGGATGGACTTCCCGAAAGGAAAAAAACTTGGAATTTTCAAATCACCAAAATGAAGGGGTTGTACCGTTTGTTGTCTATGCAGATCTTCAATGTATTTTAAAACCTGATATAAACAACTCTCAAGAGCATATTCTACATAGTGCGGCATACTATGTACACTTGGCGTGATCATAACTGGCGTAGTTAGACACTACGCAATGGGCTTTAGGTTGGCGTAAAATATCCCTAGTCTAGGCAGCAAACGGGGGTTTGATTTTTCGCAAATATCTCGAGAACTGATTGAGATTTTCGAAATTTTAAAAAAGATTCGAAAAGAGGAGGAAATTTCCTCAAAAAAGTCTCGACTCCCGGAACTAGAGGACCATTATTTATAATCTTTATAGAAGCGTGAAAATACGGCCGAAGACAGCTAGTCTGGCTTGCGCGCGTCATGCAATGAAACGGTCCACGTGCCAGACTAGCCGTTTTCGGCCGTATTTCACGCTTCTATAAAGATTATAAATAATGGTCCTCTAGTTCCGGGGGTCGAGACTTTTTTGAGGAAATTTCCTCCTCTTTTCGAATCTTTTTTAAAATTTCGAAAATCTCGATCAGTTCTCGAGATATTTGCGAAAAATCAAACCCCCGTTTGCTGCCTAGACTAGGGATATTTTACGCCAACCTACAGCTCATCGCGTAGTGTCTAACTACGCCACTTGTGATCACGCCAAGTGTACACTGCTCCCATGATGATAAATTATCAGAGTATAAGAGTAAGCGGGGACCGCATTGCATTGAATGGTTCATAGAGCAGCTTCGCGAATTATCAATCCGAGTCGAGTCATATATAAAAAATATCATTCCAATAGAGGATCTAACTCAAACTCAGCGTGATCGCCACATGCGCGCTAAAAACTGTTATATCTGCGAAAAACCGTTTGCACCGGATGAAAAGAAATGTCATGATCACTGCTATTTTACAGGAAAATATCGTGGGGCTACTCATAATCGTTGTAATTTGAATTTCAAAAATACACATGCGATTCCAGTGGTGTTTCATAATTTGTCCGGTTATGATTCACACTTTCTGATCAAATCACTAGCCTTAATTTTTCCGGGTGAAATCACACTGTTGCCTGTTAATAAAGAAAAGTATATATCATTTACAAAGAAGGTCGATGGTACTATGATGAACTCAAGATTCATAGATTCAGCACGATTCATGGCGAGTAGTATTGAAAAACTGGCATCATACGTCGATTGTGCAAACAAAAAAATTACTCGCAAATTTTATGAAGATTGTGAAAAATTTGATTTAGTGATTCGCAAAGGTGTTTTCTCATATGAGTATATCGATTGCTGGCAAAAACTTGATGAATCAAAGTTACCCAATAAACAAGATTTTTATTCACAATTGACCGATTCTTATATAACCGAGGAGGATTATGAGCATGCAACGAATGTTTGTAATAAATTTAATTTGACATCGTTGGGGGAGTATTCCGATTTATATTTCAAAACCGACGTGTTGTTATTAGCTGATATATTTGAGAACTTTCGCGATAGTTGCTTCAAAACATATGACTTAGATCCGTTACATTACTATACAGCACCAGGGCTTGCTTTTGATGCGATGTTGAAGCGAACAAAGGCCAATTCGCAACTTTTGGATGACTCTGAAATGATATTATTCATTGAAACAAGTATCAGAGGCGGTGTCGCACAATGTTCGAATCGTCATGCCAAGGCGAACAATCGATTTATGGGTGAGGATTTCGATTCTAGTGGAGAGAAATCATACCTGACGTATTCCGAAGTTAACAATCTCTATGCAGCGGCAATGAGTGACCATTTACTTAACGGTGCATTTGAGTGGGAACATAATCCTATCGATGTAATGAGTCATCCGGATAATTCACAAATTGACTATATTCTCGAGGTCGATCTAGATTACCCCGCAAAGCTTCACGAGCAGCATAAAGATTTACCTCTCTGTCCCGAGCCCTACATACCGCCGGGGAGTAAAATTGCAAAGCTTGCAACAACGCTTCTGAATAAACAGAAATATGTAATTCACTATCGCAATTTGGAACAATGTTTAGATTTGGGTATGCAGCTGGTGAAGGTGCATAGAGTTCTCAAGTTCGCACAATTTCCATGGTTGAAGTCATACATAGATTTGAATACCAACATGCGTAATCAATCGAAAAATGAGTTCGAGAAAAATTTCTATAAGGTGATGAATAATGCAGTCTTCGGCAAAACAATGGAGAATGTGCGAATGCATAAAAATATAAGACTAGTCACGATATGGGGTGGTAGGGGTGGTGCGAGAGCTCTCATTGCAAAACCAAATTTCAACAGCTGCGTGATATTTGATACTGATATGGTGATCATAGAGTTGAATCGCACTAATGTATATTTCAATAAACCCATATAGATTGGTGCTGTAATTCTCGATTTATCGAAAATCATTCTGTACAACTTTCACTATAATTATATAAAGCAAAAGTTCTCGAATCATCAGGCCAAATTAATGTTCACAGATACTGACAACCTAATCTATCATTTTAATGTACCTAATATTTATGATATAATCAAACGTGACGTGGATACAATGTATGATACTTCAGACTATCCGCCCAATAATGTGTATGGTATTCCATTGAAAAATAAAAAATGTTTAGGTTTAACGAAAGATGAAAACAGTGGTAAGATCATGACAGAGTTCATTAGATTACGTGCGAAACTGTACACATTCACAACAATCGGTGAGAGTGATGAAAAACGGGCGAAAGGTGTGAAGGGTTCTACATTGAAAAGTATCACGTTTGATGATTATAAAAGATGCCTCAATGAATATAAGAATCTGGTCAGACCACAATGCATGATAAGGAGTAAGGAAGATAAGGTCACCACCATCATACAAAACAAATTAGCTTTAAGTTGGCACGATGACAAAAAAAAGTTGATACCTGACAAAACCGATACACTGCCATGGGGTTACCAGGTAGAAGCTATAAACAGAAATGAATGAATAGCGATGTTCATGGTCGAATGAAATGTTTACAATGGTTCACTAAATTTTATCAAATTTTTCTAAAATATTATTAAATTTTCACAAAATATTTCCAAATTTTTTAAATTTTTCTAAAATATTATTAAATTTTTACAAAATGTTTCCAAATTATTCAAATTTTTCTAAAATATTAATAAATTTTTACAAAATGTTTTCAAATGTTTCGAAATGTTTTGAAAATTTTCAATTTTTTGCGTGTGTGTGTGTGTGATAATTGGAGATAAATAAATAAATACATAGTTTTTTATAATAAATTTTTTTCAATAAAAAGTACATTTTTTCACTCTACATGTCTAATTTATTTATCCAACCATTGTGTGAACCATCAAATCCCAACCATTTTACATATAGCTGATCCCCACACCTACGCTATACCTTTTCAACAAGATAACCATCGGGGTGTTTAACTTTGCTAAGCTCCTCTTCATAAAATCCGCCCTCGATGGGTTGATTCAGGTAGTCGGTAAGTTTGTATGTGTGTGAATTGGTATTTTCCACCCCGGTTATGGTAAATATTTCTGTTGTCCAGTTCGGTGTATAACCTTTTTGAAAATATTTTTATATCTGCTTATTCGAACTTTATCGTTCACTTTAAATTCTCGCTTTCGTTGACTTCTTTTGATTTGTCGTGGTTTGACCACGCTTCGATATAACTGCTTTTCATTTGTGACGTTGACGTCTTTTGGTTTCATCTTGATTGTTTGGTGTTTTGTATTATTGTATGATTTTATTAAATCGGGTAAAATGTCAATCCATTTGTGGGAGCCTTGTATAGTAAATTGCTTCCACATTCTGTTTTTTAGCGTCCTATTAAATCGCTCACATATTGAAGCCTTCAAATTGCTGAATGTTGAGTACATGTTAATATTATGATGATCCATCAAAGTTTTGAATTCTCTGTTATAAAATTCTTCACCTTGGTCAACGTGTGAGTGTTTAGGTATGCGACCTTCAATGAACACAGATTTCATAGCTTTCGTTACATTACAAGCGTTTTTACTCTTGATTGGTACACCCCATGAAAATTTGGAGAATACATCGATCACTGTGAGCAGAAATTTATATCCATTGTTCACGCTTGAGTATGCTGACATATCGACAAGATCGGCTTGCCAGGTCTCATCCAACCCTCGTATATCAACATAACGTCGCGAATAATTACGTCTGGCTGGTTTGTGAAGTTCGTTTGCTATTGTTACCTTCATGTTGCTAGAAATTTGATTTTTTTTTATACATCGAACCTCTTTGGATCCCTTTTTGTTTACGGTTCGCGTTTATTTCATCAACCGTTAATCGCATGTCCACAAAAGTTTGACCCAATAACAAATCTACGTTGTCCTTTAATTCTCGAATATTTTGTAATATACGTGTTCTAGACCCTCGAATTTCTTTATCATTATTCTCCATTTTGGTGTTGATGGCATGAATCGCATCTTTGAAAACGTTTTGAAGAGCATCACCCCGTTGCAGTATGATTTTATTTAAAACTCTCAGAGACACCGCATCGTTTGGATTATGCGGATCAGCAATATTACACAAACGTTTGCTGTCCATGTCATACTGGTTTTCGGTAGTTATTTTGAATCCAACGCCAGGAGGACCTCGAATAGCACTACCGCGCATCCGCTGCCACCCGAATATATCTATACTCATTGCACGATGGTTGATGAGAGAATGATAACTTTATTAGTATTCTCTCGTTAATAAATAATTTCAGCTTCGCGCAACTCTTCGATTATAGATGATATTTCATTGGTGTGGTTTGTATTACCAGCAGCTTGGGATGCTATAAGCAGTCGAAGGCGATCAACAATTTCATGAGGATCATTCCAGTAAACGAAATCCGTTGCTTGCCCCTCTTTTCGCGCAATCTTATAATCGGATGAACCTTTACCGGGATTTTTCACCATCCTTTGGCGGGGAGAACGGATGTATGGGGCGATGAAATCTCTGTACTTGGCGCTTTTTATATCCTCACGAAGTTCTTTATCAAATTGATAATATTTTTGATTCGCATTTGTAGTTTTCACAATTTTGATATAATTTTTCTTATCGCTCTCATTCACAACAGTGGGATTCGGTGATTTTTTGAACAATAATTCAAGTAATCCAGGTGTGCGCTCGTAGCTCTTATCACCTATATACACGAGTTTATCATCATCAAAATTGATATGCGAATCACCAATCATCAAACCTTGCGACAATTTTCGAACACCATATGACTCATCTAATTTCTTTCGCTCTCCGATGCTGGTGAACATGTTCAAATAGTGTGCAATCGTGTGGGCCTTTTGCTTCAATGGTGTGCTTGTAGTGGGGGTGGAGGAGGCTACAAGTGTATCATCTCCGTCCTCACGATCTTCATCTTTATCCTTGTCAGCAAAGGTCTCATTATTATCATATGCATCATCATAATTATCATCATCATCATCATCATCATCATCCTTATCATCAGCAGCATAATAACGCGTATCCTCGAGTTTCATCGAAGCTGGTTCTATATTTGCTTCTCGCTTTATCTGCTCAATCTGCTGCTGTTGTTGCTCTGAAGCATCAACTAATTCATGTAGCGGAGTTATTAAAGGTTTGAAAATTTCGTTAACAACCCGTTCACTGGTGTCTTCACCCATCTTGATCATCTTGTGCTTGCGTTTTATGGCATCACTAGCCTTCGCTATTTCTTGCAACACATCGTTGTGTTTACGAATCTTGCCGCTCTCCATATCAACACGCTGAACGGTACGATGAGACTGTATGCAGTCCATTACCGATTTATGCTTATAAAGCAATCAAAACCCCTCCTATATCTACCCTCGTTGATTTCACTATCTCTCTCGATGACAACAAAACTAAATTTACCATCATTCCAACATGCCGAGCACAAATCCTTGAATTGTTGATATGTCATATCGGTATTTACATGATCAGCATAGATGTGTCTCAAATTCATTTCATCTTGACGAAAGAGAACTAATTATGTTTGCGTTATCGCGCACAAGATGGTTTGGAATACGTGCATATGTTTGACAAAGATAAAAACTATCGACATCTCTGTGTCGACCTATGCAGAAATAGGCTCTTATATCATCTTGTTTCTCACACGCCACATCATCGAAAATCATAATCGAATTGGGGCGTGCATCTTTCGGTTCTACAACCTCCTTGTGCTCATCGGCGGGAAAATAACCAACCCCATCCACCGGCTCTAGTAGTCTTTTCAAAAACTCATACTTTGGTTGATTTAGCGATTTTGAATAGATGTAGATATTCTCAAACCGCAAACCACTACCGTGGGTAAGGAGCGTGAAAAGAGCATTAGTTTTACCGCAATTCGACGGACCGCAAGAAACGGCTCTTACACTATTGGGTAGTAATTCACCATGCCGCTTCCCCCTCCTTTTTTCTGCTGAACTAATTTGTCGAAATTTGCAACGGGTAATTTAGTCGTTTGATCATGAAATTTCATGATGTTTCAAGGTTAACATGACAAAGAGAACTAATATCATTATGTATAAATACACGTTTATTTATATAATTCAAATCAGTCGATGTGTGACTATGGTGTTGCGCACACAAGGTGTTGGATTGGTGAATAAAATAATCAACCATCTTCCGGTGGAATTACATGTGCCGGGGTATCAGTACTGTGGACCAGGTACGAAATTAGCGAAGAGGTTAACTCGAGGTGATCAGGGCATCAATCTCTTGGATGCAGCGTGTAAGTAACACGACATCGCCTACTCAAAGAATCGAGAGAATATTACAACACGTAACCAAGCTGATAAAGTGCTCGCCGAAAAGGCTTGGAATCGAGTTTTGGCTAAAGACGCGAATGTGCGTGAAAAGGCTGCAGCTTGGGCAATCACCAACACAATGAAGATTAATTCTAAACTCGGCATGGGTGTGAAAGGGGCTAAGAATGAGACATCATCAAAGAGTAGTGCAAAGAAACAGAGAACTTTGAAAACTATCATTCAGGCGGCAAAAAAATCTATGAAGTAGGGTCCGAGAGCCATAGAATCGGCACTGGAAGGGGCCCGTATGGCCGCAACCAAAGGAAAAGTGCGCGTGCCGCGTATTTTACCCATCCCCCAGAAAATTCGGGGTATTTTGCCGTTTCTTATACCCATATTGTCGGCTCTCAGCGCTACAGGGGCTTCAGCAGGTGGTGCGGCAAGTATTGCAAAGGTGGTAAACCAAGCTCGAGCCAACAAGAATAAATTCCATGAGGTAAAGCGTCCTAATGCAACAATGGAGGCGATCGCGTTGGGTAAAGGTTTATACCTAAAACCATATAGGAGGAGTATGGGATTATATTTGAAACGTGGGGGAAACTAATAAAGCTACCACACCGAGCTCCAACGGATGCCGATTTACTCGAGTATGCCAAAGCTATGAAAATTCCATATTTTCGCGGTGTTTTCATGCGAAATGATTTACCCGACTCGAAACCCAGAAAGCGTGAATCAGCAATTATCAATCTTGATGATGAAAATGGTCATGGAACGCATTGGGTTGCATACAAGAAAAATGGCAACGATGTAGTTCATTTCGATAGTTTTGGTGATATACAACCACCTGAAGAACTTGTGAAATATCTCGGTGTTGGTAGCATGAAGTACAATCATAAGCGATATCAAGAATATAACACAATAATTTGCGGCCACTTGTGTCTCAAATTTCTCAGTAATCAGATATAAATGGTTGAAATATGAAGAAATAACATCAGTCATGTGTGATTCCTTGACACTAACGTTATCAGGAGCATCCTCTTTGTTGGAGGCGCAACATTTTCCACCCATCGAGTTATCACCAACAAAAAACTATGTTCTGGGACTCGTTGAGCTGATGACATTCAATTCGATTCCCAATATCCATGTGGGTTGTAATAAGTTTTACATAAGGCGTCGTTCGGTTGGAAGTGTGAATATCGCAGACGTGCACGATACAGTTATTACAATACCCACCGGCAACTATGAAATTAAGGATATTGCAACTTATTTGAAAAAGACAGTACCTCCGGATATCACCATAAACCTGAAAGCCAATAACAATGAGCTGCATAGCGAACTTACCTGCAATCAAATTGTAAACTTTGAACCTGAAGATTCCATTGCCCGTTTGCTCGGTTTTAAACAGAATCTTCTCGCGAGTAACATTACTCATAAATCCGAATTACCTGCACGCATACTCAAAATCAATGCTTTACGAGTTAAGTGCAACACAACTGCAGGTGCGTATATAAACGAGCATCGCGCACACACAATTCATGAATTTTTACCAACCGTTCCACCTGGATATAAGATTGTTGAAGTGCCAACCAGCATCATTTACCTGCCGATCACCATACAGTCAATACATAATTTACAATTGCGAATAGTTGATCAGGACGGCGAGTTGGTTAATTTTCGCGGGAAAACTATAACTTTACGATAGCATGTAAAATCTCTGAGATAATGGGTATTGTATTTGAGACGAAAAAATCGGGTGGTCATTATAAAAGCGAAGTATCATGCACCAACGTCGCCATTCGTCGATTACCTCTGAGTCGTGTGACACATCAGAACGCTCAGTTTCTCCAGAGCTTGGGTCTTCGGCTTCGTGGAACTTTTGGAAAATGAAAATTCGTTGTGTTTTGTGCATTTTACCATGGCGACAACGATGATAAATATCGGAACTCCCGTTGCTTTCGATGAATCGATCGCTCACTATGAGGTACACGCACATCAACCGTTTGGATCACCCACCTTCAAAAATAACGATGAAATCCGAATTGCTGTTCAGAATCAAGATGTGTGTGTGCTACCGAACAAGAGTTCGCTCCATATTTACGGTCGCGTTACAAAAGATGATGGTACACCAGTTGCAACTACGGAAATGGTTAATATGGCGGTATGTCATTTGTTTGGAGAGATACGCTATGAGTTGAATGGTCATGAAATTGATCAGAATAAAAATGTTGGCATTACGAGCCTTATGAAGGGGTACTTATCACTAACCCCCACACAACAACACCTCCTGGAGAACACAGGTTGGGTGGGAGATGATCATGATTTAGCCAACAACAAGGGATACTTCGATGTTGTTATACCGCTAAATTTTCTACTGGGATACGCCGAGGATTATAATCAGATCATCGTTAACGCGAAGCATGAATTAATTATGATCCGATCAAACAACGATACAGATGCTATACTCCAAAGCGTGGTGGAGGGTGTGAAAATTTCTATTGAAAAAATTGAATGGTTACTACCATATATAAAACTAGCTGACAAGTCGAAGATTGAGCTGCTCAATTACATCGCCAAGGACCCGGCTATATCTACGAGTTTCCGCTCTTGGGGAATGCATGAATATCCAATGCTACCGCAGACAACCAGACGCGTATGGGTAGTCAAAACCCCATCGCAACTAGAGAAGCCGAGGCATGTTATACTAGGTTTTCAAACGGCACGACGAAACGATGCGCGGAAAAATGGTAGTGAATTTGATCATTGTATGATCCGAGATGTAAAACTTTTCCTTAACTCGCGGTGCTATCCTTATGGAAACTTGAATCTTGATATTGCCAAAAACCAATATGCAATTCGCTACGATATGTACTCCAACTTTCAAACGTCTTATTATAGTAAGGATCCTGAACCTCTCTTATCGAGGAACAAATTTTTAGTAAAAGCACCGCTCATTGTCATAGATTGTGCCAAACAGAGTGAATCATTGAAGAGCGGACCCGTTGATATCCGTCTAGAATTTGAAACTAATGTTGCATTTCCAGCAAATACTTCAGCCTACGGTATGATTATACACGATCGCATCATTGAACACAGTCCCATTAGCGGTACTGTAAAAAAATTAGTGTAACGCAATATTCTAATGTTAAACTATACTGTAATTTTAGTTGGATAAATAAATAAATGAATGCATTCGATATACACATAATTGATTGGTATTTTATTCAACATCTCCCCAACCAGTTTTTTTATATGCAACATTTTTCTTTCTTAAAATTTACATTTCGTTTAGAAATTCACATTTATTATACGGACCACCTAAGTAATGTATTTGGATGGTATTCTCCAAAGCCGCATCGCGCATTCGTTGGAATTCCTCCGGATTCTGCTCCGGAACCTTGGCGATTATTGGCGGTAGAAAAACCACAAATTCGGCATCAATTGTGGCGAGAACCTTTGATCCGAATTTGGTTTTGACCATCTTCAACCTGGTTATGTCGTATTTGGCTCCGATTTCGAGTTCAGACATTTTTTTCGTCGGTGTCGAGTCCTCCAAACGGCTGGTATTATTTAATTCGGTGAAGTTCATATTGTATGATTCTGAAAAATGATAATTTTCAATTTAGCAAATCATCAATAGAATTTGGAAATTTTATAATTTATTTGGGAAAACTTTGATATCATTACCTTGAGCGATGTTTGATGTCGTAACACGATTCAACTGTATAAGCACGATCTGCTAGCGGTGAGGATGTGAGGTGTACGAGTGCAGCCTCCCAAGATTTCTGAACTCTTTTAACCCTAATCCCCTCCTCCTAGACTCCAACAATGGCGATTTTTATGGCATATGAGATACTCCCCCAAATACCAGTTGTCCAATTGTTAAACGTTTTCAAATGCACAATGGTATCCTCCTGGTACATCACCCTGCCAGCGGAATACTCTAGCCTCATATCGCAACATTCGATAGTTTGGACATCCTAGATCTTCTAGATCAATCACTGGTGGTTTTACATCATCATCGATGATTTTTCCAACCATCGCTTCTTCTCTAGCCCTTTCACATCAATGCAACTTGCACCAGCCACAACTTTTTTCACACTCTTTCCCATATTCTTATATGGTGTTTCCCCAACATTCCATGGTATTCCATGGTACCGCCGCATCAGTCAAGTATTGAGATTTTTATGCTCGTTCGGAAGAGTCACCCAAGAGCAAGGTGCTTTGAAGAGGATGCGTGTTATACTTCGCTCATACTCCTCATGTGTACGAATGCTTATTACAGCTAGCTCTTTTGCTACAAATTTATCACTAAATCAACCAAAACCTTGAATATCCAATATTATCTCCATAGTTGAAATATCAACAACAATAGCGTGGGTGCGTGTAAATATGCTTACAAGTGTAAACGAATACTGAATGATCTTCCACACCCAACCCGACTCATTTATCACAGGTTGGAACAAGAACCGCATAATAATAATAAAGAGTGCCATAAAGTATTTGCGAGAATGCCGACTGTATTCTACGGTGCGGTGCTGTGAGATTTAGGGTTTGAGACTTTTTGAATAGCAGTTTTTTCATCAACTCTATTCACCAGAGTGGTCAGAGTTGGTGTTATTTGAAGATGGTGAATAACAATGACAAATATCGAAAATTTTGAAAAAAATATCCTTTTGTTTAGGTGTTGTTGGCCAACTGTGTTATTAACCACCTGTGTGAACCATTCAGCTTGCTGCATAAAAAAAGGTTCGGTTATGTATCTCTCAGATTTGAATTGTTTTACAACCCTTGTCGGCATAATTTTTTGCAGGTTTAGACAGGATTCTTACACCCGGCTTGCCAAATAAAACGCAATATTATTTTATGCAACGCTCAGTCCGAATACAGCTCAGTTCGGCTTAGTTCAGCTTGAGAAAAGTGAAATCAGTAAAACGAAATAATGGTGGATAATTATTCAAACAAACGCTGCCGTGAATATAAAAAGCTAGGTATTTTGAAAAATGTTCGGTTCCGTAACTCTCAGATTTTAATAGTTTCACAACCCTTGTCGGCATTATTTTTTGCGGGTTTAGACAGGATTTTTACACCCCGGCCTGCCAAATGAAACTCAATATTATTCTATGCAACGCTCAGTTCGAATACAGCTCAGTTCAGTTTCAGTTCAGTTCGGCTTTGGAAAAGTGAAATCAGTGAAACGAAAATGATGGCAGTTAATTATTCAAATATACGCTGTCGTGAGTATAAAAAGCTAGATATTTTTTTCTTAGTTTTCTCAAATTATCTATTCAACCCTCTTTCCTTTTTTGTTTTGACTATAGGAGTGTATTCAAGGTATGATTGGGTGACTCCCATCGAATGGCGTTGTGGATCTCGACTCAGTGATGCGGTAATGGCACTGCTGGGTCCACACATGAACAGAAGACGCGGTGCACTGGGTGTTACTATCACAATTGATAACACCCCAGCAACGTTAGAGGTGAACCATCAGTATTTTTACTGGTGGTTTAAAAAAACCGATGAAATTGACATGCACCCGTATACACCAAATTATTCAATGTGCAATGATCTTATTAATCGGTTGCAAACGGATCAGACGATGAGACTGATGATAATGATGATGATGATGATGATCACCATGATCATGATGTTTCAGATATGTCCGATCACGGTATTGATGAGGTTGATTTTGATTCTCCCGAAAAATGGTGTGTATGATTTATACGTAACCTTAGAGCGTGTGTAAGCAGAAATATAACCAGATTCATTTATTTTTCAGATGAACACCGCGTGTTATATATAAGGTCTCTTATTTCAGGTTTTGAATAATTATGTCTAGTGTGTAAATATATTCTATAAGTAAAGTATATATGTAAATTCATATTTGCATTTGAAATATGTATATATTTTTGGAATGATAGATATGGCGAAATGATTCTATTCCACCACCCCTTATCCATCGCGAGGGCGAAACATATGCGGCATGACTGAGATATTCAAAGATCCCATTATAGAGAAAGAAAAAAAAAATAATCGGTAAGTGGACAAGCGAGGATCAGAGGTCGGTAAGTGAATTAGCCGCAATCTGATATGGGGTAAGCGGAACGGCAGGTATCAAAAAAATGGTCGGTCGATCGGCCGAGAGTCGGCAAGTAGATTATCCGAAATCGAAGACGGATTTATCGAACAAACGGAATTATCGACCCGCGATCGATAAGTCGGTAAGACAGGTCGGCAAGACAGGCGAGGAATTGGTAACCCCTTAATCGATAAGTCGATAAAACAGATCGGTAGAACAGCCGCCGAATGGGAAACACCACGATCGATACGTCGGTAAGACAGATCGATAACACAGGCGTGGAATCGAGAAGTCGGTAAAACAGGTCGGTAAAACAGGAACGAGGTCGATAACCTACCCAGTTGGTAAAGAAGGGCGCGTGATCCAGAACTCTCGTTTCCTATCTTCTCGAGCAGTTTCAGAGGTATCTGTTGTTTTACCGAGGCGTGATTTGTAATCTGCGATTGCGTTCACACAGACGCCACACAACCATAGAAAAATGAGTAGCGGTGGGGGTCGCTGACGGACCCTTAACTCAAAGACAGCGGCGCTATCCGCGATTTCGGAAAAAGGGGAGGACGATCGTGTGCCTGGTTGCCGGCGCTCTGGCGCAGTGGTATTTTCGCGGTGGTGCATAGCTGGTGGTCGAGCCTACAGCGTTGTCAGCAACTGAAATTCCTTATCAGAATCCGAAATTCGGGGCGGACCGCGGTTCGCTGGCTCTTGGTGACGACGGGACTCACATCCGCCGTCGATCTTCCGCGTTGCTGAGTGCCCTCGGCACTCCCCCGCGTCCGTGCAGCCTCCGCTGGCTCTCCAGAGATCGGTCTCTCGCTGTGACCTATCCTCCAAATTCCTGGCCTTCGTTGGTGGCCCTCGGCCTCGTCCGTCCGTCCGTGGTACATGTCAGAGAAGTGGGGGATCGAAATAAACGAATTACTGAAAAGTTCAGGTGTCTAGGTCAGTCACGGTCGCCTCTCGGAGCATTTTTCTAAGCCTCGAGGCTATTTTCCCGCAGGAAACCTAACTGACCCTACCTAACCAAGGTCCGCTAACGGTTCAGGACCTCTTGTGACGGCAGATAAAATCTGCAACGTCACAACACATAGAAAGAAGTCCTCAGCTAAATTGTTAGCTCTTTATCTGTCCCTATTCCGGGGTTGTCGATTTCTGAAGAAATTAACGAAAAAAATTCATGTTTCTGACAACAATTGAAATAACCTAATTCAATACAAAAATTTTCAAGTATTTTTTCATGCTCTTTCTGGAAAAAAAATACGAAAATTACAAAAAAACAATTTTGGATTTTTTGATTCGAAAAATTGGATTTTCGTTTAATGGGACAATTTTGATTTTATCCAAAAAAAATTCGCCAAATTCCATGTTAAAAAACAAAATTTCTGCGCCGTCATGGAAGATGGGCTTCCTACAACTTCTAGTGAAAATAATTCAAAAACAAATTGTATTTCGGTAATTTTAATTTTTTGTTTTTCTCAGATCACGAAGCTTATTTTTATAGGCTAAAGATACATTATTCTTACATTTTATCCCAATAAAGCACCTCAGGTGCAAAAAACATCGCCAAGTACATTAATTTTCCGAAAGCAATCGCCAACGAAAAGTAGTTCCTCAAGAATGACCATAAAATTAAACTCTCAGAAAAACCAAGTTACCAATTGGAAAAATGTGAAATTGGAAACTATGCAACATTAGCCTGTCAAGGACCACGTACTCCAATTATTATTTTTTTTTTTTTTATTTTAAATTTAATTTGATATGTTTTTTTTCATTGATTTTTTTCCAATTTTACATTCTTCACGATGCGATTCAGAAGTTTCGACGGTTAAGTTGACAATTAAGAGCTGTCAAATTTCTATTCTGTTACTAATTCATTATCAGCGTTCCCAAAAACTTAATGAATAATACCTCTTCTTCAAAAATATCGCTAAAAAAATGTGCTCCTGACAGAGATAGAACAAATAGTGATAACAACCGTAATGAGAATAATAATAAGAACAAGATAACGACGATTATAAAAGCATACAAATCAGATTCTCACCGAGTCGTCGCCGAACATTAATTTAATTGCACACAATGTTCAACTGAAAATCATCAGAGGTGCTTCTCCAGTCCCAGAAACGTGGAGATTTGGAGAGAACTCAATTTTTCATTTTAGATATGATTGCAAACATTTTTTTTTCATATACACGAAGCGAGAAAATAAAAAAAGGCAGGCGGAGAAGGAAGCGGCGAGGAGGAGAGAAAGGCAGCGAAGGAAAAGGAACAGGAAAAGAAGAAAGCAGGATCATGGGCGGACAGGAAGAGAGAGGGAGGAGAGAAGTAAGCTTTAAATAATGGAATAATTCAACAGTTTTGTCACCAAAATACAATATTAACGAAGAATGAACAAAAAAAATGCAGGATTTATAAAAAAATACATGTGCTTGATCAGCCAATTAGGGTTAAATAAGGGATTCTTCTTTCGCGTTCGACTTGTTGAACGAACGACTTTTTTTACGAAACCATGTAAAACCACAAATTAATATGCTTGTCTTTCTATTTTTTTAGATCGAATTATATCAAATTCTTTTTCCGATTACTGTAGACATTATTGTTGTTCTCGTTACATCAAGTGCCTGACATATCTTTCCAATGGTAAATACTAAGTAAATGTTATCCTATAACCAAGTACATATCACTTCTCGCTCAACCTCCAATATAATAATTGCCGTAATTGTGGGTTCCGATTCTTCTAATTGATTGCATGAGTCGTTTCCTCTAGGTGACATTATTATGTGTATATTGAGAGAATGCATTCCCGACGCGATTTAACAATGGTGTTGTTCAACTGTTCACTAGATATAGATGGTCAAATAAGCGGCGGAATAAGGGAAGCCGCGGAGGCGGAGGCTGAGGTGGCGGCGAAGGCAGAGGCGGAGGCGGAGGTGGCAGCGGAGGCAGAGGTGGAGGCGCAGGTGGTAGCGAAGGCGGAGGCTGCGGCTGCGGCCAGTCCGCAATAATGTAAGCCTTGTTGCGGAACGTAGGCAACGCAGGCTTTCTGTACGTGCCGCCAAAACAATAAAACTTTTTTAAGTAACCTTGCCTACGTATTAATTTATTAACTTACACCTATCATTATTTTCTTGCAGTAGCGTGTGGCTATGACGCGGCCGGTTAGTTATGAACATTACACCTATATTCCGACACTAATCCTCATGTGTCATTAGCTGAGCAACAAAATTACCGGCGCACCTGGCACTCGACGAAAAAATACCAATTTTCAAAATGCTGTAACTCAATGAAAAAATATCGAAAACAATCATTTCGGGTGGCATTTTGAAGGTTGAAACTTCACCTTGAAAATGGTATCTCAAAATTTTTGTGAAAGTCATTTTTGACCTTGTGGCGTAGGTTTGAGTGCCGAGTCGCGAAACGCCAAAAAAAACAAGTTTTTCGAAATTATGCACGGGGCTTGGAAAAAATTGCAGACATTTTTCAAGATAGCCATTTTGTAGCCTGGATTCTCCTCTTTCAGATGGTCCCCAAAAACTTTTGTACACGATTTTCCGACGCGGAGTTATTCAATTTTTAGACAAGGCATGTCAATAAGGGCAAGATTGACGAGTAAGCGCGAGGTTGTGTGTGTGCGCGCGCACCCACTTCTTATCATCGCCAGCGGGCAATCTTTTAAGGTCGCGCATTGTTTACTGCAGACTCCAACAATACTGTCGTGTATCAAGTGGGTCTTGAACTCTAGCCACGTTGGGTCCACATAGTCTTACCATCACCGCATATTTCAGTTCCCCTGCATATTGAAACGAACCCAAAATGCCCAGGCGTTATTTCTCCGAAGTGGAGGTAGCGAGGATCGCAGCTTTAGTTGAGGAAGGAGTATCCTATAGAAATATTGCTCTTCGTTTGGGGGTGAGCGATTCTGTAGTCAGAAGAGCTTGGAGTCGCCTACAAGAAACAGGTACCATGTCAAGGCGTAGGGGCCAGGGCCGTAGCCGAATTACTACTGATAGGGAAGATCGGATACTAACGAGATCAGCCATTCGATCGCATACTCGAACTGCGCCCGCGATCGCCAACCAATTGCAGAGAGATATTGGCATTCGCGTTAGTGGTCAAACCGTACGGAGACGTTTGAGGGAGGGAAATCTGCGATCTAGCAGGCCGGTACGTATACCAGCATTAAATGCCAATCACCGACGCCAACGCCTTGCTTATGCTCGTGAGCACCGCTTTTGGGATCATCAGCAATGGAGTCGCGTACTTTTTAGCGACGAGTCTCGATTCAGCCTCTATATGAACGACGGGCGTGTGCGTGTGTGGCGTCGTCCTGGAGAGCGATTCCGCGAAGATTGTTTAGCTTCAACCGTAGCATTCAATGGGGGCTCAGTGATGGTCTGGGGCGGAATTTCATGGCATAATCGTACTGAATTAGTGATCGTTCCTCCACCAGGGTTGAATGCCAATCGTTATGTAGCTGAAGTCTTAGGCCCACATGTTCGTCTCCTACGTCAGGCACAGGGACCAGAATTCTTGTTTATGCATGATAATGCTCGGCCGCACACAGCGCGATTCACACAGAATTTTTTACACGAGCACGACATCACGGTCTTGAACCACCCCTCCATGGATCCCGACTTCAACCCTATTGAATCGGTATGGGACATGCTGAACCGAGGCGTACGCGGGCAAAACGTCCAGCCTGCAACTCTGGAGGAGCTGCGGGTGATGCTGGTTCAAGTTTGGAACCAAATTCCGCAAGCACATATTCAGCGGTGCATCAATATGAGGGAACGCTTGCAGGCGGTAATAAGAAGTAGTGGTGGCAATACCCAATTCTAAACCCTGATTGTGAGTAATCTACACACATGCACACACACACGCGGTGCTCACGCACACACAACCCGCGCATGGTTGGCTCGCGCTTACTCGTCAATCTTGCCCTTATTGACATGCCTCGTCTAAAAATTGAATAACTCAGCGTCGAGAAATCGTGTACAAAAGTTTTTGGGGACCATTTGAAAGAGGAGAGTCCAGGCTACAAAATGGCTATCTTGAAAAATGTCTGCAATTTTTTCCAAGCCCCGTGCATAATTTCGAAAAACTTGTTTTTTCTGGCGTTTCGCGACTCGGCACTCAAACCTACGTCACAAGGCCAAAAATGACTCTCACAAAAATTTTGAGATACCATTTTCAAGGTGAAGTTTCAACCTTCAAAATGCCACCCGAAATAATTGTTTTCGATATTCTTTCATTGAGTTACAGCATTTTGAAAATTGGTATTTTTTCGTCGAGTGCTAGGTGCGCCGTTAATTTTGTTGCTCAGTGTATAAGATTACAAAACACGATATTTGTATGAATTAAGACATGGAAACTATACACTACCGGCCAAAAGTTTGGATACACTTGTCGGAATTTCTAGTGACTATAAAAGTTGGCTACTTCAGTAAAGAAAGAAGATGATCAGATTTTTCAAACAGCGTTTTGGAGGGGATAGATTTAGCTTCATTTCTTTTTTTTTTTTTTTTCTAATGTACGATTCTGTTTGGACCCGGTACGAATTTTCCAATGTGCCAATTTTTTGGAAATCTTTCAGTGCTGATATCAGGTTAAAAGAATAACACGCAGCACGATAATTATTTGGCGATGACAAAAATAGAAACTGCGAGAAAATGAATCAAATTATTTTTCAGAGCTGACATTACCTATTTTCTTAGAAGAATAACACGTACCGCAATAATTATTTGGCGATGGAAAAAATGGAAATCGCGAGAAAATAACTCGAATTATTGTATACATATATGGTCCCACATTGTGTTTTGTGCAAACGACTTTTGACCATAATTGACTACCTCAATACTAGTACAAATTAGTAATTAGTCGATAAGACAAGGTCGATTTTATCAGTATTGAAAAAACAGTTACGTAGTCTTTATCCCCCCAAAAAGCACCTACAGTGCAAAAAACTTCGCCAAGTACATTAAATGTTTAAAAAATGCATTAATAATCAGAAAAAAATCATCTAAATCAATTATTGTGCCAACTGCCAAGTGCACTTGGCGAGATCATAACTGAAGTAGTTAGACACTACGCGATGAGCTGTAGGTTGGCGTAAAATATCCCTAGTCTAGGCAGCAAACGGGGGTTTGATTTTTCGCAAATATCTCGAGAACTGATTGAGATTTTTGAAATTTTAAAAAAGATTCGAAAAGAGGAGGAAATTTCCTCAGAAAAGTCTTGACACCCGGAACTAGAGGACCATTATTTATAATCTTTCTAGAAGCGTGAAAATACGGCCGAAAACGGCTAGTCTGGCTCGTGGTTGGTTTCATTGCATGACGCGCGCCGAGATATCGGCCGGAATAGATTAAAATAGGACACCCTGTATGTACAGAGTGTTGTAGGGTGTCCCATCCTGGGTGAACCATTTTGATTATTCGATAGAATTTTTATCATACGAAAAAACTTTTTATGCAAAAGTTGTAGGGTTTCAAAGGGGAAAAAACTTGTCTATATCCAATTTTTTTTCAAATGACTTTGGAAGAGTCAAATCAAGGTCAACTTGTTTTTTTCAAATAGAATTACACACTTATTTCTCCAGAATCTGAAAAAACGTCAAATCCTGCACCAAAAAGTACTCACACACATATGGCCTAAAGTCAATAGATACTTGGGCCCGTGCCTTGCTGGTACCATGGAGGGATGGTATATGAAGGACCAGCTACGGTCGTATCGGTGTCTCCGATCAACGTCCGCGCTGTGTAGTTCCGTAGTTGGCCGATAGTTCGCGCTCACAACAGAGTAGCGATAAATTTCCGTCGATCACACTGGCGGTAATACGGACCCCCCAAAAGGCACCTACGGTGCAAAAAACTTCGCCAAGTACGCCTAGTGTGTTTGATTGTGGACCCCTCAGCGGCCACGCGATTTGGGCTGACTCGGAGCAGTTTCGGTCGCCAGCGACTAGCCACATTGCAGGCTCGCCGTGATGGCTGAGCCGTCTGCTACCGCGGTCTGCTCGCCGCGTTCAACCGTTTGACAGCTCCGAATTCGTTGTTGCTTTCGATCTGTTTCGATCGGCGATGCAATGATTGCAACGATGACTATTGATTTACAGTGCCGAGCGATGCAATTTTAAGAAACAATACGAGTTGTTTCTTCTTCTGGGGCATGAGCAATGCTCAATACGAGTTATTTCTTTTTCTGGGATATCAGGAATAATATGAAAAATATTGCGCACCATCGCAGTAGTAACCTCGAAGAATTTTACGGTAAAATGTGCGATACATTACATGCGATTTCATCTCATGTGACACCGAAACTTTTTCGTGGATTATTGACATATCGCAGGTGAATGCCAGGAGTTTAGATGAATCAAACGGAAGCGATGCGAATCATACGGGCCGACGAATGTAAATAAAGATTCCGAGTACGTGTTAACCGGTTGTCCACGTGTCATACGCGAGATATTTACGCACGACACCCAGAGCAGTGATTTCTAGGCACAATATAAGGCGTTCTCTCTTCTAGAATATCGACAACACTGTGAAAAATACAAAACACTATTGGAGGAGATACTATGGAAAAATTGACGGTAAGTTCTTTGATTCATTATTCTACTCAACGTGTGAGAACAAAATTCTTTGTGGATTATTGATATGTTGCAGACAAGAGTCAGAAGCTCAGATAATTCGAAGGAGAGCGGTGCGAATCATACGAGCTGACGACTGAAAATCAAGATTCCGGGTATGTGTTGTGGGATTTTATTCACAAATTCATGATAATAACACTTCAACGACAGGGAGTTGCTCGAATAATAAAACATCGAAATGGTTGGAACATTATTATAATTCTTACTCGCATGTAATATTCATAGAATTGTTTGTATTAAATTTATATACACATGTCGATTCAGGATAAATCTTAGTCTATAGAATTGCATACTTGATAGAAACAGAAGGAACATGTAAGTGGAGAATGAAGCTTAGAAATGTTGAATCTGATTGAAGGTGCAAAATAATGTGTGTTACTTGTATTGATTCTGAGCAAAAACGAAGCATAAATTACATTTGATAAGACAGAATTTGATGAAGACAGAGAAAAACCAAAATAGATACTGACAATGAGTTACGAATGTGGGATATACAAGATGATCTGCAAATAAAAACTTTAGTATTCTTCGGAAAATAAATATTCATCATTTACTCCTACTGATTCTACAAACGATCTTACCCCTGTCAGCGTAGACTACGCATTCTAGATTCAACTATAAAGTGAGGCCAGATTGGCAAAACACAAGCAAGAACATTACCTCAATAGCATTACTTGAAAATACGGAGTACTATCCAGTAATTCAAACTGGCCTGACTAATATCTGCTTAATTGTTGTATTTCTTCCCTTTGAAAAGCAAAACTTCAAATTTGGTCATTTATCAGAGTTCAAAGATTCGTTATTAGTTAGTTGAATGCAAAAGCTGCGCGTGATCCACCAATAACAGCGATGGATTTGAAAACAAATGACAACGCGCGGGAATCGAGTGCCCGCGCATCGGAAAAACAATTGAAATACGAAATAACATTACTCACTTATCGTGTTAAAGCGGTACTTGAGCTATTTTTGTCGTTACTGATAAAAAAAAACTCTAAAAAAAGCGTTTCAAGTCCAAGTATCCATAAAAAAAATGGATCAGACGAAGTGCGGACGGGTGATAGGACTCTGGGAGTCCGGTCTATCGATTCCGGCAATCACAGGTGAAATAATTCATGAAGAGTAGACAAAGCTTTTTTTCCAGATCAATCAATTTAATCGATTTCTGTGACTATCTCATCTTTGTAGCTGAAGTCGGAATCAGCAGATCCACCGCTTCGCTGGATCCAGAAATATAGAGAAAGTGGCATCGAGGGACTCCAGGATCACCGAAGAGATAATAGAGCTGCCCGCCAAACGACACCTCTCGAGGATCAGGTCCGTTTTTTCAATTAGTCTTATTTATTTATTTTCTTGATTTTGAATCCATTGATTTCTTTGATCAATTATTTTTTCATCAGACCATAGTCGCGCACGCTAGGGCTGATCCTTTTCAGGCAACCACAGGTATCGGTCCCACCGTGGGAGTCGCTGCCAGCCCCTGGATCGTACGAGCCCGACTGAAGGAAGCAGGACTGAAGTGCAGGAGAGCGGCCCAGAAGACGGACTTGACCATCACTCACCGGGAGGATAAAATAAGTTTTGCTTTGCAGGGACTGGGGATCACCGAGGAAGAGTGGAGTACGGTGGTCTTCACTGATGAGAAAGTGTTTTCTTCGGACAAAGATGGCCGGTTGAACGTGTGGAGGGAAGATGGGGAACGCTACAATCCGGTAAACGTCATAGCAGGTCAGCACAGCGGACGCGTAACTGCAGCGTATTGGGGGTGGATTTCGGCCGCTGGTCCAGGTGAATTAGTGAAGGTAACGCGGAATATGAATGCCGAGCAGTACATTGATATTCTGGAAAATGCATTGCTTCCCTCCGTCAGAGCCCTATACCCAGTAGAAGTCATGCCAGTTATTCGGGTTGTTGAGGATAATAGTGCAGTGCACAGAGCCAGAAGCGTGCAGAACTGGTACGGAGAGCACCCAGAACTGCAGCGGTTCGACTGGCCAGCCAAATCCCCGGATCTCAATCCAATAAAGAACTGTTGGTCTGAAATGGTCCGGGGCTGGAGGCCTGTCGCCAGGGAAAGGGAGGAAGGCCTGAGTCTCCGAGTCGAAGCGAAGTGGGAAGAGCTTCGCGCCAGGCCGGAGTACTTTAAAGCAATTGTTGGTTCGATGCACCGTCGAATGAACAGCGTACTTGATAATGATGATTGGTGGATAAACTATTGAATGAGGACATAATCGCCTAAATTCTACCGCCTCGTTTTTGAGTACTTCTGTGGGGCATTGATCAATATGAGCTGAGTACTCTCTACCTTTCGCACTGTGCTTTTGCGTCTGACAATCGAAATTCATGGGCATTTTGATCAAATATTTATCCAAAGTGTTTTTTTCTTCTCTAGTGTAACATTTCATAGTATAAGATCCATATTCGTTTTCAGTTTCTTGAGTCTATTTTTCACTGCTTTCTGATTAACCTATTCCAATCAATTATCATGGGTATAGTTATTTGTCTTTTTTTCAAATTTTGTAACTACCTCCTAGCTTTCAATTCATATCTCGGTTCATATTATTCGTAGAAAAGGTAAGCATCGTATTTTCCAGAAGTTTTTTTCTCCGGGCAATCCATCTCATGATAGCAAAATAGAAATTGTTGGGCATCGTCATATAAATTCAAGGCTCGTTTTCATTCAGGGATAGAGATTGTTGCGTACATTTCAGGGGATTTGGCATCTTGCAATCGCGTCATAAAATCTGCTATGCTTTTGTCTGCTGTTTTAAAATTTTCAAATTTTCGCGTTATGGGTGTAGGGATCATTGGGCATATTTGGAAGAATTTCAGGGTTTTCGTAATGTTAGGGTACCCATCTTTTCCCTACACGAAACAACATTTCCTTTATTAGTATTTGTAGGGAACTCTTAGCTTAATTTTTTATTTATTCTCTTGTTTAGTCAATCAGTCGTAACAAATAGCTTCGTATTTCAATTTACTTTAGTATTCCTTATCCACACAGCCATCTTTGTCTCCTGGGAAAAACTATCCCATCAGTTTATAATTTTGTATTAATAATAATGTAATGACTTGACAGAATTCACTTTTTTTATTTATTTTATAGTCTGTTTGTAGATTTTACTCGAGAACAATCAATTTGTTATTTTATGTCATATTTTATTTGTAAAATTCGGTGCAATTAACTTTACTTTTTCATTTATTTTATAGTCTGTTTGTAGATTTTACTCGAGAAAAATCCATTTGTTATTTTATGTCATATTTTATTCGTAAAATTCGGTGCAATTAACTTTACTTTTTCATTTATTTTATAGTCTGTTTGTAGATTTTACTCGACAAAAATCAATTTGTTATTCTATGTCATATTTTATTTGTAAATTCGGTGCAATTAACTTTACTTTATTATTTCTTTTATAGTCTGTTTGTAGATTTTACTCGACAAAAATCAATTTGTTATTTTATGTCATATTTTATTTGTAAATTCGGTGCAATTAACTTTACTTTATTATTTCTTTTATAGTCTGTTTGTAGATTTTACTCGAGAAAAATCAATTTGTTCCTTTATTTCATAGTTTATTTGTATATTCAATTCCAAAAAAGTCATCTTGATATTTGTTTTATAGTTTATTCGTAGATTTTACTCGAGAAAAATCATTTCTTTTTTTCATTGTATAGATTGTTTGTAGATTCAACTCAAGTAAAGTCACTTTGTAGAGATTTATCTTCTGTTCACAGAATACTAGTAGTTTTTTTTTTCATCGTAAATCAGTAGGAGTAAATGATGAATATTTATTTTCCGAAGAATACTAAAGTTTTTATTTGCAGATCATCTTGTATATCCCACATTCGTAACTCATTGTCAGTATCTATTTTGGTTTTTCTCTGTCTTCATCAAATTCTGTCTTATCAAATGTAATTTATGCTTCGTTTTTGCTCAAAATCAATACAAGTAACACACATTATTTTGCACCTTCAATCAGATTCAACATTTCTAAGCTTCATTCTCCACTTACATGTTCCTTCTGTTTCTATCAAGTATGCAATTCTATAGACTAAGATTTATCCTGAATCGACATGTGTATATAAATTTAATACAAACAATTCTATGAATATTACATGCGAGTAAGAATTATAATAATGTTCCAACCATTTCGATGTTTTATTATTCGAGCAACTCCCTGTCGTTGAAGTGTTATTATCATGAATTTGTGAATAAAATCCCACAACACATACCCGGAATCTTGATTTTCAGTCGTCAGCTCGTATGATTCGCACCGCTCTCCTTCGAATTATCTGAGCTTCTGACTCTTGTCTGCAACATATCAATAATCCACAAAGAATTTTGTTCTCACACGTTGAGTAGAATAATGAATCAAAGAACTTACCGTCAATTTTTCCATAGTATCTCCTCCAATAGTGTTTTGTATTTTTCACAGTGTTGTCGATATTCTAGAAGAGAGAACGCCTTATATTGTGCCTAGAAATCACTGCTCTGGGTGTCGTGCGTAAATATCTCGCGTATGACACGTGGACAACCGGTTAACACGTACTCGGAATCTTTATTTACATTCGTCGGCCCGTATGATTCGCATCGCTTCCGTTTGATTCATCTAAACTCCTGGCATTCACCTGCGATATGTCAATAATCCACGAAAAAGTTTCGGTGTCACATGAGATGAAATCGCATGTAATGTATCGCACATTTTACCGTAAAATTCTTCGAGGTTACTACTGCGATGGTGCGCAATATTTTTCATATTATTCCTGATATCCCAGAAAAAGAAATAACTCGTATTGAGCATTGCTCATGCCCCAGAAGAAGAAACAACTCGTATTGTTTCTTAAAATTGCATCGCTCGGCACTGTAAATCAATAGTCATCGTTGCAATCATTGCATCACCGATCGAAACAGATCGAAAGCAACAACGAATTCGGAGCTGTCAAACGGTTGAACGCGGCGAGCAGACCGCGGTAGCAGACGACTTAGCGATCACGGGGCTCGGGCTGAAGCAGATTGTAGCCGGCGATCTAGCCGACTCGGCGACAGCAGACGCTTGTCCAATTTAACGCGACGCGCGTGGCCTCTGAGGGGTTCACAATCAAACACACTAGGCGTACTTGTTGTACTCATTGAGATATGGCATACATCCGTTTGGTCGGGCAACATAATCTTACTTGACCTGTCACGACTAACACCATTCGATGAGATGAGTATTAAATCTTTACGAAACGTTGATCAAAGCAGTGAATGTATTCAAAATACATAAATATGAGTGTATTGTTTTTTTATCGATAATGTAAATGTAATATTGCAGTGAGACTGGTATTACCATTGTCATTTTCAGATCTATCAGTCAAAAAATGTTCATTGATGAAGGAATCTATGCAATGCAATGAAGAATCAAGTTCGTTAAAAGTTGGAAGGGAGTTGTTTGAGCCCTTCGACTGTGCCTCGGACGAGTGCGATGTAATGATAAACGTGAAATGTGGTATATTTATTACCGGAATATTTTTTTTCAAGGTGTTCTAAGAAAGTTTCAATGATATAGTGATTCAGTATTGGTTTCCTATTTTTTTTAAATTTATTCTTAAATTTTTGAATTTTTAAATTTAAAATTTTTTTTTTTTTCAGGTTTCCAATTTATAATCTAGGAAGGAATGACCATTGGATGGAATGACACATCACAGGCTTCATCTTTTGGCTCAAGAAAACACCTGTAAAAGTTTGGGCAGAATCTGTGATCCGGAGGTCTGAGCCTCTCCTTGTTAGCCTCATGGTTCCATCAGATACCTATGCACCCGGATGACAGTAAAAAAACCGCATTGTCTACTCCTCACGGACATTATCAATACAATCGCATGCCGTTGGGTCTCAAAAATACCCCATCGACCTTCCAGCGGCTCATGGACCAAATTCTCACGGGATTACAGGGTAACGAAATCTTCGTCTACCTAGACGACATTGTGATTTATGCTAGATCGATAGAGGAACACGCAATTAAATTTAAAAAACTAATGAACAGACTGAGCAAAGCAGGCCTCACTCTTCAACCAGACAAGTGTGAATTTTCGCGGAAGGAAGTGGCATACCTGGGCCACATAATTACACAGGGCGTGCCACCCAATCCAGACAAGATAACAGCCGTAAAAAATTACCCTACACCAAAAAACCCCAAACAAATAAAACAGTTTCTGAGCCTAATAGGCTATTACCGTAGGTTCATCCCCGACATGTCGAAAATTGCAAAACCCATCAATAATCTCCTGAAAAAAAATACCCCTTTTCTATGGACATCAGAGCACCAGCGAGCGTTTGAAACGTTACGCGACATACTATGTACGAAACCAATACTACAATATCCCGACTCCAGCAAACCTTTCGTATTAACAACCGACGCATCGAACCACGCTATAGGCGTCGTCCTAAGTCAAGGCAAGATTGGAGAGGACTTACCGATAGCATATGCATCTAGAGCACTGCAACAAGCAGAAGTTAACTACTCGACGACGGATAAAGAACTCCTCGCAATCATTTTCGCAGTCAAACACTTTGGACCGTATCTATATGGACGACAGTTCACCCTAGTGACCGACCATAGGCCACTTATTTGGCTTAACAACGTTAAAGACCCTACCTCACGGCTATTGCGCTGGCGCTTAACACTGGATGAATATTCCTACAATATCGTATACAAGAAGGGAACGACAAACTTAAATGCTGACGCACTTTCTCGGAACCCGCCACTCCAGGGCCCTACCCAGATCTTGCCTATCGATTCCAAGCGTCTGAGATCCGGAACAGAATCCCCCACCTCTAGCACACATAAACAAAGTAAAAGCGCCCACCAATTTCCAACAAGACCCCGAGATACAACCGACGAATCTAATAATGCAAACCCCCCAAAACGGCAAAAATATAAATCCAACAGCGACACCTCGCTCGCACCAGATCCGCCTGATCCCCCAGCTACTATACATCGACCACTGCTAACCAAAAGCCCATACAGCGCCGACTCCTCAGGGAACACAAGACCACCCAAGAAACCAGATCTACCATACTACGATACGGACACAACATATACGACGGAGCACGAGGTCGAAGAAATCACGGTAACTACAAAACGACCTAGACCAGCAACATCGTCTTCCGATGCAATACCCCAAAAAAAAAAAAACATTAGCAAAAACCGAGTTAGATATCACGCTAACAGCTGAACAACCCGGAACTTCTTATGGTACACGCCCAGGGCAGACACTCTCGTACGGAGAATTTCTGGCAGATCTCGACTTTTTACCATTAACTAACAACAAATTCATCAAGGAGATACCAGCTAATCTAATCGACAGACCAGATCATATAGCTCACTGCATCTCAGCAGATTGCAAGACGTCGCGTGGCATAGCACTACAACTGGTAGACTGGAAAATAATCGACAGGGCAGAATTAAAAAGCCACAGGCCAGAGATAACGGACGTCATAGTAACACCTCACAATAACCGCAACATATACAACTTAGTGACAAAAAGATTCTGCTCCGAACGACCCACTAGAGAAACGTTCTATAATACTCTTGTTAATTTGAAAAATCAACTCCATAGAGACCACATAAAATCCCTATCCATACCCCGACTGGGCTGTGGACTGGACAGATTGAATTGGAATGTACACTGAGCAACAAAATTAACGGCGCACCTGGCACTCGACGAAAAAATACCAATTTTCAAAATGCTGTAACTCAATGAACAAATATCGAAAACAATCATTTCGGGTGGCATTTTGAAGGTCGAAACTTCACCTTGAAAATGGTTTCTCAAAATTCTTGTGAAAGTCATTTTTGACCTTCTGGCGTAGGTTTGAGTGCCGAGTCGCGAAACGCCAGAAAGAACAAGTTTTCCGGAATTCTGCACGGAGCTTGGAAAAAATTGCGGACATTTTTCAAGATAGCCATTTTGTAGCCTGGACTCTCCTCTTTCAAATGGTCTCCAAAAACTTTTGTACACGATTTTTCCACACTGAGTTATTCAATTTTCAGCTAAGGCATGTCGATAAGGGCAAGATTGACGAGTAAGCGCGAGCCAACCATGCGCGGATTGTGTGTGCCTAAGCACCGCGTGTATGTGTGCATGTGTGTAGATTACTTACAATCAGAGTTCAGAATTGGGTATTGCCACCCCTACTTCTTGTCACCGCCTGCAAGCGTTCCCTCATGTTGATGCACCGCTGAATATGTGCTTGCGGAATTTGGTTCCAAACTTGAACGAGCATCACCCTCAGCTCCTCCAGAGTTGCAGGCTGGACGTTTCGCCCGCGTACGCGATTCACAGAATTTTTCATGCGAACACGACATCACGGTCTTGAACCTCCATGAGTCCCGACTTCAACCCTATTGAATCGGTATGGGACATGCCTAACCGAGGCGTACGCGGGCGAAACGTCCAGCCTGCAACTCTGGAGGAGCTGAGGGTGATGCTCGTTCAAGTTTGGAACCAAATTCCGCAAGCACATATTCAGCGGCACATCAACATGAGGGAACGCTTGCAAACGGTGATAAGAAGTGGGGGTGACAATACCTAATTCTGAACTCTGATTGTAAGTAAGCTACACACATGCACACATACACGTGGTGCTCAGACACACACAACCCGCGCATGGTTGGCTTGCGCTTACTCGTCAATCTTGCCCTTATTTACATGCCTTGTCTGAAAATTAAATAACTCAGTGTAGAAAAATCGTGTACAAAAGTTTTTGGAGACCGTTTGAAAGAGGAGAGTCCAGGCTACAAAATGGCTATCTCGAAAAATGCCTGCAATTTTTTCCAAGCCCCGTGCAGAATTTCTAAAAACTTGTTTTTTCTGGCGTTTCGCGACTCGGCACTCAAACCTACGCCAGAAGGTCAAAAATGACTTTCACAAGAATTTTGAGAAAGCATTTTCAAGGTGAAGTTTTGACCTTCAAAATGCCACCCAAAATGATTGTTTTCGATACTTTTTCATTGAGTTACAGCATTTTGAAAATTGGTATTTTTTCGTCGAGTGCCAGGTGCGCCGTTAATTTTGTTTCTCAGTGTAGTTGGCTCAATATCTCCAGGATGTTGGATTCGAAGAAATAGATTAAAACCGGTCATCGGTAGGGAAATGAAAAGGGTACCCCACTTCGTACAGGGATTTGAGTTTCTACATGCAATTGCGGAAGACGTTAAAAACGAAAAAATCATCAACAATTAGAGCTGATTTCAAGTAAATTAGAGTGTTGTTATACTGAGATTCCAGAATCCAATCCTAACAAAGATTTACTGCCTCATCGAATTGCACAGTGTGCGCTCGAGCATTTGAGTTGCATCACATTGCAGCAAGTTGCACCACTGAAGAGAATTTGAAGAAGACATCCTATTCCTAGACACTTCAGAATAATTTCGGATGTGAAACGCAAATTTGTCGTGATCCGACGTTTGATGTATTTCTTCGTCGCGATCTTTACTCGATTAGTCGATACAGATTTGGTGAGAACGTCTATAATTCAGCATGCTTCATTTATCCGACGCAATAATACTTCTGGAATCAACCTCAAGAAGAGCGATGCTCTGTCAAGCACCGAAGACCGATATATCGCAGCGACGAATATGCGGGAGAAGAAAATATTATGGCCTTCTGAATTGAGCCAAACCATGCACCTGGACGTCTGTCGTGTGACCAAACGAAACTGGTGTATTATGATAAAGGAAAGGACTGCAGACGCTGATTGATTATCTGGTTCATCGTTAACGCCATAAATATATCGCCGTAGTATGTCCGCAAGTACCCACATATGAAATATAGTCGGACAGAAAATGAGAGTCGAAATATTGACCTACATGAGCTGAAATTCTGTGTTCCGAATTATGTTGAACGCTGACGATGTCTTGGGAGGCCGCAACACGTGGAGGAAATCAAAGGACCGCCACGAGATCCAGTAGTCAAGGACAAGTGAATATGACGGTCAATGAGCAGCCTGGTATCAAAATGACCCGATGAAACTCACTTTTGGGGAGAAAGTCGAGTGTGGAAACGTGGAAATTAATTACTCGTACCTATTTATTTATCAAGCATTTCGTCACGATAATAGCAAATTCACAGTTATTCTAATAAGTGCACAGAGAATTCTTAATCAGTTAAACTACTGTCAGATCTATTTGTGGGAATAAAATTTCCAAGACATGAAGCCATCAAATCAAAGAAGGACGTGGTGCATAATTAGAAGTAAACAAATATCTGTTAGTAATCCGAGGCTGTCCGAATGTCTAGAAAGCGACATAAAATATTGGATTACATAAACTGAATAATATGCAATCGCCTGGAATTCATTTATACACATACATAATAAATGAAGGATGAAAAGTAACCTCGGTTCCTATTTTTTTATTTTATCATTTATTTTTGGACTCATTAGTCCAATTAGAATTTTGTTACAAATGTGTAGGATGTCTATGAATGTCACTTGAAATAAGTAATACCTCCAAAACAAGTCTAATGAATGCTACATGAATAGAATATGTCACTGTTCAGATTTCGAACTCTTACACTTAGGAAAAATATATCTCTTAATAAGTAATCACCCTCATTATCGGTTTTAAATATGACTTTTCGTATAGGAAAAAAATATGTACAATCATCATTGTCAGGTTACGAGATTCAAGCAAGAGAACGGAGTAGTCTCTCGGAACGCCGAGCGAATAAAGCAGCATACGGAAAACTTATATGTGTTGCAATGTTGAAATTGCGTACTAATCACGTTGCGGATTATTTTTGACAGGAAAGCCAGACATATGTTGTTGTCATGTATACCGTTATTCCTCTATCATTATTCGTATATACTGTGACGTGTCCAGCCAACTCAGCACCAGGCTGCCAAAAGATGCGCGAGCAGCAACGCCAACACGACTGCGCGGTGAATCATGACGTCACATACGGGTATATAAGGCCGGCACACGATCGGTTTGACAGCAGTACTTGGCAGAGCGCCTACTGACTCATTGCACGCTGGATGTCCGTCTTGGGCAGTCCAGTGAATTTAGAATTATATCCTCAAAAGCTAGGTAGTTGTACCATAGGGGCCTACTAACCACAAAATCATATAAATCAAAGAAATCAATGTAGTATTAGGCAAAGCGCCAATGCATTATATTATTAACATTGGCTATCCGTCTTGGGTAGACCAGTGAACTTAGAGTCAATTTCAAATAGAATATGCCTAAGGTTACTTAGATCAAATATAAAACATCATAGAGAATCTCTGCTATTAAGTCAGCTCAAATTTAGTTTATATTTAGTTTGTATTTAATTTTACGTTATTCTTGTCAGCAATATTGTCATTTGAGACCACCAGTATTATTTCGAATTACACACCATTGTTACATTAAAATCTGTTAAACATTTTTTCACTATCTCTCTCCTCCATATGACTAGTGTAGGATAGAGACAGCTTCGGCGGAACAAACCCCTCTAGTGTATGGCTCTGATAGCGAAATATCTATCCGAGTCCAAGGACTGAGCGGCTAGTGAAACCCAAGTCTGGTTGACAGCGTCGGCAGATCAAACCCCTCTTGTGTATGGCTCTGATAGTGAAATATCTACCCGAGTCTAAGGACAGAGCGGCAAGTGAAACCCACGTCCGGAGCGTAGGCATCCCTTACTCTAGACTCAGGAGACGGCTCTGGCAGCGTAAAAACCTGTCCCGAGTCCGTAATAACAATTCAAATAGCAACTGCACCCTAACAAGTAGCCTCAAAACTCCTAGAGAGCTCAGAATAAAATCATTTGAGTAAACGACTCACACTTACTCAACTTTCGAGACACTAACATCTAGAAAAAAGTAACAATACGTATTATGACTTTATTACGCATATTTTGTCTTCCAAATGTTTTTTGTTATACGTCAAATTGCTTGTCTATTGTTATTGATTTATTGGATCTTTTCTATTTGGAGCACTCTACCAACCGAATAATAACAATAATGCCCCGAAAACTCATTATAAAGTCATTACAATTAAAAATGAGAGGGAAAACGCGGCCAGTAAATTTTTTACCTAACGGCGTACGCAAAGTTCGTTTTTGCACACGGTTTTGCGTGCGCAAAGTGCCCTTTTCCCGCACTATTTGAAGGAGATAATTGCAGAAGACGGTCGGTCACTTGTTTGGTTTGGCGTGTAATATTGGATAAAACTTGACAAAATGAATGAGACTAAAATTTCGATATTGAAGTAAATTTTGATATTTCAGTACATGTTGATGTTTGGGTGAATTTTGATTTGGAGGGGGGGGGGGGGGGCAGCCATGCCCAACTCCCCTCGACCAGGGCTTCGCCCCCGGCACCCCCACCAGGGGCGAGGCCCTGGACCACCCGTCTACCAACATACGTACATGCGGTCGCACATGCATAAGTACAAATTAAATTCTTACCTCAAAAATGAAACAAATTGAACGGAGTTTTTTTTTGTTTTTCTTCACCTTAAAATAACCTCCACTATAATTAGGAAGGGTCATTGTATAATTTGCAACTCTTTTGGAATAGTTTTGATGACGTGCTCCAAGTAGAAAGGAACTGATTTAGTTATTCGTTCTGCATTATCGTATCAGATAAATACCTGCAGAGATATATTGTATACAGAAAATAGAACCAAACCCAAATGTTGTAGATGACGATGACTATTATTTGTGATGATTTTTAATAAATTGATTGTAAGGATAAAGAGGAATTGGAGAAATCTTTATTTTGTCCTTCAGCATGGTCTCACATTATATTTGTACTAAAGTTGAGTTATACTCGACTGAATTAGTCCAAGTAGGTAGTATAAAAGATTAACAGAATTGTTCCCGAATTATCTGGTCCGAAGAACGTAATGATTTATTGCATAAATTTACTAATAGCGCCATGTATAATGCGAGTAGGAGGTGTCTTCCGCAACCTCGATCGAGTTCGAATATTTTTTTAATCATCTTGATCATTAGAGTAACACGTATTCCAAGTGCGAATGCCGAGAGATTCTTGGTTCGGGAGTTGTGATTTTCCAAAAATAATTAATAATCGCTGGGGTGTCAGGTTAAGGGTGTCTTCTGCAACCTCGATCGGGTTCGGATATTTTTTTTAAAGATCCTGATCAATAGAGTAGGACGCATGTCGAGTGCGAATGCCGAGAGATTCTTAGTTCGGAAGTTGTGATTTTTCAAAAATAATTAATAATCGCGGGGGTGTCAGGTTAAGGGTGTCTTCCGCAACCTCGATCGGGTTCGGATATTTTTTTCAAATATCCTGATCAATAGAGTAGGACGCATGTCGAGTGCGAATGCCCAGAGATTTTCAGTTCTGGAGTTATGATTTTTTTAAATAATCAATGATTGCGGGGGTGTCAGGTTAAGGGTGTCTTCCGCAACCTCGATCGGGATCGAATATTTTTTCCATTCATCTTGATCAATAGAGTAAAACGTATGTTTAGTGCGAATGCCGAGAGATTTTCAGTTCTGGAGTTATGATTTTTTTAAATAATTAATGATCACGGGGGTGTCAGGTTAAGGGTGTCTTCCGCAACCTCGATCGGGATCGAATATTTTTTTTAATCATTTTAAATAATAGAGTAACACGTATGTCAAGTACTAATGCCGAGAGATTTTCAGTTCTGGAGCTATGATTTTTTTAAATAAATAATAATCGCGGGGTGCGAGGTTAAGGGTGCCTTCGCCCTGGTATTGGGATTGGTAATTTTTCCCTAATACCGTACATTTCGTACCAACTCGTGTGTCAAGAGTCAATATCGACAGATCATCAGGATGGAAGTTACTACCTTGACAATTTCGACAACACTACGGGTTGTTTTTAGGGGTAGAACACGTCAAATCCACTTGTTTCAGTAACAGATCATCGTTTTTGACCGATTTGATGACCTACATCTCGTGGAATAGAGTATTTTTATTTTCGGCGATATTGTTACATCAACGTTACTAACTTCAACTGCCTCGATTTAGCTGGTACAACGAGACTGTCGAAAATAATTACGTATTCGACTTCGACAGGGTCGTGGATATTCTTCGAAGAGCCTGTTCAGCGTTCAGAGATATTTTTCTGACGCAGGGGGGCGTCTGTCCGTTCTCGCAAAGCACTACTATTGCATCGGCCTGTTCGGTGCTATTTCGTCAGAATATCCTGAAAGACAATACCATCGGAATATTACCGTCTCGGGGGTATCGGATGGCCGACAATCAATCCGTCAAAGCGATCGAGTGGCTCGTTTGCAAAGAACGCGAACTCGCCCGTGTGGAAATTGCAACTGGGCACCGTTCAGCTCCCGCCCTGTTTTTCTGTCTTAAAGTCGGGCGCTGGGTAACATTTCTGGGCAGTTCCCGGACGGGCATGTAACGCTCGGCTGAGCAGCCCTACAATAGTAGAACTATCTGGGCGCTGTCCTGGTTTTACCAATTAGTACTAGTCCTGATTCGCAGTTAGCCCCCTGCTAGCCCCCGATGGGGGCCTAGTTCCAAATAAGCTATTGTGGCAGGAAAATTTAATCGAAAGAATTATTGAGGCTAACCACTCCGCAAAGTATGTAGTCTATTTCCTTTTATATCACAATAACAAACATGTGTAGGTTAGGTTGGATTTATACTGTAGGTTAAGGTCAACGAATTCAGACTTTCTGAATTCGTTGGTCAAGGTACCAGCTCTCCGCGTTTTCGCCGCAATCTGTTGCCGTCCCAATCGCGGGCATTTCCAATAGTGCTGCTCAGATTGTCATAAAATGTTTTTTCGGAGAAACTAGGATCATCTGCCATTTTGAGTTGAAATGCAACTGATTGTGAAACAGACTATATTTTAATCAGAACAATAGCTTGATATCTAATAGCGTTTTATGTTAAATTTCGCGTTCAAAGCAGCCCAGAGTGGCGTAGAACATTCCAATCGAAAACGCTATAAAACGTATTAGGAAAAAGCAGGCATTTACTTATTCAGAGAGATTTCGTGGAAGCGGGCCAGTCCGGTCGCGCGAGCGTGTCGGTAAGTTAGGATAAAATACTAACACACGGAAATTCTACGTGCGTGATCTTCGCTAGCTCCTTACTGCTTATGCCAGCGAAGATCACGCACGTAAAATTTTCGTGTGTTAGTAATTGTATCCTCAGTTGCATATCTCGGGCGCAACCGACTGGCCCGCTTCCACGAAATCTCTCTGTATAATCGAAAGGGGTTTGGTAAATTTTACTGAGAATTTTGACAAAATTATATTTTGGGAAAAAGCTTGGTTTGTAAACGGGGTAGAAAATACGCCGTGTTACAGTACCTATGACTAATGTTACCTTTCGTATGCCAGAAAATGAAGATCTCCAGTATTGGTGGCCGTACTCCTCCTAAACACATCCGAAATGCGTTGAACTTCATGTTCACCGATGAAGTAGCCAGGTCGTTCTCGTGGACTGGTCGACGCACAGAACTAGCAGTCAAAGATATGGCGATGACCAATATTATCGTGGGTGTTGTATTAGCTGCCAATGATGGGTGCACTATTTCAGGACTCCAGTCTGTCATTCAGGAATGGTTCAGGCATGCTGGTGATAGGGTGCGTGCTCAGTTGCGAGCTTAGTTGTGCCATTATTTCCTTGTGGTCTGAGCCAACTGACACCAATTTTATTTCGTTTTTGTACCTAAACTGAATACACGGAGAAAAACAGAGTTCAGAATTTTAATCGATAATGTAAACTTCAGTTACCTGTGATTGGACGATAATAGGAAAAAACGTCTTAACCAACGCAAAAATGTTTATCTTCCATTGGAATAATGTGAAGCGCAACCCGCATACTAAGAATCCCAACAAAGCACCATCGGTGCAAAAAACATCGCCAAGTTCATTAAATTCTTCGGGGAAAAAAGATCCAAATCAATCATTACGCCAAGTACATGTAACTTCGTATCATGCCTAGGATTACTAGAGAAGACTGGAATAAATATGTAACAAACCAAATTACCAATTGGAAGAATATAAAATTGTCAAAAAAATCAAGAAAAAAAATAAATTAAATTGAATTAAAAAAATAAAATAAAATAAGAAAATGGAGTACGTGGTTCTTGGCGGGCTAATGTCATATTGCCATACAAGAATTCTGGATTTTTTTTTTCGTAAAAAGCCCGCCAAGTCCCACTACCTCCATTTTCTTATTTTATTTTATTTTTTTAATTCAATTTAATTTATTTTCTTTCTTGATTTTTTTTACAATTTTATATTCTTCCAATTAGTAATTTGGTTTGTTACATATTTATTCCAGTCTTCTCTAGTAATCCTACGCATGATACGAAGTTACATGTACTTGGCACAATGATTGATTTGGATCTTTTTTCCCCGAAGAATTTAATGAACTTGGCGATGTTTTTGCACCGATGGTGCTTTGTTGGGATTTCACTACTTTTTGGAAACAATTTTCTTCTCTTCTAATTATTGGAATGCACAGGAGTAAATGTTATAGATCATATCGAAACACGCGATGATTGAATGTATTTCATTTTCATTTTATTAGATAAAAATAGCCACTTTTATTCTTAGTTGAAATCGCATTATAATTATTGAATAAATAGTTACAATACATTCGTTATAAAACGGCCTGCCGAAGACGTGAAAAAAGGCGAAATAATGTAGAAGTAATTTTATATCAAGTTTGATCAATTTTATGATTCAATTTTTATACTTTCAACAATCGAACGTTTAATTTTCTATAAAAATATGTATTTTTCAAAAATTATTGTCAACAAGTGAAACATCGTTTCTGTATAATTCTTTAGTCTGCGCACTGCGTGAAATGAAACAATTTGTTTTTTCGGAACGCCAACACGTATTATAGATCAGATTTCCTTAATCATTGTTGCGTTAAATGGACGATTAACTTATTGTGAATGATTTCAAATCTTTCGACGCTTCGATACTTGGTAATCGCATACGTATATTAAGGCTCACGTATATTCGTTATAATAGTAGTAAGAAACTTCACTTATGGCATAACCTCATCTAACTGTCACCGCGGAGCTATTGAGTATATATAGTATACAAATATAACATTCGAGCAAACGGATTCAGAAGTCCCAATCAGGTGGTATGACAGCTCCAGAAAGTAAGATGATCACACAGCGCTTGAATTTGTTGGTTACGTTCGTTCAGCATCGGGATGACGGACGGGAGAATGGCGATTCGAAAAAACGGCGTCCCGCCCAGTGACGGCTGCAGGACATAGACTTAGGATACGGTAATGGTGGTCGCTGCCTATTGCCATCTACGGGCGCTACATAAGAACTCACGTTTCGCAGGGTTCGGTCCAAAAAATATATTGTAATAATGTAACGATCCTTTCTACCCATTCATATTGGCAGCGGGCGCCAATATGAATTAACTGTCTCAGTTATTTAAATATACTATTTTGAGTCAGGTCAATAACATGCTATGATTTTACAATTTTTTGAAAAATTCTCACGTTGTAAGCATTGACAGAAGCGTGTGTCTTTCATGATTCTTTTCGTGCCGGTGACATTGATGGCGGTGTACTCCATCGCGACTTGTCGAGATATGTGTTTTCTAAATATCTTTATCATCGTTTTCGAAATGGTTACACCGCTGTCGATGGACAATTTCAAGGCTTGTATCTGTAAAAATATAACTGACTTGAGATATGTTCTATTTCGTGGGAATGATATACTCATAGATCACTTAATGCTACTCTGGTATTTCAAGAACTTACCAGGTCATTGCGAAGTTCCTCATTTTCGCTTAAATTTATATCGAATTCTATGAACTCATCCACAGATTCGAATGGTATATTGAGATGATGCTTTTCATGGAATACAACGTGGCGCATTGCTGGTTCCCTTTTCAACACATCCTTTAATAAATTATTCATCTCTGCTATTTCATTTTTCATTGAAGTGATGTCAGCTTTTATTGACTTTATATCTTTTTTTATAATCTCTAAATCGCTCCTCGGTTGATCTTCTGATGGCTCTGAATTTACAGGACAAATAAAAAAGAACGGTCGAATATTCATATCAATAACACAATGACGGTTGTGAGAATGAAGTTTGTCTTTTATTTTCATGATTACCATGTAATGTAATCATCTGTTGCGACACGACGGCAGCCCTTTTTATTGGTTGAGAAATTGATGATCTTGCTTCGGATGTTGTTGTTTTTGCAGAATCTTTTGAAAGAAATATGATTTTGTTGATTTTAAAAATTTACGTCTGGACAGTTTGAATCAAGTGGATTAAATACTGGACACTATTGAGGATTTTGGCGAGTCGTATTCTTGAATATTCTGAACAGATTGATTTTTCTTGATGTGACCTTTACTTATGTTATGTATTAATTTTTTGTTTTCTGCAATTAAAAGTAGATGATTGAATTATTTAGATTAACCACTTAGAAACCCTGTACAATCAGCCGCCACTCATTACAATGGCTAATTATTTTTATTTTTCGTAAATTATACTTTCTATAATCAAAGAGACCCTAGACTGGACAAAAATGAATTCAGAATAATTTACCTATGTCTTTTATGGTTTGCGGAGTTGTCATGCCCACAGTGGTTCTAGGTGTAGTGAACCGCATAGATTTTAGGTCGTGATATTCATATTTCGTTCGATTCAAACGTCGGTTTAGAGTAGCAGTTTCACAGTCCAGAGTTTTTTGTTTTGAGCGTTCATCGATTGACGAGTCAGGGGAAAATTTTGTTGGTGCTATAAATCAATGAAATTTACGACTGGCACTTGCATATCGTTCTTGCTTTTTTCACCATCTCTTTCAAGTTTTCTCTTTTCAAGAATTCGTAAAAGCTGTTGACTTTTTTCAGGCTTGCTGACATCGGTCTCGGACGTGTACGCGTATTGTTCATTTTTTAGTTTGTCGAGTCGTACCATGGCGAGTGAATATGTATCTAAGAATCAATATAAAAGGAGAATCAGATATAACCATATTTTTCATATCACTACAATTAACATTCTGTAAATATGAAAAATAAAACACTTATTTGGTCACTTATAAATTATTCATCTGATTACTATAATACTGGTCAGTTGAGCAATGTTGATACAATTTGAATGAAATCTGGATTTATGTAATTATTTAATAGTCGTAGAAGTGCTTTGTAGGCACCAGCAACAACCTTACAACTGTCGCCGATTATTCAAACATATTTCTGCAATATATGACACCGCTGAGACTATTATAGACTGGGCTCTATGATCGGACGATAAAAAAATTTCTGAACCCAATAAATTATCAGCAACTTACCAGCTTGTCCTCGAAGCTCTACTTCATATGTTGGCCACATGGGATCAGGGTTTCTTCTCTGTCGTATCATTGAATTTAATGTTGCACTTTTTGTATTGGAATATGGCGGGGGCATAAATTTGGTGACACATTCATCTTTTGCTGTATCAAAATCCAACCAGTGGTCTGGAACACAATCAATTTCCAGCAGACCTCCAGATTCCTCGTCCACAAACTGTATAAGCTGGAATGGCTGCATTCTAGGCTTCAGGCTATTACCTGTAAATCGCAACAAACACGTGTTAATTACTAATCTGTTGCATCAACATGCATGCGAAATAAATACATCCTGCTCTCTATTGTACTTCAAAAATATGAGATAACTTCCAGAATCCATAAGTATTAGTCGTAATTCGTCAACAACTCAGGTAATTACTGGTAGGCACAAATCGGAAATATTATATGAAATCTAGATTAACTTGACCGTCTCTTAAGGGATAATTCAGACAAAACTAAGGTAAAACATGAAATAATACTTACATCTGTCTTGTGTGTTTATCTTTTGGTTTCGCGAACCTTTTTGTTTCGTACTTTTCATATTGCACAACGGACAAATCCAATTAAAAATACACGAATAACAGAATAACGCACGTGTGCTGTACACGTCGACCGGTAGCAGGATGTTTACGTTTGCGGTGTGCTAGCCGGCCGCGGGGTTTGGTAGGGCGCAGAGAAGTTGCGTCGGATTTGAAACGCGTCGCGCGCGTGTATAAGTCAAATATACATATATATACATATATATACATATATATACATATATTTGCATATATACATATATTTACATATATATACATATATATACATATATTTGCATATATACATATATATATACATATATATACATATATATACATATATTTGCATATATACATATATTTACATATATATACATATATATACATATATTTGCATATATACTGTAACATGGTGTACAAGAACCCCACCAATATAGACCCTAAGATTTATAAATTAATAAGAAAAATAGAATAATATAATAGAATATAAAATAATAATCAATATTCAAAGGAATACCAGCCCCAAAACTAACTCACAGTAACATGTGAGCTGACGTCACTGCGCGGCGTTATCAATTGTCTGAAAGTAGGGTGCAAGTAGGCGCGGCAAATATAAATATGTATAAAATAATAGATAAAAGAAATTCATTTAAGGGATTAATCACCAGAGGGTGAATTTAGAGGGAAAGATTCCCATAGTAAAAAGAAACTCAGATTCAGTTAAAAGCAGATAGATTTGAGGCAAAAGGCGCCTCCATATCCCTGAAGGTCATTTTTGTGGTTAAAGTTGCTGGCATCGTGGAGAAGACTTCGGTCCCTCTGCCTGTCCAGATCTTAAACCTTATTCCCCTTTTACCCGTTGAAGTTGCTGGCATCGCGGAGAAGACCTCGGTCCCTCTGCCTGTCCAGATCTTTAACCTTCAAATCCTTTTCCCGTTGAAGTTGCTGGCATCGCGGAGAAAACTTCGGTTCCTCTGCCTGTCCAGATCTTTAACCTTAGAATCTTTTGTCCCTGTTGAAGTTGCTGGCATCGCGGAGAAGACTTCGGTCCCTCTGCCTGTCCAGATCTTCAATCGTCAAATCCTGCATAATTAGAGTTGCTGGCATCGCGGAGAAAACTTCGGTTCCTCTGCCTGTCCAGATCTTTAATTTCCCCTTATCCTGGTTCGCATGCCGGCATCGCGGAGAAGACCTCGGTCCCTCTGCCTGTCCGGAGCTATAACCGCTCTTTCCTCATATTTAAAGGTTTGCCTTTTCAAATAAGGTGTTGTTCCCTTGACTTCCCTTGTACCCCCATTCCTTATCTAAAACTGAAGGTTGCATTCAATTCCCTTTGGCGAACATTGAGGTTCGATTAAATTCCCTCCTTGTTCATAGATTTTGGGATATGGAAGTCTGATCGTAGAATAGCAAGAATAGATAAAAAGAAATAAATAGAATAATCCTAGGGTCAGGATACTTTAGAATAGAAAGAAAAAAGAATTAATTAGGGTTGTCAATATAAGACAACGTAGGAGAATATAACAGAAAAAAGAATTAATTAGGGTTGTCAATATAGGACAACGTAGGAAAATATAAAAGAAAAAGAATTGATTGAGGTTGTCAACATTTGTGACAACATAAGGTTAGGAAACGAAAGAGAGTTATCATCAGCGATAACGACGTAGGGGTTAGAAAATAAAAACGAATAAATAGTTTCAGTTAGGATAATTCCCTAATATAATTATAATTAGGTGTGCAATCTGCCAATCTGTACTAAATCTAAATGATTTTTCAATTATAAGATTCCTTTATAATTTGATATCCTGCATACCATAAATGTGTTTTTCTGAATAAATCCATTTTACCTATTTTCCTTGTAAATCTTTCCTTCCTACGAGTAAATCCTAAGAACCATTTCTTTCCAGATATCTATTCCATACCTTTTGTAACCAGCCCTGGATGTATTTCTGAACGCCCGAGAAAAGGAGTCTGGTAAAAATTAGTTGAATTTTCAACTTGGCGCCCAACATTTACTCAATTACTCTGCCAATAATTAGCTACCGGTTACAATACATATATTTACATATATATACATATATATACATATATTTGACTTATACACGCGCGCGACGCGTTTCAAATCCGACGCAACTTCTCTGCGCCCTACCAAACCCCGCGGCCGGCTAGCACACCGCAAACGTAAACATCCTGCTACCGGTCGACGTGTACAGCACACGTGCGTTATTCTGTTATTCGTGTATTTTTAATTGGATTTGTCCGTTGTGCAATATGAAAAGTACGAAACAAAAAGGTTCGCGAAACCAAAAGATAAACACACAAGACAGATGTAAGTATTATTTCATGTTTTACCTTAGTTTTGTCTGAATTATCCCTTAAGAGACGGTCAAGTTAATCTAGATTTCATATAATATTTCCGATTTGTGCCTACCAGTAATTACCTGAGTTGTTGACGAATTACGACTAATACTTATGGATTCTGGAAGTTATCTCATATTTTTGAAGTACAATAGAGAGCAGGATGTATTTATTTCGCATGCATGTTGATGCAACAGATTAGTAATTAACACGTGTTTGTTGCGATTTACAGGTAATAGCCTGAAGCCTAGAATGCAGCCATTCCAGCTTATACAGTTTGTGGACGAGGAATCTGGAGGTCTGCTGGAAATTGATTGTGTTCCAGACCACTGGTTGGATTTTGATACAGCAAAAGATGAATGTGTCACCAAATTTATGCCCCCGCCATATTCCAATACAAAAAGTGCAACATTAAATTCAATGATACGACAGAGAAGAAACCCTGATCCCATGTGGCCAACATATGAAGTAGAGCTTCGAGGACAAGCTGGTAAGTTGCTGATAATTTATTGGGTTCAGAAATTTTTTTATCGTCCGATCATAGAGCCCAGTCTATAATAGTCTCAGCGGTGTCATATATTGCAGAAATATGTTTGAATAATCGGCGACAGTTGTAAGGTTGTTGCTGGTGCCTACAAAGCACTTCTACGACTATTAAATAATTACATAAATCCAGATTTCATTCAAATTGTATCAACATTGCTCAACTGACCAGTATTATAGTAATCAGATGAATAATTTATAAGTGACCAAATAAGTGTTTTATTTTTCATATTTACAGAATGTTAATTGTAGTGATATGAAAAATATGGTTATATCTGATTCTCCTTTTATATTGATTCTTAGATACATATTCACTCGCCATGGTACGACTCGACAAACTAAAAAATGAACAATACGCGTACACGTCCGAGACCGATGTCAGCAAGCCTGAAAAAAGTCAACAGCTTTTACGAATTCTTGAAAAGAGAAAACTTGAAAGAGATGGTGAAAAAAGCAAGAACGATATGCAAGTGCCAGTCGTAAATTTCATTGATTTATAGCACCAACAAAATTTTCCCCTGACTCGTCAATCGATGAACGCTCAAAACAAAAAACTCTGGACTGTGAAACTGCTACTCTAAACCGACGTTTGAATCGAACGAAATATGAATATCACGACCTAAAATCTATGCGGTTCACTACACCTAGAACCACTGTGGGCATGACAACTCCGCAAACCATAAAAGACATAGGTAAATTATTCTGAATTCATTTTTGTCCAGTCTAGGGTCTCTTTGATTATAGAAAGTATAATTTACGAAAAATAAAAATAATTAGCCATTGTAATGAGTGGCGGCTGATTGTACAGGGTTTCTAAGTGGTTAATCTAAATAATTCAATCATCTACTTTTAATTGCAGAAAACAAAAAATTAATACATAACATAAGTAAAGGTCACATCAAGAAAAATCAATCTGTTCAGAATATTCAAGAATACGACTCGCCAAAATCCTCAATAGTGTCCAGTATTTAATCCACTTGATTCAAACTGTCCAGACGTAAATTTTTAAAATCAACAAAATCATATTTCTTTCAAAAGATTCTGCAAAAACAACAACATCCGAAGCAAGATCATCAATTTCTCAACCAATAAAAAGGGCTGCCGTCGTGTCGCAACAGATGATTACATTACATGGTAATCATGAAAATAAAAGACAAACTTCATTCTCACAACCGTCATTGTGTTATTGATATGAATATTCGACCGTTCTTTTTTATTTGTCCTGTAAATTCAGAGCCATCAGAAGATCAACCGAGGAGCGATTTAGAGATTATAAAAAAAGATATAAAGTCAATAAAAGCTGACATCACTTCAATGAAAAATGAAATAGCAGAGATGAATAATTTATTAAAGGATGTGTTGAAAAGGGAACCAGCAATGCGCCACGTTGTATTCCATGAAAAGCATCATCTCAATATACCATTCGAATCTGTGGATGAGTTCATAGAATTCGATATAAATTTAAGCGAAAATGAGGAACTTCGCAATGACCTGGTAAGTTCTTGAAATACCAGAGTAGCATTAAGTGATCTATGAGTATATCATTCCCACGAAATAGAACATATCTCAAGTCAGTTATATTTTTACAGATACAAGCCTTGAAATTGTCCATCGACAGCGGTGTAACCATTTCGAAAACGATGATAAAGATATTTAGAAAACACATATCTCGACAAGTCGCGATGGAGTACACCGCCATCAATGTCACCGGCACGAAAAGAATCATGAAAGACACACGCTTCTGTCAATGCTTACAACGTGAGAATTTTTCAAAAAATTGTAAAATCATAGCATGTTATTGACCTGACTCAAAATAGTATATTTAAATAACTGAGACAGTTAATTCATATTGGCGCCCGCTGCCAATATGAATGGGTAGAAAGGATCGTTACATTATTACAATATATTTTTTGGACCGAACCCTGCGAAACGTGAGTTCTTATGTAGCGCCCGTAGATGGCAATAGGCAGCGACCACCATTACCGTATCCTAAGTCTATGTCCTGCAGCCGTCACTGGGCGGGACGCCGTTTTTTCGAATCGCCATTCTCCCGTCCGTCATCCCGATGCTGAACGAACGTAACCAACAAATTCAAGCGCTGTGTGATCATCTTACTTTCTGGAGCTGTCATACCACCTGATTGGGACTTCTGAATCCGTTTGCTCGAATGTTATATTTGTATACTATATATACTCAATAGCTCCGCGGTGACAGTTAGATGAGGTTATGCCATAAGTGAAGTTTCTTACTACTATTATAACGAATATACGTGAGCCTTAATATACGTATGCGATTACCAAGTATCGAAGCGTCGAAAGATTTGAAATCATTCACAATAAGTTAATCGTCCATTTAACGCAACAATGATTAAGGAAATCTGATCTATAATACGTGTTGGCGTTCCGAAAAAACAAATTGTTTCATTTCACGCAGTGCGCAGACTAAAGAATTATACAGAAACGATGTTTCACTTGTTGACAATAATTTTTGAAAAATACATATTTTTATAGAAAATTAAACGTTCGATTGTTGAAAGTATAAAAATTGAATCATAAAATTGATCAAACTTGATATAAAATTACTTCTACATTATTTCGCCTTTTTTCACGTCTTCGGCAGGCCGTTTTATAACGAATGTATTGTAACTATTTATTCAATAATTATAATGCGATTTCAACTAAGAATAAAAGTGGCTATTTTTATCTAATAAAATGAAAATGAAATACATTCAATCATCGCGTGTTTCGATATGATCTATAACATTTACTCCTGTGCATTCCAATAATTAGAAGAGAAGAAAATTGTTTCCAAAAAGTAGTGAAATCCCAACAAAGCACCATCGGTGCAAAAACATCGCCAAGTTCATTAAATTCTTCGGGGAAAAAAGATCCAAATCAATCATTGTGCCAAGTACATGTAACTTCGTATCATGCGTAGGATTACTAGAGAAGACTGGAATAAATATGTAACAAACCAAATTACTAATTGGAAGAATATAAAATTGTAAAAAAAATCAAGAAAGAAAATAAATTAAATTGAATTAAAAAAATAAAATAAAATAAGAAAATGGAGGTAGTGGGACTTGGCGGGCTTTTTACGAAAAAAAAAATCCAGAATTCTTGTATGGCAATATGACATTAGCCCGCCAAGAACCACGTACTCCATTTTCTTATTTTATTTTATTTTTTTAATTCAATTTAATTTATTTTTTTTCTTGATTTTTTTGACAATTTTATATTCTTCCAATTGGTAATTTGGTTTGTTACATATTTATTCCAGTCTTCTCTAGTAATCCTAGGCATGATACGAAGTTACATGTACTTGGCGTAATGATTGATTTGGATCTTTTTTCCCCGAAGAATTTAATGAACTTGGCGATGTTTTTTGCACCGATGGTGCTTTGTTGGGATTCTTAGTATGCGGGTTGCGCTTCACATTATTCCAATGGAAGATAAACATTTTTGCGTTGGTTAAGACGTTTTTTCCTATTATCGTCCAATCACAGGTAACTGAAGTTTACATTATCGATTAAAATTCTGAACTCTGTTTTTCTCCGTGTATTCAGTTTAGGTACAAAAACGAAATAAAATTGGTGTCAGTTGGCTCAGACCACAAGGAAATAATGGCACAACTAAGCTCGCAACTGAGCACGCACCCTATCACCAGCATGCCTGAACCATTCCTGAATGACAGACTGGAGTCCTGAAATAGTGCACCCATCATTGGCAGCTAATACAACACCCACGATAATATTGGTCATCGCCATATCTTTGACTGCTAGTTCTGTGCGTCGACCAGTCCACGAGAACGACCTGGCTACTTCATCGGTGAACATGAAGTTCAACGCATTTCGGATGTGTTTAGGAGGAGTACGGCCACCAATACTGGAGATCTTCATTTTCTGGCATACGAAAGGTAACATTAGTCATAGGTACTGTAACACGGCGTATTTTCTACCCCGTTTACAAACCAAGCTTTTTCCCAAAATATAATTTTGTCAAAATTCTCAGTAAAATTTACCAAACCCCTTTCGATTATATACATTAATTTTCTATAAATTGTACAGAGAGTCCAGGCGTCAATCTCCAAAGGTTTAATTCAAAATTTCCCAAGACACAAACCCTAATTTTTCCGATTTAATATTCTTTCCCATATGTAAAACTCCGGAGAGCCAAGGAACGGGACAACGTCGGTACTTCACACATTTCGCAGTTCGGGAACCGAAGATCTGCCGTGAAAGCCTGCAGCAGGCCAACTAGCCGGGACTTCCTAGCCTCCTCGGTCATGACGACAGGCCGTTACCCGGTAGCGGCACCGTCGGCCAAAAATACTCAAAAATGGCGAGGCCGCAGACGGAAGGTGGTGAACCCTCCAGGAAATACCCGCCGATCACAAGTGCATCTAGGAAGTGGGAAGAGCGGTACCTAATCTTTTCCCTTCCCCGTTCCTCAAAGACCTTGGGTGGAGGGTTACCAAGGGACAACCGCTGGTGCAGCGAGGGCGACATAGGAGTCCCGGGGACGTTGGTCAGAGCCTTCCATCAGGAGCGTCACGAGGGCGAAGCTCGCTTCCCGATTGGTTGCCCGAACAGAAAATTGAAGTCCGAAGAAGAAGAACGTCCTTGGTTCCCGGTTGTTGATGAAAATTTAAAAAAAGTCACTCTCTACTACGTCTCCGTACGATACGGTTTACCTTCTCTTATCGCTTATCCAATCTCAACGTAAACTAGTGGGAATAATTTCAATTAATTAAGTAATATTTGGTGTTAGTGCTCTACAATTTCTGGAATTTGAATTAGGGTAAGTTTTTATCGACAGGCCCTCCTCAAAAATATCTGTACTTTTCGTAAATTTGGCCAGACCGGGGTTGGTCGAACCTCGTTCTGTGACCATCTTTTTATCTAGTTCCGTTTTACGTGTATCTCAGGGTTTTTCGTTTCTTTATTGGTGTTAATATCTCGAGCTTCAAACACAAACCGTCTCTTCATCGCAAAATATTAAATAGTAAATTAAAACAGATATTTTCTGGGAATGATTCGCCCCTTTGTAATATTAAAATTTAGTAACATGTTGTAGTATAACATTTGGAGATTGACCCTGTTATTTGAGTAGTCTTTCTTATATAATCGTAGAATTTAACTAGATTTGTACGGGCACGAAATCCGTGTTATCAAATTTCTTTCTTTTTTTTCCCTTCGAGTCACACATTTATTTCCCTGATGGCCATGCCCGAATTTCGTGACCAGCAGGCTGTGGATCGCACCGAAGCGATTCTCTTTCATTCTAAAAAGCGAGGTTGATCGGCGACAGCTCCATTGAAAATCAGCTGAGCGATTCAAATAATTTAAGCAGATTCTCTTTTTTTTTTTTTTTTATAATAGCAAGGTTGACCTATGTCAACTCCGTTTAAAGGCCGTTGGGCGATTTAAATTATTACCCTTTGTTTAGTCCACATCAGTTACAAATAACTTATTGTCAGCTTAATATTTTCTCCCGAAAGGGGAGAGTTATTTATATGAAACTTTTTATTAGTGAACGGTAATAAAGTGGAGTATTGTTCCCCTGAAGAATGAATTTTCTCTGACTGTCTTTCTTTAAATTTATCAAGTCGAATCCGTGGGTGTGTGTTCAACTAATTTTGACCTCGCGTTCCCCTCGCCGACTGAAAAGCTGTTTTCTTTCTTTTCCCGTTTGGAATTTTGCTGCTGTGAGTGGACTCAGAAGGTGGCATCCGGTGGATGTCTGGCGCCCAACATTTCTTTCTTCTATACATTATAGGTGGCCCTATTTGCAGCGGGTTTAGTCGACATCACCCATTGGGGGTGGACGAAAATCGCCGTTACAGTACATAACATTAACAGACTATGAGGTACCACATATTAGAAAGTATCTTGACTACATAATGACCAACAACAAATCCATAACAAGTTTTTCGAATATGCACAATATTTTCATGTTAGAACCTTTAGAAACTAATAATACTCACAAGTTGTTTCCGCATTTCACTTGATTCTTGCAAATCGGAATTGAATTTCTTAACATTTTCAACGCCGGTCAATGCAAGAGATGCCAACAACTCAAACTGATCGTTCAGCACATCTTGGCGATCATGCCGCGGATGATCATCCAACAGTAATAGGATGGTGTTTACTTTGTTAAATAACTTCAGTAAAATAGTTTGATTGGCACGGCATCCATCTGCAATCAACAATGTATGCCAGTTTTCAGTCAATTCAATTGACAATGATTACAAGTGTTCAGATACTCTGAACATTATGCTTATCATTTGATAATACGAACGCTGAACACTAAATATTATGTAGCTTAGTTACTTATAGGTTAACAATTATTGTGAATTCGTTTACCACAAGTATGTGAATTTGTTTCAGGCGGTGACTCATGCTTTGATGCTTTCGGACTCATGCTTATGGATGAAGAATATTTAGTTGAACCGGGAGTGTCAAATAAGGTCTCATCAGTTGATTCAAAATCAAAGAGATCTTCATTTGGTGCGTGATTTGTGAGTAATTCATTTTTTTCGATTCCAGAGCATACTGTGGACGAGTCAGCATACGAAATACAATTCTTCAAGTCTAGAAAATGTTCTTTTGAAGCAGAGGATACAGAAGGTTCGGCGAGAGTGCAGATCATAGAACGTGAAGTGGCAGAGGACGGTTTTGGCTGCGACGTAAGGTAAATGACTGATCTAATAGAGGGAAGTTTCCTTTCTGCGATTGTCGACACGGAAGTTTTCCGAGAACAAGTTTGTTTTCTCACGTTGGAGATTAATGACGGTGAGGTATTCTGTCTAGAAACAGAACTTGCTGAGTAGGCTGATGGTGTTATTATTTTTGCAGTGGATGACCCAGGAAGGCCACTTTCATCAGCAATGGGCTTGCGTAGGTTGATCTTCGGAAGTGGCATCTGTTTTACTTCGGGACTGTGCGGTGTAATGTCTTTTGGAAGGTAAGTTGCAGGAGGTAAGGCCATTGATTGTAGACAGCGTCGCTTTTGTGTTAGATCTGAAAACAAATAAATCAATAAAATTGGTGGAGAGAATAAATATTACGTACTATTGCATTAGCACAGTACAAGGGGGGAGAACCGGTAGCGTCAATAGCGGTATCTCGTGTGACCGGAAGTTGCTAATGTCGCCATGTTTTGGAACGGTAGATTTGTGCAATATGGCCGTTCGCCGCGTCTAAAATTAGCGTTTGCTTGCATCGTTCTCGTTTGTATTCATTAATGTCCATAATATTTATAACACTGTGAGACTGTGATCATATCACATACTAGGACGTACCAAGTTACTCAATGCTAAGACTCTCGAAAGACAAGATTTAAAACTCGCGCCGGGAAATACCGTTCCAAAACATGGCGGCTTCGCTTCAAGGTCACAAAAATTGGCCTCACAAAGATCTGAGGAACCGACGGTATTGACGCTACTGGTTCTACTCCTTATACTGTGGCATTAGATGAACAGAACTATAATCAAATCAGTTGAAAAACTCACCATGTGTTTCAGAGCTTGGAGAATGTCCAAAGAAACGAGTTTTCTTTATTACTCGTTTTTGGGTTAGAGGTTCGCTCTCAAGTTGAACCAACTGGCTGTCATCAGAAGTAGAAATGTCGGTGCATTCTGCTTCCATTCTTCGAGCTGTCTCATATGTATCTGTATTAATGAAAAAAATTATATACGTTTGTCTATATCGGAGTGCAAACATAAATAAAGTTGCATGATAGTTATAATCAAGGGTTTGGGGCGTAGCTACTCAAAAATATGTGCGCAAGTAGCTTGCAATGCAGAATGATCAAACATGGTAACTTACAAGGGCCGAGAATCTTGCGGTATTTTAATGTGGACCATGCTTGTCCCACCGACACATTTTTAACCATTGCCTTTGTCAAGCTTATAGGTTTAGGAGGCCATCGAAAAGTTTGATCCGAGAGATGTGCCCAATCCACTGGTATTACCGAGCACCAGTCATCGCAGAAAATCAAGTAGAACATCTAGCAAAAAAGTTATAGACATTATTACACACGTCATTAAGAATAGTTGTTCTTATCAATGCTACGAGACAAGATACGAAACAACAAAACAAAAATACCAATCACCTATCACCAGAAAGAATTTAATTCAAAGCATATAAATGCCATTCACCTTAGATCGTTGAATGAAGAAGTGGAAGAATGCAGAAACCATCTTGATATGGTAGTCGAATTGCTTTCTTTTTTATTTTGTCAATCCCAACAACTTCGAGGTCCGTGAAGGTCCGAGTGATATAAATCTCAAGATGTTGTGAATCACAAGGATAGTCTGGCAACGCTGAGAGGTTTGTGAATTTTTTACAGAGAATGACGGGTTTCTTCTCAAAATAACCAATATCTTCCACGACAACGATACTTCCATCTTTCAGATAACAACACTTGTCTGCATCTCTTTTAATGGAAATTTGGAAATCGTGACAATGTATGGAATTGTGCGCATCGATACATCCTAACGGAAGTTGCTTTTTTGTTGGGAAACGCAACGTGGGAGACTTTCTTTTGCTGTGACAAATGATCTCTTGAGATTCAGCTGATTTTTCAGCAATCCTTCGATGAAGTTGGGCTAAGGGCTTTTCAGACTTTCTCAACATCTTCTTCAGTGATCGTAGAAAGTTCTCATATGGAAAAGCACTGAAAGAATCTAGAGCTCCAAGTCTATTGCTGTGATCCGCAAGGTGCACCAAATTATGGACATTATATATAACATTTTCTTTCCCATAAAGATCTTTAAAAGTTCGCACAAAGTAAATTAGCAATTCCTTGGCATATGTGTTGTTACGAGAGCAATCACTTGAATGAGACAATATGCGGATAGCGCAGTGCAATGTGCAGAAGTGCAGGATGTTTTCAGCAGGCAAAAATCTGTGCATAACTACAGGCCCCAAATACAACAGAAATAATCGAAACTCTGTTGCCTTCCAGCGATCCAGTTCATCTAAACGTCGTGGTTTTCTGACGAATTCAGAGGGAACCCATTGTGCCATTGACATCAAAGTATCAGCTAGCATTCAGTCTTGCAGTTTGATAGCCTCTCAACCACAAACCGAACATTTTCTTCATAACACCTAAGCATACTAGATGCATGTAGTCTAGTGGAAATTGGGTCACCATTCCAATACCTAAATCTTCAAATGGCGATCGTCCAATGTGATGTTCTTCATAGCCTGCATTGACAAAACCATCATCCCTTCGACACGGCGCAGAGTCCTCTAGGAATAGCATTCGGTGATTACGATATTCACCTTCTTGAATGCAATATCCGCATCCAAAATACCCATTGTGTCCCTTTGTGCATGTCACAAAAGATCGTGCAGGAGAATCACATATAACTGCTCTGATGTCGACTGTATGTATTTTGTTCAGATACGAGAACCCTTGATTATGTAAAGTGAGGTATTCGGCGATAAATTGTTCCAGCAATTCTTGTGCAGAAGGTTTGCTGTTGCCGTGGAAAGCACCTATCATAAATGGTTTCTGTGAATTTGGATTAAACATCTTTCCTAGAATTGGCCAAAGCTGACTTTTAGAACTTTTAGATAAAGGAAGTCCGTCAATGTTTAAATCAATTAAAATACAATCAGGTATTTGTGAAGCTTCTACATTGTTCAGTTGATCTTTAAGGGCTTTTTCTAATCCATAGTGAAAGTATGACCCTGTTAGCCCTTCTACTGTTAAAGTCTGCCTGGGAGTGCGCAATAATGTTCGTGCATCTGTAGGCAATTCCGTGTGACCAAAATCTCTGAGAATTCCTAATAGAAATGCAAAATGATTGTGCTGCTATTTCTACCCTATCTTCTAGCACAGCGTCTACTTGTTCATGATACCCTACATCGGGTTGATCTTCATTTAATGTACAATTTTCATCATCACAATCCTGAACTTTGAGATTGAATAGTTCATCACGATGTAAAAGTGCCTTAAGACGGCGATTTCGTTGCCTGCGACTCAGGTTTCTAAATTTTTTCTGCTTTAGCATGTTTGGTATTCTTAACTTCGGTCAATCGGCAGGCTGCAGTGATTGCATAACCAGTCCTATACCTAGATGTAACGAACCCAAAAACAGACGAGATGCTTTATAAAGTTATAAATACAAATGTATAACGACAAAACTAACACAATTCTCTTCAATAAAAGTACAGACTACGGTACTTGTCACTAATTTTGGTAGATTTTATACGTACACTAGACTGATTCAAAAAAATCGACTATTTTTCTTTTTCAATTCCACATCAGAATTACTTCCGGGGGGATTAGAAAAGATGCCTGTCCAAAGAGGAGCTCTTAATATTGATATTAAGAAGTCGCTCAACGCGGATTTCTTTTTCCCATTTAAATAACATAGGAAAATTTCTTTTTTTTTTTTTAGTTTTGTAGCTCATACACCAATAATCGAATCCAAAGGACGCGTACATATTTTTTTGGGAAATTGAACGATCTACAAGAAATGTCTCTTATCATTTTTTGATAAGTTGACTCCTCTCAAAGTTATTCAAGCTCAGAACATTTAATTCAACTACAATGCTTAAAAAGGAATTTACCATTAAAAGAATAATTGATTGCAGTGAGGTTATTTATCATTGGAAGTAGAGCTTTACGAATTAAAAATTTTTAACTGACTTCCTTTCTCATAGAAAATCACAAACAATAGAATTTTCCAAAAACTTTAGTGAAGAGCAGTTGATTGCAGTTAGTTCCAATAACTTTGGAAGGAGTCAACTTATCAAAAAATGATAAGAGACATTTTTTGTACATCGTTCAATTTCCCAAAAAAATATGTACGCGTCCTTTGGATTCGATTATTGGTGTATGAGCTACAAAATTAAAAAAAAAAAAAAAAAAAAATTTCCTATGTTATTTAAATGGGAAAAAGAAATCCGCGTTGAGCGACTTCTAAATATCAATATTAAGAGCTCCTCTTTGAAAAGGCATCTTTTTTAATCCCCCCGGAAGTACTTCTGATGTGGAATTGAAAAAAAAAAATAGTCGATTTTTGTTTAACCAGTCTAATATGTACTGTAACGTGGCGTTTTCAGCCCCGTTACTACGGCACCCAAATTTCCCGTATTTTCTCCCGTTTTCAGTAAATAATGTCGAAAAGTGCAGAACACCGAAAACGATACACCAAGGCCAATTTGAAATAAGAGATATTCCTTATATTTAGTTAATTTTTGTGTTTCTCCCGAATATTCTCTTATGTGACGTAACGAGCCACCGATGAATTGAACCTCAGGACGACTACGACCGCCTCCCGGGCCCTCTCCTCCGGGAATCAGACACCGAGGTCATCCGTACCGCCAATCTACCGATATGTCGACCCCCAGCTGTCAGCCGGACAATCAGCTGGGGCTAGTATTGTCAACATCTACCGCCTCCCGACCTCCCGAATCTCTACCGGCGTACAGGATCACTGGACGACCTGTCCGTTATCTCCCGCTAGAAGATCGGTGCGTAAGACGCTTCGCTTTCGACACCTGGATGCTACGGAGACGGCGTATAGGGTGGCATGGATCGAGTAGTGTCACCTCCCGTCCCGTAACTTACTGGCCTGGAGCTAGACTAGAAGAAACACCAACTGTTCCGGAGCTGTTCCCCGTCATCGGGTAAACCTCACAACCTCCCGAGATGACGATCTGCCTAGGAGAGCGTGTAGGAGCCGAGGCACAAGTGGGCCCAGGACTACAATCTGACTCCCGAGACAATATATGATAGAGATATTGTTCTTGACGACGAGGACTCCAAGTGCCTGAGTCGACGCAGCCTTGGATGGCTCTCCGACAGCAGGCAGCCGGCCGGACAGTAAGCAACAGCAAACGCAGCGAAGGAGGAACCACGGATGATGACGTCAGAGGAGAGGTGCCAACTAGTCAAATTCTGTTGTGACCAGCAGAACGGAGCCCCGCACCTGTTAGGCCAGGATTCCGCGAGGATTTGTCTACCATAGGCTGGCCTAATTAGGAAAGGGAAATGGGTCACATGCCGAGGAAGAAGATCGAGGAATCCAACGAGACATTCGTCCTACTCTGCCGTCTACCGTCGTGCTATCAGCACACTTTTGTTAGCACCTTTCTGTCCCGTTAAAATCTTCCTTTGCCGTTCCCGAATTATCGAATCACCTACCGTTTTCTACCGTTCATCTACCGCTATCGTTGGATAATTTAGAATCACCCCTTCCGTCCTTTAGCTACCGTTTTATTTAAAATAGAGTCATTTTGGTAAAAATAAGTAATAAAATCAGTAAACTCAGTGGATGCCGAACTCCTTCAGTGAGGTAAGGTTTTCCACCTTCTGAAAAACGTCACGACGTAGCCAAGTGGGAGTTGAGAATTGCATTAGGTTTTGTATTTTGTAAAGTTTGTAAGTAAGTCGGTGCAGGGTATAGCCCCACCGCATTACGTTTTGTTCAGTTTTGGATTTTGTTAAGTTCGTGCAATTCGGTCGGCTCTCCCGGCCAGCCTCGTGGCTGATTAAGTAGCATACGTTTTGTAAATTAGTTTATTTGAGTTACTGTATTTGGTCTTCTACCGTTCCTCCCGTGCAGTTGCCGCACGAGGCAGAAGTTTGTTAATTCAGTCATCCCGTAATTAAGTACTACATTAAGTAAGCCTTGGTGATATCTGGTTGTTCTGTAGGTTATTTCGATTATAATTTGGCCTTATGTAATATGTAATTTCTTGAGTAATATTTTGGTTTTGCAAATAAGTTTGCTATCGTCCCGTTTAGTTTGGTCAATTTGTAAAATATAAAGGCAGTAACACAGGGTAGCTACGGACAAGCGCTCCGTGTAAAACTGCGTCTTTCTCCCGTTCGTAATTGTCGCCGTAAAATATTATCTATCGCTCCCGCTACCGTTAAGAGAATTATCTTTTGTTACTCCCGATTTTGTTAACCTCCCGACTGTATTTCTGAGTACCGATCTTGTTAAAATACAGTCCGCATAATTACGAAGTTGTTTCCCTGCATTACCGTTATTTTGTTTGTGTCCGAATTGTTGTTGCTCACCCACGCCGCTCTACCGTTTAGTCCGCTGTGTCTAGCCAGCCACTCCGTCGGATCTGGATTTTGTTGTTTAGTACGGTTTTGTTAAGGTTTGTTTAGTGACGCGAAAGCGCGTCTGGCGCCCAACAATCTTCCGTTTGAGTTTAGTTTCGGTTTGAGTTTTGTTCAGTTTCAGTTTCGGTTCATTTTCAGTTTTGGTTGTTTTTTGGTACGTCCTAGATCGCGCCGAAGGCACGTGCGGGTTTCCCGGGTATAACCCGCCCGGGGGAAAAAACTTAGCGTTGCAGTACTTAGATGTGCCAGAACTTCGCTAATCCCTCCGTATAAACGACGATGTTCCAATTTTTAGATCGGCCCTGAGACGCTTAAATCAATTACGAAGCTGCAAATTTAACACCAAAAAACGCGGACAGCGCTTCAAGGTACAAATTGTTAATGCTTCATTATCGAAAAACGGCTGAAATTCAAAAACGCCTGAAATCGAAAAATGCTGGTGAAAACATCAAGGATACCGGCGATAGGGAACAGAGCACGAGTGACGCTAACCTCTAAATTGAGCACGATCTTATTCTATTGAGCGAACCAATTTTTAGCTTAATCAGCACAGTTCATAACTTATGTAAAAGATCGCGGACCAAAAATAGAGGTAAATAAAAGTATACTTACTTCTTGAATCCGGAAAATCACCTTATTTCGTTTCACACATTTCACGCGTCCTTTTCATTTGCGACGAGAAACTGGAAAAGGATTTGTACGTAATCGGTAAAACAAAATACGATTCCACGACCGTGGCGCCACGCTACGGTCGGCGTTGCTGCAGTTATGAGCAGACCGCGAAATCAAGAAATATCAGACCGAATACAGACGTGTTTCAGACGTTCTGCAGCAAACGCGTATGTAGGTCTAAGTCGAGTCGTCGATTGCGACGTCCGAAATAAGACGTCGTCTACAGGTCATTGTTTAGGACGTCTGTAAAATGACGTCTAATTGACGTCTTTTGGACGTTCTTGTTATCTGGGTCAGTTGCATTAGTTCGATTCATTCTAGGTATTTCACGATATACTCGATAAAATAAATATGCTGGTTGTTTAGCCATATGCGCGGGAAATTTTCTCACAGTTCTACATTTGTTCAAAGGCTCACAAGCTGAAATACTATAAACGCGAGTGCACTAGTAGTTGCTCATATCAGCGTGATAAATCAGCGCATGTGTTATCGGGGGGGCACCACGAGAAGGCAACTAGCACCACCCCCCACCTGAAATATAAAATTTTCCCGATTAAACAATGAATTAATGTGGAAGGTTATCTTACGTTCGGCGACGACCCTTGATGTTGTTCGCTGCAACTCTAATATAATTATAGGTCATCATGAATCAACAATCACTAATACCTACACAACGCGAAGATAGTCGACAAGCCCTCGAGAGAAGAGATCAGGCCAGATTACATGCTGCTTCCTGTTTTGGAAGTACACGACGTCATGGGTCAATAAAATCAGTGATCGACGCAGCAAAGAATGTGATCACCGACGATCAAAAATAAACTCACCTCCGAATGACATCCTCCTTGCTATTTCACGCTGTAACTGAAATAGTTTACCAAATTACTAAAATATTACTCACATAGTGACTCGTAACAATCTACATAAGCATGAAATTGATACCTCTGAATGTTCATCGCAAGGGCTCGATAAGCCTACTCTACACCTCTGCACCGGTACTTCCTGCACTATGTTGGGCATATTACCTGTTTGGATGAGATCAATTGTTCGCAATAAAACTGATTATCTACACGTAATGTCACTTGCAAAGATTGTACAATTACCTTTTGACTGGTAATATGCCGAACTCGACGACCATGAATCGGTAAAGTCTCCCGATTCATCATGGATACTGGCTAAATGAGAAAAAAATGTGTAATACGTCAAGTGTAGATCATGTTTGCACCTCACGGTGATGATTGTGAAAAAAGTGGCTTACCTCTAAATTCGATCCATGGAACCCAAAAGTATGCCTTAATAGCTGATTCCTCTTTTGTTAAATTTTGCATGAATACTGGCTGAAATGATTGAATGCGACACGTTAAGCAACAAATCGGGAATATTAACTCACCTAATTTGCTTAATTACCTCTGAATACCATTCATGCGATGCCAAGATTTGCCTATGGTACTTTCACTTCTGTGATATTACCTGCAAAGTTCAAAGTGACAATATGAAGTAGAAAGATTATATTATTGGAGTACGCTAAATGATAATCAATTCCGAAGATGTATAACTAAGTACAAATATTGAAATTACGTCGAATATAGTAATATCACTGTCGCAGAGTTTGCGGTTACGACGTTCCAATTTGTGTCGTCGTTCCAACGTATGTATGATGATTTATACCGTGATAATATTCGCATTCCAAACATTAAGAATCCCTATCGTAACGTTTTTTTTTCCAGCCGGCATCCATGCGAGTTGCGATCCATATAGCTTCTAGGGTTTTCCCGTTGCGGATGTATTTCGGAGAAAATAAATAATATCTTCGGAGAAGTTAAAATAATTGAAAAATCTGTGATCAGATCGCGGTTACTCATACTCGTCGTGAAAGAAATGGGTAGCTTGTAATTTAATATTATCCGGACCGAGGAGGTATCAAAAGGAATTGTCGTTCCATTTCGCGGTGGATGAAGGCTGAAACACAGAAAGATCATACGGCATTAAAATTGAGAGATAAATTCCAAATTCGATAGTGAACTCATTCATAATAAAAAACAATAATGCTGCATAAACTTACCGCTTATTGACATCCACTTTTCTCCAAGTTTGTGCCATGTCGATGCATACCGAACCGTCGCTTGCATCACCTAAACAGACACGAACACGAGTTCAATTAATTGAGTGTCCTAGTCAACATAATCTTCGGAGACATAGATAATCACTAATAATTGCGGCATACAAAAAAAAAATACCTTCAAGTTGGCAACCGGCGATCCAACGCTCTTTAACCAGGTGCAGGTGCTGGTTACTGATTTTGGATGTTTTTGAGCTTACGGCTTTTCGGTTTGTTCGGCGTGGTCTGCATCTTTGCCGCTTGATTATTGGACCTCGGGCGGGCGTGCAACTTTACCTTGATCAGGTATTTCAAAGCGGCGACTCGATGGGCATAGCAGGGTCCGTCTGCTTGGAACCAGGCTGGGTATCTAGCGTTGGTAGCAGAGATCATTTCTTTAGCCATTTGATCCATGATTGACGTAGATGACCAATGCTGATACCATTTTTCAATAAATCGCGACAGTTGAATGTCGACCATGGCTGTAAACGAGTCTGTTGGTCGTGTGAGTTTCGTCACCTTCGGAGCTTCCTCATCGGGGTTTTCGTATTCTCGGTACTCAATGTAAGTCTCATCCGCAGTAGATCCCTCCATTGGCGTTTTCATCATCTCCTGCTGGCAGTGTACGCAGTGAGTTTTCTTCATCATACGGAAAGCTATGTACCCAGCAAAGAAAACCACAGCGTTTCTCTTATAGAGGGATGTTTCAGCAGTTGCCTCCTCAGTATCGACTTCGGTGTTTTGCTGAATAACTGCAAGATCGTGGTCAAGTTCTTGAATTTCCGCCTCCACGACTGTGTCTTCGTACAGTAGCGTTTCGGTGACCTCGTTGATTCCTTCGAAGGCTCGAGTGACACCGTTCGACGGATTGATCAGCGATTTGGCTTTCGGGCATTGTACGTTGCCATTGTCTCCAGAGTGTACATATCCCGTCGAAATTATATGCCTCAGAGATAGTCTTGCCATTCTTGCTGTTGGATTGGGATTATGTCCTCCACGTTGTCTTACTTTTGAGAAGAGATGTTCTACCGAATCTTGGTTACATAATCCCGCAGCAAGTTCAAAGTCTGGAAATTCTGCTGCAATGCTGGTATAGGTCTTTACAATTGCACGAGCAGTAATAACTAGTCCCTTCAGACAAGGTACGCGCTGTACCTTGCTCGGCGAGAGACTCCATTGGTAACACGAATCTGCAAAGTCGAGAAGAGTCTTTTCAATGGCTGGATTTCTTGGTGACAGTGGACGCCGCATAGGATTTCCAAATCTCAATCTGTATGCGTTATGAGCGTCGATTACTCCGTTCAAACGCTCTGCAAATTCGGCACTGGCTTCCCACGTAGTGCTTCGTAGTCCGTTGGGATCCGATCCGGCCAGTCTTATCGCACTTGCGAACGTGTGACTTAGAATTTGGAACGCTCGTTTCACGTTCATGCATTCGAAACTACCCGGAAAGAGGTGTGCTTCGGAGATATGGCCCAACAAATTGGATGACGTCTGTCGCGCGTCGCACTGCCACGTTTTTATGAAATCTTCGTATGCGACAATTGGCTGACCGTTACAGTAGATGACGTTGTGCGTTCTTAAGGGGGTATTCTGGTCTAGAGACATGAATTTTAGGTAAGTTTTGAAGTGCTGTAAAAAAAAAGCAAGCAATATTTTTAGTATCAATTTTTTTATACATTATTTATACACATTAGAAGCATACAAAAAAAAATTAAAAAGTAAAAAAAATTCAAAATTCCGTTAATTATCAGGTGATGAAGTGGGGAGTCTGAAAAATTTGGTGCGTGACCATACCCACGATCTTAACTCTCCTAGCAATCTGAAACCAAAAAATAACAAAGATTATCAATCTATAATAATGTCGCAATGTCTGGAACTACGGAAAAGTTGGAAAAAAATTTTGTTACAAAATGGCGACTGCCTAAAGAAAAAAAAAAAATTTTGTACCACTTTTTTGGACATTCTTCGAATTTTTAAAAATAGTAAAAATGAAAATTCGGGGATGGCCGTAGTTCCGGCCATAGACAAGTCCCTAAAGAAGACTCTCTTAAAATTTCAAGTAAATCGGTTCGGTAGAAACTGAGAAATCATGGGTATCAGATTCAAAAAGACAGTTCTGAGAAAAACGCGTTTAAAGTTTCAAGTAAAATTTTTGCAGTCTAAGTCATAATATTATATTTTTAACTTACATTTATTTAATCTGCCATTCCTGCTGCATACATCGGATGAATATAAAAGACACAGGTCACCTAGAGTTATTGTATTACAAAAGGGCTTACTAAGAAATATAGATTCAGGTAGTCGGAGAATCCATTATGTCTTTTGTTCGATTAGTTGCAGCCCAACCGGTTTGGATGCCAGCTCAGCAAAATACTTATTTCTCCGAAAATAATTTGAATTTTAAAAAATCCTCCCGTAGACATGTTCTTAAATAGTTAAACTATGAAAATATGAAAAAAAAAATCGATTTTTTTTTATTTCTAGACCAGAATACCCCCTTAATTGATACATCAGCCTTTTGATGAGGTGTGGAAAATCGAAGCTTGCATAGTAAGTGGTATCATTGACGACGAAAGACTGGTGTTCTTCGGAAACGTTGAAGAATCGCAGCGATGTTAGTGCCGTCCGGTTTGATGTGGTTTGGTCGCAAGTGACGATTCTTACGTCATCCCCTGCTATCTTCAATTTGTCGATGCATATTGTAACGAGAGTCGTGATCTGTTCTGCTTTCAGGACCGTACCCGGTAAGAAGTACGCAATCGGTTGACGCCAAGGATTCTTGGCATTGATGCTGTCCACACAAAATACGACGAGGTTCTTCACTCGAACATTGTCTCTACCAAGAGGTCCAAGGTCAGCCAGTCCTTCGATCATGTTCAGCATTTCTGAAAACTCTTCGTAACTTCCGATGCTCATCTCGTCCCATTTCAGACAACACAATCTCTCGTCCGCTGGTAGTTGCGCGAGCTTTTCGGCGAGTGATTGAAAAATGGAATCGACGAAACCACAGCGAAGATCGTATTCTGCTATCCAGCCTCTTACGGTGCTTTCACCCGGAAAGTTGCAGCCAGCTTTTCGGAGGCGCGAAAAACATGCAGCCGAGTGAAAGTACACTTGCTTCGCAAGATCTTTTTCATCGGGTGAATAGGGTGTGCGTGGTACATGCAATTGAAGTTTCACCATTGCCCTGGCTGCTGGTTTCAAGCACTTTTGTTCGTCCAAAAACGTATCGATCAAGAGACTCTGTAGAGTCTCGCGCCAAGTACATTCAAACGAACGGGCGGACTACCGAGTATCTTTACTGCTAGGGGATCGAGATAGCGCTGTATAGCCAACCGTTTTATCAAATATCTCCAAAATCATAAGCATTTCGGGAAATTTGGATGCACTTTCGCGATATGAATCGCGGACGAGCTTTAATTCAAGCGTAATTTCAATAACGTCAGTGATCGGATAGCTGAGGTATGATAATTCTCTGATTCTCTGATCACCGTTAGGCTTGTTTCACGATTAAGCACCATCGTCATCGTCGTACGGTAGCTATATGTCATCTAGAAACAAAACCTTTTCACATAAATGGTATAGAAGGGAAGCCGCGGCTCGCGTAATATTCCTGGCAAAGCTAGCTCCTGTCAAGTAGGAAAAAGGTTATAATTCCCGCACGCCTAGCAGGTGGCGTCAGCGTAGCCAGTACACTACGGTACACGTCTTATTTCTTACAGAGTTCGCCACCGCACAGCGACTCCTTTTCATTGGGCCCCAGAAAAATGGCGCGCTCATGGCTACCGTTCGAAAAGTTTTCTTACCCCGTTAAACCATAGATGTTGAGTAGTACATATATATGCGTCAGACATCTTACAACAATAGTACACCAAAGAAACCATAATTAATACTGCAATATTCTCCAACCACATACAAAAAGTTATGAGATCCCCCAAAAGGCACCTACGGTGCAAAAAACTCCGCCAAGTACACTTGGCGTGATCATAAGTGGCGTAGTTAGACACTACGCGATGAGCTGTAGGTTGGCGTAAAATATCCCTAGTCTAGGCAGCAAACAGGGGTTTGATTTTTCGCAAATATCTCAAGAACTGATTGAGATTTTCGAAATTTTAAAAAAGATTCGAAAAGAGGAGGAAATTTCCTCAAAAAAGTCTCGACTCCCGGAACTAGAGGACCATTATTTATAATCTTTCTAGAAGCGTGAAAATACGGCCGAAAACAGCTAGTCTGGCTTGCGCGCGTCACGCAATGAAACGGCCCACGAGCCAGACTAGCCGTTTTCGGCCGTGTTTTCACGCTTCTAGAAAGATTATAAATAATGGTCCTCTAGTTCCGGGAGTCGAGACTTTTTTGAGGACATTTCCTCCTCTTTTCGAATCTTTTTTAAAATTTCGAAAATCTCAATCAGTTCTCGAGATATTTGCGAAAAATCAAGCCCCCGTTTGCTGCCTAAACTAGGGATATTTTACGCCAACCTACAGCTCGTCGCGTAGTGTCTAACTATGTCAGTTATGATTAAGGTATGTGTACATTAAATGTGTGAAAAATTCATTAATAATAAGAAAAAAAGGATCCAAATCAATTATGGTGCCCACTGCCAAGTACATGTAACTTTTTATCGTGTAAAAATATAGAATTGGAAAGTGAATCAATGAGAATCAATCCGAAGAGTAAAAAAAAATAAAATAAAATCAATTAAGTAAAATTAAAAAAAAAATCGAAAAAACAAATTGGAGGTAGTGGGACTTGGCGGGCTTTTTCGAAAAAAAATCCAGAATTTTTGTATGGCGATATAACATTAGCCCGCCAAGAACCACGTACTCCAATTTGTTTTTTTTATTTCTTTTTTTAATTTTACTTATTTGATTCTATTTTATTTTTTTTTAATCTTTGAATTGATTCTCATTGATTTACCTTCCAATTCTATATTTTTACACGATGAAAAGTTACATGTACTTGGCAGTTGGCTCTTTAATTGATTTGGATCCTTTTTCTTTATTATTAATGAATTTTTCACACATTTAATGTACTTGGCGAAGTTTTTGCACCGTAGGTGCCTTTTGGGGGATTCGGGTTTCTGGAGCTCCTGGTTTCCCGGGTTTCGATATCCTTCCGTTACGGTAGTTTCGTTCTAGCCGTTGTAGCCTGTCACGAAGATTGCGTACTTTGCGTTGCAGTCCTGCATTCTGACGTTTCAGGACCAAGTTCTCCTTCACGAGATTTTGTACTCGTTTTGTTTTTCTCGTTTCGGGGCTGATTTTTTTCTTTTCGACTGCCGGTAGAATTTTACGTGGGACGTCAGGTTCCCCGTTGATCCATTCGTTTATCTCATCTTCGACGTCTTTTCCATCAAAGATGAGTTTTGTTGCGGCGCCGTAAGCTCATGGGATGTTCGCGTTGCATGGTAAATTCGTAACATCCTCAATTTCCATCATGGCTTCGGCAGTCGAATCGTGGGGGTTATCGTTCAAAGTTGGAGATGGTGTGGAGTCCATCTTTTCCAACTCGAGAACGACGTTGGTCGTAGTCCGGATTTCTCCCCAAGATTTCTGGACTTCAAGGTTTGCATTTTCGTCAAACCTTCTTTCCGTCGATGGTACAGGTACAGCGGTGCGTTTGAGTTTCTTATCCTGTCCTGCGATGAACGAGTCCGTTGTGAAATGCGACGAGCAGAGGCCACCTCGTCGTAAAGTCGAATCCTTCCATCTGTAGACTCGTTCGTTCGTTCGTTGCCTGGAAGGTAATGAAAGTTCTGCTACTAATCGAATAATAGGATAATTTCACTTAAACTGTCTAACAATATTTGAAATATCCACAATACTTGACATCGAATCATTTTTCAGTTATCAGACGTAACCTTGGGCATGACAAATTATTGAATAGGGTAAATTTACATGAAAATCAGGGTACTTCTAAGGAATGCAGCTGTGCATACTAAGAGATGACACCACCCTGAAATTTTCAAAAGTTTATTTCCATCATAGTCTAAGTTTCGGAAAAAATTTTAAGACTGTATCTATAATATTGAAAAAGATATGAATTTCTTCTACCACACGTGCAGCCGTTTTCAATGTTTTTGGAAGCTGCGTCAAAATTTGAAAGGTGTTTTTCTCAAAATTTCATTTTTCGTAGCTGTAGAATCATAACTCAACTGCATATATTCCGATTGACTCGAAATTTATCATAAATTTTTCCGAAAATCTACGGTGAGGTTGCATCTAACTTTACCCTACAAAATACTATCTTTTCATTCTTATTTTCGAGAAACCGTGTGTCCTGTAGAATTCCCACAAATGAGGGTCGGGGGAAAAAATGGCACGGCGCAGAGGCATGTATCTTCGTAGATTATTACTAATTTTAAATTCCAAAAATCAACAATTCAACAAATAATAGTGCTCAATGATCCGCGAAAAATAAATATAAATAGTATTTGCGAAACACCCGGTGATTTTCTGACCTACCCGGTGGTTATTTTGGGTTAAAATGTCTTACTGCTACTTTTGTTTTGCGTGGTGTTAGATATATTTCTGCGTTGATGTCGTTAATTATCCGCTTAATGATGTATGGACCCTTATAGTGATCGTCTAGTTCCATTCCTGTCACGTCTTTAAATTCTTTTATCGCATCTTCAGCCTCGATAGGTACGCAGCCGAGTGGTACAGTATCGCTATTTTGTGAGTTATCATTGTCTTTCGTATTATCTGCGATTTGTTTTCCAATCATTTCCTTCGCATATTCCATACCTTTTTGTACTTCGGTTATGCGTTCGTGATATTCCAGTGCTTGTGCAAGTTCTGCTTGCATTGATTGGAATGACTCGGCATAAGTATCGCACCCGTTGCGGAGCTCATCTACATCTCTCCATGGTTGAAAGAGTAGCAGCAAGGCGTAGAAATAACGTTCGGGTTGAATATTCACGTTATTTTTGTAGTGATTTATGAGGCATAGACGCTTACGCTTCTTTAGGTACAGCGACTTGCCCATCGTATAATATTCTACATCTTGACCTGTGGGCTCGACCTTAGTTATGTCGTACCATTGTACGAAATCGTAAAGGTTGGTGGCTTCCAATTCCTCTGGTCGTGCGGGATAATGCGTATCGACTAACGAATCACAAAATATTTCAGTGGAATCGGCCTCCAAGGCTTCGATTTCCTTACGAGATTTTACTTTCCTATTTCTGATTATGTTCACGTCAACCCACCTGATGGAAGTTTCCGGATCTGTGCCATACAAAGCGATTCCTAATAGAGTATCTGCGGCTTCAAGAGCTCCGCATTCTCTATGATTCAACATGCGCAAACCAAAATTCCATAGACGACTACACAGAGATTTCGTAGAATTTATGTCTTCGAAAGTCGTGTCTGAGTTGCTTTTTTCAGGCTGTGCAACGTATTTAGTGACATACCGATTCAGGAGTGTAGATTTTTCTCCGATGAACTGAATGTCCATGTTCCCTTCCCAGGCCGTAAGAATTGCCGGGTTGTAGTCGTTAATATAGGCTTCCTTTTCGGAGCGGGGCAAGTCGTACAATCTGCTTCTAGACTTTAGCGTCCGTCTACCAGCAATCGAAATGGCCACTTCTCGCATAACGGAATTATTCGTGATTGGTCGAGAAAACCCGAAACGACACACTTTTGCAAATTTGCCATTTTTGTTTGCTTTACTTCGCAAACAATAGGAATTATGTGTATGCCGTTGATGTGTATTAACACGGCGATAGAGGTTTGGTGAAACATCTTTTGATGGCATTCTGCAAGTAGCATATTTAAGAATGAAGCTTGCTACTTCTTGATTGGAAGACGTTCCAAGAATCGGAGCGTCTTTGATCCAGATCATTAAATGAAAATGCTGCGTTCCTCTACCTTGGTATTCTCGCCTCCAGAAGAAATGCGTTACTTCCCCAATAGGATTATCTGGAGAACAAATGAAATCGAGCATAGCCTTGAACTTATTTTCGATAAATCTGGATGCGGACACTGGATCAGAGGCCACCAACTGACTAGGTGACATCTTTGCGGCGGAGGAGCCACCGACTTCGCGTAAATATTCTGTCATATCCGACCACAACCATTCGCTTGGACTTAATGTGAGGAACCATGTCGCCGGTCCGTAATTATGTATCATGCAGGATACGTCGTTTCTTGGCCGACTCTAATATTGCTCCGTATTACGCAGTCTTGCAAATATAGAATTCAAATTTCCTTTCAACTCTTCCTTGAAAAGCTTACTCAAATAACTTGCTGCAGTAAATCGCTCCTTTGGATTAATGATATTTAATTTGTGATAAATATCACCGCTTAATTGTCTGTTGTTAGCATCGTTCAATAGATAGAAAGGGTATTGTTGATCGGTTCTGAATTGTGGATGCTTTGACATAAGTCTCGATTTGATAAATTCAAAATGAGTAAGACGTTTGGGTCTATCTTCATGTTGTCCGTTACAACCGTAAGGATATAAGTGCGGAAAACATTGCAAATCAAGTTCTTTTTCACGGTTATCTAATGGCACGTCGTGAATATTCAACATTTGATAGAGGCTGGTCGCCGTTTCGTTTTCTTTTTTTTCGTACATCGGATATATAGTAAACTGTTCGTACAGCGCATCCGATGCCGAAGCCTGAGTGAGTAATGCTGTACGCTCGTCAGCTTCTATTACATCGTGAATCTCGTTTCGTTCGACTAAAGGATCGTCTTCGTGATCAGAAACTGTTTCTGTACCGCGATTTTCTTGTATTTGGAATTCTACGTCTTTTATGTGAGCCAGCAGAAGATCGGCTGATGCTGGCAGCACGATCTTTGAATACTGGGGATTATTTGTTTTGAGCCAGACTAACGCTTTCCAGACTTTATTCATATCAACTAGTTGTTCCCAAACCAATTTTGATTTGGTTGGGATACCACGAACCAGGATGTAAAATTCGTGGTCGAGATTAATTGGATCCGTTTGACGGCAAACTTTTTTCAAAGTTTCTTCAAGGGAAAGGGGCAAATGAAATGTTCTGCCCTTAACTTTTTGCACCATCTCTCTATGGGGTACATTTTTTTTTGCAACGGTGCCCATTCGTTGAATAGTTTGGAATTCCTTGGCTCTTTGAATCAAAATTCGCTCGTAATCATTCGAGCACGATATAACTTTGGGTATCGACTCGGTAGCGAGTTTATTCAATATGCATTTCGGTTGCATAATGTCTTGACGAAGCTTTGGCAGACAATAATTGCAAACATAATCGCATTCGCTACCTTGGGCTGCGACGTGTCGCATCAAATCTGTCCATAATGTACCAGTCATAGGCTCCTGAATTTCTGGACGTTCGTGACTTCTCTTTGAAAACAAAGTTTTCCGCAGGATACACATACGTACCGCGGAGTATCCATGGATCGCTTTGTTAATGTTTTAAACGCAATCGGAAACTTGGATATTATATTTTCTTCGTTGAGATCCAATTCTTGTGCAACATTGCTTGCGATAGTATTAGCTTTGTGTCGGGTAAGTTCCGAGATTTATTTCAGTTTCTCTAGGTCGCCGTCATTTAGAGCTTTGTCTATAGAAAGTGTTTCCTCAAAACAGTTCATTGATTTGCATACTAACCGCTTTATGTACCGCACCGATGGGAAATGTGGTGCTAATACCTGGACGGTTAAGAAAATTGATCTGCAGATGGCGTCATCCATGTAACATACTTGTGAATGACCTAGCTCAACGTCTGTATGTTTTACAGTACAATCCAATCGCGGATTGAATTTATGAAAATTTTTCAACGTACACGTTGATATAATTTGCAGAAAGCTAACGTACTTATTCAGTTGATGAATATCTTTGGTTTTACACATGTTACCGCAGAGCCAACTTTTTTTCGAGCTTTTTACTTTTCTCTTTGTATCATCCAATGGCAAAATGTTCACTGCTTGTCCCGTTCGATTAATTATAATTGGATGTGACAATTGAACATACTTATATGCAGCTTCCGCAAAATAGGGTTCACCGAAGGCAATATGTTTTGATGAACCGCATAGAGCATCTATTTTATCCTGAATACTGTGATCGGGACATTGAGCAGCCTTTGTTGAAAAGATTTGCGCCTGCTTCTCAACAGTCTGTAATTTCTTTTTTAACGTAATGACGTTACATTCCCGCTCATGAAGACACCAGCTTATGATAGATTTCGCTTTCAATCTATTCTCAGTTTGGCATCGTTCATCGCTCATTTTTGACAAAATCTTTGCTACATATTTTTCTCTCGATTGTTTCACTGCTATGGTGTTTGCCGTACGGAAAACTCGATATTTTGTGAGGATTCGGCTAGCAGCATTTATTTTTTGCCTCACAATATCATTCCTCTTGGTTCTTATGTAATAAAATTTATTGTACTGCAATTTCAAATCACGACGGCGTAAATAATTTGCTCGCAGTCGCGCCCGTTCTCTTTCTATTCGGGTAGCATACCGCTTACGGAGCTGTTCGCGTGATTTTTCATGATTTAACGAATAACGTTCTCGCCTTCGAGCCCGCTGCCTTCTGTTATTGAAGAGGTATAGTTCTCGCTTTCGAGCTCGCTGCTTTTCGTTATTTAAATTATAACATTTTCTATTCCGTTCTCGACGTTTTTCAACGTCTGACACACGCTCATGAAGGATAATTTGTTCATGACAATCATGAGACCGATCGTCCACCACCGACAACATATTTTCGGATCTATCACTTTCGAGTGGTTCCGCTAGTGGCTTGTCTACGGATATTAAATATTTCTGGATTGATAACCGTAACTTGTCATCATCGTCATTAATATTATTTTTATTATTGTTGTTATCATTATTGGTATTATTATCAATAACATCAACATTATTACTCACATCATTGCGTAGTGGACGGGACATTGTCCGTGTCAGTGGAATAGGTCCGACCTGTGCTACCTCGTCTAACATGGTTTTCTTTTTATTAGGTTCCGAACATTCTTCCTCAACATATTCGCTAGGTACCTGACGTTTCTTCGAAAAACCAGTATTCTTCGACGCAATATTCTTTTTCTTGCTAACACGTGGAAAGTTTTCTATGATATTGCTTCCCAATGTTCTTAGCAAATGCGTTAGCATCAGAGGAATATCGTACCTTTCTTTCGATGGGTTATGACCATTAATGAGCGATATTGCGAATGCGACAGCGAAGACTCCACAGTCGGATCCGTTAGGTTGCTGTTGGACCTGAGGGAATTTGATACGTATGCTTTGAAACTGATAGAAAGGAGACAGTTTTTTCAAGTATGTCTCATGGTGCTCATGAAGAGTCTTCCTGTTTAACGAATCATATATGTGGAGTGATTTACCGTCGAAATAACTGCATACCCAGTGCCCGTCGGATCCTGTATTACCGCTGTGCAATATTTGCACATGCTTTTCGTTCGATGAAACCGGCTTAATTGTGTCCGGCATTTGAACTCGCCACGTTTCTTGGGGTAAGTATGACGAACATTTTTTGACGATATGACTAAAATGATCCATGTGCAGGTCAGTCAACCACCCACCTGATGTTATTATGTCTTCAGACGTAGCATCTAAATGCGGTGTAGGGCGAAACCCGCTCTTTCGATTTTTCAGAGATATCTTCTCACTATTTTTATTAATAGAAGAAACTTGTGTTGTGAGACAAGTCTTATCATTAACTACCTGATTGACATCACGATTAGAAACGGGAAGACCAGTTACCGATACCGATTCAGTCCGTTTGTCGGCTTCTTTTACTGATTGTTTTGAAACTTCAGCACGTCCTTTTTCTGCGCCATTTTGCGAATTTTTGCGCAGATTTTTATTTTGCCTAACCTCATTTGTCAAGCGATTGATTTCGCGTGGCATTTGAGGCTTGGGAGTAGAGATAACTTTGACTGCAATAGCGCTATTCATTCCGTCCACGCATGGGAACTGTTGAATTACATTATTTTTGAATATTTTCAATAAATGTGCCCGCATAAGGGTTGCATCGTATGTTACCTGATCAGGTTTTTTTCCATTCATAAGCGAAATAGCAAATGCAATCGCAAATACTCCGCAGTCAGACCCATTGGGCTGGCGCTGAACTGTAGGAAATTGTACAGTATTCTTGGAGAAATTGTAGAAGGGAAATAACGCCCTTAAGTAAGTTTCATGATCCTTGTGGAGCACCTTCGAATTCAGAGAATCATATATGAATATCGATTTTGTATCGTAGTGACTACAAACCCAGTGTTGCGCTCCGTGCATGCCACTGTGCAATATTTGCACGTGTTCGACGGTAGGTGATACAGGTTTTATTGTATCTGGCATCTGTACCCGCCACGTCTCCTGAGGTGCATATTCTGAAAATTCTTTCAGAAGCAATGAGAAATGATCTATATGATCATCATAAAGCCAATCGCCAGATTCGATGACATTCAATAACATGTCATTCACGACTGGTATCTGCAAACTGACCATGATTGCGAGTTGGCTAATCGTTTCAATAGTTTAAAGTCCTCTATCTCTTGGTATTGTGCGTAAAGCAGCAATGTGTTGTGCGTAAAGCAGCAACGTGTTGTTTGCAGAGCAACAACTGATCTGATTGCGTAAAGCAACAGATTGTGGCGCTTAGAGCAGCCTCTCTCGAAATCGTGAGATTTCTAGAGATCGAAATCGTGAGATTTCTGGAGTCGAAATCGTGTGATTTCTAGAGATAGAGGACGTCCTAACCTAACTAACCTATCTATCCTAACACACCTAATGATTAATGGACCCACACGACCTAGCCTAGCTATTCCCTTGCTAATGCAGATGCACTTGTCACAATTAAAAGCTTGTGGGTTATACCGTAATGACTGTAACTCTGAGAATTATTGAAACTTTATCAAGAACAACGGAATCTAAAAGTGCTCTCTACAACCTCAGCTACAAAATTAGATCTCTCATCGAGAGTATACCATGATACATTGAATTCCGATAGAGCGGGATGTAATACCTAACTGTATCTGCCATGAACCACTTACCATTGGTCGGGGACTAGGGAATTTACGCTCGGTGCACACTGCTGATTTCAAACAATATCGTTTCGTACAACCGCGTTCCGCTATGTTTGTCAACGCTGTCATCTACATTAAACACTTTCGGAAAATTCAAAAAATTCCGTAACCAGTACGAACAATGGAATTCTATTGAGAATTGAAGGAAAATAAGATAGGAAGAGTCGTTTCTTTGATAGCATTGTTTTCTGCTATTCTTGGTGTGATGGGCTCTTTTCCATTTCTCTTCACTTTTTGTTTAAGGTAAGCTACATTTGTTTTATAATATTACTATGTATTTATAATTATGATTATTATTCTTGTTATTATTATTATTATTACAGGGCCTGTCTCAAATCAACCATCAACGGATTTCGCGTGAGATTTGCTATTCTCAAACGAGCTGGCAAATTACAAACAGAGGAATGACATTACGACGTAGGCTGTGCAACCGATTCCATCTACGGAGGAGTTGCACCAAGAGAAGTCTCAATAGAACGTTGTAAGATAGGCAGACACTCAATGACAGTAATTCGTTTTTAATAAAAAAAAAATATGATACTGATAATGGTAATGTATGGACCCTTGTGAGCATTGCTTCATCCTTTTCCTTTTTCTTCTTCATTTGTTTTTCCGGACTATTCCGTAGATGTAATTGTTATTGGTCAGTACAGGACTTGAAGCAACTCAAATCAACTGTCGTTAGACTTTGAGTCTGCTTTGCGGTAGCAGAATGAGCATGAGAGAATGATATATCGATGCAGACTGTGTAGCTAACTCTATCCCGGTAGGTTTTAATTTTTGGCTGAATTCGCGGCAGTCTAAGGCTAAATGTCCACACAAACTTTTCTAGTTAATGAGTAGGAACAACGAGACTCATGTATTGAAATTTCTCGGCAGGCACTACAGCTGATTCGATCAGCCAAAGCTTCGTAAGTGAGTCAATAAGTGGGAACTTTATAACGTAAACAAACGCTGGGACAGCTAATTCTCTCACGAATTTCATACTTTCCGTTGAATTGTCTTCACCGTTTTCAGCGTAAAGCATCCGCGTATATGCTAATAATACATAATACATTGTTACGCATTGGTATCAGAGAAAGGCTCTTGCATGCCTGCAGTGGGTGCATTCCGAAATATACTTGAAGTACGGCAAGTTCGTGTCAGGCAGAGATAAATGGGTGATTCCGTTCTAACTGTGATATTCAATGTCCTGTATTGCTTGTTCTCGCAGGTCATTACTTAATAATCAATTAATGAAATTTTTGTGTTTATCGGATAATTATAAACATATTTTAACATTATTTTTATATAATATAACTTGCCACTTAGAGAAAACTTACAATATATCACTTAAATGTCAGTACCGTGTCATGTCCATTTCTAGAATTTACCTATAAATTGTTAATTTTTTTTGTCGCAATAAATGATTTAAACTAATTATCTCATAAATTCTAATGTTTATGATCAGACTGAACGAAATTGACACACTTTTTGTTTAATGTATTAAGTTCACATTGAATTCGCGTTCAATAACTTTTGTCTTCAAATTTTGAAGAATTTTTGAATTTGAATTTGTGTGACTCGAGCGTCATCTACATTGAGATTTATGAAAAGTCCAGTGAACCACCTTGAAAGTACGTCACCTGAGTAATATTTACAAACATTGAGTTGAAGAAATAGTGCTAAGAGTTTGTGTCATTTTAGAACTCAATTTTTAAAAAGGTATGTCATAAATTATCTTGTCAGTACCGTGGTATTGATAAACTTCAACAACTATTAATTTTTTCTGACCAAAATATTAAATTCTTGTACTTAATACCAGTCTAAATTTTAAAGTAAATGGATATGATCAAATACATAATCAAACAATTACAGTTGTTGTTGGAAGTGAAAATGTCAGTACCGTGTCTGTCAGTACCATGTAAGAAAAAAAGTAAAATTATTAAAAAAACTCACTAAGGTTGTAGGTAATATCTTCTAACTGAGAATAGCACTGAGGCAATATAGTAGCAACTGTGACATAATTTTATGTAATTTAATTCATTAAGTTGTTTTGATTGTTCGAATAAAAATCCATGCATACACTCTGCTATGGGAAAAATTGACTACTCCATAAATGATACAACCGAAAAAATGAACAAAAGGTTGGTAGCAAAAACAAAGAAATCGGATAATTCATCACCAAAATTACCTAAAAATTTAAAATGCCTTGAAAAAGATGTTGCTCAGGATAATTTAGACAAAAAAGAAACAATATCATTGCGAAGAAGTTCAAGCATTAAAAAAAACTGTGATGAAAACCAACAATTGTATACTAATTAATTTAATATTAATTAATTTATTCATTTTTATTAATTTATCAGTTTTATTAATTTATTCAATGTTAGTTAATTTAATTAATTAATTTTGTTTTTAGTAAATTTTATAAATTAGATTATAGTTGTTATAAATTATAAAGTTGATCGTTTTAATTTTTATTAATTATCATCAATGTGTTAAATAATTAATAAAAAAAGAGTTTGAAAATGTTGAAGCAGAATTTATAAACAAATTCAATAATTTTCTCAAAGAATTTCTACCGAATTTATCTTATGTCAGTACGGTGGATAAATGAGTCAGTACCGTGGAACGTAAAATTTGAAATTTGTTTCTCGTTCTCGACGCTTTGAAGTTGTAGTATAATCCTCTCAGATTTTTATTTTTACGGTAAAATAGATAAATAATATGCATAAAAAAATTGAAAAAGTTTAATTTCGAAATCTTGAAATTTTTAATAAAAAAAATCACAGAACGGAATCACCCAAATAGATAAGCAAATGAGCGGGTGGGAGAAGGGAACAAGGGAAACTCGTAGTACTTGCAGAATACTTCGGAATACACTCAATCTGAGGTCCCTAGGTAAAAACAAGACTGCAACTAGCCATCGGTGATGAACCGATGATTTTGAGGATCTTGCACCATTCGATTGAGCCACAGCCTAGATCAGCGAGTACATGTGTAGAGGAGCTCGTGTTTTATGGAGTGTCGGGAGAAAGACTGTCTTCTTTCAGGTAACATAGAAGGAAGCTCCGGATTTTTCGGCGTCAGTTTGTTCGAGGGTGCAGAAACTCTTGGTTGCGGAACAGGAGCCGATTCTTCCTTCGATATCGGTATGCTGGTAGGAGAGAAGATGGTGTTAGTCATTTCGGATTGGTACAATGGGTTGAGAGGGTGATAAACATCGTACTTGGGTCACAAGGAATCGTTGGTCTGGTGGCCAGAAATCGATTAAACTATCAAACTAAGATTCATCCGTAGGAAACTTACGTTTTATAAGGTCGTTTACCTTATATTTCCCTACAGCTCTCCTCTTCGAGTAGGTTTGCGTTTGGAAGAGGATTTTTAGTTAATAATGCGCCAGGAGAGAGACTGGTTTCTTTCAGGTGACGTGGAAGGAAGCTCCGGATTTATCAGCGTCGATTTGCTCGAAGGTGGTCTTTGGGAAGGGACTTTTGGTCTGTAGCAATGAAACAGGTTCTGATAAATTCTTCAATTTCAGTATGCTTCTGGGAAAAAGGAAGGCGTTAGTTATTATGATGTAGTCGATGATGAGAAGACGTGGAAATCTGATGGACTCACAAACAATTGCTGGATAGGTGGCCCAAGAGCTGCTGCATTCTTCGACATTGATATGATGGTAGGAAAAGATCAAACGGTAGTTGTGATGAATGAATGAATGTGGTAAGTACTAATAGAGGGCAAAGGTCGTAATTAGCTTACCGACAACTGTCAAATGGGTGGCCCAGATTCGATTCAACTGCGGCTGACGGCGCACTACACTGTGAGTAAACTTTCTTTGTCTTAGAAAGTCTTCCGCCGATTCGGTCATTTGGAACTTTTGTCAGCGGGTAGGATTGGAGAGGAGCTTTTTGTTCGTAACGTTTCGGGTGAAGAATTGAATTCTTTCATCAATTCACATGGAAAGAGCTGTAGCATTTGTTGATGTCAGTACACCTGTGGGAGTAGCATCCTCTGGATTGTCGAATTGGAACAGGAACTGCTGCATTCTTCGATATCGGTATGCTTGTGGTGGAAAGGAAAATGTTAATTGTGTTGATTCGAAACAGCAGGTACGTTAAAGGAGCATTGATGATGATTGACTTACAAACAACTCCGGGAGAGATAGGTTGGATCTTGTCAACTGCTACTTGTAACGACGAAACGCATCAGCGGGAGACCTCCATGTTGGCGAGTCTTTTTCCCTCTGATTCCGTTACAGGTCTTAAAGCCGAGTGGAATTGGAAACGAACTTTCAAATTTGTGGCGTGCCAGGAGGGAATGCATCCTTTCGTGAAATCCAGGTGGTAGTGTTGGATCGTTTGACTTTGGTTTACCTGTGGGAATAGGAACCCTCAATTTGTGTCATTGGAATGGAAACTGCTGTATTTTTCGATATCGGTATGTTTGTGGGACAGGGAAACATGTTGGTTGTTTTAATTCGATACAGTGGGTACGCTAGAGATGCAAAGTTTATGATTGACTCACACCCATGCTGTTCATTACTCACGTGATTGCTTCGCAGATTTGACAAACCTAAACACCCTGCATATTGTATTCACTACATCCATGTTGTGATTTGTTGAAAACTTTATTACGCAATAACTGCCGGTAGCTATTCCCGATGATTTGACGAGCTCTTCCCTCATAACCTCACAAGCGGACAACGAGTTGGCGAGTAAACATCCGATGTTTCAACTATCGATGGGGTAGAAAAACGTGTGCACTGTTCAGAGTTTTATCTACGATTATTTATGTTCATTCACGAAACTGAGAGAGCTGTCATAGGGGAATGTGACGTACAACCCACATTCCAGCAACGACATGCCCGCCACTGTTATGATGCTTCCGCCATGGACTTGCCATCGACGGATATCTTTCAATCCCTCACGCAGCCAGCGCAGCGAACGGTAGCCAATGAGAGCGCTGCTTTTCTGGGGCACAATGGCAAGGAATTGCTGTGCGGCGGCGAACTTGGTAAAGAATGAGACAGGCTACGCAAACGCCACCTGCTAGGCGGACGGGAATTATAATCTTTTTCCTATTTGACAGGAGCAGTCGACAGGAATATGACGCGAGCCGCGGCTTTCCTTCTATACCATTTATGTTGGAACGGTTTTGTTTTCAGATGACATATAGCTAGCGTAGTCTGTTGATCAGAGAATTAGAGAATTATCATACCCCAGCTCTCCGACCACTGACGTTATTGAAATTACGCTTAAATGACAGCTCGTCCGCGATTCATATCGCGAAAGTGCATCCAAATTTCCCGAAATGCTTATGATTTCGGAGATACTGGGTAGAACGGTTGGCCATACAGCGCTTTCTCGATCCCCTAGCAGTAAAGATATTCGGTAGTCCGCCCGTCCGTTCTTTTGAATGTACTTGGTGCGAGACTCTACCGAGTCTCTTGATAATGATGAATTAGGCGTGGGCGTCATATAAAGTCGAGCATTCCGCTCATAAAACTCGTATGATTTACGAAGATTGCTGCTAATAGAATAACAAATACATTTAAATATTCGATCTTTGAATCAAAAATCTGAAAGAAATCAGACTTAAACTACGCCGTATCTTCTTATTTAACATAAAATCGGAGATTGAAGTCGTTCGTTCGTGTAATTGTTATAAATAGGTAAAGAGACACGAGATGTCGATCACAAGAACGCGTGAAGCTGCAAAACGGGCGTGTGCTGATAATAACGAAAATAAAAAAGAAGACGGTGTATGTTGAAAGTAATTAGCAATTTTAGTAGGCCTGAACAGAGTAGCAGGGCGCGCGTAAAGCGCGGCTTGATACGTGAAAAAACGCGCGCCCCTGCGCTGTATAACAGGCAGCTCACAATTTATACAGGCATGTTGCGCTTCAGAGCGCGCCTAAGAGGGGTTTGTATTCGGATCATTTTTAAATTAGGATACCCATAAGCTGAATAGATAAATTCTCTTTTGTTCAGTAAAAGCGAATATTAAACATGTCCATTCACTCTATTGTTATGGATAACCATAAATATAGTTACAATCACGGTAGTGTGCAGCTACAAAAGTTGGCCTTTGGGTAGACTCAGATAAATTCGGATGAATTTAAAAAAAAAACATACGAATAACCTCAGGCTTCTGGCTCAATTTCGAGTAATTCCCTTACGTCCTCAAATTTTCTCATTCAATTAACCTACGATTTCTTGGCACTACACGGTTACTTTTATGTTTCCGTTGCTGTTTTACTTCCATGAATATGAAACTTCGCAATATACATGTCTATACCAGCAGGTATTCTATGAGAATTTGATTGATTCTTCATCACATGTAATTCTCGGACTCAAATTCCATAATGAAATGTTAAAAAAATCTATAAGGTTTTCATAAAGCGCCTGCTGGTATATATAGATAAAAAATTTGGCAAGGTTCACTTATTTGAAAATAACTGCAAAATATAACAACAATCCAAAAAATTGCATGTTATTTAAATGGGAAAATTTGAAGGTGATAGGAAACTGCTTGGATTCAACTTCGAAGCCTAAGTGTATACGGCCAGATGGAACGGTTTTCAATTCACATAATTTAGAGTCTACCCATAGGCCAACTTTTGTAGTTGCACACTACCGTGATTGTAACTATATTTATGGTTATCCATAACAATAGGACAATTATATAGGGTGCAACAATGACAATGGACATGTTTAATATTCGCTTTTACTGAACAAAAGAGAATAGTTGGTAATTTTCAGCTCAATGATTTCAAATATTGTGCCACAATTTTTAACGTATCCTGAGTCGTTGAAATAACGTGAACATAAGCTTACGTAACGTTGTTGTTGTTAAGGTCAGGTAAAATGGTTGTAAAACGGATAACTGTAAAAAACAAAAATTGTGACATATTTTCTGCAAGGTTTTTCAAAAGACTAGGAAACGTTGTTGAAATCCCAGAAAAAGTAAAACATAGGTCCATTTGCGTTCGTCAATACGAGTTCACGAACAGTCTAAAAATACAAATTTACATTAGCGTCTGCGCGTACTCTCCGTGCAGACAACAGACACAAGAAATTGGAGATTTTTACCAATTACTATCAATTGCATAAAGATCAGAAACCGAACTCTTCCGGTTAGTGTTATTTTATTACAATTCATTTCCTAACGTTTCACAGTTGCTCAATTCTTTGGATTCGTCATAAATATTGAGTTGATGAATTACATCTTAGATATAATATGATATGTTATTAGACTATAAAAAATCGTAACTCCTGAATCGTTGATGGAGACTTCATCTCATCCATAGTCCCAAACGCATCTTGTTTTGCATGATATACATTCGAAATTCGGAATGTCTTTTTTTATTGTTAGAGACATCGTTTTTATCTTCTCCGTTTTTTCCTTGCTTTCGTGAGATATTAAGAGGAATAGGGACCGTTGTTTATTTCTTGAAGTTGTATCGAAGAGGAATCTATCGCTTTTGTACTGTTGTAGTCTGGCATATATCAAAGGGTGCATGCTTCAAAATAACACGCAAAAAGTAGAATAAAATTTGTGGCATCAAGTCGGACCAGGGTTGAAAAAAAAGTTTGGAAAGAACCAAACGGGTAAGATCGGGAGGGCGATCAAGTTGACCTAGAAAACCTTATCAGAGCTTAAAGGTATTAGACACATACCAGAAAATTTTGAGATCCTGTTTTGCGTTCACTGAAATAAAAAATCAGGTAATAAAGGAGCTGCCTTAAGAAATATGGTGGTTCAAAGAAAGATCGTAAGATTGAGGAATTTTACATGTTTTTATAATCGTCGATGGAATAAAAATCCGACAGGGGTTACAATTACTTTGTACTTCATCTCCAATTTTATTCAACATAACGTTAACGTAGCGACGATGATTTCCGGCCATTTGATTAGACTGATGATTTATGGAATATGCAACAATGGGTGATATGGTTGTACTAATACTTATCGAATTGTGGACACCGGCTTGTGAAAGTGAGATCATATCAATTTACACGAAGAGAATTCGTACTTTTCAAAGCGTGAACTCCGTTTGTCAATTGCGAAAGCGGTTCTTTCATCTTTTCATCCCCCCAATAGGATTTGCACTCCTAAATAGTATCTATAGCAGAGTCATACCTCCGTTCATACCATCCAATATCATTTCTAATAGCAAAAAATTCTGTTTTGCCGACTTTAGCGTACGTGGAGTGGAACTCTGATTCTATGTGAGTTCTACGACGTCGGGTGGCGCTGAGCATCGTTTTAACTGAGTTCCACTCCGCTAGGCACCGCTCGAATCACCCACAAACAGTGACTACGTATGGTTCCTATGCCGGTCAGCAATCTCCCACCTCAGTATACTTGGCAGACCATTGCGTGGAATTCGAAAACGAATGACCCTAGTCATTTAGAAATGATTTGGACGAATTTTGGAAAATCATTTTCGTAGTTTGGAAAACGACAGATGAATAATAATTGAAAGAAATTGATGAGGCGTTAAGTTGGCAGACATATTCACTAGTCTTTTTTTTTTTTTTTTTATATTGACTCTTAACGATTTGGAAAATCGATTCGAGAATATTTTAATAATTGGAAAATATTTTTTCCAATCATTTATTAATATTTATCGCCACATGGCCTCTGGGGATGATGCCTACACCCCCACCCTTCCGTTCCCGCGCCAAGGGTAAAGGGTGTTTGTCACTGATCTGTATCAGTGGTGTTTGTATAGAGATGCAGTGGTCTCTACTGCACGAGTTTACAAAACCGAAAGTACTCGGTAAGTTCGTTTGAAACGCAAAAAAAAAATATATTTTTCAAGATAATTTTTGTTTTTTTTTCAGGACGAGGAGAGACTGTTCATGGACGAAGAATAACATCTGGCGGGAAAGATTCGACGCAGTAGGAAAGGTGAGAGACACAATTGGTAATCTCGATGAATTTTAGGAGGAAAAAAACACATCTCTCAATTATAATTTGATTTGTATTTTCAGAATGAGGAAGGACTGGCAATGGACGAAGAGCAACATCTGAAGGGGAAGAATCGACAAAGTACGTAACGGTAAGAGACACAATTGGTAATCTCGATAAATTTTAGGAAGAAAAAAAACACATCTCTCAATTATAATTTGTTTTGTATTTTCACAATGAGAAAAGACTGGCAGTGTGTGAAGAGCAACGTCTACTGGAGGAGAGACTACAAAAATTCGAAAAAAGAGCAACAGATTGAATTGGTAAGTTAAATCAAAACGCAGAAAATTATCATATTCTTTATAATAATTATTTATTTTCTAGGACGAGGAAAGGCTTGCAGTAGACGAAGAGAAAGATCAACATAATATTTCATCGTGTTCTGAGTGTTCGAATACATTTATCAAAAGGCTCGCATAATATGGGAAAACTTGATGGTACACTGACATCTACTTTTTACTTCTCCATTGTATTCGAATTACAATTGCACAAAAAAGATTTGTACATAAATCATCAAAATTAACTATATTTCAACATAAACTCAATGCAAAATATAACAACATAATATGAATAAGAGTTTTTCTTCTTCGTCTACACTTTGACTAGGCTGTACAATGACTTTAATTTCTATTCAGGAACTATTGAAGATGCTCTGATCGTTTTCCAGGCGGTCAGAGCATTTTCAATGATTTCTCAAAAATGATAACCGAAAGCGTCAGAATCAAATGCAATGTAAAATCCAAAAAAAATTGCATGGTTCAAGGTAATATTTTAAATATTTGATTGTTATGCATTTTATTTTCACATAAAATGCCTGTTTAACACAATCCTGAATGATCGGCAACATAAGCTGAAACAGAAATATAAAATGCTTTCTCAATTTTAATTTGAGTTAGGGAACAATTTCAATCTTGTGCTTAAATTTTATCATCTTACCAATTATACTACCTCATGTGAACTGGTTTTCTAGCGTCAGTTAGACCAATGCAAATTTGTGCTTTGTCTATATTGAGCGTCGCACTTTCTATCTTTCAATGTCATCTAAAAACAGATGAAAAAATCAGTCAAGCAACAAATCATTATATTATATTTACCACGTGAGATTGTTAATAAAACTTCAATGTATTAAGACTATAGATAATAAGATTAATGAATAATTTGTATTTATTAAAATTCATCTGTTCAAAAGAATTAATTCGCTCATTCAAGGACATAAATTGCAACATGAGGTTTCACCACGGTAGTCTCCTTCGCACATTCAATTTTATCTTTCAAATCATTGCAGCATATCCACGATCCTGAGGCTCGCATACAATAGGCGATATAATGTCTAGAGTGGTGATGGATTATACCGGCTAGTCTGTAATTCGAAATTACCAATAACAAAAGACCAAATATTCTAATTCTGTTTTCGAAAATTCGAGTAATTCATAAGTAATCTGAACGCACCGATATTGTTTGCCCAACTTCAGGGTGATGGGAAAATCCTTTAGACAGCATTTCATTGTATTTGCCATGTCAGAAGACTCTCTCACATCGAGTTCTATACACACATGGATGTTTAATACATTTTCCTCTTTGATGAGTCCAGAGCATCCTGTCCGCCGACATTTTATAATAAAAATATGAGCGTCATAGAGAACAGCTTTTTGCAATTCTTGATATCCTTTTGTTCTTATATTTTTCTCGTTAATTGAAAGAAATTATACTCCCTCTGTTCCGCTTTCAGTACAGTTTACATTACTACACTGGTAAGTTCTATATCGTGTAGGTTCATTACTGAAAAATTTTTTCCAGATACGTGTGATGAAATCCTCTGCATCCATTTCATAGGGAGACAAAGACGTTGAGTTGTTAGCCTTCTTGATTGCATAAAATCCATTTAGAATCTTTAAACGTTCATAACGAATTTGGGCAGTAGGTCCATTTTTCACAAAATTGGCAACAAACTGGTAAGTATTATTGTTTGAATTTTCCATGAATGTATGATACGTAGGATTATCTAGCGCACTGAATTGTATAATTTGAACAAAGGCATCAAAGCCACAAGTATTTTTCACAAAAACTTTAATATCAGTGTACTGCAATTTCTTTTTTTCACATTCTGCTAAATCAAAATTCCATGGAAACTGAGAATATTTGATTCTTATTACATTGCTGATCAGTCCATTTGGTAACAGAAATCCTTGTCTTCGTGATGATTTTCTTTCATTTAATATTTTGATTTCCGGAAGGGGTTGAAAGTAAAATCCTCCGATCTTTTTAGCTTTTAGATTGTGTTCAATTTTTGTTTTCACTGATACTTTTTGTTTTCCATTATTGTGAGCTTGTTGATCGCATTTGCCACTTAGTGAATATGAATCAAGAGAATGTATGTCATGATTAAGATGCTTTTGTTTATCATAATTTTCTTCAATTTTTGTTACAACGAATTCAGCAGTAGTTTTCATTTTATTAAATATAATACTTTGTGTATGTTTTGTAAAATTTTCTGTTGTTTTCGAATGGTTTTTTGGAAGTTTTTGATTTTTTTTTGTATCATGTTCGTTGTTTGAATTATCAATAGTTTTAAATATGTTCTCATCACTTATCAGCATGGTATAGGAATGATCGCCCAATGGTGTACTTGTATATCCTGGATGTGAGTAAAATGCATTGTATGATTGTGATTTAGGAGTTTTTGATTCTTCAAAGTTCAAGTTTGTATTTTTTTCTGAATCGTTGACAGGAATATCAAGAGGGTTCACTTCACAATATTGAAGTTCATTTTCTATTACTGGACAGTCTACTATCTCATTCACTTTTGAGGTGAGATCGTCATCAACGAAGTTAGTTTTCTGTTCCTCGTAATCAAAAATCTGTGTAAAAATAAATGGGGTTTCCTGGATTGGAGATTGTTTTTTTGGTACAGTACAATTGTTTTTCATTATCGATTTATCATTGGAGCTCTCATTCTCAATAATGAAAACTTGTTCATTCTTAAGTCCCTTCCATTTTTCATATGCCAATAAGTCAGAATCATTGGTTAAGTGGAGTCTTTTTGGTGAAGGTTCAGGGCTACATTTCTCATCTATATTTTCTGAAGCACTTTTATCTTGCTGATGTGAGGCTGATAAGATTTTTTTTTTATGATTAAAATGTTTCAATTTTGCAGCAAGGAGATTGCTGCCACTTTTTAGACTTTCCAAATGTTCAATCACAAATCGAGGTACTGAACATGGTAAATGTGTAAATTCAAAAATCCGTGCTCGCATTTGTGCAAAATAACCCTCTTGATATGCAGATGAAGCATGCTTTCTCGCACCAGGAATCGCTGCACTAGTCCATAATGGGAACTCTTTGGCGATGCGCTCCAATTCTCTGATAAAATCTGGTAAGTAGAAAGCATTGACAGATACCTCTGACGCTTCAGGGTGAGGCTTCTTCAAACGATGGAGACACATCGCCTTTTATTTCTTGGTAAGATGTTATAGAAGCTTCGAGGTTTGCAATAGTTGCTTTTCGAACACTCATAAATTGTTCCAGTTCTTTTCGAGCGTCCAAAACTGTCATTTCGATCATAGATGATGAAACCCGACTGTGTTCATAAGGCTGCAGTGCAACAATACAGGTAAGTAGAAATATCTGTTGAAATTCTTGTATGCTTTCAGTGTCTACCATCAACGCGACACATCGAATAAAGAAATTCTTTATGTACGGGTGGTCTTTGTGTATCAGACACTTCCATTTTGACACAAGAGACATAAGATGAGCAACATCTATTCGAATAAGAGTTGTTGCTGGTCGAGGTTTCTCTTTTTGCTTAGCTACAGCCCATAAAAAATAAGTGTCAACATAATCTTTCAAATTCATATTATTAAATGTCAAGCAACAGCACATTGGTATGGCACGTTCGTAGTCTGAAACTGCCTCACCTGGAGCTGGGGCACCAAGCCGCACCCAGAATTTGAGCCAATTTTCAATAAATTCTTGTGTATGAATTTCTGTCACCATTTGGTAAACGCAAATCGTTTTCCCTTCGAAGTTGATGGTCACGGTATATAAAAATATATGACCAGTCATCTTTTCTGGACAAATTTCAAATTTTCTGATCACTCGACCTGTAGCGTCAATGGAGATTTGCGATGATCTTTTCAAGACTCGGACGTATTCTTTAAAGATATGTAATTGTTGCTGGGTACAGTACCAGACATAGAAACTAATGCTTCCTACGTTGTGTATATTATTTAAGTAACGAGGATCCGTGGTCATCTTTTGAAAACATTTTATCACATCCAATTTTTCTTTAGGTTTTAAACCTGCCTTTTCTTTATTTATTTCCATTTTGATTTGTCTGTAAATACGATTATCATGGATAAAATGTGGAATATCCTCTCCAAACTCCATATTATTTCCTAACAATTCCTGCTGATAGTTGGCAGCACTTTGTTTTTGTAATTTTGATCCTACTTCCTTGCGTTCGGCACCATTAAGAGGACGTTTCACTTCTTTGTGATACTCTTGACGAGTATCTCGAGTTTTGATCATAAGTCTTAATCCCTGGTCAGTGGGTTTCTCATTTGCTACACCGATCATGATATTTTTGCAGTCTTCAGTGTCTTTGCAATATGCCAAAAATTTTAAGAAATGTTCGTTTTTCTGAGAATTGATACCAGCACATACGTAAGACCATTTTGCTAAAAATGCACATTTGAAATTGTACCGCTTCCAAAACGCTTTAGTGATAACTGCTGCCCAAGTTTTTTTTTTCAATCGCATTTTGCGTTTATTTGTGGTGACATCTGGTTTAATTACAGTCCAGTCTTTGTTGGAAATTAACAGGTCAAACGATTCTAGTTGTTGATTATCGTGTGGACTTTCAGGGATATAATCATTATCATCTGAATCACAACTCTCTTCCGTATCTGATTCTGAGACTTTGTCAATTAGATGAGGCTTCGATTTTGGAGATATTATGATACCTTGGTTTTGTCGAGCTGCTGTAAGATCACGTCGTTTATCGGTTCTGACGTGAGTATACACAGAACGAGCTATCCACCTTCCATCCAGATCTCGACTCATTTGTGTCCATAATTTATCTCCTAATGGTGGAAAATCGTTTGTTGTGAAACGATTGATGTATTTCTCAATTAATTTGATAATTTCCTCCTATCTCACATTCGGTTTTCGACCAACTTTCGTATCACACTCCTGAAAATGGCAAAACAAAAAAATTATAACATTTATAAAACTTGAAAAAAAAAATTTTATATCAGCATCATCAGTCTTTGATTTATTCACTCGAATTTTAGCGAGATAATATTTGGTTATGTGCCAATTGTTTCTGAAGAGAGATAAATTAGGTGTGGTGGGAGGAAACATGAACCGTTAAGCCTTTTTTTTGGGTCCCATGCCTTCACCTCACACACGTACTTCAAATAAATAAATGCGATATCTAGAATAAATGTAAAGATCTACAATTCTTTTTATTTTGTCTTTCTCTCTTACAACAAACTTCGGAAAGACCGCAATCGTCTTTTGTTTTTCTCTCTTACGACAAACTTCCGAAAGACTGCAATCGTCTTTTATTTTTCGACTCGGAAAATTTATAATCATTTGACAGGGAGACGAATTTGCAAGGAAAATAGCGCGTAATTTGAAATGTACTTTTTTCTTACTCAAGTTCTTCACAGTTTTAGCCCTCACAGTCTTTTCATAGAGAAGTAAATTCTAAGAGAATAATTTGCATAAAGGTTTAAATTCAAATAATCGAAGTATAGGAAAAAAAAGTGTTGCGTAAGGTTAAGTTTTACTGCAACTGTAATTGAAATGGACAAGGGAGTGACTCTTATTATTTGCGTAAAAAAATATGTTTTTCTGTTTCGTAAGGGCTCAAATAATGGTAACAATTGTATAAAGAAATTTTTAATTTTGTTTCATTTGGTAAAACGATTACCCCGCATCAAATTGGCGGTTGCATTATTCCGTTTTATACTAATTTTTCCATTGTTACTTTGTTGAATACTTTGACCTAAAATTTATTCATTCGATATTATGTAATCAATACATCGCTAACGAACTATACCAAGAGCTTAGGATCGGAGGGTGTAACCCACAGAAGCCTATGGGTATTGACATAAGGGCGTATCTTACAAAAGTGGGTAAGCCACAGCTTATAAACGCCACTAGCTTCGCTGACCTTTTGTGTGAACGCTGTTCTGCACTACTGCTACACGCCACACCACCGCTGCCACTAGACTGCACTACCACTGCACAAAAGCCGGTTGTGAATGATACTTTAGATTTTCGAAATGATCAGTTGATATTAAATTTAAATGGAAATGTAACCAGATTTAATGTTGAATGGAACATGACAATGATTCAATGTTTCATCAAAGGATATTGTACCAACAGAACTGTCCATTCATTTAAGGCGTTTGATGCAGTGTTAATATGCTGGACTGAGCACATTATACTACTAGTATCGCTGTTACCACTGTTGCTCAGTAAATTAGGTGCTCGGATGAGGTGACTGGATGAAATTGAAGTGGCTGTTGTCAAAACTCGAGCTGCCAACCAAGACATAATTGCTGCTTTTGAAACATCATTCCATTAGTTACTTAGTCGTCAATAATTCAAATTCTGAGGTTACTGATCATACTGATGTCCTTTGGATACAAGAAAGGCCCTGCAGACAGAAAAATGTGGATTTGTACCAACTTGAATTATTGACTGTTTTATGACTCACAAAAAAAAAAGATGCAGCTCTCTAAAACACAGAATATAATTCGAAATTATTCTGTTTCAAATGATTAGTAGTGTAGTATAAATCTGCATGCGTGTGTGAGATTGTGAGTCAATTAGATACTGAATGCAATCTTAAATTTATGTAATTAAAAATTCTAATCCTTCCAATGTGTAATTTAATCTGACATGTGCATTGCAAACAAATTATTTCACCTACCATCTTACTTGTATCTTGTAGTTTTTTCATACATGCCGCTTGTACTTTTTTTTTTTTTGTTTCTTGTCTACGAGATACTGCTCTTGATCCACTGCTACTCTCTCTTTGTCCTGCGAAAAAGACGATTGTCATGTGAAATATGATGCGTGTCTGAATTTCAACTGAACTTACCAATTTCTTTTGTACTATCACAATTTTTCTGTCGCCGTTTTTCATGGTCATTTGAAGGCCGACTTCGTGAAGTCCTCGCCATAATCCTTCTATACATTGCACTGATTTGTGTCTACAATTTATTGGATTTTACCCTTGTGTGGTAAAAAGAGCAACAATCTATTCCGTTTACTTTCTAGTTCACGAATAAAATTATAAATTGAAGTAAGTAGTGAATAATTTTTTCGAATAAATCAAATTTTTGTGGGCCAAATCGTATTACCTGCCAGTGGACAGGCGTTATTGTCATGGCGGACAGCGTAGTGCGCTTGAACATTGCGAAGGGGAAAGGGGAACGAAAGGGTGGGGATGTAGTTCAGGGACGGCATCATCCCCAGAGGCCATGTGGTGATAATTATTAATAAATGATTGGAAAAAGTATTTTCCAAATATTAAAATATTCTCGAATCGATTTTCCAAATCGTTAAGAGTCAATATAAAAAAAAAAAAAAAACTAGTGAATATGTCTGCCAACTCAACGCCTCATCAATTTCTTTCAATTATTATTCATCTGTCGTTTTCCAAACTAAGAAAATGATTTTCCAAATTCGTCCAAATGATTTCCAAATGACTAGGGACATTCGTTTTCGAATTCCACGGAATGGTCTGCCAAGTATACTGAGGTCAATCTCCCCTCTAATCTCTGTTTGCACCTACAGAATTGCTCGTAGCGACACTTGTCGTTGACTGTGGTTAACGATATCGTTAGCTAACGAAAGTAGTGTACAGAATCACCATCACGTACTGAGCCGACAACCCCCCGCTCTTGCAACTTTTTTGATCAGGAATCGTTTGTAATTCGTTTGTAAGCGATTGTGAGTCAATAATAGACGTTTGTAAGTAATTAGTTTGATTGTAATTCGTGAAATAAAAGTCAGCATGTAGTTAGCCGACCAGATTATTTCCAATGTTTTTTTTCGAAAAGTAAGACGTGCAATCGGAAGGAAATCGTTTGTAAGTAACGAATTTGTTGATTTCGAGTTTTGTAACTCGAAAATTATTCAGTAATTGAGAGAATCAGTAATCTCGAAAATGATGGCGCACCTTACACGCGCATGCGTTGCATAGATACTACCGTGAATGTACGCCACATATCTAACTTGTATTTTATTCAGACACCGTTTGTAATTCGTTTGTAAGTTATCAGGAGTCAATGAGCAAAGGTTTGTACGTAATTTTTAGTCAATCACAAATGTTTGTAAGTCATTAGTTCGATTATAATTCGTAGAATATAAATCAGTATGGCCCGTATTCAGCACTCGCTTCTAGCTAAAGGCGTTGGTCACTCTTAGCTGAAGGTCTCTAGAGCTTTTAAGCGGAATCGGTATTCTGTTCCTGCCTCTAAGCCGCCTTTAGCTAGAAGCGGTCGCCTAGGGAGATATAATCGACAAAGTCGCATTTTGTGCCGAAACGATGCCAGAGATCTCTGTTGTCGGCGGCTCGACCTTCGCGCACTGGCGCGAGTTCACCGATTTCGAATAAGTATACACAGACCGGATCCGTTCGTGGTAGCAGTCCACAGAGATTTCCGATAAAGGCAACTCATGATTCGAGTACACTGTTTTCCAATTTATTTGAGATACATTTGACACCGCTTTCGCATTATTGTATGATTGACTTTCTTTTTATTTCATTTGAACTTGCATCAGGAGTTGCTCATATCAGTCCTATGGGTGGCCCCCGTGGTAAATATATATATATATATATAGGTATGTATTTGCAAAAAGAATTTCAATGTGATACGAAACTCAAACGCGAGACATATTTGAGCGATCGACGCAGTAAGAAGCAACGTAAGTGAACAATAATTCAATTAAATGATATTATGGGTACATTTAAACAATATTTGACCTGATATTAATACTTCTAGATGCCAAAGGGAAAGAGACAAGAAAATTTCAGTCTCACAGAAAAAATATAGATCATAAACTTTGTGAGGGAACACCGCGACATGATCGAAAATGAAAGTAGTGACGCGAGGGTACAACAGGAGAAACAGGCGAAGTGGCAGCTCCTGTCCAGAGAACTCGCAGCCACCGGTATCGACAGGAGCTGGACGTCCCTCAGGGAGGCTTATCAGCGTTGGAAATTGGCTGCCAAGAAAAACATTTCCGCCTGCAAGAGATCGCTCAAGGCGACAGGTGGTGGTGGAGCCCAACCAGAGCCAAGCCCGCTCGACTATGAGATCGAAGCCATCACTCCTGATGACTTCGCTGAGGATGAGAGCACCTTCGACTCGGACCATCTGGTATGTGTGGATTACGACCTGCGATCAGATAGTTCAATAATCGTTAACCTCCACAATCGATTAAGTAATTATGTTCGTTTACTCACATCAGAGAAGAGCCGCAGCAGCCTCCAGCGAAGTCGAGGTCCATCCGCCGGAAGGTTCCATCACGTACGTCCTCGACGAGCGCTCCGGGTAAGCGGTAACTTTAGTGCCAAGTACTCTACAAAAATGGATGAACTAAACTTCATCATAATGTTTTTTCCAACCGATAGTGAATTGATTCCCGAACCACAACCATCTACATCAGGTTCAGCCGTCTGCAGTTCGAAGCAAGGCAAGAGGCTGTCCCAAACTCCACCCGAGGGACAGCCTCCTTCGAAAAAAAGCAAAGGCCTAAGTGCCTACGAAGAGGCCTTGTTAGAACTGCAGACGAGAAAGTTCGCGGAATCTCACCGTGAGCACGAGGTCAGGATGGAGATCCTCCGGCAGGAACTCAGGAAGGCGGAGCTGGAGGCAGAGTACTGGCGACTAAAGGTGGAACAACTGAAGCGAAGTCGTCAGGAGTGATGGCTTCGATCTCCTAGTCAGGTGTGCCGAATTCTGGATGGCCTGCACCGCCACCTGTCGCCTTGAGCGATCTCTGGTAGGCGGAAATCTTTTTCTGGGCGGCCAATTTCCAGCGCCGACAGCTCTCTTTGAAGGATGTCCAGATCCTGTCGATACCGGTGGCTCCGAGTTCTCTGGACAGGGGCTGCCACTTCACCTGTGTCTCCTGTTGTACCCTCGTGTCACTGCTTTTATTTTCTATAACGTCGCGGTGTTCCCTCACCAAGTTTATGATGTATATTTTTTCTGTGAGACTGAAATTTTCTTGCAAAATGTAAAATAATAGCAAATAGAATATATTTTTATACAGCAACTGTGTTTATTTGTAACCCTCTGACGCAGGAAAAAACCTGAAAGTGGTGCAGGTAAATGATTGCAAGAGCTGAAGAAGTTAAGTGCATGCTTAAGAATGACATATAAGGCACGGGAGATGGAAGTGCAAAGAATTTACAAGTTGTTACATGAAAGTTCAAATTTATTTGCATAACATATTTTGATTAACATTGCAATGCAAAACATATCATAAAAATAAAAGATTATATAAATTTGCAATAGAAAAATATAATTTGCAACAAAAATAAACGAATATGTAAGCTTGTAATAAAAGAAAAGAACATGTAAATTTGCTATTGAAATTTTAGCGAAGCGTTGCAAATGCGAGCTCGAAACCTACTGCTTTGAGAGAGACTGGATTCGTTCGACGTTTACGCATAACGTACGTTTCGCAATAGGCTCCTCGCTCGGTTCAGGCATTGGCTTCAGCTAATGAGCTTTATGAATGAACCGAAGCATATGCTTGTACTGATACTTTTGTTTAGTCGTTACGAACACGCAGAAGTATCAGCACAAGCACATGCTTTAGTCCATTCATGCGACCCAATATTCCCGCCGGGTCAGGTGAAATGGCGCTGCACGAAGGTCCTGCGAAAAACACTGCCCGTTCCCGGTTGCCTCTGATGGACAGGCTCTACCTCTTCAACATCCACGGCGGGGTCATCGCCATATTCATCGTCTGAATCGGTGTCTAGAATATTGAAATTCATTTATGTAAAATCAAAAATATCACATTAGTCGTACATTGGCTTTCAATCTGAATTTGCTCGAAAATTGGAAATCGATACTTTTAACGTGTAAACATATTGGAAACGGTTAGAATTTTTTTTGAAGAACTATGAGACTCTTGAAGATATTTTTCGTACGCATGCATCCCATGTCCCTACCATATCTGTAATCTTCGCCGTGAATTTTTCTGATGTTGAAGAGAACCGCCATAGCCACAATGGCGGCTTTCGCAGTGGGTAGTGAGATCAGCAGACCATTCTTCAGCGCCTTAAATATCCCCTTCCACTCTCCGAAGCAGCGCTCCACAGTGACACGCGTCCGTTCATGCGCGCTGTTGTAATCTTCCTGCGGACGAGTTTGCGGATCAAGGATCGGTCTTAGTAAATAAATTTTGCACGGGTATCCGGAGTCCCCAAGTAAAATACCCTTGATCCTTGATGCCTGTACCAACAATGATCAACATCTACACCTTGGTACTACGGGTATTCGAATACCAGCCCATGTCGTACCTCATGGATATGATTTTCTAGAGCAGTTGAATGTCCTACTCACCTCTAACTCGTCTTTCAGACTGCATGCGTCCCATATTCGGGCGTCGTGGGCACTGCCTCGCCATTTGGCGACTATGTCCAGTATTTGTCGCCGCGCGCCGCAAACTACCTGAACAATCAAAGAATGAATACATGAACCCTTCCGGTTCATGTACAACACAGCCTGTTCTCCGCTAGGGCATTTTATCGGTATATGTGTACAATCGACACACCCGACCACTTGCGGAAAACGGGCTATGCGGTAAAAGTCCGTCATCAGGGTTTCTACTCTTTGTGGAAAAGAAATAAAACGAGGTAGAAGCGACGCGATTTCTTCTGAAACTCTGGCGACAATGCTGGACACAGACGACTGCGAGATGCCATGTACGTCACCTGCAACACAGACAGTTGTTTTGACACATTCAGCACACGCGAATCACTACCAGCGGTGACAGAACAGAGATGACACGCACCTGCCTCGATTTGGTAGCAGCCTTTTGCGTAAAAGCGCAATGCCACCACTACCTGTAAAGAGGGGAAGATGTTCAACTCCTGAACCGACCGCGGAGCTAACCTGTCTCCGACCAGGCGTATTACGAACCGTACGCTTTCTTTCGTTAAACGGTACCTGAATTTCCGAAGAAATCGCGTCGGTTCTGCATCATTTTATTTATTTTCTACAAAGAGTAGAAACGCTGATGACGGAATTTTACGGCATAGCCCGTTTTCCCCAAGTGGTCGGGTGTGTCGATTGTACGCCCGGCGAGATCGAAGTTGACCCTCCTCGCGGCCACGCGATTTGGGCTGACTCGAAGCAGTTTCGGTCGCCGGCGACGAGCTGCTTTGCAGGCTCGCCGTGATGGCTAAGTCGTCTGCTCGCTGCGTTCAACCGTTTCACAGCTCTGAATTCGTTAATGCTTTCGATCGGCGATGCAATGACTGCAACGGTTACTTTTTATTTACAGTACCGAGAGAAGTCATTTCGAAGAACAATACGAGTTGTTTTTTTTCCCCTGGAACATGAAAAGTGCTCAATACGAGCTATCTCTTCTTCTGGGATATTAGGAATAATACGGGAAAAACATTGGGCACCATCGGAGAAATAACCTCGAAAAATTTCACGCTGAAATGTTCGATACATTGCATGTGATTTTTATCACATGCAAAAATGAAACTTTTCTCGTGGATTATTGACATATTGTAGATGAATGCCAGGAGTTTGGATAAATCAAACGAGAGCGATCCTAAACATCCTAGCAAACACATTAATCCACAAATCATACTTGTAAAATCGTTTGCAATATGTAACTGTTACATTGCAAAAACTATAATTATTCGTTAGGTGAATAATATATGTGCGTGAGATAGCACTGTTCACATGAGAGTTACATGCGATTTTTTCTCCGTGGATTATATGAGCGAGACGTAATGAAAGTGATATGGAGTATTCATTGATTTTGGTGCATAGCAATCACATAAGGTGGCACTGCAAATGAATCGATCACACTGCAATTTTAAGATCAACTCTACACCACGGCCTACGTAAATGCGATTTTCACAAGTTACATAAATGTCATGTCACACAACTATATAAGTGATCATAAACAGTAAAATATTTACGTATCACTGTCGTAAGAGGTACACGAAACAATTAATTAATTTATAATATTTATCATTTACCCAGCTATAATTGAGTAAACATCGTAATGAAGTCATAGTTGTACGGGGATTCAACTCCACCTAACCTTACTTGAATCGTGTTAAGAAATATTTTAATGAATCAGTGCAGTGTATTAAATATTTCTGGAGAATACAGCGCACGTCGGCCATAAAAAAACAGAAGATATCATCTGTGCAGAATGCTTCGCGAGTGAGTTAACGATTCTTCTTTAAATTTTTTTTGTTATACGAACAATATATATGTATACGTCCTGGTGGATTAAGTCATGCAATTCAGGGTACTTGCATACATTTGCATGGCAAAGTTGATTCGGAGTTGTTTCTCGGCACGAAACCATAGGGCTTTTCGTCAAAATCAACTTTACCAGGCGTACATCCGGTGAAAACATGTTTTCGTACTCGCTGGTGCCCTGAAATCCCTTGCTACGTATGACATTATCTGAAGATGTACTACCCCGCAGTGTTCAGCGATTACTTTCTCTTCTCTCCGCAGCCTTCAATGTCTCGGTGCTCTGCTCTGTACTCCGGGGTGATCAAGGTCTTTCCTTTGCAGTTCCCAGTGTCCAGGTATTCCACGTCTTCTTATTTTTTTGCTATCATGTTCTCCGCTCCTGCTTTCCAAAGTTCTTGCACTACGATCCATACTCCTTTATGATCACCTTTCTATTTTTCAGTTTCCAGCATCCGGGTGCCCCGCCCTATGCTCCTTTTCATAATCTCCAGTCTCCAGGTGCTCCGCTCCAAATTCCTCTCTGTAGTCTTTGGTACCACCAATTTCAATCTTTTGATGTGGGCAACAATATGTACGGAATATGCCGAAATTGAAAAATTGTGATGTTGCACATATATCCAAAAGGCAACAAAGACGCATATATTCAGCAAAATTACGTCAACTCACTACCTTGGACTGCCCGTTTGTTAGTGAGAATGTGAATATCGAAACTAATGTGAATAATGAAACTACAGGTATTGATCCATTAGTTACCATCAATGCCGAACCCATAGTACCTGACGGAGCCTTGCCTCGTGGAAGTCATGAAGCTTTGATCCAAGTTACGGAATATAGTTTTCAACAAGATTCTCCCGACTCCGAAGATTCTTTACCAGATTACGTCACTAATCGCACAACCCTACAGCTGGTACAAGAGCCAAATCAATCCTTGGGCTCTGAAATCCATCAATGGGCTGTAGATACAAATATGGATCATAATAATTTGACGAGTTTATTACAAATTTTACGTAAACATGGACATGGTGAGCTTCCATCATCATCACGAACACTCTTAGGTACACCTCGAAAAGTGTCGCTAATAGATATGGACCCAGGAAAATATTACCATTTTGGATTATTCAATGGTTTGATACGAAGTCTTGATAGGTATTACTTGCCGGAAACATATCCCATTGAATTAAAATTGGATGTCAATGTCGACGGGCTTCCTCTCACTAAGAGCTCAGAAAGTTAGCTATGGCCTATACTGGTATCATTATGTACGGATTTTTATTCCGAACCATTTTTAGTTGGTGTATACCATGGCTCAGAGAAACCAACCGACTGTAATCTATATTTGAGGAGCTTCGTTGACGACGTTAAACACTGCTGCACAAATGGAATAGTCCATAAAAATCACCATATTTCTGTAATGATAAACTCATTTATTTGTGATACTCCGGCAAGAGCATTCATTACAGGAGTGAAAGGGCACAATGCATACTTTGGCTGTGGAAAATGTTCACAAGAGGGGAAATACAAAGAAAACAGAGTGACGTATCCGGAATTGAATGCCAGTTTGCGTACTGATAGCTCTTTCAGAAGAAAGCTTCAAGAAGAACATCACAATAAGACGAGTATTCTCGAAGAACTTGACATTGACATGGTGACACGTATGCCTCTGGACTATATGCATTTGGTATGCTTAGGCGTTATGAAGAGATTGCTCCAGTTTTGGGTTAAAGGTAGAAAAGATTTACGAATTCCCAATTTAAACTTGCAAGCAGCCACACAGCATCTATTATCTCTCAGAAAAGCAATACCAAGGAAATTTGCACGGAAACCTAGATCTTTGGAACAAGTGGACCGTTATAAAGCAACTGAGCTACGACAATTTTTTCTATATACAGGACCAGTCATTCTACGGAAATATTTGCCTCGTGATAGATACATTCATTTCCTATGTCTCAGCATCAGTATTCGAATTTTGATGTGCATAGAAACTTGTAGTGATCTTTCAGACTACGCCCACAACCTACTCGTGTACTTTGTGGAGAATTATTCGAAACTCTATGGTTCTGAACACATATCTTTCAATGTTCATAACTTGATATATCTATCAATGGACGTACAGCTCCGAGGTCCTCTAGATGTATTTAGTGCATTCAAATACGAAAATTTGATGCAAAAAATTTAAAAAAAAATTAAAATCATCGGGCAAACCTTTACAACAACTAGTGAAGCGAACTCTAGAGGCAAGTAATGTTCAGCTCCCACATTACATCAGAAAGAACTTTCCCATCATTCAACACGCTACAGATCGAGATTCCGCTGTTCAACAGAAAATCCAATCTCTTAAATTCAATGGATTTCTATTGAGTGCTAAAAATGCGGATCGCTATTGTGAACTGAGGGACGGTAGAGTACTGGCAATTTTCAAAATTTCCAAGGAGAATGAAGATATATTTATACACAGAAGAGAATTCACGCAGTGTAAACCTCTTTTCACGAGGCCGTGTGATTCTTTGAAATTCGGGATAAGAATTGTAACCGAAACACCATACGGGCATCTAGTAAAGGTTAGCATTGCGCAGGTGAAAAGAGAGTGTCTCAGACTCAAAATAAGTGAAAACGATAGTTTTGTTTATCCGTTATTACACGAACATCATGTGCAGTGAATGATACTGAAGCCAACGATCAAGCCATGGACCAATTACGAGTCGACTATCAAGAACAATTCAAATTTGGCGCCTTTTGCTTTCATTTTCATTTTTTGTTTCGCCAGTGCGATATTTGCGGGTTCCGGTTTTCGGGAAATTTAGCGGTCTTTCTCCCGATCTCGTGCTCGCGTGTAGAAGGAGTTGAAAGCCGGCCGTTGTCTACTCGTGGATATCCATCATATAAGCCTATCAGATATCCTCCACCATACGGTAAGAGCTTCATTCAAAATTCGTTGCACATATTAGATGTAAAAATGTTGAGATGCCAAAAATACTCCGTATTTTTTGAATGCACGCCGTGCGTAACCTTAATCTTTCAATGGCGATTTTACGGGTTCCATTTTCTCTTTATTGTTTTTATTTTTCAATTTTTAATCTAATGTAATAGTGAATCGATTTATTGATCAATAATAATCTTTTGTAAAATTTCGAATTAATTTTGGTAGAAATGCAAAAACTGTCAACTCATTGAACGGGTCCAAAAAATGATCATGTAAGACTCCATGCATGTGTCGATCTGCGGTACACGAGCTGTGGCAAACTGCGTCCGCCGATGCACACGCAGCTTCAGAAGCTTACGTTGGCCTACAACGACCGATCTCAGTGCTGATTGGGAGACGCAGGTCACTGCAGCTTTTGTACCGCAGCCCAACGCATGCATGGCGTTCAATATCAGTAATAAATTGATACATTGGTTTTTAAAGTAAGGTCAGACCATAGGAGAGCAAAAGTATGCAGTCATCTAAACTAGACCCTGATTCTACAGTTTTTGGATATTGTCCTTCTCTCAGCTTCTGTTATATATAGCTTATACCCAGTCGCTAATCTACTAATGTTATTGTTAACTTTTGAAATTCGGAAAGTCCGTTTGTCCCGTGATCCATGAAGTCCTGAAATTGTCTCTGAAATAAAAAAAAATTCTGCAAAAAGCTTTCGTCTTTCCCCACTCATGCTAAAATTTAGAGTGATACCTTGAAGTAATTTGTTATTTCTAAGATATTGTCAAGGGAGTAATCTGGATAAAATTTTGGGATTAATCATTGTTCTGGTATTGAAAATCACCAAACTGGCTCTATTACAAAATTTCTTCTTAGATCTGAAATAGCACACACACCTTGTTGTATACTGGGCGCGGTCACCACACTTGAGTCGTTTTCTCTTACTCTAACATTATTTTGTTTGTATGCTAGGAAGTATACAAACTTCTAGGCCAGGAAAAGAGCTGAAAATGTTTATAGTTCCAGCGACGAGAAAGAGAGAGAACTAGTTAAGGGAACAATTGTACCTATTCAAGATTCAGACACTTCAGATGGCGATAGTAGAGCTTCAATATTATCGAAACCACCTGTATTTCCATGTCTCATCCCTTTGCCAGAAGCGTCGTGTTTACCGTACTCTAATTCAAGTCCTCAAAAATGTGACTCAAAGACAGGTTTATGCAAAATACTTGGAAGTCAACCCATGACTGAGAAGCCTACCATTCCTTCAAAACTGCAAATTTTATCAGACATAAAAATCTGATCACCAGGTGCAAAAGATGTTTGCACAAATTCCTTAAAAAAAAGAAATCGGGCTATAGACACTTCAGCTGCCAATAGCTTCAACGATATTCTTCTTGATGATATTCCCATTATGTTCAACCATGATTCAGGTAAGACTAGTGCAATGTTAAATCATCCCGATGATCATCAGTTGTTTCATAGCCGTCGAGCATAACAAGATTTCCGTTTTTGTTTTTCAGTTCTTCTTGAGAGAGCAAATAAAGCCATGGAAGGTATGATAATTATTTTGTGTTAATCGGATCATATGCTTAAAATTTATAGGTCATACATCGATATATGTGTTCGACAGATAACTTTCATAGGGCATTTACAGCATTGACCACTATGAGTATCGATTTGAGGATACTCTCAGAAAAAATCACCAAAATCGAACAGCTGATGTCTCGGACCAATAAAGCTCCAGGTGCTGACTTGATTGCTCAATTTTCCACTGTATTTCCATTCAAGTCTAAAAAAGACATTCTGATTTTTGATGCCAATGTAATGAAGGAGCCTGAGCTTCTGGAAAATACGGTTAGTAGACAGGAAATTAAAATATGGGGTAGAAGTGAATACAGGGTAGCTTACATTGCTTGCTTGTATAGTTATGTATAATTGAACTGTCATAATATACTTTAGGAGAATTACGTATTCTTTCATTGGACACGTAATGTATTTTCTTTAACTAAACTGATCTTAACTCAACTCGCTAGTTTTATTCTGTATTAAATTTTTAGAATATAATTATGTAAAATATCATTTTATTAATGGTAAGATACATCATAATCTATACTTACCAGTTCATGTCTACAAATTGAATATCGAGGTTTTTTGCAAATATTTATAATTATATTTATAATTTCAGCTTTTCGATTTACGAAACACGTCCATGTGACTTCCGCGTACTTTTCTACACGTTCCGGATACATTATCCCTATAGGTAGCCGCCACATTGATGTGATATAGATGAGATCTGCCAGCAACGCACCAAGTGTTGATGTGTTTATGCATTTTCTACAAAATCACCATCAGCGCTTATGTTGATTATATGCAGTTGCCATATTGACGTTACATATTCGGGACACGTTAGTTATTCATCAGGATCGTAACGTTACTTTTTTGGTATATGGCCGTTACATCACATACTTCGTAAATCTATCGTAACTATTACTTTGAATGTGGCGGACATTCTCGAGTTCAAATACTATGAATGCATAGTACATTTGACGTAACAGCCACCTTATAGAGAACGGAGAATATATAATTTTAATGTAACTGCCATAACTTTGTGTTTGCTGGGATACGGGCCGACGAATTAAATTTTATCGAGGTTAGTTCTCCGATGGTGCCCAATATTTTTTCCGTATTATTCCTAATATCCCAGAAGAAGAGATAACTCGTATTGAGCATTGCTCATGTCCCAGGGAAAAAAACCAGCTCGTATTGTTCCTCGAAATTACTTCTCTCGGTACTGTAAATAAAAAATAATCGTTACAGTCATTGCATCGCCGATCGAAAGCAGCAATGAATGCAGAGCTGTCAAACAGTTGGTTGCAGCGAGCAGACCACGGCAGCAGACGACTTAGCGATCACGAGAAGCGGGTTATGGAGTTAGGTAGGCAAAGAGGCTCGTCACCGGCGATCGCGGCGACAGCAGAAGCTTGTCCAATTTGACTCGACGCGCCTGGCCGCTAGGAGGGCCAACTTCAATCTCGCCGGGCGTACACATATACCTATAAAATGCCCTAGCGGAGAACAGGCTATGTTGTACATGAACCGGAAGGGTTCATGTATTCATTCTTTGATTGTTCAGGTAGTTTGCGGCGCGCGGCGACAAATACTGGACATAGTCGCCAAATGGCGAGGCAGTGCCCACGACGCCCGAATATGGGACGCATGCAGTCTGAAAGACGAGTTAGAGGTGAGTAGGACATTCAACTGCTCTAGAAAATCATATCCATGAGGTACGACATGGGCTGGTATTCGAATACCCGTAGTACCAAGGTGTAGATGTTGATCATTGTTGGTACAGGCATCAAGGATCAAGGGTATTTTACTTGGGGACTCCGGATACCCGTGCAAAATTTATTTACTAAGACCGATCCTTGATCCGCAAACTCGTCCGCAGGAAGATTACAACAGCGCGCATGAACGGACGCGTGTCACTGTGGAGCGCTGCTTCGGAGAGTGGAAGGGGATATTTAAGGCGCTGAAGAATGGTCTGCTGATCTCACTACCCACTGCGAAAGCCGCCATTGTGGCTATGGCGGTTCTCTTCAACATCAGAAAAATTCACGGCGAAGATTACAGATATGGTAGGGACATGGGATGCATGCGTACGAAAAATATCTTCAAGAGTCTCATAGTTCTTCAAAAAAAATTCTAACCGTTTCCAATATGTTTACACGTTAAAAGTATCGATTTCCAATTTTCGAGCAAATTCAGATTGAAAGCCAATGTACGACTAATGTGATATTTTTGATTTTACATAAATGAATTTCAATATTCTAGACACCGATTCAGACGATGAATATGGCGATGACCCCGCCGTGGATGTTGAAGAGGTAGAGCCTGTCCATCAGAGGCAACCGGGAACGGGCAGTGTTTTTCGCAGGACCTTCGTGCAGCGCCATTTCACCTGACCCGGCGGGAATATTGGGTCGCATGAATGGACTAAAGCATGTGCTTGTGCTGATACTTCTGCGTGTTCGTAACGACTAAACAAAAGTATCAGTACAAGCATATGCTTCGGTTCATTCATAAAGCTCATTAGCTGAAGCCAATGCCTGAACCGAGCGAGGAGCCTATTGCGAAACGTACGTTATGCGTAAACGTCGAACGAATCCAGTCTCTCTCAAAGCAGTAGGTTTCGAGCTCGCATTTGCAACGCTTCGCTAAAATTTCAATAGCAAATTTACATGTTCTTTTCTTTTATTACAAGCTTACATATTCGTTTATTTTTGTTGCAAATTATATTTTTCTATTGCAAATTTATATAATCTTTTATTTTTATGATATGTTTTGCATTGCAATGTTAATCAAAATATGTTATGCAAATAAATTTGAACTTTCATGTAACAACTTGTAAATTCTTTGCACTTCCATCTCCCGTGCCTTATATGTCATTCTTAAGCATGCACTTAACTTCTTCAGCTCTTGCAATCATTTACCTGCACCACTTTCAGGTTTTTTCCTGCGTCAGAGGGTTACAAATAAACACAGTTGCTGTATAAAAATATATTCTATTTGCTATTATTTTACATTTTGCAAGAAAATTTCAGTCTCACAGAAAAAATATACATCATAAACTTGGTGAGGGAACACCGCGACGTTATAGAAAATAAAAGCAGTGACACGAGGGTACAACAGGAGACACAGGTGAAGTGGCAGCCCCTGTCCAGAGAACTCGGAGCCACCGGTATCGACAGGATCTGGACATCCTTCAAAGAGAGCTGTCGGCGCTGGAAATTGGCCGCCCAGAAAAAGATTTCCGCCTACCAGAGATCGCTCAAGGCGACAGGTGGCGGTGCAGGCCATCCAGAATTCGGCACACCTGACTAGGAGATCGAAGCCATCACTCCTGACGACTTCGCTTCAGTTGTTCCACCTTTAGTCGCCAGTACTCTGCCTCCAGCTCCGCCTTCCTGAGTTCCTGCCGGAGGATCTCCATCCTGACCTCGTGCTCACGGTGAGATTCCGCGAACTTTCTCGTCTGCAGTTCTAACAAGGCCTCTTCGTAGGCACTTAGGCCTTTGCTTTTTTTCGAAGGAGGCTGTCCCTCGGGTGGAGTTTGGGACAGCCTCTTGCCTTGCTTCGAACTGCAGACGGCTGAACCTGATGTAGATGGTTGTGGTTCGGGAATCAATTCACTATCGGTTGGAAAAAACATTATGATGAAGTTTAGTTCATCCATTTTTGTAGAGTACTTGGCACTAAAGTTACCGCTTACCCGGAGCGCTCGTCGAGGACGTACGTGATGGAACCTTCCGGCGGATGGACCTCGACTTCGCTGGAGGCTGCTGCGGCTCTTCTCTGATGTGAGTAAACGAACATAATTACTTAATCGATTGTGGAGGTTAACGATTATTGAACTATCTGATCGCAGGTCGTAATCCACACATACCAGATGGTCCGAGTCGAAGGTGCTCTCATCCTCAGCGAAGTCATCAGGAGTGATGGCTTCGATCTCATAGTCGAGCGGGCTTGGCTCTGGTTGGGCTCCACCACCACCTGTCGCCTTGAGCGATCTCTTGCAGGCGGAAATGTTTTTCTTGGCAGCCAATTTCCAACGCTGATAAGCCTCCCTGAGGGACGTCCAGCTCCTGTCGATACCGGTGGCTGCGAGTTCTCTGGACAGGAGCTGCCACTTCGCCTGTTTCTCCTGTTGTACCCTCGCGTCACTACTTTCATTTTCGATCATGTCGCGGTGTTCCCTCACAAAGTTTATGATCTATATTTTTTCTGTGAGACTGAAATTTTCTTGTCTCTTTCCCTTTGGCATCTAGAAGTATTAATATCAGGTCAAATATTGTTTAAATGTACCCATAATATCATTTAATTGAATTATTGTTCACTTACGTTGCTTCTTACTGCGTCGATCGCTCAAATATGTCTCGCGTTTGAGTTTCGTATCACATTGAAATTCTTTTTGCAAATACATACCTATATATATATATATATTTACCACGGGGGCCACCCATAGGACTGATATGAGCAACTCCTGATGCAAGTTCAAATGAAATAAAAAGAAAGTCAATCATACAATAATGCGAAAGCGGTGTCAAATGTATCTCAAATAAATTGGAAAACAGTGTACTCGAATCATGAGTTGCCTTTATCGGAAATCTCTGTGGACTGCTACCACGAACGGATCCGGTCTGTGTATACTTATTCGAAATCGGTGCACTCGCGCCAGTGCGCGAAGGTCGAGCCGCCGACAACAGAGATCTCTGGCATCGTTTCGGCACAAAATGCGACTTTGTCGATTATATCTCCCCAGGCGACCGCTTTTAGCTAAAGGCGGCTTAGAGGCAGGAACAGAATACCGATTTCGCTTAAAGACGCTAGGGACCAGCACTTTTAGCTAGAGGCGAGTGCTGAATTGGGTTTGAAACCATTTTTTCAAAGGGTGAATTTGGGCCTAAACCCAAATCCGGAGGGAGAAGAGCGAGCTAGATTCGCACCGAAACGCTTTACCGAACGCTCCGTCGTCTGCGCTGCTAGCGCTTAAAATGTTTACTGAACGATTTATTACTAGATTAAAGCGCTCCGAGTGATCAGAGTGCTTACTCCGAACGCAGCTAGTATACAGAGAGAATCGGTGGAAACTGGCCACTCCACATAGAGCCTAACTGTTCGCGTCCCGCATGACAAGCACTGATACACACAAAATTCATGAGCGTGAGTCCCGCTGACGTTACATCCAGGAGCATGTTAAAAGTCTGAAATTTGGGTGCCTAGCGGGGTCCCTCAAGCAAGTGCTGCTACGTCGCAGGACATTTCTCGGTTGTCAAGCTAACAAGCCAGCGTCGGACTACTCTGGAAATGGTTCGAGATTGTTTGTAATGAATCCGACTTAACCTTTCCAGAGTAGTCCGACGCTGGCTTGTTAGCTTGACAACCGAGAAATGCCCCGCGACGTGGCAGCACTTGCTTGAGGGCCCCGCTAGGCACCCAAATTTCAGACTTTTAACATGCTCCTGGCTGTGACGTCAGCGGGACTCACGCTCATGAATTTTGTGTGTATCAGTGCTTGTCATGCGGGACGCGAACAGTTAGGCTCTATGTGGAGTGGCCAGTTTCCACCAATTCTCTCTGTATACACGGAGGGTATACCGTGCGCGTCTCAGGAAAGTGGTTGAGCACTGCGCATGCGTTGAAATACTCGAATTTCTCGACTTCGAGCGAGGTCGAACCTCGCTGGAGTCAGAGGTTCTCAGCGTGTTGTTGTGAAATGTCAACACGCCAGTGGCTACGCTGATGTTTGGAATTGACAATGAGTTGAGAACTCCTGACTCCAGCGAGGTTCGACCTCGTTCGAAGTCGAGAAATTCGAGTATTTCAACGCATGCGCAGTGCTCAACCACTTTCCTGAGACGCGCACGGTATACCTATAGATATTGTTCGAGTCAGTAATGGCGTCGGATTTGTGGTGGGGGGCTTGGTTCATGTGGGAACAGCGCCGACAGCGGTATCCGCCATCCAGTTAGTATATATATCATTGCATGTGACCAATTCTGAGTGGCATATCTAATAAAGGTGCATTGTAAGTTTTGGAATTGTACGATTGCCAAGTTTGCGATGCGTATTCTTATGTATAAGATTTTAATTATGTCAACTGATTGTGAGCCATTTTTTTCGCTGATTTTCGGAATATGCACATATATGTATACTTTTCAAACTTTCGTGTAAGACATGGATTCAATAGTCAAATGAGTCGCTGTATTAATTTTTCAATTCCAAGGTGCCCCGCGGTCGGTTCGCAGTTCAATCTTACTCGCAATTAATCCATCGTTATCGAGATCAAATTGCTTTTCTTTTTATTTCCATTTTTCAGAATTGTTCTATGACATCCATACAGGAAATCGTCGGTCGGGATGCAATTAACGATAAAACCATATGTTCAACATATTTCATGAAATATCTTCAGAAGAAAATTTTCGGAAAAAATGTAGATGGTGCACGGTATTCTCATATATCGACAGATCAAATGGCTCAGTTGACAAACGAATTGTCATACGTACACGACATCGTGAGTTTGTATGTCTTAAAGATGCCTGGACTGGATCCTCTGCAGTGGTAATCCTAACTTATTAGACTTTTCGCCTACTAAACTGAGGGACATACGTTTATGCTCAGCACATTTCCCCAGAAAAGCTTTTCTTAACGACCTGCGGAACAGATTAACGCATGATGCCTGTCCCATAATGCATGAACCCGAAGACGTATCCTCTATAGATTTAAATAATATCCTAATTAATTCTTCAGATTTACAGACAAACAACCCTGTAGTAATTCACGAAATTAACAACGACGACGCGACCACAGCTACAAACGAGCAGACTGTAAACGACAAGACCGAGACACGAATAACATTAGATTTGCAGGATAATTTAAACTTACAATTAACCTCCACAGTCGTGAGTGAAAAACATTCCCCCCTTTCTTCAAACGATAAAAAAAAATCAAATCATTCGGTCAAATACTCGATTAGAGCACGAAAAAATTTGCGTAACCTGAAATTGAGACTGCAACGAGTCAACTCCCGACAGACAAAATCAGACTCATCCTTTAATATTTTTTTTGAAATAGATAAGCGTATCAGCGGCGCCCCGTGTACATTCGTGAAAATACAGCTTAGAACAGGGAAAAAAGTTAGGAAGTGGACGCGAGAGGAAAAAGAATTAGGTCTTGCAATGTTTTATAGGTCATCCAAATTGTATAAGGCTATGCTTAGGATGGGATTTAAATTGCCAAGCGCGCGTACCATAAGGGAGTGGGTTAACTCACCAACATAAAACCGGGAGCATCCTCTAATGTGATAGGTAGGTTTGGCTGTGCGGTAAAATCAATGGATAGGCGGGAAAGAATGTGCGTACTTATGTTCGACGAGATGACCATAAAAAATGGCTTAATTATAATAGGAAGTTAGATTGCGAGGAGGGCCTTCAGGATTTAGGGGAATTAGGTAGAAGTAAGGAATCATCCTCACATGCATTAGTTTTTATGGTTCGCGGCTTGACTTATAATTGGAAAACGCCTGTAGCTTATTACCTATCCGCGGGGCCAGTAACCGCGAGTATATTATCGACACTTTTTCGAAATGTCATAGATTCATTGTTTAAGATAGGGCTGCAGGTAAGAGCGTTCGTTTGCGATCGAAGCGGGTCGAATCAAAAGCTGTTTAGATGTTTAAATATGAGCACTCAGACTCCCTACATTTTTATCGACGATCATAAAATCTTTGCCTTTTTTGACTTTCCTCATTTAATAAAATCGTTGAGAAATAATTTATTGAAGTATGATTTTTAAATTCAGGATGAGGTAGTTACCTGGAGGGCGTTAAAATATCTTTACGAAGTAGACTCTGCAGGTGTAGCACGGTCAGGTCCGAATCTCTCGTTGAGACATGTATATCCCGGACCATTCGATAAAATGAAAGTCAAATTCGCTACTCAAGTTTTTAGTCATTCGGTTCACGCTGCCCTTTTGACGTTAGCTGCGACCACCTCTGATAGTCCAACTCAGGACGAATTGACGGCACCAGGTGACTTCACGGGTAAAATTAATAACATATTTGCCGCGATGAACAGTAGAACGTTGTTTGATAGAAATCCTAATCGACGGCCGTTAAATTCAGTAGACCCTCGATCCGTTGATATTTTGAAAGACGCGTTGCAGTGGCTACTCCAATTAAAAACAGCAGATAGTTCGATCCAAAATCCTTCAACTTTTGAAAATTTGTCGCGCAGTATAACATCCGCTTCAGAATTATGGGAAGATTTAAAATCTGAGGGCGTAAGGTATTGGTAGGGTAGGGACTTCTAGCGTCACGTTTTCAACAAGATCCGGTAGAGAATTTATTCTCAATAATGAGACAGCGTACTTCGTACGGTAACAACCCGACCGCAACTCAATTTCGTCAAAATTTGCAGCACACAATTAGTAATCGTCTTTTAATTCCTCCGAAAACGGCAAACTGCGAAGACGACAACGACACAGTAGTGATTATAGAATCCAAACAGGTACAAGAGACAAACTCTACGGAACCACGCACGAACGCGACTGGTATCATCCAATTGAACGACCAGAATATTGAGAGCACAGATTCAGATTTGCGCGAGGTCGTAGAGTTCGATACAACAGAATTAACAACGGACACGGACTTTAACAAGAACTGCGAGAACAGAGAATCAAGTTTAGAGGACAATGCTATTATTTATTTTTTTGGATTCTCTGTCAAAAAGACACTACCAAAATTCGACTGTGACAAACGCCGAGAAACACTTTGCGATAGTAGTAGAGATAACTTAGCCCGCGAGCAGATATTGCAATTTTTTAGGGCCTATTCTACTAAAAATCAGGCAGCGCTCGGTAATCTCGTAGCATTATCAGAAGAATATTGGCAGGCTACGTTTTTTCGCAGAAATTTATCCCCAAATACGACACAAATACAATGTGGTTAGCTCTTCGACATAATACGTTATCGATAGTATGGACAATAACACCGAATATAGGGAATGGTTCCGAAATGAGTGCCGCGAACATCGCATATTTTTGCTTCGTACCCTACTAACCTCACGGGTTGTGCGTGGGCTGCATTGGCTTTCTTCCGACGATCGGGAATCGCGTAAACGTTCAACCGCTATTAGTATTGGCAAAGATACTTTGGCCGTTAAGAAATTCAGAGGAGATTAGAAAGTAGGGATATCAGAGATATATGTATGAGTTCCATTTTTTGATTTTCAGCTTCATCATTTTAAATTAGCGTAGACATTTTTCTTGAAATATCAACTAGAATAATTTGTCATGATCGAATTCAATGAGTAAAATAGCTTGCAAATTCGGAACTTCGATTTAAATTTTTTTCAAATTGGTATACGTTCATGAAGTAGAGCAACTTTGAATAATTTGATAGTTTTTTTTCTTTTCTCAGTTGAATAAAAATACAACTTAATACGACAAAACACAAATTTAAATTTCGATGCATTTATCTTATATCTTATCGTCGATTTTATGGTGTATAGGCCTACGGGGATCCGCCATGTAAAATAATGAGAAACGAATCGAGCACGGTACCTCATGGGTGATCGGGGAACCCGTAGCAACTTCGTATACCATATATCTATGTATGTTACGTATGTGATTTGTGTATTGTGGTTTCAATATTTTCAGGTCCATCGATGATTTATTTTTTTTTTATTCAATTTATTTTCATTCCAAAAGGTGTAACTCTACATTGATAATTTCGGTCATGGTAAATGACGAGGTAAATGAGCAACAATTTGAGAAAGAATAAAGTTGTACGGATCTGTGCGAGCCGCAGGTGCTCCTACGGCGCGGCATAGACCGGCAAAGTTCAAAAACCGACAAATACCGTCGGTGTAAACGGCTTGTGTGTGGGTTGGCGTTTATACAAAATGATTCCATGGTTAGGCCTTATCTTATATCTTATCGTCGATTTTATGGTGCATAGGCCTACGGGGATCCGCCATGTAAAATAATGAGAAACGAATCGAGCACGGTACCTCATGGGTGATCGGGGAACCCGTAGCAACTTCGTATACCATATATCTATGTATGTTACGTATGTGATTTGTGTATTGTGGTTTCAATATTTTCAGGTCCATCGATGATTTATTTTTTTTTTATTCATTTTATTTTCATTCCAAAAGGTGTAACTCTACATTGATAATTTCGGTCATGGTAAATGACGAGGTAAATGAGCAACAATTTGAGAAAGAATAAAGTTGTACGGATCTGTGCGAGCCGCAGGTGCTCCTACGGCGCGGCATAGACCGGCAAAGTTCAAAAACCGACAAATACCGTCGGTGTAAACGGCTTGTGTGTGGGTTGGCGTTTATACAAAATGATTCCATGGTTAGGCCTTATCTTATATCTTATCGTCGATTTTATGGTGCATAGGCCTACGGGGATCCGCCATGTAAAATAATGAGAAACGAATCGAGCACGGTACCTCATGGGTGATCGGGAAACCCGTAGCAACTTCGTATACCATATATCTATGTATGTTACGTATGTGATTTGTGTATTGTGGTTTCAATATTTTCAGGTCCATCGATGATTTATTTTTTTTTTTATTTATTTTATTTTCATTCCAAAAGGTGTAACTCTACATTGATAATTTCGGTCATGGTAAATGACGAGGTAAATGAGCAACAATTTGAGAAAGAATAAAGTTGTACGGATCTGTGCGAGCCGCAGGTGCTCCTACGGCGAGGCATAGACCGGCAAAGTTCAAAAGCCGACAAAAACCGTCGGTGTAAACGGCTTGTGTGTGGGTTGGCGTTTATACAAAATGATTCCATGGTTAGGCCTGCCAGTGAAAACACTCACCGCGCTGCCTGGTAGTAGGCGGGCAAGGCTCTTGCATATAGGGATTTGTACATAAACATACCCCCACCATGCTCTCTGCGCCTCTATACCTATCTATTGGGATTGAATTTGGCGGTACCATGTGGTCTGCGTAGTATGGTTTTATATGTAAGGTTTAAATATTTTTCAAATAATCATGGTAAGTATGCAAAATATTTTCGATTATGCTGGTGAAAACTTTGCCCAGCGTAATTTTATTGAGGGTGAAAGAGTTTTGCGAGCAAAACACGTGATTTTATGTGGAAAGTTGACATCTAATCGAACAAGTATCAAAGCACTTTGCTTGCAAACTACTCACATCCTTGAAAAGCCACACGAAATTACGGGAAAAATGACCCAAGATGGAAATATTTCAGATTTGTAACACCGCAATTTGTTTTTACTATAAGTAGAAGATTTCGGGCTAAATTCTACAGGCTCCATAATCAAGATTCGCGGCAGCGAATCGCCGTCAAGTACCGTAGGCAGGCGAGCGCCAGCCAGCAATCTTTACGCAAGCCAACTAGTTATACTTGGAACGGGGGTATTTTTTCTCGCGAACGACTGAAGATTTTGCGAAAAAGTTCAGATAAAAATTATTCGTAATCACCGTAGAAGAATCCTCGAAAAACCGGGAAATTTTCGGTCCAGCGGTTCCGGAGTTATGGGGGTTCAAAATTGATGAAAATCACAATCTTCTTTTTCTTCTTCTTCTTCGCAGACAATTTGTAGGAAATTTTTCTGTTTACGGTATCTCAAAAACTAATGCTCGGAAAAAGTTGAAATTTGCAGGGTAGTTTTGCATTACTAGTCCCCATTTGTCTTTCAAATTTTATCCAAATTGGATGTTGCTTTCAAAAGTTATAAACAATTTATTAAAATTCTTCTGTTCAAGGTATAACATTGATAATGTGAGTGATTACAATGATAGCAACATAGATATATGTTCAATATATCTATGATAGCAATAATGAGGATGACAAGAATGCAGAAAGTTTAATAACGATAAGCATATGACAATAATGATGATGAAAGCTTTAATGATGGGAACGATATTACGAATCATATATTGATCAACGTATATGTCGGAGAAAATATTGAGATCTCCATTCTGACGGAAGGTCGAAAGCGGTGTAGGAATATGCGTTTTATCGATCATCTTCCATATTAATGATATTTTAAGAAATTTGGTAATACTTTCACCACATAAATAGGGAAAGGGCTTTTATTTAAGTCTAATTTCAATGAATTCAGTCATCAGAGAGCTGAGATATGATGACCTCTAACTACGTAGGAAGAAAACCGCGGTCGCGCCAGTTGATTGACACAATATTCCCACCAAACGGGCGGGAAAAATTTATATTTGGGGCATTCCACGCCAAATCAGACGGTTAAAATTTTTTTTTTTTTATTTTCGCCATTATTTGATATTTTTTAGTACTTACCAAAAATCCCTTCCTAGTAAATTTTGGAATTTTTTTGATTACCAGTGTGGAAGATGTCGAATTTAAAAAAAAAAAACCTCTTTTTATGGTTTTTTGCTCATAACTCATCAAAAAGTGGCCCACATGAAAAAAGTCATTCTATATAAAATTTTCGATTTCTCATGTACTTTTTGAAAAAAAAATACAAAAAATTAGTTGAAAAAAATTTTCCGTGCGTTTTTCAAGTTTTAAAACTTCAAAGTCGTTTTCTGAGATCATGCATACTTTGATTTTTCTGAAGATTTTTGACAACAAACTACTACCTATTCTACAACTTTTCAAGTAGTTTCGGTCGTGGGACCTCCATGGCTACTATTTTTTTTCGATTTTTGTAAATTGAAAAAAAAAATTTTTATTATTAATCTTTATTTTCGTCATTACATAGCATTTCTTAAACCATTTACAGCTTTTTCCACACAATTATATGCAATTGAAGGATTTTTGAAATAATTAATTAGTCGTTAAGTCTGTTTGTAAATAATCAAAACAACAATATTCATTTATTTACGCAATTTTCTAAGTAGTTCACATATACGATGCATATTCGATTTGGAATACTCTTTAGCTCTCATATTGTCGTTTGCTTCTGGAATAATGCAGTGAAATTTCTGTGTCCCTGTCATTGATTTAGCTGTTTTGTATCGCAGTTCCAATTTTTCTTTTGCAATAATATGTCATAAGAAATGATCATACGTACTCCACGTGTCATATCACTATATCGTTTAACGTTTGCACGTACAAAAAGAAGTGAAATCCCCCAAAGTGAAGGTTAAAAATTCACCTAATTAAAAATTCACCTAATTAAAAATTCATCAGTCGAAAATTTTCAACCTTTCACAAATATTCATCATCGATTTATTTGTTTGGTAGAAGTGTCACATTAACCTAATGCAACCTTAGATCTCCAACTCAACTATCAACGCTGGTTAATTTGAACGTTTAAACGGAGTTAGTTGCCAACAGGGAGCTCTGCTTTACCTCCTCCACTGAACCCGTCAGCTCTGCGTGACCGCCTTGGTGGCAGGCAACTAGAGTTACTGCGGCGTAAGCTCGCGGACACACGGTATATGTTCCGTCAATGCAGCAATACACCAGGAATTCCAGTTATCTGAAAATCATTTTATTATTATCATCCTATGTCATAACTATGTTGTGTATTGAGTATTAACGAACAGCTTCAAATTGCCGAGCAATAACTTATTTTTCTTGTTTTATTTTTGGAAATTTGATTATCCTCTTTGTAATTTTATTCAGAAGGTCCATAACTTGTTCATTGCTGGTATGTAATGTGGATTCTGCGATACCAAATCGCCCAGCTACATCTCTGAGCACAGCCTTGTTTCCGCTCTACCTGAAACATAAAGAATATCAATCAAACATAGATATATCAAAGTGATTAGAATTCGTTTTCAATCGGAGAAGAAGCATTTGTTGACACTAAAGATATACTTACCATAAAAATACCAGGAGGTATATGTCGACTGATATCCGAGGGGTGCCACCAGGTAGGGTCGAACCAAATGGAGATTCTCGGAACATTTGCTTTAGTCGAGCCAATGTCTGCCTGGTGAGACGAAAATTTCTCTCAAGCTGAAACAGAAATAACACAATTTGCATCCGCTGATAAGACATTTTTTGGTGAATGCAATTCCTCAAGTAACTTGTAGATTTGTCTGATTGTTCTACGATACCTCTTCATCACTGTATTCGCCGACAACATCTGTATGAGATTCAACTTTTGGTCTCTCTGTTCCTACATGGGAATTGAGTGTGTTCGAAATTATTTCATCCTCACTAGTACTGCTTGTATTCTTCATAGCTTTGGAAAATAACAATAAAACATCCAAACTTCGTGCCATTTTTCCAGGGCGTGACAAGTGCACTGCCAAAAAGGACGGGTCAACTAAGTGTGACCTCGGTGCGACCCAGATTGAAGCACAGTTCGAGTCGAAGATAGACGTGCGCCCTGCACTCGGGCTAACCTCAGTATACTTGGCAGACCATTGCGTGAAATTCGAAAACGAATGTCCTTAGTCATTCGGGAATCATTCGGACGCATTTGGAAAATCATTTTCGTAGTTTGGAAAACGACAGATCAATAATAATTGGAGGAAATTGATGAGGCGTTTAGTTGGCAGACATATTCACTAATTTTGATTTTTTTTCTAAATTGACTCTCAACGATTTGGAAAATCGATTCGAGAATATTTTGAGGTTTAGAAGATATTTTTTCCAATTATTTATTATCAATTATCAACACATGGCCTCTAGAGATGTTGCCGTCCTTGAACTACATCCCCACCCTCCCGTTCCCTTTTCAGTGTGGTAACGAGTTTACAAAATACTGCGATCCAGAGATCATTTCAAGCATTACTATTTGAAATCGGTGGTACTTCTGATATGTTGGTCTAAAATACATTTCATTTTTTGATTATTTTCAGAAATTTGTATCATTCAAAGAATGTACTTTGAATTTTGCCAGCAAACTGGAAGAGTCAGCCTTCAATGCTAGCCAGCAACGTATGAATATTGCACTCTTGATTAATGTGTAATGTGCAGTTTACAAATATCTTCCCTTTGGAGCGGATCTTCACCTAACAAGGGTAAAACAGAGGCAAATCAATCCTAATACAATTCATGGGACAATTGTACAGAACAATAGAAAAATTGCGGTAGTCCGGAAGCAATCGGAAAGTTCATTTGAAACGCAAAAAAAAAGATATATTTTTCATGATAAATTTTTTTTTTTCAGAACAAGGAGAGACTGGTCATGAAAGAAGCGTAACATCCGGCGGGGAAGAATCGATGAAGTACGAAAAAATAAGAAACACAATTGGTAAATTCAACGAATTAAAAAAAAAAAAAAAAAATCTGTCAATTATTATTTGATTTGTATCTTCAGAATGAGGGAGGACTGACAATGGACCGAAGAGCAACGTCTGCTGGAGGAGAGACGACAAAAATTCGAAAAAAGAGCAATAGATTGAATTAGTAAGTTCAATTGAAATGCAGAAAACAATCATATTCTTTATGATAATTATTCATTTTCTAGAACAAGGAAAGGTTTGCAGTAGACGGAGAGCAGCATCAACATATCTAGACCAGTCATATTAGAAATAAGTATTGCGTCGACCGAACATAGGTTGGCCGATTTTTCCACAGGCTCATTTCACCCCCACGAACATACCCCCACCTTGCCTTTCAAAACTAGGTCCGGTTTTGGCGGCAAAAAATCATTAAACATTTGAAAACCCACCCATATATCTTTTGTGAAATGAGTTTTACAACAAAATGTTTCAGATAAAAGTTGTTTATCTCGTTGCACTATGAAAAGTATGTTCCTATAACAATTCATGTATGTTCATTAATTTTGCCACAAAATGAAAGAAATCGCGAGTTTTTGTTTTTCGCAAGTTACTCTCCGAATTTTCAACTCACGGTTGCAAGATTCAATCCACATCTTGGACGAACTTTTGCCTAAGAGGCCCCGCAAACTCGACTGGGGTAGGTATAATACTTGAGCAGTAATAACCGTTCTCCGAAAATCCGTAGATTTGCCATAACATTATGGAAAATAGACTCACATGGTGCAAAAAAATCAGAGCCATAGTTCTTCATACCCGCTTTCAATAATCAGTGGAAAAATATTTTTTCGTCATCAAAATAATGCTTATTTCTGGCAAATAAAATTTTTGGTTCTAAATAAATAGAAGTAACTTTGACAATTTCGAATATTGATAAAATATTCCGACAGACACTCATCTGTCTGAGACGCGCATTTTCCGATCACAAAAATTGAGATTTGTTAATTAGAAACGAAGATTGCGTTGTTCAACGTTTTTATGTTTCATTGCTCTTATAATTAATGGTTGAATTCGAAAAAAATATGCTACAAATCTTGAAGAATAAGCATGAATTTTTTAAAATACGTAGGGCCATTTTTGTTGTGAAAAATGATTGAACCGGGGTGAGTGCATCGGCGAGCGTCGGGGTTCTAATTTATTGATGTGAACCACCTTTGTTTTGCGTAGTGTGAGATATATTTCTGCGTTCATGTCGTTACTTATCCGCTAAATGATGTATGGACCTTCATAGTGATCGTCTAGTTTTGTACGCGCTTCGATGAGTATAAATACTGCAACGGCTGCAGCCATCGTATAAAAAATCAAACCACCAAGATCAGGGAACCGCACACGCACAAGGAACTACGACGGATGATGTCACGATACAGTGTCACGACCAGCGCCATGATCGATCGAATCGATCATAATCGAACCAGCGGCGCGCGCACCCACCGACTAACGAGCCGATGACGTCACACTGGGCTATATAAGCCGTGATTTGGAGGGCGAAATCAGCAGTCTTGGCAAAGCGTCCGGCTGACTCAATGCTAAGTAGCGTGTCGGAAGTAGTACCAGGCTTGATGTCTACTGAGATATAGCTTCACAATTAGGTTTAACTTTTCGAGGGATGGTCCGTCTTGGGCCATTACCTGCAATTTAGAGTCATTAGGTTAGGTTCTTGATTTCAATATGACATAAACTTCATTACAAGGCAATGCCTTAAGAAATACCAATAAACTTGGAACACTCGATTCAGAGACACAATATAAAATTAGCTGTAATACTATGACCTTTTAGTTAATAATTTCTTTTGTAACTAGGGGCTCCGCCCCTGCGCGCTTCGCGCGCCAACCCCGCTAGGCGCTTCGCGCCTTCGGTTTGTCAGTATATGGCCTAACTTATTCTAACCCCCGCGTTTGCTGGCGGACGACCTGGACATCGTAGACTATGTTGCCGACGAGCTAGATGACGAAAACTATGAAGCGGACGACCTGGTGGTCGAAAATTATGAAGTGGACGACCTGGACGTCGAAAATTATGGAGCGGGCGACCTGGTCGTTGAAAACTATAGTGGTGCGAACGACCCGAGGGGTCAACCACTCTTGTAATCTAGTGTACATGAAAAGTGTAATCGTTCAGAATCATTTATAATTGTTCTGTAATCTTGGGAATATCTGTAATGGTGTGTAGTCATTGGTATTCTTTAGTAATCTGTAGGAATCTTCAGTAATCAATGTGTAATTTCCAGTAATCATGTGCATTTCATAATAATTTCAGTAGTCATACGTAATCTGAAAATGTACTGTAATCACTAATAATCTATGGTATTCATTTGAAATCCTATGTCACCGCTTGTAATCGTGTTGTCAGTTAGTTCATATTCCTGGCACGGGCGATTACAACGGCCTCTGAAGAACACGAGCAAGACGAATTTCAGCCATAGCATACACATTCAGCCGAATACGTAATTATTAGATACACAGGAACCTTAGAGCATATGAGACAGGAACACATTGACAGAGAGCTTCGTTGACACACGGTTTGACAATGTCTGGCAGAGACGCAAAATTTGATTCTTATCAGGTATGTGAACGAGTATGCGAAACCTCGTGCGAAACGACTGATGCCGTATTTTACCGTAACTTTGTAAATACATCTATTTTGTTTTGAGTTCAGTTTGGAGGTTGGGTTAGTGAAAAAACACCTCTATTATTTTCAGAAATAACTGAGAAAATCTGAATAACTGAATATTTCTGAAAACCTCTATGAAAAGTATGATAATCTCTGATGATATTCTGATTTCTGTTTCATGATTAAAAAACTCAGAGATTTGATAAAGATTTTTATACAAATTTTAATGCTTTCCCAACGGAATTCAGTAAAATTCTCGCTAAAATTTCAAGAAGAAATTCAATGTTCTTAACCTTCTGGTGATAACTCTGGAAAATCTCTCAAATTTTAATATAAAATTTCTAAATTTCCGGAAGTGTTAAAATTATTTTCCAGACTTTTACAGGGTTATTTTCGAATGAACTTGAAAATCTTTTTCCACCAAAATATACCTATACAATAGGGTGTCCGTTATTTACCAAGTTGGCTTTTTTCATTTGGGTATCGTTTAAATTGTTAGTTTATAGGCTAAAAGCAATTTTGAAAAAAAAAAAATTCCGATGCCGTTTAACCCTGCCTAAATGACCTTTCTTAAATTTTTGATAATTAAAACTGTTATTAAAATAAAATAAATAATGATTTGTGTTTTAAAATTTTGATTAATTTTCCGAATAATTATTGAGAGCGTATAATATAAAATTTAACATTCAATATAGAATAAATATCAAGTGGTCGTCAAACTAAACAAAATTAACGGAAAAAACGGTAAAAATGAATTTTGATCTTCTCAAAACTTATGAAATAAATTTTTGACGCCAATATCAAAATTTCTCCATCCAAAGGGATCATAATAGAAGCAGAATCAACAATATTTGGTAAGTTATTGAATATAATAAGCAAGAAAAAATTTAATTTCTAAAAAGTGAAAAAACTCTATGTTAAATGAATGGGAAAAGTAACGTCATTTAGGCAGGGTTAAACGGTTTCGGAATTTTTTTTTTTCTTTTAAAATTGTTTGTAGCCTATAAACTAATAATTTAAACGATACCCAAATGAAAAAAGCCAACTTGGTAAATAACGGACACCCTACTATACAACTATCGTCAGAATATCACAGAGAAACATGCAGAATAGTTCACAAGGCTCATTATTCCGCGGTCTACAACGAGTATACGATGAGACGATATCATGCGATATCACGCAAATAAAACAGAAACCTCTGATCACATCCATACCCTGAAGAAAAACTGTTAATTAAAGTCGAAACAATTCATTCGGATTGAAAAAATAATTTATCGACAGGATTCAAAGGAATAATTTTTATGATCTCGATAAATCTTTTGCCCAGTGTAGCTCGAGATAGCTCTTCTGAGCTTGCTGGCAAATTGACATTTTTCCACAATTTTTTCATCATGCAACGAATTTCCGAATTATTATTTTCCAGAATGCGTATATTTTTACTGGTAATCTTGTCGCATAAATGTATAACTTGTCGATTCATAGCATACGCCCAAAATTTTACTGGAGTTGGAATATATAATACATCTATGAATCAATTCAAACCCCGAAAACGGGAAGGGCTTAAGTAGGCACGAGCAATTGGACGAGCATTTAGATAGACTACTTCGAATGTCGAAATATGCACGTTCAGACATCAGACTACAATATTTCAAAACGGACGTTGACAGGCACATCTTTATATGTGGCACTCTATTCGAAAAGTTCTGCGCTATTGCCTGCAATTAAATCTGAATAAAAAAACTAATATCTGATTCTGATTGTGTGTGAATAATAGAAAGTTCCGGAAGAGAGGGTTCAAAGCGAAGATGTTATCCAAGGTAAAGTTCAGAGTCGACAAGAAGACCAAAATCAGAGCAGCCCCGATTTTTGGAATGAAGTAGATATGGCTCTGGAATGCACGGTTCCCCAAGTAATAAAAAATACATTGACTTTTATGGGATTTGATAATAAAGTTGCGTTACGTAACTTGAAACGCGAACATTTGAAGGAGATGGAAATAATGGCTCGCACAACCATGGCGGACATAATCCCAGTTGAAAATCGATTCAAGTATTTCGGCGTCTTCGCTAAAGATCCAACTAAATTTGAGTTTCTGCCTGGGCATAAGGCACTTTTGGACAGTATTATTGACTTCTTTCAATCGCAAAAAACTGAGAACCAGCTACCAAAAACAACACGTACAACAGCTCGGTGTGTGATTTCACAAAAAATAAGTTCGATTTGCGGAGACACTGATAAGACCTCAAGTGAAACTCAAAATATTTCTATTGCTGAGGAGACACGATACTTAACCAAAATCCTGTTGAACTGGTTAAAAAACGAATCTGGTGATAGCGATCTAATCAAAATCGACAGCTTGGATGTGACTGTCAAGTTAAACGAAGGAAACCTGTACAAGGCCGATGTCAAGTGCAGTTTTCTATCTTGTAACGCTGTAGTGAAGCTGCTCAAAGTTAAGAACAGATGGTCAACTTCAAACTTTCACCGACATATAAAAACCCATTTGAAAAAAAAGACAGACGAATCATTAAAAAAACTAAAAACTACTCAAAAGAGTTTGGATGAAATGTACGAGCGACCTCGACATCAGACCGCTTGCGACAAGATAAATAAAACAATGGATGCAGCCAAAGTCAACCCTGCAGAGTCGATTTTTGATCCCTCGACTTCACGCCATTTGCTGGCAGTGCCTCTTGATGGACGGGAGCGAGGAGACAAAAGTCCTGAGAAAAGAACAAACTGGATCAGTGACGATGAAGTAGACGAGCTACCAGATGACGACCTTCCAATTCGTGTTAGAAATGCAAAGCGGAGCCGACTAAATGATGCGCGACATGATCAAGCAATGGCAGATGATGATATAGTCCAAAGTTCTATCGATACTGCACACGAACAGGCACAGAATTTTTAAACACGGAGGTGCCAGTACGGTCTGGGGGCACTATCCGCAAAAACTGCGGACCTTATTCAAACAGCAAGTGGAAGCTCAAAAAATATTCCAGATTAGATAGGAGACAGAGGCAATTATCTAAATCTGCAGTCCGAATTCCAAAAATCACCTTTTATTTCCCGATTTTAAATAGACTTGAAGTATTGATTAATGAAAATGCCATTCTCAGGGAAAAATTCAAAATCATGTATGCAGATAAAGATGAATACAGCGTCCAATAATTCAAGTGGCCCGGTAAGTCATTTTTTACACGCGTTGTACAAAACCGCTAAGGTGAATTCATGGAAAAAAAAGGGTGGAGAGCGTTATGGTCAACACTTGGATGACGCTTCAGTTGATTCGCTTAAGAAATTTGCAGCATATTTGTTTTTGCTAGGGGGTCGGCAGATGTACCAGCTTTTATACAGTAACTTAGGTCACGCATTACCCTCGATAACGTCAATTCAACGAATTATAAAAGCATCCACTATGGCCGTGATAGAGGGTGAATTTCGATTCACTGAACTTAAAGATTTTTTGGTAAAACGACAATATCCGTTGAAGATTTGGATTTCAGAAGATGCTACAAGAATAACAGGAAAAATTCAATATGATCCTGTGACAAATTCACTTGTGGGTATGGTGTTGCCTCTCAACTCTGCCGGAGTCCCTCGACTTTGCGCTTTTCCAGCAACGTCTGCTCAGACAATTCAGGATTATTATAAGCATCAAGTTGCCGCTAGCAATGCATATTGTATTATGGCTCAACCACTTATCCCCAACGCCCCAGCTTTCTGTTTAACATTATATGGCACGGATAATAAATTTACTTATAAGGACGTTCTGAACAAATGGAATTGGATGATTGACGAAGCCGCGAAGATAAATATTCAAATCATGGGCTTTTCTTCCGACGGTGACAGTCGTTTGCTCAAAGCAATGCGTTGTCATGCATTCGGCACCGCAGTAAATACAATTACCGACGACACATCAAATTGGGCACATTGGTACTACGGGGACACCGCTAGCACGATGAGTTACATCCAAGACCATGTACATATTGCCACAAAACTCAGGACTCGACTTTTGAAACCCTCTGTCGTATTGCCGATGGGACAATATTTGGTGTCACCTAGTCATTTAAGAGTCCTGATCCAAGAAGTTACGAAAGATCAACATATGTTGACAGTCTCTGACCTTGAGCCTACAGATAAGATGAATTATCGAGCGATGGAAAAGATGTGGGACCCAAAGGTGACAAATCTGCTGAGGGAAAAGGTAGCTGACAGTGATGCGACTGTCGTCTATCTCGAAATGGCACGATTGGCCGTAACTTCCTTCACGGATCGTCAAATGCCTGCACTATTGAGACTACAGAAAATCTGGCAATGCGTATTTCTGTTACGATTATGGATGGAATGGTTAAAAGATTGCGGGTACTCGACAACTGAGAACTTTATAACTAGAAATGCGTACATATGTCTCGAGTTGAATGCACATGCTCTAATCAAACTCGTTCGAGAGCTCAGAGATACCGGCAACCACCATTTGTTCATGCCGTGGTTATGGAGCAGTCAGCCATGTGAGTCGTTTTTTCGTTCAGCACGGTCAATGACAAGTACCTTCTCGACGGTGATTAACTTTAGCATGTTAGAATTTATGCATCGGGTTAGGCGTATAAATTTGCAAAATGAGGTCTCGCATACACTAAGTCACGACGGTAACTACAATTTTCCTCGTCATAAGAGAGCTGCGTTATCAGCAACTGACGATATCCTGAATGACGGAACAGCTCCTAAATTACCTAGTGATCATGAAATAACACAAGCGATCGAATCCGCGCAAGAAAGTGCTATACGTATAGCCGAGAGTTTAAATATGCGTGTATCAGCGATCCCGCATGTTTCTTTTTCCGCGCTACCCATCTCTCAAAAATCACCCTTTGATTTATCCAACGAAATTGATGAGATCGATTCTGAGGCTGAAAGTATCGATGAGGATATAAAAGAATCGATAGACCCGAATGCGAAAAAATTGAATGAGGACCAAACTGACTCCGCAGAAGACAATATTATCGAGGATGATAATATACAAGAAGATTTGTATGTAATCTCTTCAGACAGATTAAAACTGAATACATTTGATCACAAATTTGCGACAGTTGAACTGAATCCAGACAGTCCATTCGTGCAAGTAACTGACGGTAGTGGCAAAAATTCAATTATAAAAAAATCAACTCTCTGTTGGATGTTGAGGTCAGGAAATAACTCTCTCAGCAACGACCGCTTACAGAGGGTTCAGGCACCAGCACCTGCACTGACATCAGCGCATGATGGTAAAGGAAAGACCGTATGTTGCTCAGGCGACGTCGTGAAGAAAGATACAGTTTCGATAGGTGATTGGTGTGCCTTTAAATCACTACAAGGGACAGTGCTAGTCGGAAGAATTCTGGCGTTTTCTTATTTGTCAGGCAAAGGGTGTAGCCGGAATTATTCAGCTTTGAGTGCTCCTGTACAAAGACCTCCTAGTCAAAAGGGTAAAGGAAGAGGTTTAGGTTGCCTATGTTCATGGTTTTCTATCGAGCGAACTGGGAAACTGGAATCATCCGTTATGAAGCACCATGGATATTACGAAATTGAGAATTATTTATATACCATACCAAATCCCCTTCCAAAAAATGGACATCTCTATGTAGATAATAAAACTTTGAATTTTATTAGAATATAGTCTACGTTAATAATTGCAAGAAGTGATATATATGCATAGTTATTTTCTTTCATTAATTGTTATCTTTTTAGTTTTTAATTATCTGTAATCCGTGCAATGCCTAGTATGTTTAGTAAACGTTCATATACTCATTTATAATTCGTTATGATTTTTCGGCCAAATTTGTTATTTGTTTAAGTCAATTTGTAACTCATCATTACCTGTATAACCTTGTAATCATTTGTAATCGTTTATGATCCCTCGTCATTTGTTGTACTCATTCAGTAAAATTTGTGTTCGGCTGTAGTCACTTTTTAATTTGTAATTACTGATAATCATTATTGTCAATTGTAATCGTTCAGAATCCCTTGTAATCCGCTGTAATCATTCAGTATTCGTTCATATTCCGTTGTAATCATTCAGTATTCGTTCATATTCCGTTGTAATCAGTATATGTTTGGTCATTTCCTGGAATTCTTTGTAATCTTTGTAATCATTAATTACTGGTAATCAGGTGTACGGAAAATTTCGGAGTGGTTAACCCCTCGGAACGACCTGAACGTTGAAAACTTTGATCTGGACGTCAAAAGTCATGTAGCGGATGACCTGGACATTGGAAACTGTGGAGCGGATAACCTATGAATATTTGATATAGTTCTAAATTCATGATATAAGAAAGGTAAAGGTGGAAGGAATACCGGAAATATACAATAAAATAAGGCAATACAGAATTGAACAATTTAGTATAAATTTGAACTAATTATGTGAATAATTATTATGGATAGTGACCATCTCGGAATATCTCGGAATCTTGTTAGCATTTTATTCGTGATTAGGTTAGCTGTTACCGGTGTCAAAAACTATCGAGCGGACAAACTGAATTCAAAAACTATGTAGTGGACGACCTGAACATCTGAATCTGTGAAGCGTATGACGTGACGTCGGAATCTTATATGAAGCGGACGACCTGGAGATTTATAATGTAAAAGAGAGAATTTTATAAAAGGTCTAGAGATTTTTATTGGATCATTTGGTATTTGCTAATTCCACCAATAATTGGACCAAATTCCGCCGCGTGTTTCTCCTCTTCTTCTCCTGCTGCAACCATCTATGCCGTTTTTCCGCCTGCTTCTTCCGCTCCCGCACCCATCTACCTGCTCTTCCTCCCCTGTTTGTTTTCTTTTCTGAAAATTACATTTGATCATAATTTATTCACCCAGATTATAAATATTATTATTTCGCGCTTTTATAGAGTCGGTAGAGTTTCGCGCCAAGTACATTTAAAAGGTTGGGACGGCACTGAGTATCTTTACTGCTATTGTATACACGTAATGTACACCTACATCGAGATATGTACACAGATAATTGAGATATATGCAAGGATCACATACTCATCTCCGTCGATGCAGGCGGATGCGCAGTCGAGCTCTCTCCGCGGGTGATTTCCGATGTACCGCTATATAAGCATTAAATAAATTCATTTATTTAGTTGTCTAATCAATAAAACATACGTGCAATTAAATTTTCAACTTTAATGTTACCCTATTTTCGTGTCAGATATGCACGTATGTAAATATTTATGTGTGTATGTTATTTATGTTCGAAATAAATTTTTGCTGCTGACCGTATATTTCTTTCGTCAATTTCTTCGTTGTCTATGTATTCTATCTCTATATCTTCTATTTCCTTTTCCATTTTATTGCTGAATTTTACTTCTCTCTTTCAAGGTTTATACTGGAATGATGATTTTTTTCTTCTTGAATAGTTTACTATTCACTTTTGTTCGTTGTCATAGAAATTTCTATTTTTTTTTTTTGTAAATTTCGATAGGCAACTGTAATATTTATACATCGATATAATTTTAATTAATATTCGTCTATGAACTACTTCACATTCTCTTCATTCACTTGTCAGTTTTCTTTTTTGTTTTCTACCTACCGTGAAAACGGCTTCTTCCCCCTACCGTAAAAGGAGGGTCCATCGATTTGAATTTCAACTTTTGGTCAAACGTTGGACACATATTTTTATCCTGTAAAATTTATTTATTTGATAATTTTGCTATAGCAAAGTACGACAATTCTTTTTTTCCATAACATTGCCAATGACTTACCCGTTAAAATACTTCGAAATTTAGTTTATTATCAACTTTTTTTTTATTTTCTAAATTTTTGATGTTTATTTGGTATTCTATTTGGATCCGTAGGTATCACCATTTTATTCCTTTTTTAATGTTCAAATAGAATTAATGTTGAACATACTCACTTCTTACGCAATTTGCGATACATCTATATGCAGTTGCAGTTGCTCTCTTTATTTTATTTTTTTTCAAAATCCAATGGCTTTAAATCTTGTTTCATTTTCATAACTTGTCTGAATATGTCATCGTATGGAATCAAGTTTTATCAATTATTGTCAATAACCACATCTTTATGCCTCATCTGTAATATTCAAAAATTGTTAATGCTTTAAATATCTTACATTTTTTATTTCTAGTTATTTAATTTTAATACCGTTTTCAAAAATAAAAAATATATCTGCATATGTGAAGCCTCTTGATTGGTTTGTAAATAATTTTTTTTTTTGTATATCAATTTGAATTTTCGTGGCGCTTGAGCAGCCTTTATTTTATAATTCCTTTGGTTTTCTTTGATGCATTGCAATTCCTGTGGCGCTCTAGCAGCCTTTACTTTTAAAGTTATTTTGTATTCGTCAATAAATTTCAAATTCAGTGGCGCTTGAGCAGCCTTATTTTTACAAACCAGTTGGTTGTGTTAAGCAACTCAATGATTGTGGCGCTTCAGCAGCCTTTACTTTCAAAGTTATTTTGTATTCGTCAGTGAATTTCAATTTTAGTGGCGCTTGAACAGCCTTATTTTTACAAACCATTTGGTTGTGTCAAACAACTCAATGATTGTGGCGCTCCAGCAGCCTTTGTATGACAAATCGTTTGCTTGCCACAAATCAACAAAAGATTCAATGTAGAACTTCTTTGTAAACGATATTATCTATGTGATGGTTGTCTTTTACCAACTGAATCTTAATTCCACCATTTGAACTGCATCGTGAAAGCGCTACGTAAAGCTGGCTATGACCAAAAATTGGACGGTCAATGTATAGCCCAACGTGCTCAAAACTTTGACCTTGCGACTTGTTAATTGTCATTGCGAATGCCAAACGCACAGAAAATTGACGTCTATGTAAGATAAAGGGTATTTCTGTATCATTACGTGTGTCTAATTTTATACGTGGAATTTCCACAATATTTCCGCATTGTTCGCCGGTTAAAAGTTCTGCAATAAGAATGCGTGAATGTAAATTACGGACAACCAATCGCGTCCCGTTGCAGAGACCATCGGACACGGAAAGATTGCGCAACAACATCACAATCGCACCGACTTTCAGTTGCAGATTGTGCGGTGGTAGACCAGATGGAGTTAGGCTATTCAGATATTCAATTGGATATCGTAGCGTAGCCTGTTCGTCTAGAGTTGAGTCCGCATCATCTACACCATGAAGTGTGGCGTAGTCAATGCTTCGAGATTCCAAGAGAGTCCCTTCCATCCGCTTCAGAATCTCTGCATTCAAATGATTCACTTCTGCATTTTGTGGGGCTAAAATAGCTCTTTTTACAATTTCATCTTTAGATAACGTTGATGGGTAGATATCGTCTATCAAATTGATGCTCATCATTTGTTCGTCAGGTATTAAAGACTCTATCTCTCCGTTTCCAACTTCAAGAAGCCACTTGGAGAACTGAACTGCGTTTTCTTTCGCTCGCATGTTGCGAGCATGTTGTTGTTTGATAGTTTCAGCTATTATTTGTCGTCTTCCAGCTCGTTTCACAACAGGTAAAACTTGTCTAAAATCACCTCCCAGTATGACTGCCTTTCCTGCAAACGGTATTGCGTTGCCAGTAATATCTTTCAGGGTACGGTCAACCAATTCTAGTGCACGTTTTGGAATCATTGAACATTCGTCCCACATTATTACATCGATGTGGTTGAGTTTATTTTTCATTGATGAATTTGTGAAAATTGTACCAGAGCTCGATAATTCTAAGGGCAGTCCGAACATTCTATGAGCGGTTGTGCCACCCGGTAAAAGTATTGCTGCGATGCCTGTCCATGCAACACAAACTACGTTTTTTTTTAACGATTTTAGTTTATAATAAATCGCATTGTACAAAAATGTTTTGCCAGTTCCTCCTGGTCCATCTATGTAAAAGCATCTGGGCTTACGATTAATATTATTTTCTGTTGTAATCGATGTCAAAATGGCATTATAAATAGCGTGCTGATCGTCGTTGAGTTTTTCAATTAATACGTTGCTTATACTGGTAAATGTTTCAATATTTTCGCGAATCATTTCAGCTGCAGGTTCATTTGACAGCAATAATTCTGGTATCGGCAGCCGAAATTCCTGACAAGATCTACCTTCTGTTTGTAGTAGTTGTTCGATAGCGCGTAAAGCTCTACTCTCATTTTGATCTTTGTAATCTTCCGAAAATGCAACCTTATATTTATTCCAAAGCTCTGTTGCATCTGATGGCATTTCACCTATCAAGTACCACACAAAGAAGCGTCTAAGACGGTTAGGCATTAATAAAGAAACGGCCTCATCAAATATCTTGAATGCTTCATCATTTGTCGTTGTTGAGCCCAATGCTACTGTAGCATTTCTGAATGTATCATAAACTGTACCATTTACAGTACGGAGATCTGTAAAAGATGTAGCATTTATGACACGCCCTAGTATGAGCTTCAGGTGGAATCTTTCCACGTCACGTGGCGAAACGCTTGTCAATCTACCTAATACTTTGCATGAAACTTTTCGGAGTGTCCATTTTTTTGTGCTCGTGTTAAACGCGTACGATTCAGGCGTATCACAATAAGTTATTTTTCTGGCGTGTTCGCATTCATTATTTAGTTCGAACCATGCAGTAAGCGCGGTTTTCCACTTATTGTCTTTGGATACGGCCTCATGTTCTTTTCCTTCTTCAAATGAAGCATACTGTTGTCCTAGCAAATGAACAGGTAATCGCATGACTGCATGACTGCGACCATGCATTGATAATTCCAATATGCGCCAAGCTGCTTCCATGGGGCTTACGTAGCGTGAGTCCACATAATCTTGTATTTCATTTTTATTTTGATCGTGATTACCTTTTTTCAGATGTTCCGTCTATTTGGATACGCACTCGATCATGTCCTTTGTAAATATATTTATGAACATATTTTATGCTCATGATAGATGCACAGTATTCAACATTGATATGGCTATCATATTTGGCAAGCAGATACGGATTATAAGGCACTACCATGCTGTTGTTAACTCTAATCAACCTTCCATCGATTCTGTTTTTGTAGAAATGCAATTTGCTCGAATTGTCGCGTCTCCGATACTTCGGATAACCGTGGCCGGTCATATCAGTTTCTGGCGTGAACGATTTCGGAAATTTTTTGGAACATGATTTTGTTTGATCATTCCAACACATAACTTTAGATGTATGTGGGCCGTGTAGCATATGCGAAACCACACTTTGGTATGATTTAGGATGTTTTGATTTATCTGGCAGCTCAGCACACACAAAGCGATCTATTTCTTCAGCATTAATTAATTTATTCGGTTGGTTCAGGATCATGAGAATGTGAGCATGAGGCAGACCTCTTTTTTGAAATTCTATCGTATACATGTACCCTTGAATTCCCCCAAATACAGATCCACTGGCTATTTCGATCAGCAAATGCTGAAGTCGTATGTTAAATATACGACAGGCAATTGTCGGAATATCATTGACTGTGGTGTTCGATGGAAAATTCTTCAATGCTCTTTGTAGCTCAGGCCACTTCGGATTACAGGTAACAGTAATAAATAGATCGGGTCTGCCGACTTTTCGTGACATTGCCATTGCGTCTTGATACTGTTGTTGCATGTACCGTGGACCACCAATAAACGTAGACGGTAAGATCATTATATTTCCAAGTCGCGTTTGATCAGAAGTATTGGCCAAGCTGTTCGCGATATGAACAGCATATTCCTTGATAGCACTCAACTCTTAATTGTTTCTGATTATTCCTCAAAAACAGTAAGCGTTGTGATTCTATTGTGAGGTACGCATGAATTATGTAATGTTGTGTTAGGCGGCCGCTTCGTAGCAAGTGGTTTGGTGCTTCGCTGGGGCGTAGTGCCAACCGATAGCCATAATATTGCACTGGCGAAATTGTTTTATTTGTCCCAACTTTTTTCATGTTGAAGCTCCAACCCAAATCTCCACTGGGAAATAATAGCGGAAATGTCATTGGGTCAATGTGATGCGATGATCTTGGAATATAACCAATTACTTGTTCGTTCTTTGGGGAAACTTGAACTTCAACGTTTTCCGATACAGACCCATCATGTGTCGCAATTATAGCAGCAATTTCACCACAAGTTGGCATATTGTACCTTCGTCGATCGTCACTTTTCAATGACACCAAGTTTAGAACTACTTGTTTCTCTCCTTGATTGTACCGTTCATGAAGCGTTTTATAATGAACTACATAGGGGTTAATATGATTAATTATGCTACTAATAATTTGCAGTATGCCGATTCGTCGCTCGTTACCTTCGCGTAGAGTAAGTTGTGCTTGTTCATCGTATATGTAGATCTGTCCATAACGTGCAGGCTTTCCATTATCATTCTCTAAGCTTGTTGAGACCTTGTAACTCACGTCCCCTAAAGTTTTCATGACATAAGGTCCCGAACTTCCCATATCAGAAACAGTACAATTAAATGAGGCAAACGCAAATATATCGTTGTAAAAAATTTTATTCGCAGACCAGGTAAAATTAGTGATAATGTGCGTTGAGATTTTTTTGCAAGATTTGATATGTGCATATTTACTCTTTTTTCATAGTTACAAATTGTCCGGATTTGTATTACCTTCGATCTCATATCTCGATCTCATATTCTCATCCGATTGATCCATCTGCAATATAACCACATCATGTCATCATCTATTCGTTTTTCTAATTATTGATAAATCATTTTAATAATTTAATTAAATTAACTTACTTTTTATTACGTTCGCGTGTCACTCCTGTTGAATTTTATATCGGAATGACGATTTTCTTTTATAAATTTGTTTTCAATTCACTTTTGTTTATCGGCATAGCAATTCTGATATTCCTTTTGTAATTTCTGATGGGCAACTGTAACGATTTATACATCGATGTATTTTCATTCAAACAAAAGCGCACGATTAAATGAAAGTTTATTTGACAAACTTCAGCCAAGCCGGTACACCGCAACCAAAAAAAGTAAGTTAACCTAATTACATTATTAAAATGATTCATCAATAATCAGAAAAACGAATAGATGATGACATGATGTGGTTATATTGCAGATGGGTCAATTGGATGAGAATATGAGATCGAGATATGAGATCGAAGGTAATACAAATCCGAACAATTTGTAACTTTGAAAAAAGAGTAAATATGCACATATCAAATCTTGCAAAAAAATCTCAACGCACATTATCACTAATTTTACCTGGTCTGCGAATAAAATTTTTGAACAACATGTAATTTCGTAAAAAAATTTACAGACAATGAATGGGATGCAGCATTCTGCGAGGCCGCAGAGGCTGTAGAGTTGAAGGAAAAGGAAGACAGAGAAAAGGTGCACAAAGAAAAGGAGAAGGAAAAGAAAGAAGATCAGGATGGGATAAAAGTAAAGGTGGAAAAAGGAACGGAGAAGAATAAACGTAGAGGAGGCCGCAAATTGTAAATCCACAGTATCTGGAAATATGTTAAATTCAGAGTTAATTCGTTGAATAAAAAATTTTTTCAAATATTCAACACGACATCAAATCTGCTGTACAATTTATTTGTTGTATTTTGTTCTTGAATGACGAAGAACGCAGTGTATCATCGAAGGTTAGGTACACCTATGCCTTTTTTTTTGTTCAGTAAGATCGTGCTATAATAACTATTTAACAACAAATCGCTTGATCTGCTTGAATCAGCTGATCGGCTGATGATAGGTTTCATGCTTGGTATTCGATGTCTGGGTCAACCGCTTCAGAGTTCGCTACGTCGGAGTAGTCCGCTTTATCGTGTTTCGGATTCATTTTGATTGTAGAATCACGTTGACTACGGTCTTCTAGGATTCGTCAGTGGTTCAGTAACGGAGCGGAGGACAGACACCTGAAAATATGGAGCTCATCAGGACCTGTGGGTATTAAACTATGAAGCGGAGAACCTGGACGTCGAAAATTACGAAGTGGATGACCTGGACGTTGAAAATTACGAAGCCGACGACCTGGACGTTGAAAATTACGAAGTGGATGACCTCGACGTCAAAAATTACGAAGTGGATGACCTGTACGTCAAAAATTACGAATCCGACGACCTGGACGTCGAAAACTATGGAGCGGACGACCTGTACGTCAAAAATTACGAATCCGACGACCTGGACGTCGAAAACTATGGAGCGGACGACCTGGACGTCGAAAATTACGAAGCGGATGACCTCGACATCAAAAATTACGAAGTGGATGACCTGTACGTCAAAAATTACGAATCCGACGACCTGGACGTCGAAAACTATGAAGCGGACGACCTGGACGTTTAAAATTACGAAGCCGACGACCTGGACGTTGAAAATTATGAAGTGGATGACCTCGACGTCAGAAATTACGAAGTGGATGACCTGTACGTCAAAAATTACGAATCCGACGACCTGGACGTCGAAAACTATGGAGCGGACGACCTGGACGTTGAAAATTACGAAGTGGACGACCTGGACGTTGAAAATTACGAAGTGGACGACCTGGACATCGAAAACTATGGAGCGGACAATCTGGACATTGAAAACTATGAAGCGGACGACCTGGACGTTGAAAATTACGAAGTGAACGACCTGGACGTCGAAAATTACGAAGTGGATGACCTGGACGTTGAAATTCACGAAGCCGACGACCTGGACGTCGAAAACTATGAAGCGGATGACCTGGACGTTGAAAATTACGAAGTGAACGACCTGGACGTTGAAAATTACGAAGCCGACGACCTGGACGTTGTAAATTACGAAGTGGATGACCTCGACGTCAAAAATTACGAAGTGGATGACCTGTACGTCAAAAATTACGAATCCGACGACCTGGACGTCGAAAACTATGAAGCGGATGACCTGGACGTTGAAAATTACGAAGCCGACGACCTGGACGTCGAAAACTATGAAGCGGACGACCTGGACGTCGAAAATTACGAAGCGGATGACCTGGACATCGAAAACTATGGAGCGGACAATCTGGACATTGAAAACTATGAAGCGGACGACCTGGACGTTGAAAATTACGAAGTGAACGACCTGGACGTCGAAAATTACGAAGTGGATGACCTGGACGTCTAAAATTACGTAGCCGACGACCTGGACGTCGAAAATTACGAAGTGGATGACCTGGACGTTGAAATTCACGAAGCGGACGACCTGGACGTTGAAAATTACGAAGTGGACGACCTAGACGTCGAAAACTATGGAGCGGACGACCTGGACGTCGAAAATTACGAAGTGGATGACCTGGACCTTGAAATTCACGAAGCCGACGACCTGGACGTCGAAAACTATGGAGCGGACGTCCTGGACGTCGAAAATTACGAAGTGGACGACCTGGACGTCGATAACTTATACGGAGCGGGCGACCTGGTCGTTGAAAACTATAGTTGCGCGAACGACCTGAACGTTGAAAACTTTGATCTGGACGTCAAAAGCCATGTAGCGGATGACCTGGACATTGGAAACTGTGGAGCGGATAACCTGGACGACTGAAATTTCGAAGCTGACGGTACCAGGATATATAGTTCAGTAATCAGGTTGTGTAAAAACTATAGTAAACGTCGAAAGCGGATGACCTGGAGTATCAAAACTGGATCAACGAAAATATTTTGTTTTTTCGTTATTATCATTTATCATTATAATCTCGCGTTATTATTATAATTATAGTTTCAAAATATTATGATTATTTGTCTCAAGACTTTTTTATCCCCCCAAAAGGCACCTACCGTGCAAGAAACTTCGCCAAGTACATTCAATGTTTGAAGAAAAAAAGAATCCAAATCAATTATTGTACCAACTGCCAAGTACATGTAACTATGCATCGTGTAAAAATATAGAATTGGAAAGTAAATCAATGAAAATCAATTCAAAGAATCAGAAAAAAAATAAAATAAAATAAAATAAAATAAATGAAATTTAAAAAAAAAATCCAAAAAACAAATTGGAGGTAGTGGGACTTGGCGGGCTTTTTCGGAAACAAAATCTAGAATTTTTTTATGGCAATATAACATTAGCGGGCTTTTTCGGAAACAAAATCTAGAATTTTTTTATGGCAATATAACATTAGCCCGCTAAGAACCACGTACTCCAATTTGTTTTTTGGATTTTTTTTTTAAATTTCATTTATTTTATTTTATTTTATTTTATTTTTTTTCTGATTCTTTGAATTGATTTTCATTGATTTACTTTCCAATTCTATATTTTTACACGATGCATACTTACATGTACTTGGCAGTTGGCACAATAATTGATTTGGATTCTTTTTTTCTTATTATTAATGAATTTTTCAAACATTGAATGTACTTGGCGAAGTTTTTTGCACCGTAGGTGCCTTTTGGGGGGATCTCATAACTTTTTGTATCTTGTTAGAGAATATTGCAGTGTTAATTATGGTTTGACGGGGTAAGAAAAATTTTTGAACGGTAGCCATGAGAGCGCCATTTTTCTGGGGCCCAATGAAAAGGAGTCGCTGTGCGGTAGCGGACTCTGTAAGAAATCAGACGTGTACCGTAGTGTACCGGCTACGGTGACGCCACCTGCTAGGCGGACGGGAATTACAACCTTTTTCCTAATTGACAGGAGCTAGCTTTGACAGGAATATTACGCGAGCCGCGGCTTCCCTTCTATACCATTTATGTGAAAAGGTTTGGTTTTCAGATAACATACCGTGTGTCCGCGAGATTACGCCGCAGTAACCCTAGTTGCCTGCCGCCAAGGCGGTCACGCAGAGCTAACGGGTTCAGCGGAGGAGGTAAAGCAGAGCTCCCCGTTGGCAACTAACTCCGTTAAAACGTTCAAATTAACCAGCGTTGATAGTTGAGTTGGAGATCTAAGGTTGTATTAGGTTAATGTGACACTTCTACCAAACAAATAAATCGATCATGAATATTTGTGAAAGGTTGAAAATTTTTAATTGGTGAATTTTTAATTAGGTGAATTTTTAATCTTTCACAAATATTCATGATCGATTTATTTGTTTGGTAGAAGTGTCACATTGACCTAATACAACCTTAGATCTCCAACTCAACTATCGACGCTGGTTAATTTGAACGTTTTAACGGAGTTAGTTGCCAACGGGGAGCTCTGCTTTACCTCCTCCGCTGAACCCGTCAGCTCTGCGTGACCGCCTTGGCGGCAGGCAACTAGGGTTACTGCGGCGTAATCTCGCGGACACACGGTATAGCTACCGTCCGACGATGACGGCGGTGCTTAATCGTGAAACAAGCCTAACGGTGATCAGAGAATCAGAGAATTATCATACCTCAGCTCTCCGACCACTGACGTTATTGAAATTACGCTTAAATGAGAGCTCGTCCGCGATTTATATCGCAAAAGTGCATCCAAATTTCCCGAAATGCTTATGATTTCGGAGATACTGGATAGAACGGTTGGCCGTACAGCGCTTTCTCGATCCCCTAGCAGTGAAGATACTCGGTAGTCCGCACGTTCGTTTGAATGTACTTGGCGCGAGACTCTACCGAGTCTCTTGATTATATAGAGAGATATTCTTTTGGTTAATTATATTCGCATTCAAACTGTAGTACGAGTCTTTATCTGACCACTCCATTTCCTCATCGTGAGTATTGGGCGTACCCACGGTACTGAAATTAACGTGGTTCGCATGGCGAGCATCAGGTGTGCTGCGATCGTTTCGAAACTCATTGCGGAGTTCGCGCTCGGTGCTGGGACACCTTTAAACATTAGAACGCAGACGAAGACTGGGACAGGTATATTAGATTTGCAATATTCACAATCAGTTATAACACCGCCAAACACAAAGGCATAAACTTTACTCTGCACCGTTCAATTTTCGGAAAAGAAGCACATTTACCGACTAGCCTAACGCCATCCACAGCGACTACATTGACATACGACGCATTCGTCATCAATTTAATAGAAAATATCCCCAGCGCATGCAACCTCGCCGCAAAGAATCTGAACAATACCAAACAGAAATCGAAGATCTTGCACGATAGGCGCCTAAATACACAAAATTTCGGAGCAGGACAACGCGTATTGTAACGTTTTGTATTTGTATAAAAATAAGAGCCCCTCGGCAAACACCCGAACTGCCGTATCTTGCGGTCCTGACCTCAGAGCTGGGTATGAGTGAACGTACCGAGCCTGTCAACAGAGCTGAACACGAGTGAACGCCCCGAGCCTGGTCCCTAGCTTGTTATGACCTGTGCTCACGATTAATGGGTAATAGTAGCACTGGCGCTCATCCCATTCATATAATGTTATGCGAATTGTCGATATATCTTAGATCGTCTTCGTAATTAGTTTTTCGACTGTCGTATTTCAACAACGATCGACCACGACTGAATAATCTTTATATATGAGGCATTTCACGACCAACGGGTCGTCGGCCTGATCCCTGATGGGGATTTTGATGTGTAATGGATCTTTTAGATTGTTTCGGTCAAAAATGATACTTCTAAATTTTCGAAAATTTTTCGCCATTTCATAAGGTCCTGGCGATTCCGAATATCTTTAGCACGAAGATGGACATTTTAAAATCGCTGAATTGTCTGTGTAAAATCGGGGACTCGAAAACTCATTTTTCGTTATGAGCCGTAACTGGAATGAAAATGCTGAATATTTTTTTTTTTGATTTTTTAATTTCGAAGAAACAAAAAAAATTTTAATGGTGGTGTTACGGTCGGGAAATGATCTTTGCCACCGTTATTATTTTTGGTTCGTTTCTCGTTTTACGCAACTAAATGCAACTGTGGAAAAGGATTTTTATTGACGGAGGTGATTGAAAGTTCGTAGATAAATGTTATATGAATATTGTTTATTTGCCAAGCTCGGGGAGGCTTATAGGCGTAATCAGACGTTGAGAGTCTTGGAGAGAAATAATTATTGACCAGGCTCGAGGAGGCTTATAGGTATGTTAAGAATAATTATAAGATGACCGATCCAGGATTTCGGTGTGCGACTAAAGAACTATGTCCTAGAAGACCGTAGAGTTTGGTACTGAGTTCGGAAGTGATTTTGATGTGAAAATTAGGAATAAGGTAAACTCGGTTTATTAAAAGAAGGGGTAGGTAAAGTGGGAGGCCACGTGCCGCTGACTTGGTAGATTTGCACTTGCACGTTGTGCTGATGCGTGGCCGAACCAGGCCGGATGCAGGTTGAAATAGGAAGACAGGATGAAAGATATTAGGTTGCGTCTAGGCGAGTTACTGCTAATAATTGTGAGGAATTGGGAATTGATAGAATCGAGGATAGAATGGATGAGGCGAGACGTTTGGACCGAGGTCCGGACGTAACCCCCCCCCCCCCCCCCCCCCCCCCCCCCCCCCCCCCCCCCCCCCCGTTAGAAGAAGCATACCGATGTAGTAAAGCGGAGGTATAGTTCCCTACGCGAAGTGTGGAAAAGTAGAATGAAGCAACGTCTGATTACACCTATTCGCAATGATTGTTTACAGTGGAATTTTTCCTTAAGATAAATGCGCCTATGGTTAATGCGCGTTTAAGCGGGTTAGTATACATTTTTTTCTCTTAATGATAGCTTATCTTCTACTTCTTATTTATCTTGTAATATATATAAGTTCATTCTACGCTGAGTACAATGTCCTTAATATTAATTATTTCGGAAGATGCTTTATTGAATTTTACAGGCTAACTGAACATCTGGGTAATGGTGATTTTGAATTTTCATTTTGTGATGAGGGGAATTAGCCGTATTGTTACAGATAGTTATGTTATTTTACATGCCAGTTAATACTGATTTTATCCTTTTACTCGAATAGTATAATAATGAATTTTATTACAAATATTGCTGACTATAAGTAATATTATTGCAGTCATGTTTGCAAATCCGTTGTCCTATGGCCCTACCTTACAGGAGTTTGTACAGCTATATTTTTGTTTTCAGCTGCGCGCTATTTCTCAATCGATTGCCAGATTCAGTTCAGGGTAGTATAATGGATCCGCGTGTGTATGGTGGAATATCTGGGATGGGTGGTGCTGATCTGTGGGGAGTTTTTCGCGGGCCCATTTCTATGCTCTCGTGTATGTGTGCCCTACAAGTCATCTGAGGATGCTCGATCTCACGGTCTATTGGTTGCCTATATCTTTTGGCCAGTTCTCGGCATGCCTATTTCGCCTGTCTGTTGCGCTTTCTACCCGCTATACAGTGGAGTATTTTACCTAATACCGAAAATTTGTAGAACGCGAATAGGACTGCCATTGCTGCTATTGCTAGACCAGCATATGTGAGCACAGTTTTCAGACTGGTAGTCTCCTGTTTATCGCGATGGTGCGTACTGATTTCCGTTGCCTGTTTTATTATATCGTTAAGGGCGAGCCCGTTTGAATTGAGGTCGTCGATGTTCAAAGTGGGCTTATATTTGTGAAACATGGGAATTGAAGAGAGATTCACCGTGTGGTTCGCGTTTAGGTTCTGATATATTTCTGTTAAGTTTAGTGTGAATTCCGGTACGTAGTTTTTGAACGTCATAGATGTTCTATCGTTTGAAGTGATAAGTGTTATCGTCTCTGAATGTCCCGAGCATTTGTTGTCGAGCCTTAATATACCCGAGCCAGTTAGAGTGGTACGCGTTGCTTCGACATCTGGGCAGGCGATATGTATGGTTTCAGGTTTCGAGACCAAGTAAAGCCAGGTGTTTGGCGGTGTTGTAACTGAATATCGCGAATCTAATGTATTGGTCCCAATCTTTTCCTGCGACGGTGTAATGTTTGAGATGCTCTGTCAAAACTAAGTGACTGCGTTCTAGTGATCCGTTAGACTGCGGGCGGTGGGGAGTTGTATGAATTTGTTTAACTTTGAATAACCTGCAAATTCGCTTCATTACCGTGCCCATGAAATTTCTTCCCTGATCTGTCAATATGGTTCCGGGTGTTGCGTGTCGCGTGATATATTCTTTGGCGAATGCTATTCCTATTGACTGGGCGGTTGCGTCTGGTGGCGGGATCGCGTCGAGGAATTTTGTCAAATTGCACTGAATTGTTAACAAGTATTGGTTATTTAGTTTAGTGATGGGGAGTGGTCCTACGATGTCTAGGGCTACTTTATCGAAAGCAATGGCTGGAGTGTCGGTAATGACCATAGGGAGTTTTGTCTTGACCCTAACTAATTTTTTCCTTTGACAGCTGTCACATGCTCTGATGTGTTGTTGAATTTCCGATTTCATGTGTGGCCAGAAGTAGTTTTGCCTGATACGATTATATGTTTTTGAGACACCCTGATGACCTCCGAATAGAGAATTGTGGTATTCTTTGATTATATCTGATCGTAAGCCTTCGTCGGGTACCGTCGTGGTGTTGAGGCATAGAGTAATTTGTGTTAATCGTGCCAAATACGTAGTACATCATTCTCATGATTACTGCTGCTCGAAAATCTTCTAGTCCCATTCCTGTGACAGGGATGGCCAGAGATTTTATTCTGAGTTTTCGTAATAGGGCCGATAAGTTAACCAAAGCATAAAATACGTCGTATAATCTGTTTGCATCAGATTCTCGTGATTTTACTACTATGGTGAAAATGTGTTTTAATTTTGCGCGTGAAGTGAATATTTCGAGCTTGCGTGGTCTTTGGTTCGCGAATTTTTCCTTGTTTATGTAGCCTTTGTTTATTAATTGCTGATCTAGTTCTTTCGTCCAGTTACTATCTGCCGCTATAAAGTGCGCGTAATTATCCTTCAGCATCAATAGTCCGTCATTGGATACTGCTACGTTTTCAGGTGGAATAATGGTCCCTATTGTTTGCATAAAGTTTTTGTAACTGCGTTCGTTATCACTATTCGCTTCATATTGCTCCAGTGGATCAGGTAGATCATGGTCGTGTGTACTACCTATGCTCATTCCGTCGGCCGCAACGTCATCGTCAGCTGTCACCCGCACGTCTGCTGAGAGTGGTGGGGGTACCAGAGGAGTCGGAGGAGAAGTCTGAGGTGGTGGACGGCGGGGTGAACGGCGGGGTGGTGGAGTTTTGGGTTTCAAAAAGATTGCTCTACGACTTTCGGTTGATTTGGATGTGGGTCTTGTTGATTTTGCTATAGCTGCGTTTGGTGTAGAAGGGCTTTCCGATTCTGTGTACTGAATTGATTGCTCATTGTTTTCAAAATTACAAACCATGATTTTCAAATCCAAATCCTTGAAGATTTACGAGATCATCTGCTTGACTCTGTACCACTGTAATTTGTTTTGGTATTGATAAGGTTTTAATCCTGTCCTTGAGTATGACTTTTTTCAGGGTAGTGAGCGCGTCGTATAAAGATTTATACGTCGGTTTTTCGAAATGCCTTGATTTTGTGATTAGATTGTAGATTGTGCGTCGCGGATATGTTGTTGATATCACGTCGGTAATCTCTGGGTGTACCGATTGTAGCATTTTCCTGCGTATAAGTCCTTTTTTCACCATTTGGTCTGCGATTCCTTGGGATGCTTTACAGTCAGCTGAGATGCAGTGTGCCATGTTGTCTTTTTGTTTCAATAAATCTGCCTTTATCTCCGTCATAAGTTTCAGATTAGTTAGTGGTAGAACGTTTACGTCATACATGAACTGGTCGTATGGAGGTGTGTGACCTGGTGCGCGTGTGGAGCTACCTGCTACGTTGCCGTCCGGTGTCGCGTTACGATCAGATGGGTCCGCGTTTCTGGCTCCGGGTGTGAGTGTGTATTTAACATGTACGTTTCCAGAACGGTGTGTGCTTGTACTGTCATTATTTGATTCTGATTCCTTTGGAGTTTTACGCGTATATTTCCTTTTCACGGGCCTTTCTTTAGATGTGGTGGTACTTTCGTCCGTATCGCTTGTGTGACTCTGGCGTTGCGTTCGCCGCGTAATCGGTTTACGGTTCCGTATCGGTTTTTGTGTACTTCGCTTAGTTGTTGTTGTATCGGTTGTGCATGTGTCGGAATCTAATGATAGGTGGTCGGTTATATTTTGTTTCTTACGCGGTGCTGGATTGCTAGAGGTTTCAGTTTGTCGGCCTCGTTTGTTTACTCTCGGTATCATGGAGATGTCTGTATCATCGTCTGAGGAGAGTTCACTGATCGTGGAAGGAATATGATCTTTCAGATGAGATTCTTTCATCAGCTGTTTACGGGGTGCAGGATTTGTAGATTCGTCGGAGGATTCCCGTGGTCTGGTTGGATATTGATGCGCTTCTTTGACACGTTTCGGCGATTCTGACACCGAGGTTTCTGTTCCCGGCCTTGGTCTTTTGACATTAATGGGGAGAATTTGAATCGGATCAGGTGGTGGATTTCTTGAGAGCGCGTCGGCATTAGAATTGGCTCTGCCTTTTTAATACACGATATCATATGAATATTCGTCCAGCGTTAGTCTCCATCGTAATATTCTCGAGGTCGGATCTTTCACGCTATTAATCCAAATGAGTGGTTTGTGATCTGGTACCAAGGTGAATTTTCGTCCGTATACATATGGTCTGAAATGTTTTACCGCGGAAATGATAGCTAATAATTCTTTGTCCGTTGTGGAATAAGTTGTTTCGGCTTTCTGAAGTGTTCGTGATGCATATGCTATAGGAAGATCTTCACCTACTTTTCTCTTCTCAGTACCGCACCTATCGCGTAATTTGACGCGTCCGTTGTTATGACGAAAATGTTTTATCGAAATTTGGTTTTACTCCGTCGCGTGTGATCGTGTGTCCGAGATATGCTACTTACGTGCGTAAGATCACGCATTTATCTGGTTGCAACGTTAAACCTGCGTCAGCTAATCTGGTCATAAGTTTTCTGAATTTAATCGCGTGTTCTTCCAGTGACCTTGCGTAAATTACTATGTCATCCAAATATACAAACATCTCGTTGCCTTGAAGTCCCGAAAGTACTTGGTCCATTAGTCGTTGAAATGTTGACGGTGCATTCTTGAGCCCGAATGGCATTCTGCTGTATTCATAATGACCGTGGGGAGTTAGAAAAGCTGTTTTTTGCGCGTGGTCTGGATGCATTGGGATTTGATGAAATCCGGAGGCTAGATCGAATGTCGAAAAATATTTTGCTGAGCCTAGCTGGTCTAAGATATCCGTAATATTCGGCAAGGGATACGCGTCGCCTACTGTTTTATCATTAAGCTTTCTGAAATCTATTACCATACGCCACTTTTTATTTCCACTGGCGTCTGCCTTTTTAGGAACAATCCACACAGGGGAATTGAACGGAGACGTTGAGTGTCTAATGACGTCTTGTTCTAGCAATTTTGTAACCTGTTTATTTATTCCATCCTTTCGTGAGTTGAGATGTCTGTATTGTTTGGTGTGGATCGGAATTTCGTCCGTTGTGGGAATTGTGTGACTGACCAGATGGGTGTGGCCTAATTGATCACCAGGTAAGAAAAATAAGTGATTGTATTCGATTGCGAGTTCTGTTATTGATTGTTTTTCCTCGTCATTAAGGTGGTCCAACCTCAAATTTTCCGTTGAAACTTTCAAACGATGTGAATCATGATTTGGGTGTATGTTAAGTTCGCGTTGTCCCCTGGGTTTTTGCCTTAGTGTTGCGAAAGTTCCGTGTGAGTTGTTGGGTGGTGGTCGTAGTGTCATATCAGCTTCAGGTCTGTGTGTGATGCTGTCAACTTCCTCTTGAGTAACCGTTGGCTGTTTTACTTCTACCGGTGTTTCGTTTGAATTTCTGGCGCATGCATATGTAAAGCCTGTATTATTGTTGACTAATGCTTTTCCTAAATAGATATTTTTTCCTAACTTGATTTCGTCGATGGCCCCTGATTTTACCGATGGATTGGCTACCTTTAAGGGGGGGGTAAGGTATTTAATTTTTATTTTTTGCATTTTTTTTTTATTTTTGAAATTGAATCCGTAATATCTGAAGAATATTGTGTCAAAATTTCAAGTCAATTGGAGCAAAATTGACGAAGTTATGAGTATTTTTATACCTGCCGGATTTTTGTACCTATACCCGACCCGACTCGAGCGCCCCCACCCGAGCGCACTATTGTTACCCGGCGGATGTTATGCTCTCCATCTATCGAAATTCCAAGGCAAATTATTACAAAAATGCCAAAAAAAATTTCAAGATCTGATAGACAATCAGTTAGTTCGAGATTACATCGACCCAAAAAAATTTTACCTCCCCACAAACGGAAAAGCGAAGACGTTACGACAATAAGCGCGTCAGCTAAAAAAATAAAAATGACGGTTCAAGATCAAATTACGGAGGATCTTGAAAAACATTATAGGGTAATTGATTTTTTATTGGTCTTTGCAACAATTGCTACGCTAGTGAAGTGTGTGAAGTGTGATGGAAAAGTAAATTTTTGTTCGACTAAGAAAGAAGGTCTTGGATTTCACATCAAAGTGTCGTGCGAAAGTTGTAAACAAATTACAAACGTTCCGTCTAGTGCACGAATAAACTCTGGTATTTACGAAGTGAATTATCGGTTTGCCTTCGTGATGAGGATATTAGGCCTTGGATTAGTTGGCTGTGAAAAGTTCTGCGGCTTGATGGATTTGTCCAGTTCATTTTTATCAAGACCGACGTACAATAATTACGTGAACAAAATGTGCTCGACTATAAGAGAAGTAGCGAATCGATATTTTTCATCTGCTATAAAAGAAGAAAGAGCAGCAACAGCCGAAGAAAAAAAAACTGAAGATGCCGACGAACTCAGTGTATCAGGCGACGGAACATGGAAAAAAAGAGGCTACTCATCTTTATTCGGCGTCACCTCGCTAATTGGTCACTTTACAGGTAAAGTTCTTGACATTCTCGTCAAAAGTTCATACTGCCACGAATGTAAAACTTGGGAACACAAATTAAACTCTGCCGAATACGAAGAGTGGCATGAAGCTCATGTAGATACTGGAAACTGTCGGGCAAATCATACTGGTGCAGCTGGAAATATGGAGGTCGAAGCGATAAAAACAATGTTTCAACGCTCGGTAAAGAATAGTGTACGATATCGCAACTATATCGGCGACGGTGACTCCAAAGCTTACTCCGGGTTAGTGAATTCTAAACCTTATGGTGATGATTTTTCAATAGCAAAAAAAGAATGTGTAGGACATGTTCAAAAAAGAATGGGCACTCGTCTACGTGAAATAGTCAAAAAGACCGTTGTAGATACCGAAACTAAGGCTGGAAAGAAAATCAAAAGAAAGAGTCTGTCTGGTAAAGGGAAGCTTACGGCCAAAATTATCGATAAATTGACGGTATACTATGGGTTGGCTATCAGACGTCACTCTGATTCCGTAAAAAATATGAAGAACGCTATCTGGGCAACGTTCTTTCACTACAGTTCGACCGACGAGAATCCACAGCACGAAAAATGCCCGAGCGGCGCGGACTCCTGGTGCGAATGGCAAAAAGCTGCAGCTGCTAATGCATTGGATTCGTTTAAACACACGTATTGTGCTCTTCCCAAGGATGTTTTGGATGCAATCAAGCCTATCTACGAAGATCTGAGCAAAGATGCCCTCCTGGAGCGATGTGTCGGAGGCTTCACGCAGAACAACAATGAGAGTTTGAACCAACTTATTTGGAAAATCTCACCGAAGCACTTGAGTGGAACCTCTGTCGTCGTTGAAATTGCAGCTTATGTGGCAGCCAGTGTCTTCAATGAAGGTTCGTTTGCTTTACTCACCTTCATGCAAGACATGGAAATCAGTAGTGGATCAAGCGCTCATGACTGGGCGCGATCCACTGACTCCACACGCATAAGCCGAGCAGAGCAGGAAGCTGAACGACAAACCAAAGAAGGCAGGATTCGTCGTAGGCAGGAGCAAAAAGATGCATTAGACATCATCGATGATAGCAACATCCTCTATGGACCTGGCATTGATGACTCAGTGTGAGGTATGTCGATAAAATTCGCTGACAAACGTTTTAACTGGATTTTTTTGTGTTTAAAACTTCAAAGCGTTTTTCCCACAACTCACGTTTTTAAAGTCGGTGCCCCTGATAACTTGAAAACTACTGCATCGATCCTTTTGAAATTTTGAACACTATTTCTGTACATCATTTACGAGGTAACGCTGTCGAGTTTTTTTTTTGTTTTTTGTTCATAATTTTGATTTTGCAATAACAAATTAGCCGATTTTTTCCCAAAAAATTGTGTTTTTCACTTCAAAGTGTTCGAAAAAATAAAAAAATGAGAATTAAAAAAAAAAAACTCGACAGCGTTACCTGGGGAAAACTATTATCTAACGAATGAGCTTTGATTTTTTGATTTCAGATGATCCAGCACCGAGTTATGAGGGGCACCGCAATTCAACTTTTTTTCGAGACACGTCCGAACAATTGCTGCCATTGCCGTATTTTTTAATATTTCTTTTTACAAATTTGATGAAACATTCTTCGAATGTCATACTTTAATGTACTATTGGTTAAGTAAAGAAATTTTAACTGCGTCGTCAGAAAAAAAATCACGAAAACATGGCTTTTTTCGTATGATTTGACCTTACCCCCCCCCTTAAGCGAATGATCTGCGCGGTACGCGGTGGTATGGTTATTGTTTTGTTGTTCATTATTTTCAGAGGTTTGCAGTCGTCCGTAATTATGCAATCGTTTTCAAAAGATATTGTCGCATTCTGTTGTCCAAAAATTCAATGCCAATGATTCCTTCTTCTCTTATTGGAAATGAGTTTTCGACCACGTGGAATTTGTGGGGCTTGTTACCGATTTGAACTTTTAGCGATCCGATGGTTTGCATTCGTCCCTGTGTTATGCCCGTTTGCGTAGTTATATCTTTAGCTGTGCATAGCGCGTCCAAGCTAAGTGCGCGGAGTTTGATAATGTTTACGTCAGCACCTGTGTCTACCAAGAGCGGTGTCTCAGGATTGACGAATTCCGGGGCGCGTATATGTACTGTAGGAGCGTGATTCTGCTGATTCGTAGAAACTTGTGTGAGGTCGCGCGTGTGTGTGTGGTTTAAATGAAGCGGTATGGTGCCGGTATTACGAGTATACAGGATATTAATTTTGAAACAAATCGTTGCATTTTCTGTTTGGAAAAAATCTGCACTAAGGATCCCGTCTCCCTTGACTGGAAATGAATCGTGTACTAGATGAAATTCGTGTCGCGTGTTAGCGAATTTGAGGTCAATGCTGCCCATTGTTTCTAAATGTGTACCCGTTATTCCAGAGATATATCGTTTGTCGGTTGGCGTACACAGTGTGCGTCGGTCTATACACCCGATTTTTATTAAATTTAGGTCGGCGCCTGTGTCTGTTATGAGGGTAGTGTATCTTTGGACTGTTTGCGGTGATTGTATTATTATGTGAGGAGCTGTCAATTCTGGCGATTCGTTTACTTGTAATACGTTGCTGCTACTGGCGTAGGACGCTGGTCCTGATCTTGGAATATCGACGCGTCCACTCGATCGTCCCGGTTCTCGTTTAAATGACTGTTTCCCAAGTCATTGCCGAAGTTTGCTTCGCGGTGTTCATTGTAATCATCGCGAGGATCATCGCGTTCATAAGGGTCTCTTTGTGTGTAATTGACGCGGTGCTGGGCCTGTGGACGGTTTTGTTCGCCTGGTACATTTCTGCTTTGATTGTTTTCTCTTTGATAGTTGAACTGCCTGTCGTTGTACCGATTGTTTGCTCCTTGATAATTGAACTGTCTGTCGTTATACCGATTGTTTTCTCCTTGATAATTGAACTGTCTGTCGTTGTACCGATCGTTTGCTCTCGCGTGACCTGGCGGTTCGGGTGCCCTGTAGTTATTATCCCCGCGTCCTTGATAATGATCTCGCGGATCTTGGTGGTACTGGTGGTTTTCGCGCGTGCGACATTGTTGGAATGTGTGTCCTACGCGTTTGCAATATGTACACCTACTCGGACCGTCACGCGATTTCTCGCGGCGATTTTCTCTTGTAGGACCGATGCGTTTACAATATCTACAGGTGTATGCGATGATATCTTGTTGCTTGATTCTACATTCGTCGCTGGAGTGGCCCGTGGGTTTGCAATATGCACAGCCTAATACACTAACATGCTTGGTTTCGATCTGTTTTTTGTTGTTGGGCATTAAGGTTGTGTCGTGTACGTTGTTATCCGCCGCGGATTTTTTCAGGGTGTGAAATTTATTCCTGTTCTGCACTACTCTTTGTATTACGATAGCCTTTTCTGTTGCTTCTGCCAGTGTTTTTGGTCTTTCTGCCGCCACTCTAAGTTCTATGTCCTCTGGCAATCCTTTGATAAAAGAGCGCGCAGCTGTGATACTAGTGTATTCTATTAGGGGTTTGGCGGTCCCCCTCGCTAGGGTAGCTTCTGCCGCCTCTTTGGCCTCTGTGACCAGTTTCTTAATTCTAGCGGAGTATTCTATGACAGTTTCATTTTGTTCCATTACGCAAGTTGCGATTTCCATTTGGATATCTTCTAGGTTACGTTTGGAGCTATATGCGCGTTTAAGATCTCTTAAGGTATCTATCAAAGTGGCCGATTCTGGTCTTACTTGCTCGGCTGCTTCGCCTTCTATCTTAAGTTGCACTACGAAAGTGAATTGTGCTAAGTCTCTGGGGTTGATAAGCTGTTGTATTTTGTTGACCCGAGCTGCGAATGTACGGTATGGCATGTTTTCGCCATCGAAAACTGGTAATAACGTTGTTGCGTGTTGCATCGTAATGAAGGAAATGTTACTGTCGTCTGGGCGGCTCATTTTGCCTTATATGGCTAATTCTAGCGCGCTTATGTGTAAATGTTAGAAGGTATTCGTTATACGACTTACAGAAGTGTGACTATGGTGATGAAGATGTGGGATAACTGCATGCTGTTGATGACGTAGATCTGGTGTCGGTGACTTTGTAGTTTGTTGCGAGATTTGCGTTACTGCCGTTGCCGTTGCTGTCGATTTGCCGTTGTCGGATCAGCTGGGCTCTAAGGTGGGTTGTCAGCGTCTTATCCGGTGTCCGGGTGTTGAACGCAATTGTAATGCTGCTATTTCTCTGCTGTTTTCCACTTCCTCGATGCTTAGTAATGTGAAGTTACTGATTGATTTGAAAATTTCAGTAATTGATGAAGATCACTGAGTTCTTCCGTCACTATTGTCACCAAATTTTCGAAGATTTCAAATTATATTCGTCACTTTTCGTGAATTCAAAAATTTTCGTCGCTTGTTGCGGATTGACTTGGTACGTCGCTCTGTGGCGGATTGAAAAAAATTTACGTTGCTTTTTCGCGGTTTTGAGATTCGTCGCTCTGTGGCGGATTGAAAAAATTTACGTCGCCTTTTCGCGGATTATTGAGATACGTCGCTCTGTGGCGGATTGAAAAAATTACGTCGCTTTTTCGCGGATTTGATTGGTGATTTATGTCACAATTGTTGGTTACTTTAACTTACACGATACTTTCACTAACGGGGTTTCCGTTATCACGAAACTAGCTGTTCGTATGTACGAGGTGCTATCTATGACGGCTGGCAAGTATTGCCACCGGTAAAAGTTTGTGCAGAGTTTTTTTTTACAGATCACAATTGAGACTCACAATTTATAACGCTGCCACCAATTTGTTACAAAATTGGTGTGTTCAGAAAAATGTATTATTTATTCATATAACTTCGAAGCTTTCCACAGAAACGAGAAGTTCACCGCTGCCACCACTTTGTTACGGCATTGGTGTGTTTGAGAAAATGTTGATTAATTTAATGAATTAGCTTCGATGTTTCCCACAAAAACGAGAAGGTCACCGCTGCCACCACTTTGTTATGGTCAGGAATGAGCTTCACCGCCGTTATTATTTTTGGTTCGTTTCTCGTTTTACGCAACTAAATGCAACTGTGGTAAGGATTTTTCATTGACGGAGGTGATTGGAAGTTCGTAGATGAAGATTACTTGAATATTATTCATTTGACAAGCTCGGGGAGTCATACAGGCGTAACCAGACGTTGAGTCTTGAAGAGGAAATAATTATCAACCAGGCTCTGAGAGGCTTATAGGTATGTGAAGAATAATTATATGATTACCGATCCAGGATTCGGCGTACGACTAAAGAACTATGTCCTGGAAGACTGTAGAAAGTACTTGCGTTGATTCAGAGGTATTTACTAGAGCGGTGCGAAGTTCGGAAGTGATTAGGATGTGAAAATTAGTAATAAGGTAAACTCGGTTTATTAAAAGAAGGGGTAGATAAAGTGGGAGGCCACGTGCCGCTGACTTGGTAGATTTGCACTTGCACGTTGTGCTGATGCGTGGCCGAACCAGGCCGGATGCAGGTTGAAATAGGAAGACAGGATGAAAGATATTAGGTCTCGTCTAACAAGGAGAAGGCAGAGCCTGGATGTCGCGATTTGGGTTCTCCTTTCGCGTCGTGAAAGTGGAAGACCTCCGAATCAACGTAGTTTTTGATTTTTGTTCCAATGGGCCTTAGTTTCTGAGATATCGCGATTTGAAAATTGTGGAATTTCAGACGGAGTTCGGCTTGCGCGTGGAGTACCTTGAGCGTTGACGCCTATGCCAAGAGCGGTCGTAGCCCATACGGTAAGACGACGGGCTGGCACTCTGTAAGTTCACGGTTCGCGTCTCGATGCATTTTTTTTTTTTTTTTTTTTGTTCAATTGTTTGTTTTTTTTCATTCTATAATCTCTCATCAGACGGCTGGTAGGTTATTTCTGCTTTGAAGAACGAACAATTGTTTCATTGTTGCACTTTGAAGAATTCGAATCATTGTGGTGAGTAAGATACACTGTAAATTGATCGCCAAGAGTATTATTATGATGCTAATTATTCGGAATAATGTTTAAAGAAGGAAAAAATGGTTCTCGTTCAACACTTTGATCGGTGCTGCAATCCCTTTTCAAAGGTCGACCACAAAATTTCTCGTGGACTACGACATCCCAGTTCGAGGATTCTCGCCAAAATGTCGAAAATGACTAAATATGAGTATTTATGCGACTCTTGTAGGTGGGAGTGTCACGCATACGAACTGGCAGAATCTGTCGCTCTATCTGGAGAAAATGGTAATAACAGTGGCTATGTGAATTAAAATAAATTAATAATTAGAATTCTACATAAATCATCTTTCAATATAGCGGTAACAAATTAAATGTTTGCCGTTTAGGCCGAAGTCAAATTGTTTAGAATTTATTTTCAGAATCTTGTGATCCTCCACCTTTATCGAGGCAAGAATCTGCTCCTGTTCTTGAATATGAGCTTCCAGTTTTAAATGAAGCTTTTCGATTGCTGCAACAATCGCCGATCCCAAGAAAAAAAGTAAAATTAACTAAATGGGCTGAAAAGAAAGTCGAACGTTTGTCGTCTGGTGTTAAAACGATCTTGGGGTTACCAGGAAAACCATCTGTAACAGCACAAGCTATTCGATATGCTACTAGCTTCGCAGAAATGATTACCGAACTGAAATCGAAATTCACCTCTCCAACCACCTCACGAAGCGAAAAAATACGAATATTGACCCTATTGCCATTAAGCTGGACCAATATCAAAATTTCCAACGAGTTTAAAACATCTTTATTGATGGTCCGAGTAGCAAGGGAGCTCAAAAAAGATGAAGGCATTATGTCCACGCCTGATGCCAAGCTTGGTATGATTTAAAATTAATTCGCATATTTCGTTCGAGAAAAACAATAATTGTAAAAATTTGCCAAAGTAACAGAATTGAGATAAGGATGAATAATAAAATATCGAAAAAAAAGGGATGTAATTGGGTATGGGTGAAGAATGATTAAATCGGTAAAGAAACTGAATAAATACGTAAAAAAGAAATATGATATAAGGGTGATTCCGTTCTAACTCTGATATACAATGTCCTGTATTGTTTGTTCTCATAGGTCATTAATTAATAGTAAATTAATGAAATTTTTGTGTTTATTGGATAATTATAAATATATTTCAACATTATTTTTATATAATATAACTTGCTACTTGGAGAAAACTTACAATATATCACTTAAATGTCAATACCGTGTCATGTCCATTTCTAGAATTTACCTATGAATTGTTAATTTTTTTTGTCGCAAGAAATGATTGAAACTAATTACCTCATAAATTCTAATGTTTATGATCAAACTAAACAAAATTGACACACTTTTTGTTTGATGTATCAAGTTAACATTGAATTCCGGTTCAATAACTTTTGTCTTTGAATTTTAAAGAATTTTTTATTTGAATTTGTGTGACTCGAGCGCCATCTACCTTGAGATTTATGAAACGTCTAGTGAACCACTTTGAAAGTACGTCACCTGAGTAATATTTAAAAACATTGAGTTGAAGAAATAGTGCTGAGAGTTCGTGTCATATTAGAACTCAAGTTTCAAAAAGGTATGTCATGAATTATCTTGTCCATACCGTGGTATTGATGAACTTCATCAACTATTAATTTTTTCTGACCAAAATATTAAATTCCTTGACCTAATACCAGTCTAAATTTTAAAGTAAATGGATATGATCAAATACATAATCAAACAATTACAGTTGTTGAAAATGAAAATGTCAGTACCGTGTCTGTCAGTACCATGTAAAAAAAAAAGTAAAATTAATAAAAATAGTATGTAGTTAGTTGTAAAATTATTTTAATCATTAATTGTAATTTTTTCTAATACAGATGGCACCAATACTTCGTACTAGAAAGCTACCTGATACAAGTGACGATGAAAGTGCAAAAATTCAACAATTGTCATCAAAAACAAAAGTTAAACGTAAAAATCAAGTTAATGCCGAAGTAAAACAACATCGTTTGGAACAAAAACGTATTGCTGAAAAATTAAGGAGAGAAAAAAGACGGAACGATCCAGAGGCTTACAAAAATTACTGTCAGAGTGAAAGAGCAAGAAATGAAAAAAGAAAAAAGGAAGGAAAACTCAAGTCAATTGATCAATTATCAGAACGAGAAAAGCGAGCTCGTCGCAAACAACAAACAACAAAACTCAAGGACACGGCAAAAAGAAAATATTGAGCTGACAACAGAGCAAAATGATACGAATAATAACGTTGAATCTAAGCAAGCCAACGTAGGAAGGAAACGAATACAAAAAAATCTACGTAAATGTTTCTGAGACAATAAAAAATTATTGGACGATAATAAAAATCTGCGAATGAAAATGAATAGCTTACATAAAAAATTACAACGTTTGAATATCAAAAAATCAGACTCGACATCACCTGAATCAAGAGACTCGGTAGAGTCTCGCGCTAAGTACATTAAAAGCGAACGGGACGACACAGAGTATCTTTACTGCTACGGGAGCTCGAACGCGGAGTGGGGACTTTTATTTACACAAATATCTCCTAAATTATTAGCATTCCGGGAAATTTGGATGCACTTTTGTGATATAAATCGAGGAAGAGCTTTCATTTGAGCCTAATTTCAATTGAATCGATGGTCGGGAAGCTGAGATATGATAATTCTGCTACCCGTTTGCCGTCGTTTCGACGAATATTTTTTAAGCACCAACGTCGTCGTCATGATACCCTAACCGCTGCCAATATGAATGGGTAGAAAGGATCGTTACATTATTATAATATATTTTTTGGACCGAACCCTGCGAAACGTGAGTTCTTATGTAGCGCCCGTAGATGGCAATAGGCAGCGACCACCATTACTGTATCCTAAGTCTATGTCCTGCAGCCGTCAGCGGGCGGGACGCAGTTTTTTCGAATCGCTTTTCTCCCGTCCGTCATCCCGATGATGAACGAACGTAACCAACAAATTCAAGCGCTGTGTGGTCATATATGAGCTGTCATATCACCCGATTGAGACTTCTGAATCCGTTTGCTCAAATGTTATATTTGTCTACGGGTATGTAACAAGTATCAAATCGTCAGAAGATTTGATATAATCAACAATCCGTCCGTTGCGTTAATCGTCGATTTGACGCAACAATGATAGAGCAAATCTAATCAGGGAAATACAATCCGTGTTGGCGTTCCGAAAACATTATTGTTTCATTTAATGCAGTATGCAGAGTAAAAAATAATGCAGGAACGAATTGTTGACAATAATTTTTGATCTAATGGATTATAGATTGTGCGACATGGAGTTTGGTCGAAGAAATTTAAGTAAGTGAAGTGCAAGCTTGCTGAAAAAATCCGTTACTTCGTCCAGTGCAGACTAAAAAATATCGGATCAAGTATTTTAATAATAATCAGCAGGTAAAACAGTTCTTAGATGTTGAAATTTCCTATCTGAAAGCAGCTAGTTCTGGTGGTTACGTGCAGATGTACCTACAAGAGTCACTCATTTCAGCTATGTTGTAGAAAAGAAGGTGCAACATAATGAGAACCAATGTTTCATATCAAAATACAAAATGTACAAAATAGGCGTTGGGAGTGTGACTAGCCACGTTTTAGCGACGATAGGTGTATTCCATCTTAAAACAATGACTGTTCAGACTTGAGGTTCCATTGAAGTATGAAGTACCTGTTATAATGGTTTGTTCTTTTGACACTCTTAATTATAATGATAAAACAAATAAAACGGTTATATTTGTACATACCTATATTCTTTGAAAAAATAAACAAAAAAAATATAATATCAAGCAATACATTGTGTTAAATAACATAGAAGAGTACATAATTGACAAAAGAGCATAAACGGTTTAAAATACCTGACTTTAACATAACATAATGAACAAATAATGCTAGGATACTGAATAAAATTGTGAAAATTAAAACAAATGAGTTTAAAACAGAGCACAGAAAACGTATCATAAAATTCAAAGGTGGGTAAAATGTTCGCAGGGTGGATGTTTCTGCAATTGGCTTACGGATTGTGAATAAAATGTACAAGTTGTCAAACAATATATAAAAATGAAAGCACCACTTCTATTCTAATCACTCAGTACTCTCCTGAACTCGTTGGCCTACCGACTCTTACACCTCTAATTTCTTGGTGTCTCTTGTGTTGTCTCTTTTGTTTTTTATCCACCTCTTATCGATTCTGTGCCCATTATCTATCACGTCGCACTGTACTTTCATTATTGTATAATCCATACGTCTGTGATATTTGTTGCTGAAATGTCGAAATAGCAAAAAATGTAATTAATTGAAATATTCTATACATATTACTATTTTAATATAAATTGATATAATAAACGTTTGACGATACATCTTTCATGATCTCCTCTTCCCTCTTTTCTATACAGATCTCGTAGAAATTCATGTGGATTTCACAATTTTCTTAGTGTCGTATCATCTCATAATTCTTGCGATCGAGAATTATGATTAAAAATCCAACCGTCGCTTTTGTAGCTATGTAGGGATATCGACGATATTGTTGAGTCATATTTTCGCATTTAAAATTAAGTACAATCGAATGCTCTATGTAACCTATGTAACTATGTAACCTCGAATCCAGCGATCGTCTGTCGCCATGTTTGATCGTGTGACAGCTGTAGTCGGGGTCAAGTTGGTATCAGTGCGAGTTGACAGCAAATATCGCAGGGCTAGCTAGTGTACTCAACAATGGTTAACAGATGGCGATTTGAAATATCATCATTTAATCATCATCGAATTAAGCTGATCATGCTAGACCGAAAAAAAACTTGGTTTTCATCTTTTATCATAGGTTACTCAATGGGTTGAATTTTCATAATTGCATATGTGATTATTATATAATTATACACATTCATAATCATATACCTGCAGCCCAGTAAACCAAAACAAATTCGGAACGATTTCGAAATAATTTATTGCGCCATTATCCAATTCAGTTTTGCCCGAAACTTGAATAATGCATCACATATATTTCTATTCTCTTTTCGTTCAAATTCTATATTCCATCGAATGTATTTCATCAATTAATTGGCGTAATTGTAATGGTTGATTAATACAACACCCTGTTTGAAGTGGATTGTATTATCACTTAGACAGTGTGTTCGGTTTGGCTGCTTCTTCGACGATTCGACGGAAGTTGTCATTTGCTCGTCTTGGTGATTTCTGTCGAAATGTACCTGATGATTCAATTGACCAATTTTATCGAAATTATAACTCCCGTTGGGAAGCTTTGCAGAGCGCAAAAAAAATGAAACTTTTCATATACGTGAGGTTTTACGCGAGGTTTTAAGTCGTGTCGGTGATATCATTCCATTAATTTCTAACACAAAACTTTGTTTTGAACCACCTGAGAGTGTAAGGATGATTTATGACCGATCTATGTCGCGACCATCGCGATCAAGATCAGAAATTGATCAGCTTTCAAACAGTGCGGACTAGAAAAAAAAATTTTAAAATGAATTCCCGCGACCGCGACGCTCGAGACAATGTAAGTTGCATATTACTGATTTACTATGTCTATATACATTTACATCTTTTGAGGTCGATTTTATGTCAGTGATTTTCGATTTTTAGTTGCCAAATGTCAACAGCTGGTTCGATGAGGAGGATATGGAGGGTTTATCTGACCTCCAGTTGGACCAACCAGCGGGAGATCAGATAAACCCTCCACCTAATGCGAGGTTGGTGGATACAGATCGTGGTAAGTATTTTTCATTATTACTAACAATTTTATTCTGAAAAACCGGCACTCATTGTTATCTAGTTTCATACATTTTTAAAATAAATTCGCAAACCGTTGGTGGTAGTCATTATTGTTACGCGTATTTGATACGGGTCATCAGAGACAGAGGTTTTTGCGTGTTATTGTTGATCTATTCGGCTTATAGCATCATCGTATATATTTGATCGGAAGATTCGTATTCAAGTAATCTAATTGAAAGTCGAAATTAATCGAACAAGACGCTAATAACGCCGTATTGTAGTTTCTCGAAACTGTAATAAGTCAGTACCATATTCTTCCTTTGAAAAGTGTGACTTCGTTGATGTTCCTTTAGGTATAATGTGATACTAAATTTGAGCTTTGCCTTAAGTTTATTCGAACGCTAGATATGTTGTAATCTAATATAAAATCTAATGTAATTCTTACAGCCGCTGCATCAGCCCCCGCTCTGCCTGCCGCAGGCCCGGAAGCAGCACCACCACCGGCAAGGCCTGCTGCAGGCCCGGCAGCGGCACCACCACTACCGGCGCCGCGCATAAGAAATGCAGCCGAGCGCGAAGCCGGCGAAATAGGCGCTCAGGGTATGCACATTAATATTAATGTAATTTCCTTGCGATTCGGATTTTCAATAGAAATTTATCCTGTAGGATGATCTAAATATTGATTTGAAGCAATCTCCATTTTCAAATGAAATGACCATGTCGCAAATTGATTTCGATTCGCTCAGTAGTAATACTCTTTTAGTAATAAGCTTTTCATTGTGATTTAAAGCTCCGCAGCGTCGTCGGGGCAACCGCGGTCGAGGGCGGCAGGCCCAAGAGAATGAGGCCTTGGTCGCCCGTATTATGCGGAACATGGCGAGGCCAGATTGGTACCGGAAAGGTTCCAAAAACCGGCGCAAGGGCCAATCAAATACGGGCGGCCAAGGTCGCGGGAGAAATGGCCGCCGGGAGCCGCCACCAAGGCCCGGACAGGGAGGCGCTTAATCATTTTAATGTGTTTCATGTTTTATGTTTTATGTTTTATGTTTTGTTATTGTGTGTTCACGTCTATTTTTATTTTTATTATTATTTATTAAGATGATTTTAAATTTAATTTTAATCATTATTAATAATTAATAATATCTTTTTTTTTGGTTTTATTGAATTATTGTTTTATTTTTATTTTTATTATTATTTATTAATGTGATTTTAAATATTATTTTTACTAGCGTATCTATTTTATCATTATTACGTGTTGTGTATTATTTATATTCCTATTTATATATTTATGTATTTATATGTCGTCATTTCGTCTTTTTTGTCATTTTCAATTTTATTATCGGCCAAAAAAATATTTCTGTAACGTCTTTTTGTTACGTATTGTGTATTATTTATATTCCTATTTATATATTTATATCATTATTTATTAATATATTTCATTCATTAATGGATGTACTAAATTAATTATTAATAATATTTAATATTATTATTTATTTTTTTTAACTTTGTTACTTGTTTTGTTTCATATATTTCCTTTTAAATTCAAATTGAAAGATTTAATGAAGTACATCAAAATTACCACCATAAAATTATTTACCACGTTAAAAACAGAAACAAGCAACTCATCTACTTCCAAACCCAAATCTTTATGAGAAATTATTTTTTGGAGGACGAAGTGTTCAAACCCACTGTAGTTGTCATAGTACATGTTGCTATTATAATCATAGTACATGTTGCTATTATAAATGTTGTAACGTCATAAAGCATAAAAGATCAAATGGCCTTATAACAACAAAGTCATCGAAATTATTCTATTATGAGTGACACGTGACCATTTTTAAGATAGATTATTTCATTAATTGTACATACTCTGGGAGATCAAAGCACTCTTTTAAGATTATATTCATCGATATTCCTCTCACTTACTAGAAGAATATCGTTGTCTTTACTTGTTTTTTGTTCGATTTTATACCTTTGCACTGTTGGATTTTAGCATACACTGCATTTTATTTATTTGATTTTATTCGCACATTAGTGGCTATTTATTAGGCTTTATATTTTCTGTATCGTGTATTTATTAATTAATTATTTATTAATTCACCGTGGTGGCCATTCGTTCCTCTACTCGTAAAGAAGTTTGTCAAGCAAGAGGACTGAAGAAAACATATCTTTTGTAATTTAAATATACGGCATGGCCCACCATAATCTTAACACGTTATCATGATACAAATAAATCTAGTAACGAAACCAATATAAAACTATAAGAACAAGAAGTACATAAAAACTGAAAAAATTACTTTATTATAAGCCGTGAATACACGGATACAGAAGAATATACGTACATGTGAGGATACAAAATTTGTCATATTATATATTATATTATTATTATTCTACTGTAGTGAATGTTGTTTTGCTTCAAAATATAACAGATAAGATGGTCAGATAAGAAAAAGTACAATAAAATTGGGGGAATATTCTATTCCAATAAACATATAGCAAATCATATAATATGTCTACTATTGGTATATCGTAGATAATATATTGGTATGAAATTCGAAATACAAGGGAAATAGGAGAAATGAGATGAAGTCTAGAAATTTTCTTGTCATAACTATAAAACCAGACAAACTAGAAACATATATTGCTGCATTAAACGTAAATGTGACAAGTTACTGTAATAAATGTTTGATCACTATAAAATATGGAACAAAGACTCTTCTGTACTTTTTGCGTAATAAATGTTTGATTTTTTGTATCCGAGTGCTATGCTATTCTCCCTATAAAATATTCCAATGGAAATACCGAATGTCTACAAATGAACTTGAAGGGTTCATCAAATAATTGATTGTTATGTAAAGCCAACGTACTTTTCAGAAGCCACGGATTCCTCTCCTCATATTGAAGTAGAGATGCTCCCCAACGTCCTCTCCGTGTATAAAAAATGAATTTGTCTACTGCTATCTTGACAGGGATTGTAGGTATGCATAATCACTCATTGGTGCCAAAAGATACTTCTTTCTGCAATCTTTTGTCTTTTGACCATCAAATCATAAGGCTTCAGTTCATTGAAGCTAAGAACACAAAATGATATCCCTAACTTCATTTTCATAAGAAAGATCAAGAGTCGATTTTCTTTTGTTAATTTCTCATAGTATAATGGTTGCCTATTCTTCCCTAGTGCTATTAGGTTTAAAAAGATGGTAAAATATTCCAGAGAAATTCCGGCAAGCTGCAACATCTGTTTATTCGTTGGGATGTTTTCAAATCCATTCAATCCAGGTAGCAGACGTTCATTAACAACAATCACTTTTTCCTTCACGTTCGATTCGTCTGAGACAATAGGATCTGTTTGACAGGCGGTTGTACGTTTCTCAACTTTTTTGATGGCCTCCATTTCCGCGTCATTGACTGAAATCATTGGGGGTTGAACAAGAAATATCATTGTATCATCAGTTCAATTAGGAGTTGGGATCAGGTTGCGTGACATTTTTAACTCACCTTTTTCACAAGTATCAGAAGTTCCTCAGAGTACCTTATGTGATGAAACTTCTATTTCCTTTTGTTCATTCCGATTCAGTAATCTATCATACCTTTCTGTAGATACCTCTTTTTTATTATACCGCTCTGGAAAGATAGGAATGTAAGATAAACTGTTTGGATTTTGAGATCTTTCTTCCCCTATGAAACGAGCACTGCATATCCTGGTGTTAGCAGTGGGTTTTCATAGTTTGTTATTCGAGTTTCTGTCAAAAATATAATGTAATAATATCACGTTTAATGTGTTCATATATAAATGTGATTTCTGTAATGTACACCTACCTTCTTTATACCGCGTTGATCCACTTATTTTTTCGTTCAATCTCCCATTTTCTTCCAGGAAATGAATAAAAATTTGTCAGAGAATTCTTTTTTTTACGATTACTGTACTCAACAACGCAACAATTTCTTTTGGAGTCTGGCATTTCCTGATTTTGGCTGTAACTCACGATAAGTGCATTGGCAACTGTTCGTTCACCCAGCTTCTGCGACCTATGATTACTTCATCCTCTTATCTCTTTCAAGTATGTAATTGTTACTATTATAGTTGGATTGTCAGGCTGTTCGTCCCAGGAATAAAATGGAATTGCCATTGGAAATTTTTTTTCAAAGGTAAATCAAAGTTCGTCGTGAAGTTTTTAAAATTTTTATCAACGATCCCATGCGACGTTGGTTCAAGCCTCATGAATGGCCACCACGTTGTGAAACGGTATTTCCCGGCGCGAATTTCAAGCTTCGTCTTTGACAACTCAATGGGATATTACTCGAAACAAATTGAAACCTACATTTATTGAAATAATAACATATCACTTGTCGATTCCGAACATCGCAATAAGCCGTCAAACAGATTACTTTCAGACGCTAAGAGAGGCCACATCGCACGAATCTACCGATTCCAAAACATGGCGACTTCCGTAGTCCGCGGAAAAGAGTAGGACTGTTGACTCTAGTTGTTTTCTTCTTATACATCGACATCGTTCAGCATCGACACAGCGTCTTTAGTGAAGGTCGTAGACTGCACTTTTAGATTACGTAAATAATTCGGTAGTAGAGTAAGAAGTGTGTATTGAAGCCCACAAGTTATCGATTTTGATAAGTGCATCTACGTTAGTAAGGCATTAGCTAGGCTAGGTCGTGGGTATTTATCAGCAATCAGGTGTCAGGATAGATAGGTTAGATAGGTTAGGCTGTCCTCTATCTCTAGAGATCTTAAGATTTCAAGGAAGGTTGCTTTGCACCCTTTTCACAAAGGCTGCGTTTCGCGCCACAATCTGCTGCTTCACGCAACCAGATTAGTTGCTGCTATACGCGCGACACGTTGCTGCTATACGCACAACACTTTGCTGCTTTACGCGCACACATTGAGATAGAGGACGTTAAAATAAACTTGCTTACACGCATAATTGTTTTGTAGCAATGCAACACACGCAGATACAAATCCTGCCTGAAAGGCTGCTGAATATAATCAAGTTAGGTGACTGGTTGCATGATGATCATATGGATCATTTCGCATGGCTGGTGAAAGAAATTTCAGAGTATGCACCGCAAGAGACGTGGCGAGTACAAATGCCAGATACAATAAAACCTCTTTCTAAGACTGTCAAGCATGTGCAAATTCTGCACAGTGGCACGCATGGAGCGCAACACTGGGTTTGTAGTTTCTACGACACAAAATCAATATTTATATATGATTCTATGAATTCCAAGGTATTCCACAAGGACCACAGAATATATTTGAGGGCGTTGTTCCCCTTCTATAACTTTGACCAGAATCCTGTACAATTTCCTACAGTCCAACAACAGCCCAATGGGTCTGATTGCGGAGTATTTGCGATCGCTTTCGCCATTTCTCTTGTATATGGGGAGAAACCTGATCAGGTGAAGTATCATACGACCCTTATGCGCACGCATTTGCTGAAATTGTTTAAAAATAATGTAATTGAACAGTTTCCATGTGTGGGCAGAATAAATAGCGCTTCAGAAATCATGGGAATCCCTTTTCCTAAGCCTCAAATGCCATGTGAAAGGATACAAAAGAAAAATCCATCTCCACAAATCAAACTAAATCGCGCTTCAACTCTCAACCGTTCGCCGAGTAAGGTTAGCCAAAATACAAACCTGCGAAAAACTTCGCACAACGGCACCAAAGAAGCACATGTCGCGGCTTCTGAAAAACCAGCAAAACAAGTAAGCAAACGGACTGAATCGGTATCGGTAACTGTTCTTCCCGTTTCTAATCGCGATGATGATCGAGCAGTTAATACTAAGACTTTTCTCACAACAGAACATTCTCCTGTACCTAAAAGTACAAAGAAAATATCTCCTGAAGATCCAAAGCGCGCGTTTCGACGCACACCTTCTTTGGATGCCACGTCTAGAGATATAATAACATCTGGTGGATGGTTGACTGATCTGCATATGGATCATTTTATTTATCTGGTTGAAAAATATTCATCATATTCGCCGCAGGAAACGTGGCGAATTCAAATGCCGGGCACCATTAAGCCAGTTTCCTCAAACACAAATCATGTACAAATATTGCATAGCGGTTGTACAGAAGCTGACGGGCACTGGGTATGCAGTTATTACGATGGTGAATCGCTTTACATATATGACTCATTAAACCAAAAGACACTTCATGAGCACCATGAGATATATTTGAGACATTTATTCCCCTTTTTTCAGTTTCAAAGCAAACCTATTAAATTTCCTAGAGTCCAGCAGCAGCCTAACGGATCCGACTGTGGAGTCTTTGCTATTGCGTTTGCAATATCACTTATTAATGGTCAAAACCCATCAAAGAAAACATACAATGTTCATCTGATGCGTACACATTTGCTAAAAATATTTGAAAGCAATACTATGCAAAACTTTCCATGCATAAGCAAAAAACGAAATGTTGCGTCGAATATTATTAATATTTCTAGAAAACGTGAGGTTTCTCAGGAATATTTCGAGGAACAATGTTCAGAACCCGCTGTGAAAAAAACTAAATCAGGCCAGGCAGTACAGGTTGAAATCTCTGAAAAATATCGTGAACAAAATAGAAACTATTATCAATTGAATAAAGAAAAAATGCAGGCTCGAAAGCGAGAACTTTATCTTTTGGATGTTGAAAGGCAGCGCGTCCGGAAGAAAAGTAGATATTCGATTGACATTGCTGATCAGCGAATACAAAAACGTAAACGTTATTCATTGAATCCAGAAAAAGAGCGTGAGCGGCTTCGTAAGTTGTATGCTGCCACAGTGGAGAAACAACGAGCACGACTACGAGCCAAATATTTACGCTGTCGTGATCTGAAAGTGCAGTATAATAAGTATTATTACAAACGAACAAAAAAGAATGATATTGCGAGGCAAAAAATAGGTGCAGCTAGTAGAATACTCGCCAAGTATCGACGTATATATGCGGCAAATACCATAGCATTGAGGCAATCGAGGGAGAAATTCATAGCTAAGATTTTACCAAAGTTGAGCGAGCCATCAAAAGCAGAGAACAGATTGAATGCAGAATCCATAATAAAGTGGTGTTTTCATGAGAGAGAGTGTAACATTACTAATATGAAAAAGACCTTGCACTCTGTAAAAAAGAAGGCGGAACTTTATTTAACGACAGCTGCCGAATGTCACAATCATAGTATTGAGGATAAATTAGGTGCTCTATGTGGTTCCTCGAAACACGTTGCTTCTGGAGAACCTTATTTTGCGGAAGCTGCCTATGAAAATGTTCAATTGTTAGATCCTATCATCATGAACTCGGCAGGGCAAGCCGTAAATATTATACCATTGGCTGGCCATGCGAAAAAGGTGAAAAATATTAAAAAAAGTTGGCTTTGCAATAATATGTGTAGAACTAAAGATATGGATCAGCTGAACAAATATATAAACTTTCTGAAAATTATTTCGATCTGCACATTGAGAAATTTTCATAAATTTACTATCCAAATGGATTGTACTGTAAAACACACAGGGGACAAATTGGGCCATTCGCAAGCGTGCTACATGGCTGACTCGATGTGCAAATCTATTTTTTTACCTGTGCAGATGTTAGCACCACATTTCCCATCGGTGCGGTACATACAGCGCTTGGTATGCAAAACGTTGAACTGTTATGGGAAAATACTCACCATAGACAAAGCTTTAAGCGATGGTAGCCTAGAGAAGCTGAAAGAAATTTCAGAGCTTGCACAGAAAAAAGCTCAGAGGATTGCTAGTAATGTTGTAGAAGAATTAGATCTGAATGAAGAAAATATCATGTCTAAAAATATATTTGCGTTTAAAGCATTAACAAAGCGATCTGTGGATGCTCTGAAGTTCGTGTGCGTATCCTGCGAGAAACTTTGCTTTCAAAGAGAGGTTACCAGCGTTCATAAATTCAGGAAGCCTATGACTGGTCCATTATGGTTAGACTTAATGCGACACGTCGAAGCCTAGGGCGGTGATTGCGATTATGTTTGCAATTATTGTCTTCCCAAGTTTCGCCAAAATATTATGCCACCCAAGTGCGTCCTCAACAAACTCGCCACCGAGTCGGTACCGCAAGTTATATCTAGCTTGAATGACTACGAGCGAATTTTAATTCAAAGAGCTAAGGCATTCCAAACGGTTCAAAGGATGGGCACTGTGGCAAAAAAAAATTTACCCCACAGAGAGATGGTGCAGAAGATCAAGGGCAGAACGTTTCATCTACCCTTACCCCTTGAAGAAACGTTAAAAAAAGTATGTCATGAAACAGATCCATTCAATCTAGACCATGAATTTCACATTCTGGTTCGCGGAATCCCAACAAAATCAAAATTGGTATGGGAGCAATTAGTCGATATTAATAGAGTGTGGCAAGCATTAGTCTGGCTCAAAACGAACAATGCCCAATATTCAAAAATCAAGCTGCCAGCATCAGCCGACCTTTTGCTGGATCGTATAAAAGACGTTGAATTTCATGTCTATCAGAACACAGCTTCTGAGGATGAGGATGATTCTTTACCGCAACAAACCGAGATACATGATGAAATTAAAGCCGATAAGCAGGATACTGGAATAATTTCTGACGATAAAGATGATCGGTTATTGCTAGCTCAAAAAAGTGAGATAGATGATAAAATCGAAGCTGAAGAACGTGCAGCATTACTGACTCAGGCTTCGGCATCGGATGCGATCTACGAAAAGGTCACCATATATCCTATGTATGAAAAAAAAGAAAACAAAACGGCGACGGACCTCTATCAAATGCTAAAAATTCACGACGTGCCATTAAATGATCGTGAAAAAACACTAGATTTACAATGCTTTCCGCACTTGTATCCTTACGGTCGCAACGGACAGCACGAAGATAGGCCCAAACGCCTTACTCATTCCGAATTTATCAAATCGAAAATAATGTCAAAGCATTCTCAATTTAGAATGGATCAGCAATACCTTTTCTATTTACTAAACGATGCCAACAATAGACAATTAAATAGTGGTATTTATTATAAACTCAATATCATCAATCCGAGAGAGCGATTCACCGCAGCAAGTTATTTGAGTAAACTTTCCAAGGAAGAATTGGAGGGAAATTTGAATGCCATATTTGCACGATTGCGAAATACGGAGCAATATTGGAGTCGGCCGAGAAATGACGTATCCTGTATGATACATAATTATGGACCGGCGACATGGTTCTTTACATTGAGTCCAAGCGAATGGTTGTGGTCAGACATGGCGGAATATTTACGCGATGTTGGAGGGCCCTCTGCTGCGAACATGTCACCGAGTCAGTTGGTGGCCACTGACCCGGTGTCCGCATCAAGGTTTATCGACAATAAATTCAAAGCTATGCTCGATTTCATATGTTCTCCGGATAGTCCCATTGGGGAAGTTACGCATTTCTTCTGGAGGCGAGAATACCAAGGTAGAGGCACGCAACATTTCCATTTAATGATATGGATCAAGGACGCTCCGATTCTTGGAACATCTTCTAACGAAGAGGTAGCAAATTTTATTCTTTAATATGCAACTTGCAGAATGCCATCCAAAGATGTTTCTCCGAACCTGTATCGTCGTGTTAATACACATCAACGGCACACCCATAATTCTTACTGTCTGCGTAGTAAAGCAAACAAAAAGGGCGCGTCAAAAAGAGTGTGTCGTTTTGGGTTTTCTCGACCAATTACCAACAGTTTCGTTATGCGTGACATGGCTATTTCAATTGCCGGTAGGAGGACGCTGAAGTCGAAAAGCAGGCTATACGACCTGCCCCGCTCCGAAAAGGAAGCAAATATTAACGATTATAACCCAGCAATTCTCACAGCTTGGGAAGGAAATATGGACATTCAGTTCATAGGCGAAAAGTCTACGCTTCTTAATCGGTACGTCACGAAATATGTAGCCAAACCTGAAAAAAGCAACACAGATTCGACGTTCGAAGAAATGAATTCCACGAAATCTCTTTGTAGTCGTCTATGGAATTTTGGCCTGCGTATGTTGAATCACAGAGAATGCGGAGCTCTTGAAGCCGCAGATACTCTATTGGGGATTTCTTTATACGGCACAGATCCTGAAACTATCATTAAGTGGATAGACGTAAATATGATCAGGAGTAGAAAAGTTAAGTCTCGTAAGGAGATTGAAGACTTAGACGCCGACTCTACTGAAATCTTTTGCGATTCGCTAGTCGATACGCATTATCCCGCACGGCCGGAGGAATTGGAATTTACCAATCTCTACGATTTCGCACAATGGTATGACACGACAAAAGTTGAACCTACTGGTCAAGATATTGAATATTATCAGATAGGCAAGTCGCTGTACTTGAGAAGGCGTAAGCGTCCATGCCTTGTAAATCATTATAAAAATAACGTCAATATTCAACCCGAACGCTATTTCTACGCCTTGTTGCTACTCTTTCAACCATGGCGAGATGTAGATGAACTCCGAAACGAATGCGGTACTTATGCTGAGTCATTTCAATCAGTGCAATCAGAACTTGCACAAGCGCTGGAATATCACGAACGCATAACCGAAGTGCAAAAGGGTATGGAATATGCGAAGAAAATGATTGAAAAACAAATCGCAGATAATGCGAAAGACAATTATAATTCACAAAATAGCGATACTGTTCCACTCGGCTGCGAACCTATCGAGGCCGAAGTTGCGATGAAAGAATTCAAAGAAGCTGCCGAAAAATTCGAAACCGTTGATGTTTCACAGATGATAAGCGAATTGAACATTGACCAGAAACGAGTCTTCGATCAGGTTACGAAGGCCGTAAGCTCGAATCAAATCCTCAGGCTTTACGTCAGTGGAGAAGGTGGAACTGGTAAGAGCTTTCTCATTAAAACTATCAGATATTGGATTAAGCAGCATGCTAATAAAGATACTGCAATAACCGCCTCAACCGGAATAGCAGCATTCAATGTTGACGGCTTGACTGTTCATAGGCTCTTTCAATTGCCAGTTGAACACGGCCGCACTCCGAAATACAAACAGCTGTCAGACGCGGTCCTCAAAACTATTCGGGATCAACTAAGAAATGTTGCCCTGATAGTGATCGATGAAGTGTCGATGATTTCTAACGTAACTTTCATGTACATACATCTTCGATTAGTCGAAATCTTCAATACCGCAGATTGCGAAAATGGATGGTTTGGAAAAATCGAGGAAAATTACGTTCACTGCAACTGAATTCAGTGATAGAGTACGAGAACTGTGTAACTATATACATGATTTACCCAACGACACAGTCTGTCTACTTCCAACGTGTCACGTGTGTGATGTTCTCAATGAAGCTATGTTGAGCGAAATTCAGACAGACGAAATACAATTATTGGCTCATGATACGATTGATTGCCCGCCATACTTTAAAAAAAAGGTGCTGAAAATGTTAAACACAGATGACGAAGATAGTTCTCGTACTGCAGGTCTAGCAAGAATAATCATTGTCAAAATTGGTTCGAAAATAATGATTAGACGGAACATTGATGTTACGTTAGGCCTCGTGAACGGCACTATTGGTACAATCAGTGCAATATCCCGAGCCGCTGATACTGGCGACGTAGAAACAGTGCAGATCGTCTTAGTAACAGGTATCGTACACGTTTTGGAGCGTGTGGATGTGAAATTTGAGGTAATGGAAGGCGCTTTCGTTATCCGAAAACAGTTTTCTATTTGCCTCAGTTACGGTATTACAATTCATAAAAGTCAAGGCCTTAGTCTGAAAAATGCTGTAATCGATGCAGGTAATTCCATATTTGCTTGTGGCCAAGTGTATGTTGCTCTTTCGCGAGTGACTTCTCTAGAAGGTCTGCATCTGATTAATTACGACCCTCACTCCGTATTAGCGAACGGAGCAGCTATCTTGGAGTACAATAGATTGAGCGAAAAGTATCGCCCAGATCTTATGCCAATGCCTGTCACAACGGTGAGAGCACGCAAGGTAGCTGACTATAAATGGTCGATTTCGAAAGGTATTGGGTCATGTCAGGTACCGGCCGAAGAAAAGAACGCAGCCAAATCATGGCAAATAAAAGGCTTGCAAAACGCGGACCAAGTGTCTTGTTATGCCAACGCAACGGTCCAGTGTTTACTTCACTGTAAAACAGTCAGGGACCACTCACTACGTCAAAATCAAACGGATGATGTCTTGAAGATGTTAATTGATGGTTACGCTAGCTCAGAGGGCCCGGTGAATGTGCTTTCTGCGAGGCGACTTGCCGGTGAACAGTTCACTACCAATGAAAAGCAAGATGCATCAGAATTTTTAACTGGTCTAATTTCTCATTGCAATAATCTCAGCATACTTTTTGAGCATCAGCTTACAATAAAACTACACTGCAAAGATTGTGGTTACACCAATTCCTCAGTCGAATGCAGTAACAGATTGTTACTTGTACTGCCTAAGCCTTGCAAAAAAACACCAAGCTTGTCGGACGTGATTAATGATAATTTGTCGCACTGGAAAACGGTTGAAGGGTCGTGCCGCAATTGTAGGTCTAAGAAAGTATGCGTAAAAACCGACATATCGTCATCAAACAGCTGTTTGATTATTCAGCTATTGCTATTTTCGGTAGAAAACGGAGAAGTCCTGAAAATAAATAACTACAGCATAAAAGCAGTACCAACGGAAAAAATTGTGATCTGTACGAAAGTTTATAAGGTTGACAGCGCAATATTTCACCATGGCCACAACATAACAGAAGGGCATTATACAAGCATGCTACAAGAAGGGACTTCTGCGTGGGTGAACGCTGACGACGCGTCCGTCAGAAAGCAGAGCTGGCCAAGAAATGCTAAGGACGCGTACATATTCTTCTTGCGACAAATCTGAAGGCCGTGCCAGACATATTGGAAGAATATTGAAAAAAAAAAAAAAACAGATATAATGCAATATGGATCAAATGTGAACGCAACTGTAATCCCTGCATGCCAGTAACTCCGCCATTGCCGGTCCCTAGCCCGGATGTGAAAGGAGGAGGGCTGCATGCAGGGTTATAGTTGCACAACATAGCTGGCGGACTGATTATGAGTATACGCTCCACTCGAAATAAATAAGCAGTTATTAATTACTACGTTCTACTTCTCATAATACGCTTATTCTATTCGTCTAAAACGCGCAAGATATATACCTACTACATACCTATGTATGAATCGATTCAGGAAATCAGGTATTGTAAAAAGGCCACCAATATATTTGAGGAGTCTATTGATAATTAGAAAACGCGAGATCGCTCGTTACCAAATTAAATTTCTCCATGTATTGATGAACTAATCAGATTATTTAAAAGGCCAAAGTGACTTGCGATAGACGAGGTTTGAGAAATGTCAATCAAAAGTACAACTTAGCCTTCATTGTTGCGGTAGTACCGCTGCGTTGACATTCCAATATTACCGCAGCACTTACAATCGATTCCAATATTACCGCAGCACTTACAATCGAAATAAAATTTCGAGATTTCGACGTTTTTCCCCCATCTCATCATTTACTGGATACATTCGTCACAATAACTCATTTTTTCGGAATGTAGCGTTTTCTATCAGATGTCGCCCAGCTGATGTTTATAAGCATTCATGTTTGGAGAGTGAATTCCAATTGGGAAGAAGAACGAACAAGATCGTCCGTAAAGAATCGACGTGGAGAAGAAATTGTATGAATAGTATCTGCTGTTATTATGTAAGTATAATCGCACATTTCACTATCCTGTAAATGACACTAGTTGAGATTATGATTTCTATATTGTACCATTACTTTCCAGGAATGATGCTTTATCTATTAATGCAATGACAGTTGCTATTTGTTACTTCGAGAAGTCACTGATGGAGTCAAGGGAAGAAAGTTTCAGCAATAGATAAATTGAAGTATCATTACTCTGGCAGTTATAGCAAGATCCTTTGGTTTGAAGATTCTGTGTCAGAAAGTGTCTTGATGTTAAGACTGAGAGTCTCTTTAGGTGAGTTCTGGTTCATATATAGCTATAGTGATGAGTCTCAAAAATGTTATGCATATATATTTGTCATTTAGATCAATATGTGAGAACTTTGGTTCATCTGCTGCAATTGGTGGTATCTGTTATGGAGCAAGAAGGAGTCTCGATGGGCAGAAATATTTCAAGTACGAGCCAATCGGTCAGCGGCAAGTCATTGAGACATCAACAGAAAGTTCAGCGAAGATGAGATTAAAGTATCATTTTCGTTTGGATCAAAGGCCTGACGTCAAGAATTATGTAGACGTTATGGCTATGTATTCTAATGCTATCAATGAGTTCAAAAGTCTCTCTCGGTGAGTTCTTGTGCAGAGTACATTATTATAGCTATAGTTATGTTTCCCAAATTTGTTATGTATATTTCAACTTTTGTCATTCAGATCAATATGTGAGAACTTTGGTTCATCTGCTGCAATTGGTGGTATCTGTTATGGAGCAAGAAGGAGTCTCGATGGGCAGAAATATTTCAAGTACGAGCCAATCGGTCAGCGGCAAGTCATTGAGACATCAACAGAAAGTTCAGCGAAGATGAGATTAAAGTATCATTTTCGTTTGGATCAAAGGCCTGACGTCAAGAATTATGTAGACGTTATGGCTATGTATTCTAATGCTATCAATGAGTTCAAAAGTCTCTCTCGGTGAGTTCTTGTGCAGAGTACATTAATATAGCTATAGTTATGTTTCCCAAATTTGTTATGTATATTTCAACTTTTGTCATTCAGATCAATATGTGAGAATTTTGGTTCATCTGCTGCATTTGGTGGTATCTGTTATGGAGCAAGAAGGAGTATCGACAGGCAGAAATACTATACCTGCGAGCGAACCATTAACCATTAATCAAAGGTGTACCAGAAGCTTGACCTCAACGAGGCTGTTTTGTAACGAATCTGTTGTAATTATTTATATAATAAACTGAAGTTGAAGTGCTCAGTATTTCTTTTTATGTTTCCTGAGAGATTACTTTTTATGTTTCCTGAGAGAATTCAATTTTCTTACCGGCACAATACGAACCAAGAGCTCCTCTCTGATCCTACTCATCGATGAAAGCTGCGGCCTAATCAAATGTAGGAATTTTTGAAACGAAATTTTTAAAATTCATTACCACTCATTATAGACTACAGCCAAACAAATGGGAGGTAGTGGGACTTGGCGAGCTTTTCCGGGAAAAAAAATTCAGAATTCTTGTATGGCAATATAACATTAGCTCGCCAAGAACCACGTACTCCCATTTTTTTTTTCTTTTAATTTAATTTAATTTAATTTAATTTAATTTAATTTAATTTAATTTAATTTAATTTAATTTATTTTTTTGTTTTTTTTTTTCGATTCTTCGAATTGATTCTGTTGATTTATTTCCCAATTCTATATTCTTAAACTTGGTATATTGTTCGTTGTATGTTTATTCTAGTCTTCTTTAGTACGTCTATGCACGAAGCGAAGTTAAATGTACTTGGCACAATAATTGATTTGGATTCTTTTTTTCTCATTAACAATAGATTTTAGTTTTTTTGTTCATTGAAGATATTTGGGTAGTAGTTATTCCTATATATTTTAATGTACTTGGCGAAGTTTTTTTGCACCGTAGGTGCTTTTTGGGGTATAAAGCTGAGAAAGCGTTAAATGGTCAAAATGTGAATCCCGAAGTTCGCAAAACATTAATACCTCATGAAGTCATGATACAGCAACTAAAATCATCAAATAAAGAGTCAAGAAGTTCAAAGTTCAAGCAAATATTGGGTAGAGCAATTTGTGGAAAAATTGTGAAAAAATACCGACAACTATCTGCTATTAGGAAAAATGGTATCCCTATTATTCCTTCAAGAGTTCATAGGAGTAATAAGCCATTGGAATATATCAAAAATATAAAAAGCAATCAAAAATTTATTTAAGATCGAGTGACAAGTTTTTATGAAGAAAATAGTAAGATAATTCCTGACAAAGAAGCTTCTATAAAAATGAATGGTAAACAAGTAACAAAGGGTTATATGAATGCTACGATTAAAGATTTACATTCTAAATTTTGTTTCCAAAGTAGGTTCGGTGTTAACTATTCAACTTTCGCAAAATTACGCCCAAAATATTGTATTGAACCAAAAGTTACTAATCGAAATATGTGTGCGTGTTTTCACTCATGAAAATTTTTTTCCGTTAATACAAGCTTTTCACAGTCATAAGTTACTGACAGGAAATACGTCATATAAAATTTTGAATAGTTTCTTGTGTGACAGTAATTCTGAAAAATGTCTTTCAAGAACGTGTGAGATGTGTAAGTTAAAAAAATTGGAATTTAATTTAAAAGATACTAATCCTTTTGATAAAATATCTTACATGAAATGGAAAGTATCTTCAGAACAAATAATAAATGAAAAAACAAAAAAAAACAATAACTGTTAAAATTACTTCAAAAAAGAAAATTTCATGTATGATAGGGCAAGCAATTAACCATTTCAATCATGAACTAGATTTGTTTATAGCCCATAAACACAGAATTACTCACCAAAATAACTCCATGAAAAAACTTACTCAGTCTCTACAAAGCAATGAGTTAGGACTTCTCATTGACTTCAGTGAAAATTATTCTTGTAAGTATGAAACGGAAGTTCAGTCAGTACACTTTGGGGCTAGTAGAGTACAATGTACTTTACACACTGGCATGGTCGACTCTTCAAAATCTTCCCATGGCTTTGCTACTTTGTCAAAATCACTCAGACATGATCCTTCTGCAATTATTGTTCACATAAAAAAAATACTTGACGTGTATCTAGCTACCAATCCAGAGATTAAAAAACTACACATAATGAGCGATGGTCCAACGACGCAGTACCGCAATGAAAAAATGTTTTATCTCATAACGCAGTACTTGCCTCAGTGCTATTCTCAGTTCGAAGATATTACGTTCAATTTTAGTGAGACAGGCAATGGAAAAAGTTCAGCTGATGGGATCGGCGGCTACATAAAAAAATTAGCTGACGACCAAGTGAAATACGGCACGGATGTGTCAAATTTTGATTCTTTGCTGGCGATTTTGCGAGATCGTGTTGAGTCTGTATAAATATATTGATTGCGTTACAGAAGACGAAATATCAAACATTGATTCAATTTTACCAAACAATTTTAAGTCTTTCGTCGGTACTATGAAAGTACATCAGTATACGTGGAATAAACTACAACATAATTTTATTTTTTTTAATTCGTTAAGTTGTTTTCATTGTTCAAATGAAAATCCATGCATTCACTTTGCTATGGGGAAAATTGACTACTCTGTAAATGATACAACCGAAAAAACGAACAAAAGATTGGTAATAGCAAGAACAAAGAAATCGGATGTTACAGAAATCGGATGTTACAGAAATCGGATGTTGCTCAGGATAATTTAGAAAAAAATGAAACAATATTACGAAGGAGTTCAACAATTAAAAAAAAATGTGATGGAAACCAAAAATACAATACTAATTAATTTAATATTAATTAATTTATTCATTATTTTTATTTTATCAATTTTATTAATTTATTAAATGTTATTTAATTTGATTAATTTATTTATTTTTTAGTAAATTTTATAAATTAGATTATAGTTGCTATAATTTATAAAGCTGATCGTTTTAATTGTTATTAATTATCATCAATGTGTTGAATAATTATCAAAATAAAAATTTTATATGTTAAAACAGAATTTATAAATAAATTTAATAATTTTCTCAAACAATTTCTACCGAATTTATTTTATGTCAATACCGTGGATAAATGAGTCAGTACCGTGGAACGTAAAATTTGAAATTTGTTTCTCGTTTTTGACGCTTCGAAGTTGTAAAATCTTCTCAGATTTTTATTATTACAGTAAAATAGATAAATAATATGCATAAGAAAACTGAAAAAGTTTAATTTCGAAATCTTAAAATTTTTAATCACAAAAATCACAGTTAGAACGGAATCACCCATAAACTGTGAACAAATTGAATTTGACGGATAGTTTTCCATTGTCATTATAACACCAACTTTGCTAACAAAATCAGTATACAAATCATCAGATTTTTATTTATTCCATTGTTTTGTAGGCAAATAGATCGATTCGGAAACAGTTGCCACTGTGAAGAAATTCTATGGAAGTGACGAAGTCAGTGTCAACATGCCTGGCATGAAAGATTTTGTTTCCGTGTGCAATGACCAAGGACAACGATACCAGCATCAGAAACGCCTCATTTTATGTAATTTAAAGGAATTATTTGAACACTTCAAGAAACATAATGAAGACGTGAAGATTGGATTTTCTACTTTTGCATCACTACCTCCAAAATTCTGCGTTTTAGCTGGAGCTACTGGAACTTGTACAGCCACTGACCAATTATGAAGATTGCTTAGCAACTTTATTATGTTCTAATCCAACTTCGGACTGCCACTTTGGAACATGTACAGCGTGCCCGGGAAGTCAGTACTTGAACAACATTTTATTGGATGCCTTAGAGAAGCATAATATGGAAAATGTAAAATATCAGCAGTGGATAGCGAAACCTCGAACGACGCTTGAAACGCAAATCAAGAATTCCGATGAATTCATTGAAGAATTTTGCGAGCAGGCGAAATCACTGAGCTGTCACTCGTTTATAGCGAAAGAACAAGCGCGATATTTGAAATTTAGCAAAGAGATGCTGGACCAAGGTGAGCTCATCGTTATCTGTGATTTTGCTGGAAACTACAGTTTTATTGTGCAAAATGCCGCACCCGGTTTCCACTGGAATAAGACGAAACCAGGCTACTATATATCCCGTGGTTATTTATTTCAAAAATGGAAACTCAATAAGTCATCGAAGCCTAGTCATAATCTCGGACTGCCTCCGGCATGATACTGTTGCTGTTCATACAGTTACTCGGATCATGATAGATTTCGTTAAATCTGCCATCTGCATCATGCCTAAACGGATATCATATTTCTCAGATGGAGCGCCCCAGCAGTTCAAAAATTTCAAAAATTTTGTCAATTTATACCATCACTTTGAAGATTTTGGGATACTAGCTTCGCGACTGCGCATGGCAAAGGGCCCTGTGACGGCATTAGTGGAACCTTAGAAAGAATTGCGGCTAGAGCTAGTCTACAACTGTCAGCAGAAAGACAAATTCTAACGGCACAAGACCTGTATGAATGGACTTGTCTTCCAAGTAGTATTCCGTCTATACATACCAAGTTTTCAACAATTGCTGATTATGAGTTAGTAAAAGAGTCGTTACGTTCAAGATTTGGAAATGCACGAGCGATCCCGGGGACGCAGGGAATACATTGCTTCGTCCCAAGTTCTGGCGGTATCATTACCACCAAAATATTTTCATTGTCTACAAATGTGGAGAGGTTCATGATTTTGAAAACTATGTGGAATTTCGCGTTTGTCTGTATGCCTTCTTGAAATATAACCTCAAGTTATTCAGAAATAAATCTTTTCATTGGGACTTTTTATTTGGCAGGCCTCGCCAGTTAGTTGTTGCTAAAATTAGTGATTTCCACTGCCCATACTACCCAAGTCGACATTGCACGAACATCGCGTGTTGTCATGATATTATATTTCGAGCTATATTCAAAATATTTTAATCTCAGGCTTGACTTGAACCTCGTTTTGTGTGTCACAAAAAAAAAATCTGAATTTCGGCGATGACACGTAAATTATCGCTTGTAACTTCTAAAGTACTGGTCAGCCCATTATGCCCTTTACGGAGCACCTTCATAATTGATGATGGAGTATTGCCAAAAAACCCGCGCCGATTCAGTTGGGGCACTTTGATGTTATCATCAATTGACTGAGATTTTCCCCCAAATACGTACTTACACGTTAAAAAAAAAATTTTGTAAAATAAGTTCTGCAAATTTCGAAGTGATTCTAACAACTTTTATAGGAAGAGTTTTTTCATACATCAATCTTATTTCAAGCTGCGTTCACCTGAAAAATCTGTGATTCGTTCAAATTTGATTATTCTATCGATTTTTGCACGAGAACTATTAATCGAAAAAATTTGAAAAAATACCGAGTTGACCCTTCTAATATCCACTCTGATTGTGTGGCAGAATGAAAAAATCTGAGATAGGAAAATCGGCCGTTCGACTTGACATGGAATGCCCCATATATATATGCAAGTTGCATTAGATTTGAATATTTCCGCGTTCCCCGCCAACCCTGATTGAAACGATTTTTTCGTCGATTGACGATGCTGGCGCATGCGCAGTGGAATAAATATAAGTACGTCGATTTAATGCGCATGCAACAATTCAAACAAGCGAAATCATCGGCAGCGCTAATCACTTTATTCAATAAAAATATTAATAAACGATGTAACGACTTTGTTTGTATTTTTAATTTTGTTCATGAATGTAATATTTGTTGATAATAATTGATAATAATTTAGGAAAAGCAAACGAACGGTATTGTCGAAAATTGTTTCAGATGCATGTACGATTAAATAGATCATTTCAAGTGTAAAAACTGAATCACAATATATTTATTTATTTATAATCATCTTCCGTTTCTTGTCATTGTTTCTGGCAATTGTTACTCGTCGTTGTTTAAATCATTGTTTCTCGTAATTGTTTATATTATTGTGCTCATCGTTACTTCTGGAAAAGGATGCCTATTTATTGTAGTTTTCCGCCAACGTAATGATGACCGATTCATAATGGAAAATCCTCGGAAAAATCTACAAAAAATGTATGATGGGCATAACTATACCATTGATAAACATCGAAACGGTGTAACGTAACTGCTGAGCTACATTTACATCATATCTCGTTATAGATCCATATATCACAATCAGGGTGTATCTGAATGAGCGTCATAATCTAATACCCGTCGATACCTACATTGCTCTGAATTTCCAAGATTTATTTACCATATATGAGTGCTTGAAATCTATGATGCTTTTTTATTACAACTGTGGCTGGACTATACTCATAGATGCCAAATACCTGGCAAAGCTTTTCCAAAGCGTCTGCCCGAGCTGCGTTATTCAAGTCCATGCCACGTATGCTATGTGTGCTCGACGTACTCGAGCTTTTTTCAACTTTTGCAAATGCAAGGGCTGAATCTGTTCATACTACATAATTCAACAATAATGAGAACACGAGAACAATGATATATCTAATTTGACTTTCACCACATCTGTAGATATCTTGTGTGCAAGTACGCCCGCCACCGGCACTGCAAGGGCAGGGGAAAGATCAGTGATGGTCTGTTTGAAATAACAGCTAGACACGATCATGCGGCTGACGAAAATGCAGAGGCTGTGAATATATTCCGGCGGGAATTGAAACGGGCTTGCCAGATGAGGGTGGATGGATTGAAAGATATCTATGACTCGATTCGTATGTTGTGAGTATTAACTAAATACCTGATTCGTAGGCATGTCAGACATACAACGCGGGTTCTCAGCTATGCCTCGCAGTTATGTTATGCGTAAAAGCAAAACTATACAACAGGTCTCTATATCCTGACTAATGGCTTCACATGAGATGAAAGTAGTATCTGCAATTAAACTGCTAATCTGCAACATATGGAACACAAATCAACAAAAATGTGAAAAAAATGTCAATTTCAATAAACTACAGATATCCTGAAGCTGCCGTTATCGTTACCTATGCCGTTGTTGAGAGCAGGATGCGGTCCTGGTGCAAGGAATTCCACCATTTTGCTCCAGATTGCCTGCTAACATTTGGCCAAACACCCCTCGACCCACGATGGATGAACATGTTAACTTACTACAAGGGCAGTCTTTCAGTCGCTGTGGTTCAGGCTGAAGATACTACAATCTCGGTAGTTTTTGGCGACGTACAGTTTATCAACCTTATTGAGGACACTAACGAAATCTTTGTTGACGCAACATTGGAAGTTGTACCTGCAGTTAACGGAGCCTACCAGCTGTCGACAATGATGGCCACAAAATTTGATCATGTTTGTATATAATTCTTACGATTAAGGGTGTGCAAGTAACCAATGTATGTTTCAAAATGTAGTACAACGGATGGTGTTTACAATTTCCCGATTGGTTACAGCTTCAATTTTGGTAGATTTTGATAGCAGTCGAAAATAAAAGTCAATTTTCTAGATAATTTCAATCAACGCTGGCTAATCAGCAATCTGAATAGAAACCCAGCCCTTGGCAGATTGTTGACTTCTCTGTAACACTTATGTGATGGCTACTTGCACGTCTTGAATCATTATGGCTTCAGATATTTCCACGCTATAAACAATGATACTGATTCATCAATTTTTCAATGTAGGTCTTGCCGTTCGCATGGGCCCTGATGGGTCGAAAACCTAAAGCTGCTTATGACAGCCTTTTTAATTATGTCAAGGAGGTATTGGCGCCAAGCATTCTTCCAACGTCAATGATAACTGATTTTGAATCTGTTCTACAGAAGGCACTGGCTGAAACATACCCCGCAGCTACCGCACATGGCTGTTTTTTCCACTTTTGTCAGGTTTGGACACTCAAGTCATGCTTACTACCTTAAACTTGGACGACCAACTTAACATTATACTAATCTAACTCTACTTATCTATTAATTCTATTTACCTATTTACTAATTCTATCTACTTATCTACTATTTTTATCTACTTATTTACCAAAATTACAATAATCCTTATAACAAAATCACAAATAATACAAAATCACACTTCAACACAGGCAATATACCGAAGCGCAAAGAGCCTTAGAGTGACCGATGCAATAAGAGGTGACCTGAAAAGGAGAAGATATTGCGCAAAATTATGGCTCTCGCATTGCTGCCAGCTGTGAACATACCAACCGAATATAATGAGATAGTTCAAAATATGCACAACGATACTCCTAATATCTTCCATACATTTTGTACGTATTTTGAACGACAATGGTTACAGAGAGTACAGCCAGAACTGTACTCCGTTTATGGTTTGATCGGGTGGACAAACAATAGTGTGGAGAGCTACCACAAAATCTTATTACATAAGCTAACTTCTCTCCCAAATGTTTGGCAATTTACCAGTAAGTTTACATTTCAACGTAATATTTGGAATAAAATTTCCGAAAGTCAGTCGACCATATTGAATTTGTGTCACACATATGTATTATTGATCTACAATTTTCTTCACCTTGTAGAGAGGCGCGTGAACATCCAATCATCGGCGCATGCCCATTTCCTGGCTCTCCAACAGGGTTGTTCGGTATCACGTACCCCAAAAATCGGATATGTCATGAATAATCGCCAAATTTTTGGTGCCTAGGAGCGACTTGCGGAGAGCCGAACTACAGCGAGTGAGTTCTTGGAACAAGGTTCATATTTCATGTCAAGGCTTGCCCGAAACTTCCTCCACCTCGACACTAGAACCATCGATGGAAATAATGAGGAAGGCGTTGACGATCCAGTCCCTGCTCCCAATATCGTGATTGCTCCTACAAACTCGGGTTTGCGATCCCACTTGTTGATGAGGCTCACCTCCCAGCCGAACAACAACATCCGCCATCCATTGGTAATCAGACATGTTTTTTTCCTTCTTTAATTATGTTCACTCCCCCTACATCCTGGGTTTCAGAAAATTCTTTGCCATTATTTTGTCAAATTTGACTAATATTATTTGAAATGAAAATATGATAAAATCTTAATATTGGTATAGGTGATTTTTTACATAGACCATGCTGCAACAATGGATGAAGAAACTGACACAGACATAATAGTGAATGCCATACCACCAGGAATCGAAATCTTTTATAATTCGATTAAAATTTCAAAATATATGTTCTCCTCATCAATATCGGAGCATACCAAGACAGATATATATGCAGCTTCAGATGACGAGGAAGACATTGAGTACGACGATTTCGATCCCATCAGCTATGGCTTCCCAATCTGCAGAATTATAAAAGATGGCGAAATAATTTTGGACATAAGTGTTGGTGATGACTTACGTCGCACTATAACATTTCCTGATGCGCCTGACCACGCAAGACACCAAATTCTGTATGGTTGCAACACGTTGGTTGGGCTATGTGATGGAGCACATGGCGTAGGGACCATAACCTCATGCACGGACACTTGCAATTCGATATTTCGATGGTATCGCGATGACCAATTAATCCGGGAGGGAAAGTCCCTATATTGGATTCCTGCGTCTGATGGCCGCTATACATGTACGATTACGTGTGACCTGACGGATTAGAACCGTTTTCGCGGTTAACGAATTGGCGGCTTCACCCTCTTCGCTATCTTTCTACAGTTAATACTTTTCTCGTTTTCTTGCATAATTTGTTTAGTTATTTTTTACATTTGTGTTGCCCACATACATATCTCGAAACTCGATAAATATTGTTACGTCCCGACGTACAAAATTATTCTTTTCGTTCCTTCTTTCTTTTTTTTTCATTGTCTATCTTCGGTCACTGCACTTTCGTCTATCTACGGTATTCATTTTCGGTCTTTGCACCTTCGTCTATTGTATTAATCTTTGGTGACTGCAATTCTGCAATCTCGCTGACATGAAAGCCACCTTGGAATCATCAACCTTTGCATAGAGGTGGACAACGGCTACCGGGATGACGGGAAGACTGCGGTCAGTGTACGGACGATGCACCGCTTGCACATTTTCTTTCTTTTGTTTTTCCCTTTCTTCAACCCCAACATCGGGGCCCGAATATCAAAATCGGTATCAATCGTTTATCAAGTCGCGAGGTGCGCTGAAGTCTCGGTCCGAGTGGTTTGAATTAGTCAAGAGTTGGTTACCAAAAATCTTCCAAGTGACGGGCCAAGAAGAGATATGTTCAGAATGGGAGGGACTTAGTCGACACGAAGCCATGCCCCTCTAGCCAATCAACAAGCATAAGATTTTCGTAGACCGAAATTATCAAATTGTATCTTCTATTCTCGTGAGAATTTCTGTCTACGAAAATCTTATGCTTGTTGATTGGCTAGAGGGACATGACTTCAAAGTAAAATAATCAGCCGTACAAGTGCAAGTGGTGCGTTCCCGTACCCAGGACGACGACAAAGGTCAATCGCGAGAGCGGTGCCGCTCTCCAGATCCGGCCGTCACGGTATCGTGCTTTTGGTTTTTAGAAATTCCTATTCTTCATCCCAACTGAGATATAATGTTATTGTAATCGCTGTTTGTAGTAATTTAGTCTAAGTAGCCGCAATAGAGATTATTTGGTTCCTATTCTAAAGTTGTGATAGACCGGTAAACGCGAGTCAGATTCCTCCGTTGCGTAGATTGTAGTTGGTTCTATTTTAAATTCTAGGGGCATCATTTACTGTAGTGCGTTGTTTTTTTTTTATTAGTATAGAGTAGTATCTGCTATTTCATATTCATTCGACCTAGAACCGCTTTAGCCCCAAAACAAGATTACAAAAAGAGCCTCCACCGAGAGGATAGTCGCGCGGACCTGAATAGGTCTGACAAGAGGGGATCCACTACCAAAAAGGGGCGCGCTCCGAAGCGGGTGAGTACTTTCCTTTTTAATAATATCTTTGTTTTTATTTGTGGTGTTACGCGGGGAACTAGCCGCTCGACCGCCCGTACGTAACAATATTGTGGTTTTGGTTTAGTCGTTAATTGACTGACGGTCAATGGTTTAGTTCTTCGGGATCACGCATCAATTAACAAATATCACATGCAGAATAATCTTTCATTTTCAAATGTCTTATGGTGAATAATATTGATACATTCACGTGAGTTTTCGGGTGTTCAATTATCTCCTCATGTAATTACTTGCATTCGATATTTCATATCTATTTTGTTACCATATGCCTATCTCTTAATTCAATTTTCCAGAGGGCAACTTTGATTATCTGGCCTTTCCTTAGTTGTTTTGTACATTTGTTCTCCCTTCATTTAAAAAATCTCAGCATCTAGAATAATCTTTCATTTGAAATGTCTAATATTAAATAATATCAATACATTCTCGTGAGTATACTCAGTCATTTTCAATATCACATCTTGAAGCAGATGATCTGTACATGTGTTTGCCAACAGAGAAGCAAGGGAATATTTTGATTGAAGAGTTTTGCTCAATAAATCATGGCTATAAAATAAGCCAGATTGTAAAATCGAGTAGGGTCTCATTGAAAATTGATTTTCATGATGAGATGCAAAGACTTTTTTTTTCCATCAATCGAGTCCTTAAAAGCCCAGAAGTATTGCCCTTTATATGATATTGATGAAGTGAATGGATTATGCCTGGGGAAGTTTGGTCTAGGGTTTATCTCTTACTGTAACGATACTTGCCATCCAATTTTTACATGGTACAGAGGTGAAACAATATCCAAGCAAGGCGAATCTTTGTATTGGTTGAGTGTTCCGGAAGATGATCTTGCCTCACCTCATACGTGGTGGTGTAGCGTGCACTGTTCTAGTTAGGTTGCCCCTAAAAAAAGCTATATGGGCAATTCCACGTCAGACCGGACAAATCTCGCGTTTTTTTGACTTCGAACTTTTTAAATCGATCGAAACTTTTTCTGAGCAATACATGCACGAAAAAAATTGATACGTGTTTCGGCGTTCGTCCAAAATATTTTTTTTTCAAAAGTTACAACATATTAAGTTTTTTGCAAAATGAGCGCCCGGTAAGCTTCAAGAATTAATATCTCCGTTTCTATTTGTCGTAGAAAAATGATCGACAGCGCATTTCAAAGGTGAAAAAATAGGCTTTCAGAAAAAATTTCGTTCACCCGGAAATCATTGTAAATTCTGATTAGTAATAACAAATTAAATGTTTAATGATTTTTTACCATGGAAAGAGTCATTTTCAAAATTCCGGAAAAAATATTTTCGGATACCTTATTCAATTTTGAATGGAGACATTTTTTTTCTTTATGGAGGTTTGATGGAGTCTATTTTTTATTGAATTATTTATCAGTCGCTGCGTCGCGCCGCGCCAAATTGCACCGTTCGCGACTCAAAGCGTAGCGCCCGAGTGAGATCCGAATGGTTCCGGAGTGATGGAGGCGCGTGTACGTCCTTGTAATTTGGCGCGGCGCGACGCAGCGACTAATCAATACCTAACCTCCATATAAAAAAAAAATGTCTCCATTCAAAATTGAATAAGGTATGCTATTTCTACTTTTTTCAGAATTTTAAAAATGGCTCTTTCCATGGTAAAAGATCATTAAACATTTAATTTGTTGATAACAATTAGAATTTGCAATGATTTCCGGGTGAACAACATTTTTTCTGAAAGCCTATTTTTTCACCTTTGAAATGCGCTGTCGATCATTTTTCTACGACAAACAGAACCGGAGATATTAATTCTTGAAGCTCAGCGAGCGCTCACTTTTGAAAAAAAAATATTTCGGACGAACGCCGAAACACGTGACGATTTTTCTGGTGCATATATCACTCAGAAAAAGTTTCGATCAATTTAAAAAATACGCGGGTCATTACTTGTCCGGTCTGACGTGGAATTGCCCATATCATCTTCTGTGATACAAGTACATGACAATACATTCATCTCGCTGATACTATTGACAATAGTAATACTTCCTTGTTGCCCCTAAAAGATGCTACATCATCTTCTGTAATACAAGTACATGAGAATACATTCATCTCGTCTGATGCTATTGACAATAGTAATACTTCCTCGTTGCCTCTAATAGAAAAATCGGATTTAACATTCTCCAAAAAAGTACTGGGTGTAGGGATTCAAGGCAAAGTACGCAAGGGATGTTGGCTAGGAACAGTGGTGGCCATCAAATCGATCAAAATTTTGACTGAAAATATTAAGCTCACATCGCGAGAAATCGATCTTTCCTCATATATTCGTCACCCAAACATTATTCAGACATTGGCGTTTTGTAATGAATCCAAGCTACTCCAGATTGTAATGGAACTAGTAGATGATCATACTTTAGCAGATGCAATTTTTGATGAGGAAGTGAAGGCTGAATATAACTTGGACATTGGAAGAAAAAATCTCATAGGACTTTAATCATGTAGAGCTATAAACTATTTGCATTTGTAAGAAAACTCTATTATTCATAGAGATATCAAACCTGACAACATTTCGATATCCGTGACTTAGGATTGGGTAGAACCAAGAACAAATGCGACGGACACTAACACACAAATACGGTATCCCAACTGTCAAAAATTGCTGAAAATCAGAATAAAATCATTCTTAACAAAACCTACAGTTACTCAGATACAAATACTCACCAAACCCAGTAGATCGCGTCGTCTAGATACACCGCCGTAGAACCTTGGAGAATATATGAAATTGACACTGAAAATAAAGTTATGATTAGGTTCGGAATCAATTAAATGGATGTTTTTTCGGAATTTGAGAAATGTAAAGAACTTAAACGTACTCACCCTGGAAATGGAGGAGAAGAACCTATGGAAAAAGAGAGGCATCCCTCATCATCACCTTTGTATGATAGTTCTGAGCTACGACTAGATTTTAACAAAGAATCTGCAGATGGATATGAAATGCAAGATAGCGGTTCATGGGATGTGGAATGATAGCTTCAAAGCTGCAGTGCTTTATACCAATGTTAACGTTTGAAGAGCAGAAAGACGAACAGACATAACTTAGATTTTCAAGATAATCTGTTCAATTAAATAATAATTAGCATTTGAGTCAAATATGTAACTGTTGAAATGAGTTGACAAATTTTTTTATCTTCAATGGAGGATCTTTATTTTAATATTAAAAAATAATATAGACATGTGATCTCAAACATTTTCAATATTGACTAGACGTTATTACAAAAATTTTAACAATTCACTAAATTATGGGTATAAATAATTCACTAGACATCATTATCAGTCAAGGATATGACATCTCTCATAAGCCTTTCGGCCAACATGTCAGGTTTGATGTTCGGAACTCTAGGTGCTCGATTTTCTGGTACGGGGACATAAGGTGCAGCCTCGTAGGCTTTGCCTAATGCTGCAACTTCAGACCACTCTGGGTAGAAAACTGTATTCTCTGTTTCGCAAATATGATGTAATATTAAGCTGGTTGAAGTTTGGAACGTTCTTCGAACGGTTTTGAAAATCGACTTTTGGAATGTTTATCATGCATTTTTGGTATTCCGAGTTGGCAACGAGTCTAACGAAAAATTGGCAGAAATTTGGAAAAATGGCGCGGGTACATTCGGTACAAAAAACACGGATTTCGATAGAAAACAATTTTTCACGGTCGAACGAAGTGATTGTGCCCTTTGATTTTCACGGGGTGGTTTTCGGAGTTGGCAACGAGTCTGCCAAAAAATTAGTGAAAATTCAGAAAAATGGCGCGGGTACATTCGGTACAAAAAATACGGATTCCGATAGAAAACAATTTTTCACGGTCGAACGAAGTGATTGTGCCCTTTGATTTCCACGGGGTGGTTTTCAGAATTGGCAACGAGTGTACCGAAAAATTGGCAGGAATTCCGAAAAATGGCGCGGGTACATTCGGTACAAAAAACACGGATTTCGAGAGAAAACAATTTTTCACGGTCGAACGAAGTGATTGTGCCCTCTGATTTTCACGGGGTGGTTTTCGGAGTTGGCAACGAGTCTGCCAAAAAATTAGTAAAAATTCCGAAAAATGGCGCGGGTACATTCGGTACAAAAAACACGGATTTCGAGAGAAAACAATTTTTCACGGTCGAACGAAGTGATTGTGCCCTCTGATTTTCACGGGGTGGTTTTCGGAGTTGGCAACGAGTCTGCCAAAAAATTAGTGAAAATTTAGAAAAATGGCGTGGGTACATTCGGTACAAAAAATACGGATTCCGATAGAAAACAATTTTTTACGGTCGAACGAAGTGATTGTGCCCTCTGATTTTCACGGGGTGGTTTTCGGAGTTGGCAACGAGTCTACCGAAAAATTGGCAGGAATTCCGAAAAATGGCGCGGGTACATTCGGTACAAAACACACGGATTTAGAGAAAAAACAATTTTTTACGGTCGAACGAAGTGATTGTGCCCTTTAATTTTCACGGGGTGGTTATCGGAGTCGGCAACGAGTCTACCAAAAAATTAGTAAAAATTTAGAAAAATGGCGCGGGTACATTTGGTACAAAAAACACGGATTTTGAAAGAATACAATTTTTTACGGTCGGACGAAGTGATTGTGCCCTTTGATTCTCACGGGATGGTTTTTATAGTTGACAACGAGTCTTCTATATAGTGTGAAATAGACGATGACGGGCTGCTCAAGCCTAAACTAGACGTTTTGGATAGTTGCCGCCGGAAATTTTTAATTAGGGAATTCAACTCCCCACAACAAAGTATTCGTACAATGTTGTGATATTTGATATTGATATTTTTTGGCAGACTCGTTGCCAACTCCGAAAACCACCCCGTGAAAATCAGAGGGCACAATCACTTCGTTCGACCGTGAAAAATTGTTTTCTCTCGAAATCCGTGTTTTTTGTACCGAATGTACCCGCGCCATTTTTCTGAATTCCTGCCAATTTTTCGGTAGACTCGTTGCCAATTCTGAAAACCACCCCGTGGAAATCAAAGGGCACAATCACTTCGTTCGACCGTGAAAAATTGTTTTCTATCGGAATCCGTATTTTTTGTACCGAATGTACCCGCGCCATTTTTCTGAATTTTCACTAATTTTTTGGCAGACTCGTTGCCAACTCCGAAAACCACCCCGTGAAAATCAAAGGGCACAATCACTTCGTTCGACCGTGAAAAATTGTTTTCTATCGAAATCCGTATTTTTTGTACCGAATGTACCCGCGCCATTTTTCTGAATTTTTACTAATTTTTCGGCAGACTCGTTGCCAACTCGGAAAACCAAAAATGCATGATAAACATTCCAAAAGTCGATTTTCAAAACCGTTCGAAGAACGTTCCAAACTTCAACCAGCTTAATATTAGGCATATCTTGATGACCTGTACTGTACCGCTTCCTCAGCTTGATGAACATCATTTTTTCATCAAAAGTTTTCTCCTTCTTTATTCGAGATCTTTTCATGTACCATGACTGATACAACTGCACAAGTTGTGTAATCATATGGATATTTTCATCTGGATCCATCGCAGCTTCAACCTAGGAAATTCTAGAAGTTCTAGGATAACGACATTGAATTTTTATCGATCATTGAATGTGTGTATGGATTTGTATTTTTTCTTTTTTATTAAGTTCACCTGACTTTCGTGAAATGTTCCTTTTGATGTCCTGACCTGGCAATGCATAACAGGTTGGCAGTTTCGACGGTGACGAGAACGTCCCTCTTCTTCCCAGGTTGTTCCAGGATATCTTCGTTGGCTTTGATGACCCTTCCACGTTTTCTTCCAGATTATTTGTTGCCCTAGCATGATTTCTACTGGCGGACAGCAGCCAGCCACCACCGGGCTGCAGACATCCGAAGAACTGATGGATAACTCCAGCAGTAATATGCTCTAAGCCTCTAGTCAAGGCAGCTTGACGAATAGCAGCCAGCTGCTGTATACCCATAACCTGCATTGCTTCTCCGAGTGTCGGTGTCAAAATTGTAAATCGTTTCCGTACGTACATCTTGCGTACATGGTCTGAGTCCGGAGTATCGAATATCACAAATTTTCACCTGTTGGAAATTCGACCGATGGGAACATTTGTAGTAGATTGTCTACTGCCTACGATTCTACGAGTCGGGTATTCAAAGATTCGGGAAAACAACGGTTCGGTCAAACGACGATTCGGGAAAGTGACATTCGGGAAAACACTAGCGTCTCATGGTATGTACTACATACATTAGGTTTGGTTCATTGTATGCTACTTCGAATCGGGATGGTTTGATTAATTCTTCCGGCATCAAATTCAAGGCAGAAAGCCCAAGATTCGTGCATTGGTGGAATGACACGCACGTCCTCTGTAACAGCGGGAGCAAAAAATTTTATCCTGCACGACATTACCCGCCGTGTCGCCCTGCCGGACAGTCACTTCACAATCTGTTAGTGCAATATATTACAATTGTAGCCACTGATCGTCAAATTTCATAATGGTCGACACATTGTCATTCGACGAATCTCTGGACGAGGACGAGGTGTTGAGAGACTATGATGCAGAGGCGAAAATGATAATTCAGATGGAAACGTTGCCAAAGAAGTTTTCGGACAGGTACACTTGGCGAGGACATAACTGGCGTAGCTACTGGCCAACCTACAGTTCATCGCGTAGTGTCTAACTACGCCAGTTATGTCCTCGCCAAGTGTAACTGATGGTCTAAAAAACTTACAAAAAGTGGCAGATGGAACATAAAAGTTCTCTGTCAGGCTCGGAAGAAAGTAACTTAGTTGTATATTTTAAAGACTTAAGCAAAATGTTACAACCGTCAACTTTATGGAGTATCTGATCGGTGTTGAAGAAAACATTAAATACAAGAGACACTATTAATATTAACAATTTTCAAAATTTAAAAAGTATAATCAAAAATAATTCCAAGGGTTACAAACCTAAAAAATCTTCAGTGTTCAAGTGGGATGAAATGAAATTCATGAACGATGCATCAGACCACGTGTATTTAGCCTTAAATGTTAGTATTTACATTCACCTTCACTAATTACTCAATTATTTCATATTATTATTTTTATAATAATTTAAGGTTATCCTCGTAATGGGAATTTGTGGGGCACTTCTATGTGACAAAATTACCAACCTTAAAGTGCAGGATATCAAAGATTTGGGAAACAGGTGAACTGGAGCAACACTTTTATCGGACTCAGGTACAAACATCACCATTCTCAAACAACTAGGAGGGTGGAGATCAACTAATATAGCACAAGGGTACTTATTTATTCATTTAAATCAAGATTACATACAATACCTGCTATTAGATATGGAACTGGTACATGCTTTTTCATAAATATCTTATTTATAAATACTTTACTTACTCACAGGTTATGTGGAAAATTCGATGAAAAATAGGCAAAAGATTTATGAGAGCATTACCCATGGAGATGTGTCCGATGCTCAATCTAAACTACAACCGTCGACTAGTAATAACTGTTCAACTGAAATAATGATTGCAACTAACAATGGAAAGTCTACATATACTGCAGGCGTAAATTACAATAATTTTTCTGATGATTTTGTGTTAAATGATAAGGATCTAGCTGCAATTGATATATTCAATCAATCGAAAGTACCCAGATCACCGACACCTTCTTTTAAAACAGCAAATAACAAAAAAATTCTTTCAACTAGTAATCGACAATCAACACTACCTACACATTTTACAGTAAAACCACCGATTAAAGTTTTTTTCAAAGGATCAGAGAATGAACCACCGCTGAAAAAAAATGAAGTAATAGAAGCTGAAATAGTTGTCATGAAAAATCCATGTGATAAGTATAAAAATTGCGCATTTCATGGTAATATTATAAACAATTTCTATTATTCATGTACTCATGATAAAAACAATGACGGAACAAAAATGTGCAATAAGAAAGCTTTTTATGATAAATAATGTACTGAAATTTGTGATAAATTTAATTTATCCTGCACAACATTTTTGTTTATAGCATTTGAATAAAGATACGTACGTACGTTTGATCGTTAAGAGGCATATCGAGTGACGAAAGCGCCTCGTGCGGGTCCCCGTACGGTGCGGCCTCAATAACGAGGTGCCTCTGCTCACCGCTGGATGGCGCATAACAACCATCAAATCTATATATTTCATAGGAACATAACCTAGCAGTTGTCTTCGCGTTAGTGCCTGTCACGATCATAAACATGTAACAAATGCGTGAAAATAAATTTCTTTTGCAAAAAAAAAACCGATTCAAATTATAGAAAACTATGACTTTATCCAAAATTTCGTTCTTCACCTGTACTGCACACGTTTCGTAGCGGATGATCCAGCGATTGATGTCAATATGGGCGCTTACAGACCCGCGAACGGGTATTTGGTGAACCCAGTACTAATGTAAATCAGCTGTCATATTCATGAGAAATGAAGTGTCGGTCTTTGCGTTACACAATTTTTCAAAAGGTGTATTCTCCCACATTTCTTGACCAAATCAAGTGGTTCTTATCTCAAGATGTGTGTTTTGGTCCCCTTTAGTGGCTAAGCTCCGGATATTGCGATCTGTTTAGTATAAATATTAAAATTTTTAATTATTTCACAGGGTAAATAGATTCCTATGAATTTTTTTTTTGAATTTCGCAAAATCCAAAGTAAAGCCACTTCGTTCAGATTTTTTCTGACGATTTTACAAATTTCATTCCGATTGCTTCACCGGTTTGAGAGAATACACCTTTCACAAATTCGACGTTTCCCCTCCCCCCCACAAAATGGCGACTCGATATGCCCCTCAATTAAGAGTGTGATAAAAAGAAAAATATATGCAATCAGTGTGTTGTTGTAAAATGTGAACCCGCCAGTGGCTACGCTGATGTTTAGAATTGACAATGAGTTGAGAGCTCCTGATTCCAACGAGGTTCGACCTCGCTCGAAGTCGAGAAATTCGAGTATTTCGACGCATGCGCAGTGCTCAACCAATTTCCTGAGACGCGCACGGTATATTGACGCCTGCCCCCGACCAGCAGCATTCGCTCCGCTCGTGCTTGCAAATGTCGGGGCAGGCAAAGAGTATAGGGAGCAGGGACCCGTCGGGGCAAAGTGTAATTAGTACACGTACTTTCGAGCGGCTCTAAAGAAAAATAGTATACACCACGCAGGCAGCAAGTTGGAAGCCCTGAACTGCGCGACATGATTCCCCCGGCTTTGCCTCGGGCATTATGGCGCGCAGTGCAGGAATTTCCAACTTCCTGCCCTTGTAGTGTGATATACTATTGTTCATCCAATTCTGAAATGTGTTTGTCAATGTTGTCGAGTTTTTGTTTGTGAATGCCTGGTGTTTATTGGACGATATGGGTCTGATTTACGAATAGAAGTGCCAGATGATTGGTATCATTGAAAAGTCTGTCTATTTGAGCATTATAGTATTCTCCGTCTTCCTCATTAAGCGTTCCATATAGTGTTTTGTGTATAGTTCCGACGAGTGTACGCGTGCGTATGCAAGTTGCGTTGATTTGACGTGTATTTCGCTGGTCTCCTTATATCCTACGAGGTCTCCAATTTGCTGCAGGTATTCGGTTATGGTCGATAATCTCTTTTTTGAAAGTGTTAATACATCTTCCGCATCACAGGTTGACCCGAGTGTTTCGCACCTATTGTACAGTAAATCAAGGTACCTTTCCAATTTCTCTAATTTGAGAGTAAGATTTTTAACTTTCACGTAGTTTATTAGAGTCCACTCGCTATCGAATGATCGCAGATCCAGTAGTTGTTCATAATAGATTCCCAGATTCGTACTGAGTGTCGTTGCGGTAAACGGTGTATGGGCATAGTTGGACAGGACCGCAACGTATCTGTAATTATTTCATATCGCTTATAGTTACTGGTTTTATAGGTCACAACACCTGATTATTGCCACCTGCGATATATATTTTTTTTTTTGTAGGTGGTTGATGTTCGGTCCTGGTGTGTGCTAATTCAAGTTTATTTGAGTGCACTATTTTGGTTTTGTTGTTGCTGATGTAAATTTCGGCGTTTATTTCGTCGATTATACGTTTGGTTACGTATGGGCCTTTATAATGGTCATCGAGTTTAGAACGTGATTCGTTTATTAGAAGTACTTTTTGTCCGGCTTCAAAAAGTTGTGTGGATTTTCCTGTCATACTAGCCTTTCGATCTTTGTTTCGCGTCTTTTAAGTTTTGTATTGCTCTTTTACGAATATCGGTCAGGTTTGCTAGTAGGTCGAGCATATACGCATTGTATGTGTTAGTCATCGCGGTTGTGGCTCTTATATTCGATGGTATTTGAGCTTCTTTGCCGAAGACCAATTTGTGCGGCGCAAAACTTATCGCTTCGTGTCTCGCGGTATTATAATAGAAGATCGCGAAGCGTATGTATTGTAGCGCGATCTTCGTCCCCCCAAAGGGAGAAAAGAGGGCGGGTCACGACGTTACCCTACGGCGCTCTTCCTTAGACACTCTCCTTCTTAATTGATCCGAAATGCACAAAACTAGGCCTCAAAAGTACAAAAATATCGACCGTTGGGCGCCAGACGCACTTCGCGTTACTAGTTTGAAAAGCACAAAAAAAATACAAATTCTTACAGAACAAATTCCCAAAAAAGTCAATACAAGGATCAATTGAATAGTGCCCAAGGCGTTACGACGGATATGCTCGGCTAGATCACCCCGCGTCAGATGTTGCGGTAGAGGGGCAGGGTTACCATTTTTATACTCAAAAGGTTGTAATATCAGCTAGATAACCGCTAAATAATTAAACAAGCAGCTCAAATATTAACAATATGGTGCTTTAATGCAAATTATTTGTCAGAGCGTGTTACAACATTATTATTCACAAAGCATGGCTCTTTTGCCTAAAAGACTCTATACATTCCAAGAACTAAGCTAACATACGACTCAGAGGGATAGGTACGATACGATAGAAAAAGAGGGCAAGAAAATATAGTAGAAAAAGGCAGCAAATATAATAGCAAGAGGCAGGAAATATAATAGCAAGCGGCAGAAAATATAATAGAAAGACGCAGATGATATGATAAAAAGAGACTCAATTATTGCGCGGTCAACACCGCATGCGTTGCCTTGCTGCGCACTACTTGACTGAATACGTTTTGAACGTGGAGATCAAATATTCTAATTACTTAAAACTACTCATTCACAATACTAATCATTCTACGCAATATAATTCTAATTCTCTACGGCTATGAGAGTACGGCAATACTCTCGGAAACGTGACAGATCAGAATAATCATGCTTATACAGGGAGAATTGATGGAAACTGGCCACTCCATATACGCCTGACTAGCGGCAACTTGACGTGTGCTCACCAATACATGAAATTTCCATGTGCGTGAACCTCCGCCGACGTCAGTTTCCGACTTAACTTTTAAAAATTCGTGACCGCTGATACCGGCGGAGGTTCACGCACATGAAAATTTCATATGTTGGTGAGCACACGTCAAGTTGCCGCTAGTCAGGCGTATATGGAGTGGCCAGTTTCCACCAATTCTCCCTGTATATCACATAAGCAAAATATACGAAAAATATCACATAGACCCAATATCAGATTATTACTTCAGAAAAGGGCTCCGGAGAGCAGAAAAATGAAAGGCGTCAGCCAGTCGCGAATTAACTCATAGAGTATTCACAATATGATCTCAACAAAATCGATACGAGATGGCCTTTCTCATAATTTACTCAAACACAATAATAGCTCAATAGCTCATCAAATTAATCATAACCGCACGACGACAGAGGCTTCCCTGGCCCAACAACCGCGTGGTAAAACTAAAACATTATGGCCCTCGATACGATAGACTCCATAGAGAGTTAATTCGTGGCTTTACAACAAAAAAGTAAGCGTTACCTTTAAAGTGGAGAAAGGAGAAGCAGAAGAAAAGAGATAGTAGATAGAATTAAAGCGAGAAGCGAAGGGGATATTACTTAAAAGAAAACACTACTGTTAGGTGAAACTAAGTTAAACGATACTGGGGGGGAAGATAGCAAAAGGGGAAGCGATACGATAAGTAGCGGTAGAAGATTCCTCGTGTTCCGCTGCGCCGATCGGATTGTTCTCGGAATATGTTGTCCTAGACTCAAATCTAGGCAACGTGCATTCTTTCTATTCACGCGTGGACACTCCCAGAGGGTTAACCACCCCCTGTGATATAGTCTGAATTACAAGATATATGATCAAATTCATTTTCAAAAATCTGAAAAAAATTTAAATCGCTCGTGAGTGGAAAGTGAAGTCAACGAGGGTTTGAATTTTGGCCGAAGAGCGATATTGGAGGGAGTAACCATCCCTCATGCCCCCCCCCCCCCCCCCCCCCCCCCCGCCCCGTGGTTCACGCGCGTCGATTGGATTGTTTCCGAAAAATATTGCAGTAGGCTCGAATCTGGGAAGAAAGAAAGAAAAAATATGTTTCAGAATGCAATGTACTGCAATTATGTCGAGTTTACTTCATTTGAATATGGAAATTTGTGTCGTTTATTCATTGTTTTCAGTAATTTGGAATTCTGGATGGAGTAGGGGTATTATTCAATCATGTACTACGGTAGAAATTTGCGAGCAGATTTTATCAATTCTCAAACTTTGTACAATAATGATAATCATTAAAAAAATGCGTAAAACACAGTGACTTTTTGCACCAGGAACATCTTATAATAGCAACGTTTGAACAGTCCTCAACCTCGCAATGTGTATCACAAGAATCTCCGAATCCAAAATCAACCGGATTCTTGAATTTCTCAGGCCTATCATCGATATATCCACTTTTGAACCAAGAATATTTGAACAGATTGATATAACGAGGGGATGATAATTGATTATGGACCAATGATTGTAACTTGATAATGTTATTTCGCAGATGTAAATTTATATCGCGATTCATTAAAATAGCAGTGTCTGAAAAGTGCCTGACAACATTTTTCCAAATTCTGAAACCATACCCATCCAGCGGTTGAATTTGCCCTGTCGTTCCTGTTGGTATTATTTTTAAATTAATGTTTTTATCCGCAGGTGTAGTTTCCGCTATGACTGCTGGGCAATGACCACTCCATGAATCAATTAATAGAATACTGTTGGATCCGACACTTGGAAAATATACTTCTCTCAACCGAATTCGGAAGTGGTCTGAAACAATCGACACCAAATCGTTGTAGCTAACAATTTCTATTTTCAGTGGAGATATTCGCCAAAAATGATCAAGTTTTTACATATACCTGAAGTGAGTTTCCCAGATTTGGATGACGTTACATGGATGTTTTCAGGTCTGAATAAATTTGCTTTTGCTACCGGCCCAAACCTACTACTCGGTTCTTTAGGTATCAAAAACAAAGGTGACGAAAGCTTTCCGTCAGCCGATATTAATGGCTGTATTGTGTAACTATGGGTTGTAGATGAAATTGACTGTACTAGGCATTCAACTTGTTTCTCTCCTTCAACAGCCAAAGTTCTTCCGGAATGCATTTCTGACTGAAAGCCGCTTTGATTGGAATTGTATGTATATTCAACTCCGATAATTGTTATGTCCTGTTTTACCTCAGCAACAAATTCATTCGCCTTGACTTGTAACGACCTGGCATTTTCAATGCTTTTTCGAGTCACAAATTTATTAATTTTTCTAGATACGATTCTGTGTGCCTGCTTGAATCGCTTCGACCAGTGATCTGAAGCTTTGAATCGAAAATCTTCAAAGCCTATTTCCTTTTGAGCTTGCAAAGCCCATTTGCGTAGATGGTTATCATGAATTATGTAACCGGCATCGACTGTGCTTCAAAATTTTCTAGTACAAATTGACAAATTCTAGCGACTCGTTCTCGATAGGTTCCACCTCTGTTCAACGTATGAGCCTAGCGTCGTACTTGTGTCAAAGATCTTACTTTTCTAAATTTATCGCTCACAGTGTGAAGGTTCAAATTCTTCTTCTTTCCACTTCTCCAGTATTCTACAGCTCTCAATTTATAATCATAAATTATTTCCTCATCATCCGACGTACACTCAATTGTAGGTGGGACAGACCAACTAGGCGAAGTATGCAGTACTTCATCTTCTATGATTTGTGCATCGGGATCTTTGAATTGTTTTCGAAAATCGAGAGAATCTTTAACTGTCATTTGTACCCCGTCTCATTCATCGAGGCTAGTTGAATACTTTCAAAGTTTTCTTTTAATTCAATCCTTTTGTCATTAATCGGAGTTTCGTCCAAGTTGAGCGATTGGAATATGGCGAGTAGAAGATTTATCACATTGATAGGGTTGACCTTCATTTTTATTCGTGCAGAGAAATGTTGACAATTACTGTAGTGATGAAACTCAAGTATTCGATGAACTTACGGTATTTACAACCGCAGCCTCTGTGGAATATATATATATATATATTGTAGCGCGATCTTCGTCCCCCCAAAGGGAGAAAAGGGGACGCGTCACGACGTTACCCTACGGCGCTCTTCCCCAGATCACTTTCCGTATTAATTGATCCTGAACGCAAAATTAAGTCTCAAAAATATCAAAACTACAGACCGTTGGGCGCCAGACGCACTTCGCGTCACTGATTATCAAAATTAACAAAACTACCAATTTATGCAGGACAAATGCTAAACTCAATAAACGGATCAATTAAATAGTATTCTGAGGCGTTACGACGGATATGCTCGGCTAGTTCACCCGCGCGTCAGATGGAGTGGTAGAGGGGCAGGGTTACCATGTTTTATTCCTAAGGTGTTTTAATATCAGCTAGCTAATCGCTAAATAATCAAACACGCAGTCAGGTTTTACAATATGGTGCTGTTTAATGCAAGTTTGTCTTGTCAGAGCTCATCACAAAATTAAGTTTACAAAGCACGGCTCTTTGGCCTAAAAGACGCTATACATTCCAAGAATTACGCTACATACGACTCAGAGGGAGAGGTACGATACGATAGGAAAAGAGGGCAAGAAAATATAATAGAAAAGGGCAGAAATATAATGGCAAGCGGCAGAGAAAGTAATAGAAAGAGTCAAATAATATAATAGAAAGAGAGGCCCAATTATTGCGCGGTCAACACTGCATGCGTCGCCTTGCTGCGCACTACTTTACAAAATACGTTTTACGTGGAGACCAACTTCTAATTATTCAAACTACAAATTCACAATATCAATCATTCTACGCAATATTACCTAATTCTCCACGGCTACTTCTACGCCCGCAATACTCTCGGAAACGTGACAGAATCAAATACTCATGCTTAACTAAATTAGCAAATATTACACAAGCAAAATACGATAAATATCACAGAGCAAATTATCAGATTACCACCTCAGAAAAGAGGGCTCCGAAGAGCAGAAAATGGAAGGCGTCAGCCAGTCGCGAATTAACTCATCAATAATTACTTGATACGCAATAGATCTCACACAAAATAGATGCGAGGGCCTTCTGCAAAATTGTCTAAAATACTACAAAAGAACCATAACCGCACGGCGGCAGAGGCTTTCTTGGCCCAACAACCGCGTGGCAAAACGCTACTTTATGGCCCTCGACCTAACAATACAACATTCGAGTTAATTCGTGGCTTTACATTTGGAGAAATAAGCCTTACCTCTAACTGGTAGAATAGAAGAAGCAGAAAGAAGGTAGCAGAAGATAGAAAAGAAAAGCGAGAAGTGAAGGGGAAAGAAATTAACAAAATCACTACTGAAAAGACTCTAAATTAAATAATACTGGGGGGGAATAGCAAAGCAAAGGGGGAAGCGATACGATAGGTGACGGTGAGGGTCCTGCGTGACGATCGAGGCGACGGTCAGACGTAGAAGAGGACGAATCTTCGATCCGTCAGGCGGAATATCGATATCAGGTGGGGGTGACGTCAGCTCCTGATTGGCGGGCTGAGCCGCTCGCTGCGCTGGCTGCGCAGGGTGGACGATGAGGCTACTGCTTCGGACTGCACGGACCCCGCCGTACGCCAGGTATTTCCGCTTATGGTCGTTGGGTGTCACTCCAGGATTCCACCGCCGCCGTAGGGTAGCACTCCGACCGTGGGTCTACTTGAAACCTCCCTAGCCGGAGGGGTTTGGCTGCAGTGCGGCGATCTTCAGCCGGGATATTCGCCGGGCTGCACCAGCTGTGTCGTAGGGAGTCACTCGGGCTCTCCTCCCGAAATTCTGCTACCCCTTGGGGTGAATGGGGTGTCCGGGACCTTTCTGGGGTAACCACGGGTCCAACACGGGGTCCTGAGGGTGGATGGTAGCGGGGTGGTTCGGCACCTGGCCGAGAAGTCCGGAGAACGGGAAGTCTGTTGTAGATTTTACTCCACGACCTTATACGCCGTCATCAGGGCATCCACGGGATGGTACGAGACGATATTTGGGGGACTGTGCACCAGGGGAAAAGTGGTCCCCTGTGCTCCCCGGGAAGATACTTGGGCGATACCAGATGGTTCGACGCTACCCTTCGTCCATTTCTTGTGGCAACTTGGGCTGTGCGTCGGATTTGAACTTCAGTTCCGTAGCTGATGCGTTTGGGTCCGTGAGCCGTCCACAGTAGCGTCCGCCGGGATGGTAGTCCCTCGGTGGTCGGGCTCGTCCGCAGATAGGGGGGGGGGGGATTCGAAACGATAGAAAAATACACAAAATTAATAATAATATCCTAACTGCCTAAATCTGTCACAATTTGCCGAGAGTATCCCGCCACACCGATCGTCGTTGCGCGGCATTTGTACCCCTGTGACGTGCATCCGAAATGCAACGTCACAATATATATATATAGATAGGTATATACATATATATTATATACAGGGTGAGTTTTTTAAAGTGTTACAAGCTGATATCTCCAAGACTATCGAAAATTTCACAAAATGTTTCAGACAATAGTTTTATGGTTTCAAGAGAAATATGAGATAGCTATATTCATTCTTCCCCAAAGTCGAAGTATCAAGGTCATTTTGAGGTCAACTTGGTTTTTTTCAATGGAATGACATATTTTTTCTCCGGAATCTGGAAGAGCGTGGAATTCTGCACCAAAAAGTACTCGCGCACATATGACCTAAAGTTAATAGGTACTTGGGTAGAGCCAGTCAAAAAAGTGTGCTTACACATGGGCTTGCGCGTCGCGGCCGTGGTGCAGCATCCGCCAGCGTACCAGCGAGGCGCAGGCCCATGTGTAAGCACACTTTTTTGACCGGCTCTACTCAAGTACCTATTGACTTTAGGCCATATGTGCATGAGTACTTTTTGGTGCAGAATTTTACGCTCTTCCAGATTCTGGAGAAAAGAAATATGTCATTCTATTTAAAAAAACGAAGTTGACCTCCAAATGACCTTGATACTTCGACTTTGGGGAAGAATGAATATAGCTATCTCATATCCCCCTTGAAACCATAAAACTATTGTCTGAAACATTTTGTGGAATTTTCGATAGTCTTGGAGATATCAGCTTGTAACACTTTAAAAACTCACCCTGTATATCTATGTAATAAATATATATCGTCTGTGAGTAAACTCTTATGAAATACAAAATCTCTAAAAATCACATGCTGACTCCGGCATAGAATTTAATCCAAAAAAGTTGCGTTCAAAACTGGAGCGCATCGTCGCAGAAAGCGAACTTATATACCGTTTATCACAAAGGTCGAAGAACACTCACTGAATGATTAAAAATATCTCACGACATTCATGAAGAAGAGACATTCATTCTGATACGATTGGGTTATTTTCTCTGGCTCACTTACTGATTATGAAATAATCTAACTTTACAATAGTCATAAGACGTATAAGATTCGTAAATACGTTGGCATCAATTTGCACTCGCAAGCGGCTTATGGACGCTGTTACGCATTCATGTGTCAAGCGCCTAAAAATCGGAAATTGAGTTTAAAATGGAATATTGTTGAAAAACAGAGGATGGTTGACCCCCAGGAAGTGTTCGTGCGTGAACAGGAAGGACGCGCGTAGCCCAGATTCGAGCCTACTGCAATATATTTCGGAAACAATCCAATCGACGCGCGGGAACCACGGGGCGGGGGGGGCATGAGGGGTGGTTTCCCCCTCCAATATCGCTCTTCGGCCAGAATTTAAACCCTCGTTGACTTTTTCAGATTTTTAGAAATTTTTTTCAGATTTTTAGAAATGAATTTGATTATATATCTTGTAATTCAAACTATATCACAGGGGGTGGTTAACCCCCTGGGAGTGTTCGCGCGTGAATAGGAAACATGCACGTTGCCTAGATTTGAGTCTAGGCCGACATATTCCGAGAACAATTCGATCGGCGCAGCGGAACCCGAGTGTGATAGAGGGGTAGTTACCCCCCCTAATATCGCTTTTCGGGGAAAACGCAAAGACATGTCACCTTCAGTTTGTTGTCGCGAACAACATATATTTTTTCCAGATTTTTTGAATCGAAAACAGCCATTTTATAATGGATTTTAGTGATATCAAGGGGTGGTTCACCCCCATGCAATTAGGTCTCGGAGTCGAGCAAGTGACCTTATTCGTTTCTAACGACGAGCAAATATTTCCAAAAGGTTTCGTTGTCGGGAATAACGTCCTTCTATACGAAACAGTGAATTCGACCGATGTCAGCCCCAACTTTGGAGGTTAGTTTCACCCCTTTAAACCGTTTTACCGCACGTGAAAAAAATATGTGTCGCTTAGTTTTTAGTCTACTACAACATATCAAAAAATGAATCAAATCCGTGAGACACACCTGGGGACCTTTCCTTGTTAGTCATAAGGTATTCGCAAAGTAGAAGAAGGAATGAATATAGTTACATGAATAGTGACACACAAAGATCAATAATAGAATGACGTAAAACAAAATATCAATACGGAAGAACTGATGAAAGACTAATGAGTTATTATGAATTCATTCATAAATATAAATGATACTATATTTAAGTACAATATAGTACTCGAGAGTACCAAAACTATGGTGACGTTCGTAGGCAGGATAGTGTTTCAAGCGATTCAACAACAAGCGATACAGGAATGCTTCTCAGTCATGGGTTTAATAGCAAAGGCGTGGTAGCGTTCACTAAAACGTGTTGTCTTTCATGTCGCACATAAAGCAAATGCGATATTCTTGTAAATTATTATTTTGTTAATCTGCTGGAAGATAGGCAGATCATAATCCTTGTCAACATTAATGACGACAAAAACCTGTGTTTGATATGACAAACGGAAATTTATTTTATTGGCCACAAGCACTCTAGCAGAGAGTAGTATTCTAGTAGCGCAGTTGTGCAGTGAATATTTGTCGACTAGATATTGGTATTTGATTAATTTTCCTGGTCCAGGATATATGTTTGACTCCGATTCTTTGGTGCAAATTTTTCAATGGAAATACATAAATCGTTGGTGCTGATTAGCGAGAGTTTTGGCAATGCTTTTAAAGTAACAAAATTTTTTGGCTAAGTCCTTGAAATAATTTTGTTTTCCTTCGTATCGTATGGACCAGAAAAGTACTAAGGGACCCATTCGCTCCATAACCGTGGGATAATGTAGAATAAAATGATGCTTCGGAATTAGATGAGTTTCAACATCTTTTTGAAATAGAGTGTGATGTTCTTCGATTAATACCCTGAGCTTTCCTATCATGGCGACGGTTTTTGCTGAAGAAAATATAATATCCATGCATTATAGAAGCAGAGTCAAAACGCGCCACTTTTATTTCAGAAGATCGTATTTAGCGCAAGACGGTTGTACTAAATCCCCAATTATTAGCGAAAGAAATCTGACAGGACACCACGTCTGTGAAGTTCGTTGCCCTATTAGGACACCGTGCTTATACAAAACAATTGGACTAGGCTTATTTCTTACATGAATTCTGTCATAATTAAATGACCGTATCCTTTTGTTTAACTGCTGTGAAGCTATTATTTTAATACATTCACAATGAAGTTAGAAAATAATTTGATTTCGTACTGTGCGATACCTTCTAAAATATCATGGATAATATCAACGGATAAGCTGTCAATTATATTGAAGTGTAGCAAATCGTTAAGGATACTTTTAGCTTTTATTCCAAGTACATATGTATTTTTCCCACACAAAGTTTTACAAATTTGCTCGTAACCAGCGATGGTTCTTAATAGGTTCAACTGCTCTCTGCACATACTTCGTGTTTGCTCCTTGGTTGCCGTACAAAACCGACAAAAATGACTGGCAGAAAATGATTCTACGAAACCAAGCAGAATATTAGCTCCTTAATTGTCAAAACTTAACGCTATAATGGTACCTCGTATAACACCGTCTTCGACTTTTATACCTTTAGTTTCCAATAATTTAATATCTCGAATAATCGGTTTCAATATCTCATCAAAGTCAAAGGTTTTTAAATCAAGTGCGTAAAATAATGCTAACAAATAGATGCTCAGCAGTTTTGAATTGCATTCTGGAGAGAGATTACGAATCAAAAAATACATGGCTCCTAACTTGTGCGCATTAGTTTTGCTACCAAGCAAATTTGTCGTTTCAAATTCATCATAGTATAGCTGTAATTGAAGGGTTGGCATAAGTAGGTTGAAAAAAGGATGTCCCTTGTAATATGAGCCATTTTGGATGTCTCTAAAAATTCCCTCAATTTCCACACGCTCAGATACTACCATGTTCAACACACTCTTATTTTGTGGAATGAATGCAATGTTTTCCAAAATTGGTACGTACATGAAGGTACATGGAATTGGCACAGTTTTATGAATATTTGCTAATTTATCAAAGACTTGATCATATCGCATTCCAATGCTCAATTCTACCGGTTTAACGTAGTCGCTGAAGCTAGAATAAAAGTTGCTCCGTTTATACTTTTTACCGAGTAAACTATACAGGTTTCTTTGTTCGTTAAGGTGACGTGTGACCGACTTATCAGGCTCAATGTTATTTTCTTTCAAAAAATTTAGAACCTTAGCGACAACATCATTAATTACTTCACTGGTACCTAACCTAACTACTGTTTGTAATAATGACTTTGGCATTCCAGTCGCTTCTAGTTGCATAATGTACCGAGTGGTTGATGAAACCGAAACATCGTATAACGGATTTTCATTGTCAGATTCTAGAGTCAAGTCTGTTCCGTCGGAAGCATCATCGTCATTCACATATAAATCTTCATGATTATGATCTGAACTGGTATTGGAAGCAATAGAAACTGAATCGGGAAAATCTATCTCGAGTAAAAGAATATCAGGTTCTAATTCTATTGCAAATGTAACTTTTCCCAACTCAGCCCTACTCTCGCCTATCTTTATCTGACTTGGTGGTGGACTTTTACCAGACTTAATCTCAGTTTCTACGTGTTTTATTAAGTGTTTCCTAAGACCACTATATTTTCCAAATGCCGGTAAACACGAGGGAAAACAACATTTAAGTGATGAGTTTGAGCTAGGGAACAGGACATGATCAGTGCGAAGGTGTCTCGTTAGACTGGCTACTGTTGACAATTCTTTTTTGCATGGATAACAAATGAATTGCATCGTGAATGCGCTTGAAACATACTCTTACAAATATCATTAGTTATGCATAAATGTCCCATATTTGCTTGAGGAGAGAGCTATGATTCAAGTCATTCTCTCATTAGGTACAGTAGTTTAAGATAAACTATCATATATACTGTAGTTCTCTCTCTCTCTATCGAGGCAGATACAATAATTGCACATATTAGGAACTTTGTTGAATCAGTAAGGAGTAAGTCACGAAATTACTGGGCGATCAGTATCGAAGCGGTCTCAGTAACGTTGGTTAACCAAGTGCCTACTTCACGCACTCGAGGGGTGAATTTGGTCTCTGCGGAATTCATATTATGATAAAATACCTGTATAAATTCATAGAATGATTTGAGGTTCCCATCAAAATGTGTGTTCAGTACGAAATGACTCTTGAATAAGACAGCGATGTAGTAATTGAGTATTTGATTCTTCTGTGGACCCACAGTAAGAAGATGCAGTTGAGTGCATTTTGGAGTCGTTGCATCTAATGGTATGCCACTCTGAAAAGATTCAAATCATCGAGTTAGTATTTCCTATCATGGTCAATCAAGCATCGTTACTGCAAATCCACCAACAGTATGAATCATAAAACTTCAGCATTTGATAGGAAAAATGAATGTCCAAGCCAATAATCCAATATAATGATATTTAAAAGAGAATGACTTGAATTAGTGCTTGACAATCTCGAAAACACCAAATGAACATGACCTGTTTTCAACACATGAGAATTTCCAATGGTTGTAATAGAGTGACAATAAATGTTCTGTAAGAAAATTGTCTGTTCATTTTGGGATAAATGCAAAGTGAAGTGAATTTATAACTTTTCTTCAGAATACAAATGCTCAGAAGAAACAATATCAAGCTTTCGTTTTTTGGAAGGCCCAGAAGTTCCAGAGACGTTTGTTATGTCAGACAGCGAGCTTACATTCGATGCTGTCAGCGAGCTTACGCTTTTTTTGGTAGCAGATAGAACACCTACTTCCAGCAAGGGTTTCTTATTTTCAGTTATAGATGAAACAGATATTAAAAAGAAATGAAAATTGTGAGAAATAAAACCTGAAGTCGTTGTTTCTGTTGTGATATGGAAGACTAGGGTAGCAGGAAAACAACCAAATAACTCAGCATCAATTATACTTCACGTCTTGTCCTTAGAATACAGGTGTAGTATCACTTTTTCTTACGTACTAGATGCCACGATTTCAGAGTTTCAAATTTTGAATGTGGCCGCCCGAGCGCCCCCTCCATGTCGTCGTCCTGCGGTCACTATCGTCATAACAGTTTTTCGTGCCGAACGACGCGACACGCCCGAAAACTCGTCTATAAAATGACCAGTTTTCCGACAAAAAGTTCGCGCTCCAAGTACGTAAGATGGGTAAACATAAGCGAAAATCGTCAGATTACAATAAGGAGAACGAGAAACTGTGAAAACGGCTTCGCAGATTAGAAGATAAGCTGAATCATAGGGACCGATCTCCAAGGCCCCTCACACCGGCCAACAACAACACACCGGTAGCTTCGACAGCTACTAATCCGACAATAATTTTCGATCCACCCTCAATCTCGGGCAAGTACAAATCAAGGTTAGGAGTTCTGGTCTTAGGCCCACATACAGAGAGATTTCGTGGAAGCGGGCCAGTCCGGTCGCGCGAGCGTGTCGGTAAGTTAGGATAAAATACTAACACACGAAAATTCTACGTGCGTGATCTTCGCTAGCTCCTTACTGCTTATGCCAGCGAAGATCACGCACGTAAAATTTTCGTGTGTTAGTAATTGTATCCTCAGTTGCATATCTCGGGCGTAACCGACTGGCCCGCTTCTACGAAATCTCTCTGTATATTCTAGTCACAGAGGCTAAATATCACGCCATAACAAAAAAAAAAAATGAAAGAAATAAAGAAATAAAGATGCGGCTGAGCTTATACGAGCGATAAGACGAATGCCGAACCTGAGTGAAGTTAGCCCCCCCTTTTTCGAAAATCTGAATTTTCTCGATTGTTCCAAATTGTTCTAGATTTGTTCTATATTGTTCCGTTGACTGAAGAATGAGAAGACAGCCAGCCATGGGCAAAAATATGTCCGAGTTGAAGTGGGCTCGAGGGGGCTTTTCGCTGTAGTAGTCTTCCATACTTACCGACCGGACACCACGTGAAACGGTGCTTGCCTCCGGTTCTGGCGCGTTGGATTCCGTCGCGTCGGTAGGAACTGCAAGTCCGTTACCGTACGAGTCCAGTCGGTACGAATGGGAGTCTACAACAGCGAAAAGCCCCCTCGAGCCCCCATTACGTTAGGACATTGAGAAAAAAGAATAGAATATACGAAACGTTGAAAATGTTCTTTCGAATGTACTTGGCGCAAGACTCTACCGAGTCTCTTGATTGTTCAGGTACGCAGTAAATAGGAGATTCGTCGTATGTATTTCGACGTGCTAACCCATAAGTAAATTCTTCATATACAAATATTAGACCTGTCCTTAAAAAGGTTAAAATTGAATTTTGATGGTCTCAACCCTCAAATTGGTTCGAAATAATATAGAAAAAATACCCAATTTTTGTCAATTTTTTCCCTCCATATTTACCTACCTCTCAAAGGCCCCACTTTTTCTCATAAGAAACAGCATTGGTTTTTCGTGGGTTTTACGGTTTTCCACCGTTGGCACAATGATTAGCTAAAAAATCTGAAACTTGCAGTATATGTTGGCAGTGATGATACCTTTCAGTCAAATTTATTTCGAATTTTTCAGAAAAAATTATGGGCTTAAATCACCCTCTGTATCTTGCGAACAGCAGCAAAAATTTAAACTTAATCGAGCCCACAATTTTTTACGAAAAATTCGACAAAAAATCGACTAGAAGGTATCATAACTGCCAACATATACTGCAATTTTCAGATTTTTCAGCTAATCATTGTGCCAACGGTGAAAAAACGTTTAAAACCCACGAAAAACCAATGCTACTTCTTATGGGGAAAAGTGGGGCCATTGAGAGGTGGGTAAATATGGAGGGAAAAAATTGACGAAAATTGGGCATTTTTTATATATTATTTCGAACCAATTTGAGGGGTGAGACCATCAAAATTCGATTTTACCCTTCTTAAGGACAGGTCTGGCATATACCAACTGACAATGAGTTTCGAGCGAATGTAAAAGATTTCATAACGAATCTAATTTATCTCGATCAGACAGAATTTTTGCCCTGCTAACATATCGAAAACGAATGTGGATTTTTAGGGTGGTCCTTAATAGGGGTATTTTCCAATTTTTTGTGCTTTGAAATTAGACAGAGAGTTTTCCTGTATGGTGGCCTGCAGTCGGGTTGCACCAGCGTGTAGGCAACTGAGGATACAATTACTACGCATGAAAATTCCACATGCGTGATTTTCGCTGGCTCCTGCTGCTTACCCAGCAGAGATCACACACGTAGAATTTTTGTGTGTTAGTAATTGTATCCCCAGTTGCCTACACGCTGGTGCAACCGGACTGGCCACCATACAGGAAAACTCTCTGTATAAGTCGTTACGAATACATGAAAAATAATGAAAATACATACATTGATCGAAAATGTACCGCTCTACAAAATGATGATTTTTCGCTAAATCTACTGGTTCAAAAGTTATTCGAGGTCAAAATTTAATTCGTAAAAAATTATCATAATTCTCAAGTAGAGTTACAGAATAAACAGTTGTATAACATAATATATTACACGTTTTTTGTAGGTTAGTAAAAATCCTGTTCAACAGCAGTTTATAGTCCAATTAATATCAGAATATGATCAAAATTATTCTGATAGTCGCAAAAGTAAAAATTGATCAATAAAATTGATCAAACTTTATTTGATAATACTTTCATATTATTTCGCCTACTTGAAAAAAATATATGCACCGTGAAAATTACAGCTGATGAAACAAAAAGAAATGATACCCAAAAAACTAAGTCAGGATCGAAAAATCAAACAAAACTTTTCTTGATGAATCAACGATTTTCTGAACTTTTAGAGATTGCCAATGCTGGTAATACGGCCCAATACTGGTCCACCGTCGGCTACCAACTATCGATATTGAGCACTGGGCCAATATTGGCTGGTCAGACGAACTAACACTGGCCCAATGTCGACAGTCAAGTGTCGGTCCCGAGCGCTGTCCCAGTACTCATCCGTAGTTTACTTGCCAGTCCTGATCCGATGGTGTGCTACTGGTTCAGCGCTGGGCCAACTGATGCAACCAGGGTTGCGACAGAGTGCTGTCCCAGCACTCATCCGTAGTTTACTTGCCAGTCCTGATCCGATGGTGTGCTACTGGTTCAGCGCTGGGCCAACTGATGCAACCAGGGTTGCAACAGAGCGCTGACCCAGTACTCATCCGTGGCCCCGTAACTTGAGCGCTTTGGTTCTGTCACGCTATCGTTGCTAGGAGTGCTGTGATCGTTGTTACTCCTAGCAACGGCCACAAATGGCAACCCATCATAGCACCGAAGTTTGTGCTTTCAATATCTCTAACATAAACGCAATTTCAGGGGGTACAGTGATCCTCGCTTGTGCATATTATTGTTTCTCGCGGTAAAATGCCGGGTAAATCATCGTATGGTTACGTGAAGAAAAGCCGCCATCTGAAAAAGAAGACTCACAGTCCAACGCTGTCATCGAACAATGACAATCATAAAGATGATCACCAAGTGCACGAGGGATCACGAATTTTTGAAAGTAGTTCTTCTTCTGAAGGTGCGGCAAGTGAAGATTCAGTTCAGGTAGTGGGATTAAATAATTCCGATGTGCAAAATGCACATTCGCATGAGTGCAGTAGTTCAGTACAATTCGATAACGGGCCACGGTATGACGATAGTGACGGCGATAGTGGTGGTGAATTAATCAGTGGTTCAGATTCGAGTGAAAAGACGGTCAATGTACTGGAAAACGTATTACCGCCACCGTCCTTGAAAGACAAGCTTAAAACATGGGCTCTGAAAAATATTGGTACATTGAGCAACATAGCGTTGTCAGAACTACTGTGCATCTTGAAAACTGAGGGTCATAATGAATTACCGCGTACTGCGAATGCCTTACTTGGCACTAATACCAATTTTAATATACAACCTATGATAAGTAGTAGAGGAAATGCTGGAAGCTACATCTACTTGGGCATTGAAAATGGTCTCAGAACGCGAGTTTCTCCAACTATGTATAAAGAAGACCAGATTAGTATTCTTGTTAATATTGATGGATTGCCGCTTTACCGTAATTCCAAACAACAGTTTTGGCCGATTCTAATAAAAATATTCAGTACCGAATATATTTGTCATCCCCTGGTCGTAGCGGTATATTTCGGGGATTCTAAACCAAATTCCGTAGATCTTTTTTTAAACGATTTTATTGAAGAGTCAATAGCCCTCATCGAAAGTGGTCTGATAATAGCTGATAAGTTGTATTCGTTTAATATTGCCGCGTTTGTTTGCGACACTCCCGCAAGATCGTTTATAAAATGTTGCAAAAGTCACACCGGTTTTTATGCATGTGAACGGTGTGAGATCAAAGGCATGACCGTGCAAAATCGTAGAGTATTCCCCGAAATGAATTGCGTCAGACGTACAAATCGGTCATTCAGAGATAAACGGCAGCAGGAGCATCATATACCAAATTATTGCGATTCACCTCTGTTAAGAATACCAAATTTTGATCCGGTAAGGTCGGTTGTGCTTGATATGATGCATGGGATCATAGGGGTTGCGAAATCTTTGATCGAAAAGTGGATAACTGGGAATAACACCTCGCGTATTTCCAGGGAAAAACGCTTAGTCCTGAAAGTGTTATTAAATGGGCTTGCACCATTCATTCCGAAGGAGTTTCAGAGAAAAAAATTTGATTTGGATGACCTAGCCAACTGGAAAGCGACACAATATCGGTTCTTTTTGCTGTATGCGGGATTTCTCATTTTACGATACGTTTTGCCGCAAGACAAGTATCGTCATTTCTTATTATTATTTACTGCGGCTCGAATTCTATGTAGTAAACAACTTGCAGTCCATTATACTAACTATGCAAATAAGCTACTGCGAAAGTTTTCTTTTCTGATGCCAACTTTTTACGGCAGAGAGTGTCAAGTCATGAATTTTCATAATTTGATTCATCTCGCTAGCGACGTCCGTCACATGAAAGCCCCGCTAACCGAATATTCAGCATTTCCATTTGAAAATTGCTTGGGATTCTTAAAAAGACTGATACGTACGCCTAATAAGACTTTGGTTCAGGTAGTCAAATGGCTTTCCGAGTTAGAATCAGGACGTGATAGAGCTATTCGACCTCATGCACTTATAAGTATTTGCGAAATGAAGAAAAACTTTGACGTCATAACGTCCACCGGCAGAGCGGACGGTGGTTATTATCTCAGACGAATACTTGTCAAAGGGATAATTGTCAGTATTATACCACCCGATAATATACTACAATTGAAAGGCGGGGAATTTGTTGAAACCGTCAACATCTATGCGCGAAATAATCGTAATATTAGAGAAAATGACGTTCAGCTAGAAGGACGCGTTATGAAAAGACTCGGCAACGTTTTCACCTATCCATGCGACTCATCATTTTTAGGTATTGAGCTAGTCGATCAATCACAAGAGGTTAACATTTTTTCTACTACTGATATCATCACCAAATGTGTGAAGCTACAGGTAAAAAACAAAACCTGCGTTGCAACCCTTCTTCATTTGTAAACAAAAAAAAATCGTTACTATATGTATGTTAATTATGCATGAAATATACATATAAATTTCACTGCTTCACAGTTTTCTGTATAATATGTACAGTAAAATAAAATACAACAAAACTCCGAAAATATCATGAGATTAGTGAAATATAACAATATAAAAAAAAAACGAATAACTACCATATAAAATAATATATAACAACATCGAATAACAAACAAAAATATCAAATAAAATACAACAATATATGATGAAATATATTAATCATCAATATGAAATAAAATATTCAAATAAATAACATTATAAGTTTTCGACAAGTTGACGTAGGCATGAAGTACCTACTTAAAATTTCAAAAGCAGCGCCAAATCGGCACTATGTATTTTGCACTGCCTCCTTGCCCGCAACGCAATTTTTTCGCCGAATCCCGCAAAGGAAGACTTGCAACCGTGGAGCTATAGAGCTTGCAACCTTGCAACCACGCGATCTGCAGGCGTGGGTAACGCTTGGGTGCCATCTTCTTTCTCTGGTTCTCCTGCATGCTGGCCTCGTGTAAAACGCGGTGCGTACATTTGTGCAAAGTGAATCCGGCTACATCAGCAATTGACAGTATCAATCTTCGTGAAAATAAACTTCCGAATCTATCTCAGGTATGTATCAAACAATTCTATCATTAAAACAGGGCAGGAAATTCGATTTCTTGAAAATAAATACCATTTTCTGCCAGGCTGGTTTACCATGACGGTTATCGGCAGAAAAAAAATTTGTTGATCTGTGATGAGTTGGAATAATTTTCGAAAATAGCTTATACATAAATGCGACATGGTAATCACTTGATTTCGACAGTAATTGTGCCGGAATTTCTTAACCGTTCATTAATCAATGCTGTTGGTGAACACGTGCGATAAAGTGTACTTGTACTTGCTCGTGCATTTACATGGCCGCGACAATTAAGAAACCTATGTTCAGTGACTCGAGTACCATGCCGCGTGCTATCTTTTCTGTACAGTTGCGTTCCCATTATTGTTCGACTAGTGTTGATTCACCTATATTCAGGTTTTTTTATTTTATCCGGGTCCATATTGAATACCAATTATATGATTGTTGAAATTTTTCAGCATGGAATTCTCGAATGAAACCACACCCGTGGTTGTGGCTTTCGATGAAAAATCGTCCGGTGGAAAAAAAATTGATGTCGAGCTAGTACCTTGTTCATGGCTAACTTTAGAACAAGAGCAATATTTTTGCAAATATCCTCCGCAGGAAGATTATTCCAAAATTGACACGTGGGTGCGGCTCTCAAAACCACCAAAATCGACCTGGACTTTATCAAAAGTTAAAATTGTCACAGAAGCAGGTAAATAAGCTTTTAAAAATATTCAATGACAAATCTTATTCAAAGATATGATTACCAATGAGTTACTATCATATTAAATTTCAGTTGGCTATGATCAGGGTATGCGGCGTCTTGAAAGATCCTACCAAGATTCTATGGTAGGAACGACAAGCTCTGGCGAAACTGAGAGTCAGGAAGGCGGGGTACAACAGCAGCCGCCTGTTATCTTAGACAGAGAACATCTAATCAGTGAATGGAACAATATGCCAAGCAACCCCATACCTGACACCCGGTCTAATCTTGGAGGTAAAGAGACTTTCTCCTTTTGTATTGCACTGGATGTTTTATTTAGCTGACAATTCATCGAGTATGTAATAGTGGGATTCAATTCACAATTGACTCGACAGTCAAGTTGCATACGACAATCAATTTTGGCTAGTCAATATTTCCTTTCCGGTAACAATTGGAATAATACTTTCGACAAAACTTCATTGTCATAATATGCGACTTGTGTGTGTTGACATATTTGAGAATTGGGTAAGCAAATAATGGACCAAATGAAGTGAGTAATTTTTGAATTGGTCCCCCAAATCTTCCTGATATAAAACAAATATTATGCATTGCCACTTCTCACTTCTTGTAGGTTGTTTATTACATAGCCAATATTCTAAGTGCTATATCGCAACTTAAGTTATTTGTTTTTGCATTCATTGAGGCATATTCTTCAGACATAACTCATATTTTACCATTCAGACGTCAAATTCACCAGATGGATAACAACTTATTCTTATCTCAATCACCTAAATTTATGTATCGAATCACTGATATCAATGTAACGTTAATGTTTTCTTTGCTTGTAATTTTTCTGTACTATAGATGATTCCATTGTCAGTGAAACTGATTTAGCTTCAGACACAGCTCCTACACCAGTTGCAAAGCTACAAAAACTCTTTGACAAGAGAATCACACAAAAGCTATCAGGACCACAAGGTGAGAGGGACAACATGTCTCATTTGTGTATTGTAGAAAAAGATAATGGATATATGGTAGTTTTTGACACTGCCAGCAGGTTCCAAATTCAAACAACTTGAATGGGTGACAGGCTAATTATGGCATTAGCATCTTTATTTTAGATAATGCAGTTCATGAATTTGACCACCATAGCCAGTATTCTATTTTAAATTTGATCGATGAACTAATAACATGATTTTTATTTTAGTGGATGATTCCAGCAGCGATGACTCTTGGGCTCCCGATGCATCCACAGCTAGCATGAAAACTCATGGACGAGTACAACCGAGTATGAGGAAACCACTCAAAGAACTACAGCCTACACTTACAAGTAAGATGCCAATCTCATAAGATAGTTCAGGGGTTTGGAGTTACGATAGAGCACAACTGGGTGATCGGGGAGATTTGCAAAGCATTGCCTTTGATTTGTGATAACCATATTTGGAGTTGAACCAGTTGTTACAATTCAATATAAATTCTCTGATGAACTGCGTATTATTTCAGTTTTTGCTATCAGAATCTGTAGCTAAACAACAGGAGGTAGTGGAGCTTGGCGGGCTTTTTCGGAAAAAGATGCAGAACTCTTGTACGGCAATATAACATTAGAACCACGTACTCCAATTTATTTTTTTTTATTTTGTTTATTTTTTGAATTGATTCTCATTGATTTACTCTTCAATTCTATATTCTGACCTAATGCGAAGTTACATGTACTTGGCACAATAATCGATTTGGATCCTTTTTTACTTATTATCAATGAATTTTATAAACATTTAATGTACTTGGCGAACTATTTTGCACCGTAGGTGCCTTTTGGGGGTTGAATATTCACATGGAATTTACTTTTTCACAATATCAAGAAGACATATTATTAGCTTTAGCTGATGAAAAGTACACTTGCCTGAATGGTTTGAATACCAGAAACCTACATAGTAGATTCATAACAACTATTAAATTAGTCTGAAAATGACTGACGAACAAATGGTAGTTTCTCAGAAACTTATGCTGATGTAAACTCTGAAATTGAAACAGTATTTTCTAACAGATCGATCCAGAGATGGAGACTTTCATGTTGATCACACAATTATAAGGACACCCAAAACCAGTACACCACAGCAACCGTTAATGAAACGAAAATTCAATAATTTATGTGAAGGTTAGTCATTGTTGAGTTGTATAATTAGAAGTTCACTGATTCTCTGTGACATTGATGCATGCAAATTCGAACTTATTAAAACTATACTTTGTACGAAATGTTGATAGTAAGTTGTTATTTGTAGCCTGTTTCATAAGATCGATGATGAGATAATTTACTCGAATATTTTTCTGAACAGCCTCCTCTGAGGAATGCAGCCCTCGTCGTGAAAAAAAACAAAAAGTCTCGACTGCAACCACCGTAAAACCTCGGCAAACTCCGATTAAGAATACTAGTAAATTTAGCAACATGAATAATGTAATTCAGTGATCGTTGAATCACCTAGCATTCTCTTCTCGTTCCTTCTACAAAAATTTCATAATCAGAATATGATGTATAACAAAGCCCTTGCCTTTTTCACTTTTGTCACTTCCTCTTGGCAATTTCACCATAATCAATTATGTATATTTCAGATGACTTAGTGGCTTATTTGGAGAAAAAGTTAGAAGGTATCGAAACACGAATCTGTCAAAAAATGGAATCTCTCAAGAGAAGTATTCAATACGACCTTGGGCAAAAAGCCACTGAAATAAAGCAAAGTATCACGCTGAATAATAACATCCTCGGAACCAGTGTAACTGAGCAGAGAACTGCATTGCAAACTGAGTTTCCAATAACAAATCCTGAATCATTCGCAGACTTTGACAAGGCTTTAGCAAATTGCCAAAATAAAGAAAAAGCACTGGTGAGTCAAAATAATTCATCTTATCAATTGTCGCTGTTAGAAGGATGCACACATCTTTGAATTGACTAAACTTGAAAAAAAATTAAATCCAAGATTTTGGTAAAATCCAACCAATTCAAGAAGGTCCTAAAGGGTTAGACCTCCATAATCTATATTTTACAGCATCTGTCACTTGAACAGTAAAGTAGTTACTTATTCGATGAAGAATATCATGTCGACTCAATTGTCCTGAAAAATGAAATCCATCGATGAACCAAATTCAAATTTTTTGGTCTTCAATCTTTCTCAAGAACAACCTCTATCATCCGAATAAACTACTGTTAGATATGTTGACTTACTCAAAATATTAAGTTTTCACTCTTAAATTCTCTGAACTATGCATCCTTCAAAATAATTTTCCAATGTTCTCGCTCATAAATGAATTTGTTGGAAAGTCGTCTATTCAAATAATAGAGTGAAAACAATTCTGAAAAAAAAACTTAAAATTGATTCAGTGATGGATTTTACTCACTACAACAACTGAGTTGGCCTGATATTTTTCATAAACGGAGTAACTACTTTACTTTTCAAGTGATGACGAGAAATATAAGTTATGGTGTTTCAACCCTCCCTGAATTTATTGAATTTTACCAAAATCCTGAATTAAAAAAAAAAATCATTCTTATTTTTCGGATTTTAGCCAATTTGAAAATGTATGTCCTGTCTTGAAAGAAACTGGATACGTTTGCAATAAATTCAGCGAATCATTTGATTTGCTTGTTTTCATATGGTGGAGTTATAATTGATGAAAATTCATACCTATCATCTATGTGTTATTTTTGTCCCGTGTAATTTATTCAGTAACAATCATTTGAAAATATTCATTACTATAAATTATTATGTTGGTTCATTTTTATTCCAGAAATGTATGATGACTATATCTAGTAGCGCTTCTTCATCCATCGAGGAGAGCATAGCGAAGATATTGAAATCCATCATTGGAAGACGTGTCCAAGTGGTCTATAGCGCATGTGGCAGAAAAATAAAAGGCGTTGCAAGGAGAATTTCAGTGCAACGAAAACTTTTTCATGCATGGAAGGTGAAGTAACACATTTGACATCTAACAGATGCTTGAAGCCCATGTCAATGTTACAGCCCAAGAAAATATTAGAAAAATCAAAAAATCTACGGTTGAATGGGGTACCTGTTTTTTTTCTTCTTTTTATTTCGGAAAATATTAACAGTTCCAATTCAACGCTGATTATTGCTTGTTTTGTCTTACAATAATATACGGGACTAGGTTTCAAAGTACACCGGGGCGTATCTACTAATTTTGGATCAACCATAATTAATATACATATATTCTGAATAACAACACCAATCGATAACTCAAATTAAACCTCAAACTACATTACATCTTAATTGTAATATTTTTGTGATCGTAGATGTTCTGTTGGAAAAATTCAAGGACCGAGCATCCCGTGCAATAAAACTATCCAAGATGAGCCGCTGGTTTTCTGGCAGTGTGGACAGAGAAGGTGGTAGAATGCGGCGCATGGAGAACGATAAATAACCCCATATTAAGTCTTACTACTCTGTAGATGAGTTTTCTCCAAATACTCGGGAAATCAAAAAAAAAAATACATAATACTCAACTAGTAATTTTTGTAAATCCTCAATTTTTTACTGTCGCCATCCACCTTGTGATTCTCTTGAAGTCTGTTAAAATTCGGGATTTTTTCCCAAGCGTTAATGAGTAAAACGAGAGTGCTTTATTTTCGATATATTTATTGAACTACATAATCATAGACAATAATACAACACTTGCCAAGCACTGAGTTGTAACACTGGCTCAATACTGCTTCAGGGGAACCAATGAGCCCAATGTCACATTAGGCGGCTGGTTCGGTACAGTTTGCCGAAGCTGGCAGTTGCCTCCTCTCAATACTGGTTCAGTACCGGATAGGAATATTGGTTTATTGTTGACGTGCGACAACTACCCAGTACTCATTTGCAACACAGGCCCAATACTGATTCCGGAGACTGGGCCAATTCCACATGGGGCTACTAGCTCTGTACGGTATCCCAGCACCGGTAGTCGCTCGTCTCTGGTAGTGGCTTAGTACTAGTCAACAATACTGGTTTATTACTGGCGTCCATTATAGTGCCACGGATTATTTACAATATTGGTCCAATACTCATTTGCAATGATGGTCCATTCATGGCAACCAGCGTTGGCTCCGTCTTATCATTCCAGACATTTACCAGTGTTGGTACAATGCTGGATCGAGTGGTTGGCCCAAAGTTGGTGCCATTGGCAGCGGTACTGGTTGAGCACTGGGCCATTCGTTAAACTCTACTTGGGTTTGGGAGACTATTCGACATTTTTTTCCGGCGCTTAGGTTTCGGGAGTTTTATTTGGGCGTGATGAAGTGCCAAATTCTTGCGTGAGAGATGTATGAAAAAACCGACGCCTGTAGCTCAATGTCTCTAAATTTTTATTGGTTCCCCGAAACCTGCGGAAGTTCCTATTTAAATAACATATCATTTTCGATACTTGACGGTAATTTTTTTTGGTTTCCATTATTCTATAGCTCCTAAAAATCTCAAACTCGCTCAAGTTCTCATTTATGGTAAGTATCTTATATAAATTTCTTAGATATGTTATCACATAATTGTCGAAGCTGTAGATATACGATGAATGTCAATTATACGTCTACAGATCGTATTTTGTGAAAATTGATACGACGATTATTTGACCAAAAAAAGACCATTCAATTTTCATAAATCATTTGCTTATACATATAAGCTGATATACATAAGAAATTTGTCAAGTTTCAAATTCTTCGGAACAATACAGCAATGGAATTAACAAATAATTATCAAGTCTGAAAAGTCGTATGTCAATTGAATAAGAAAATTCGAAGGTTTCATTTCAGCCATTGTGAGCAACGAAATGCAAAATTTACCCGAAAAAGGACCACCCTAATGTGGATACATAGATAGATATGCAGGAAAAGATAGAGGTGTTCGGAAAAATATAGTCATTCATGTGCGAACTCAGCTCCTACCGCCCATCACCCCTCCGCTCTACTCCCGCCGCGCCAGCAATAAACGAATCGGCCACAGTCTTCGCGAGTCTCACAAGGCGTTCAGAGATCCACAGCAGTCTGTGCGTTTCTTAGAACGAAATCTCAACTCGCGAAAGATAGTAAGCAAAAATTACAGATTAATCAAGTAAGTGAGGGGTTTATACAATAATTAACCGAGGCTTTATAACGAAGGTAACATATGAATCGTTTATTCGAGAAACCCCATAAGTCAAAAATACTAAATTTTTCAGGAGAAGCAAAAAACATTTTTCCGGGTTAAGTTTGCATTAACATCGTGAACCAATGATAAATAATAATAATGTTAGCATCCCTGAAAAAGAGTCGAGCATAAAAAAATTTAATTGTTAATTACTACAATTAATAAGGGGCCGTTCACGCTAAAATCCGTTTTTTTCACCCCCTCCCCACCCCGTTGTCACACTGCGTCACACTTTCTGTGACCCCCCCTATAAATATCATGTCACGAAAGCTAAATACCCCTCCCCCCTATAAATGTAAAATATTTTGTGATTAATTATAAACAAATTTTAATATTAAAAAAAATTTTTTTATTCAGTGATAAAATTCAAATAAACTAAAAAATATTTTCATTAACAATCAATAAATAATTTGTATACTTTAAGTTGAGTAATAATCGGCTTAATCCAGAGTCCAAGGATTCTTTAAATGCTTATGAAAGATCTATAATTGGTATTGCTGTATCTTCTTCTACTTTTTCCTAATATGCATAGTCGAGACAAAAATTAGTTGAGAGAAAAATTGCAGTAGAATTTTTTGATGAACTGCAAGCGTCACGTTGCCCTAGACCGCCCGTCCCTCCTTGTCACATTGTATCATATATTATTCGTATGGATTCGCGCAGAAAAATACAAACGCCAGTTCCTTTCAAATAATTACATACATTTGATGTTATTACGTTAGCGGGTCAACCTTCGATATTTTCAATACACCTGCAACAGCCGCCGCTATGCCTCTCCGTAAAGTGCATAGCCTCAATTGTGCGTATCCGCAGTGTCTCGCGCGTAGTAGAAATGATATTTGCGGAATTAAATTTTATTGTCTTCCGAATACAAACCCCGTTCGGCTTTTAACGTGGTTAACGAACAGCGGCTTGGCACACATGGCTGAAGCGTCCCCAGCAGAATTGAGTGGCCTCGCGCTTTGCAGCCAGCATTTCCGACCAACAGATTATGCAAATATAATAAACGGTCGTTTAAGGTCCGATGCTGTACCTATTGTTTACGACGCACCTCCAATAAGAAATAGGCCCGCGGTGCAACCAGCTACCGCCGCTCCGGTCGTTCCAGCGGTTCCGGTAGCCCCCGCCTATGATCTGGACGCCCCCATCGATAATCCGGCCGCGTGGCAATTAGAGAAAAGACGACCCAGGTAGAGTTTTACAATAGGCCCGGTGTTAGGCCAATACCGAAGCCAAGGTTGTCAACTGTGGTCCAACACTTGCTCCCAATACTGAGCCATTGTTGGCGATTAGTTGGGATGATAATCTCGTACCAATACTGGGTTCGTATACTCTGCCAGTAATTCATTCGGTACTGGATTAGCATTTTATATAACGCTTGACCAGTGCTGTCTTCCAGCACTCGGCCAATAATTTTGTCAGTGTTATATAAGTACTACGAACCAATGCTATACCGCTAACCGAACTCAATGCAGAGCCAGTACTACACATCAACACTGAATGAGTATCTGGATGAACATCGTCCGAGTAGCATGGATAAAAACTGAGCCAGTATCATGTATCAGTACTGAACCAGAGATTGTATGAACATTGCCCCAGTGGTGTGGATCTGAATTGCGCCAATACCATATTTTAGTATTGAACCAGTATTTGGATGCATATTGTCCCAGTAATGTCGATCTAAATTAAGCCAATACCTCACGTCAGGACCGAACCGATACTTGAATGAGTGTTGTACCAATAGCGTTACAAATTCATATGTTCTGCTGAAATATGGTTAGTATTGCATTTTTACGTAGCACTTGAAGGATCGCAAGCGAATCCAAAGCTAATAAAATTGATTTAGTTATAGGTATCACTGTACGATATCAATGCAAATATACAATTCTGTCGATTGATTCATAATCAGTAACTATGCTTTCTTGTTTCTCATTATATTCTGAAATATCAAGACGCCGTTATAATTAATTCCCATCATACTATAATAAACGCAGTGAGAATATGCATTGAAATTGAGAAGTATATACCATTAACGATCAACATTCACTTATGCAAATAGTGTGAACCAGGAAAAAAAATTCAAGATATAAGCTGTAGCAAACGTTTATATTTTTCATCGTACAGCATTTTTAGCTGTCATCGGTTGCGTTTTTCGTCGCACGTATTGCTCTGCCACCATCTCGGTCACCAGACCCCGAGAACCAACGGCTCGCTCTACTTAATACTCTGGCCTGCGACGCATCTTTGAAACGTTCCAATAGAACATCTGAAATAGTACAGATGATATTATCAATGAGTAATAGTATGAACATACCATATGATTTTTTGTAGCAAATTAAATTTTCTACTAGAATATATACATAAAAATTGTAAAAAAAACGATTTTGAACAACATTTACGGAGTAAAAATGAAAAAAAAATTCTCGTGCATTTATATGGGAAAATGGAGAGTCTTTGCGCGTCGTGTAGAGTTGAGTTGAGCTTTGGGAAGAATTGTTTTTGTGCCTAAAAGTAACTTTTGAGATGCTAGAATAGCATATTATGCACCAAGGGAGGAAAGTAGGTTTTTGCTCACGAGCGCGGAGCCTGCTGCCCGAGCCGACTTGCGCTCCCGAGGTATACCTTGCTGCCCGAGCCGGGAGGGGTAAGAGCCGTGAGGTAGCAAAATAGGCCTTTCCGTTCATGTGTGGAAAAAAGATTTTTTTTTTTTTTACCACCCTAACATTTACTATTAGCTTACTCAAAAAGAATGTCTTATAAATAACGTGATTTTACTTACCAATGCTTTTTCTTTGATTTCAGAAGCCTTAAGGTCCTCCTCAAATTGAATAAAAGTATCCAATGTCCTGATGGGCATATCGACACCCAGTTGCTCCCTGTGCTCTGATGCATTATTGCCAAGAGTTGAGCTATTCAAGGCTATGACGTTTCTGATTTGCTCTGTTTTTTTTTCCAAATCATACTGGATGCTTCTCTTGGCACCATCGATTTTTTGTAGGATCCGCTCTTCCATTTTTTTCAGTTTTTCATCAATATATGATGATAACGCGTCTGGAAAATATGATTCTTTTAGTGATTTTCTGAATATACAGGGTGTCCATAAAGTCCCGGGACAGGCCAGGGATCATGTTGACCTTGAAATGACCCTAAAGGTCATCGTGAGGGTCATGATTGGGTCATTCATGATAGAGATTTCCATTTCCCGACCATTTCCCGAAGATATCCCACAGTTTGTTGGAATTTGCATGGCTTTGTGGTGATCTTCGAGGTCAGAGAATTTCCATAATGCTGGTACTTAATTTGATGTGAAATTTCCCGCTCTATCGATTGCCGCTGTCAAAAAAGGGTGTTTCCATTCAAAAAAACCGTCTCGACCTTGGAATTACCTTGAAGGTCATTCTCAGGGTCAAAATTGATATGTCCATTGAATTCCTCGTCAAAAATCACGTCCGAAATCATCTTTGCCTTTTCGAAAAAAAATTTATCTGAGCCAATATTCGCCTGTCCCGGGACTTTATGGACACCCTGTATATGTATATATGTAAGACTCATCAGCTATGCAATTATTTCAAAAATTCACTTGGTATCAGGGTAAATTAATCAATAAAATCAGTATTAACTGACATGTAAAATAACATAAGTAACTATCTGTAACAATACGGCTAATTCCCTCAATCACAAAATAAAAATTCAAAATCACCAATAACCAAATGTTCAGGTAGCCTGTAAAATTTACATTACATTGGTATGCTTCTTCTAACGGGGGGGGGGGGGGGGGGGGGGGGGGGGGGGGGGGGGGTACGTCCGGACCTAGGTCCAAACGTCTCGCCTCATCCATTCTATCAATTCCCAATTCCTAACAATTATTAGCAGCAACTCGCCTAGACGCAACCTAATATCTTTCATTCTGTCTTCCTATTTCAACCTGCATCCGGCCTGGTTCGGCCACGCATTAGCACAACGTGCAAGTGCAAATCTACCAAGTCAGCGGCACGTGGCCTCCCACTTTACCTACCCCTTCTTGTAATAAACCGAGTTTACCTTATTCCTGATTTTCATATCATAATCACTTCCGAACTCAGTACCAAACTCTACCGTCTTCCAGGACATAGTTCTTTAGTCGCACACCGAAATCCTGGATGGGTCATCTTATAATTATTCTCAACACACCTATAAGCCTCTCAGAGCCTGGTTGATAATTATTTCCTCTTCAAGACTCAACGTCTGGTTACGCCTGTGAGACTCCCCGAGCTTGGCAAATAAATAATATTCAAGTATCTACGAACTTCCAATCACCTCCGTCAATAAAAATCCTTCCCACAGTTGCATTAGGTTGCGTATCAACGAGAAACGAACCAAAAATAATAACGGCGGTGAAGATCATTCCTGACCGTGTACGAGGTGCTATCAATGACGGCTGGCAAGTATTGCCACCGGTAAAAAGCTTGTGCAGAGTTATTTTTCACAGATCACAATTGAGACCCACAATTTATACCGCTGCCACCAATTTGTTACGAAATTGGTGTGTTTAGAAAAATGTATTATTTATTTATAAAACTTCGAAGCTTTCCACAGAAACGAGAATCCCACCGCTGCCACCACTTTGTTACGGTCGGGAATGAGCTTCACCGCCGTTATTATTTTTGGTTCGTTTCTCGTTTTACGCAACTAAATGCAACTGTGGGAAGGATTTTTTATTGACTAAGGTGATTGGAAGTTCGTAGATGAAGATTACTTGAATATTATTTATTTGCCAAGCTCGGTGAGTCTTACAGGCGTAACCAGACGTTGAGTCTTGAAGAGGAAATAATTATCAACCAGGCTCTGAGAGGCTTATAGGTATGTGAAGAATAATTATATGATTACCGATCCAGGATTCGGCGTACGACTAAAGAACTATGTCCTGGAAGACCGTAGAGAGTACTTGGGTTGATTCAGAGGTATTTACTAGAGCGGTGCGAAGTTCGGAAGTGATTAGGATATGAAAATTAGGAATAAGGTAAACTCGGTTTATTAAAAGAAGGGGTAGGTAAAGTGGGAGGCCACGTGCCGCTGACTTGGTAGATTTGCACTTGCACGTTGTGCTGATGCGTGGCCGAACCAGGCCGGATGCAGGTTGAAATAGGAAGACAGGATGAAAGATATTAGATTGCGTCTAGGTGAATTACTGCTAATAATTGTTAGGAATTGGGAATCGATAGAATGGATGAGGCGAGACGTTTGGACCGAGGTCCGGACGTAACAACAATATTAAAAAAAAAAAAGCCCTAGTTTTTGAAAAAAAAAAAAAATGTTCAAAATAATGTTACGTCCAGAGTCCTTAACGCTTTCCTATCTTACCCGTAACCTGAACACCTACCTCTTCTACTCCTATTACTATTTCTTTCCCACACAAAACTGCAGCATAAGCTGCAGTCGCCCCTTCCTCGGCAGTCCATCCTCCCAGTTTCAAAACCCCTACACCACTTCTGTGCTACTCTCCCAACGAACAACATCAACCGAACTTACCAATAAATGCAAGTATTACAACCGAAACGTCCATTAGTTCATTGAACCTTTTCCTTCTCACTCTTCAAGTGACCCCAGAGCACCACGTACGGGAGGACCCACGACGTTCCCCATTGGGACGTAACAATAATTTGAGTTTTTTGTGGAAAAAGAAAAAAAAAAATATGTTGAAAAAATAATTTTAATGACCATATATAATATCCTAACTCTGTTCTTTATCACAACATGTTTCTGACTAAATAAGTACGTCAAAATGCGTAAAAAAAAATATATATATATATTGCCAATACCTCTCCCCGTTTAGACCTATTTATTGGGGGGGCATTGTAACATGGTGTACAAGAACTCCCCTTATATAGACCCTAAGATCTATCAAATTAAGAGGAAAAATAGAGTAATATCAAGAGACTCGGTAGAGTCTCGCGCCAAGTACATTCAAACGAACGTGCGGACTACCGAGTATCTTTACTGCTAGGGGATCGAGAAAGCGCTGTATGGCCAACCGTTCTATCAAGTATGTTCGAAATCATAAGCACTTCGGGAAATTTGGATGCATTTTCGCGATATGAATAGCGGACGAGCTTTAATTTAAGCGTAATTTCAATAACGTCAGTGGTCGGAGAGCTAAGGTATGATAATTCTCTGATTCTCTGATCACCGTTAGGCTCGTTTCACGATTAAGCACCGCCGTCATCGTCGTACGGTAGCTATATGTCATCTGAAAACAAAACCTTTTCACATAAATGGTATAGAAGGGAAGCCACGGCTCGTGTAATATTCCTGTCAGAGCTAGCTCCTGTCAAGTAGGCAAAAGGTTATAGTCCAGTCGAATTGAGTCAAAAATAGGGTCTATTCTATTGTGGCCGAACATAGGCTGGCCGATTTTTCTACAAGTTCATTAGACCACCGTGAATAACACTTCAAAAGTCTGACATTTTTTTCGAACGGGTTTGGCCGCAAAAAATTATTAAAAAATGGAAAAGCGATATTTCGCGGAACAACTTTTTTTTTGAAAGTTTTCCGGGAAAAGTGTTCGTATGAAAGTTGTTCGTCATAAGAAGATCTAAATAATGAGATTTTATACAAAATTTTATCATAATTTTTTTACCTGTAAATTGCAAAAAACCACGTAAATAAATTTTTTCGTTTTTTTCGAATAAATTGATGAATAATTAACTTACGGCGTTGCAACTAATGGGACAGTAACTTCAAACTTCCCCTCAGAGTATAGTTCAAGATTCGTTCACCTATGTTACATAGTTAAGCAACAATACGCGACGGCGCAGAATCCGTAAATTAACGATTCCATTTCAATGGCGGTGGGCAGATGGAACCGAAAAATCATGGATTTAGTCTTTCATGGGTATATTCTAGAAACATGAAAATTTTTTTTTTTTTTTCATAAAAAATGAGTTATTCGGCGATTTGAAAATTTTTGCTCTTAAACAAATAGAGATATCTCTGATAATTAGACGCATTATTGAATGGATCTTGATAGATTCTTATTGTTCTCTCTTTACCGAGTATTTTCAAAAAAAAAAACTTCGATAACTCAATTAAAACCGGAGATAACAGTGTCTTGGCTCTTGGGTGATGTATGTTGCTGTAATTGATATTAAGAATCGAAAAAAATACCAATATTTTTGAAATACCCCAAGGAATAACTATGATTTTTTTCAAAATCGTCAGGGTAGTTTAAAATAATGAAAAAAAAATATTAAACAGTGTCGACCGCCTCGAGCCGCGTCCGATCGGCCCAAGTCGCTCGAGTCGCGTGGTGGGAAAGCCGAGTCGTGTGGTGGGGACGCATAACGCGTCGCTCGAACCTTTACTTAATAAATGAATATCTCCGTTAATAATCGTCGTGGAAAAAAATTCTTTGTATCAAACTAGGCTCTTTTGTGCTCATCTTTTCGAAAATTCACTTTTGTTTTTGATCCGACCTGTAATAAGCAATTTTCCATAAAATACAGGTCGGATTGAAAAGACAAGTGAATTTTTGAAAAGTTGAACATAAAAGAGCCTAGTTTGATGCAAAGAATTTTTTTTCACGACGATTATTAACGGAGATATTCATTTATTAAGTAAAGGTTCGAGAGACGCGTTATGCGTCCCCACCACACGACTCGGCTCTCCCACCACGCGACTCGAGCGACTTGGGCCGATCGGACGCGGCTCGAGGCGGTCGACGCTGTTTAATATTTTTTTTCATTATTTTAAACTACCCTGACGATTTTGAAAAAAATCATAGTTATGTCTTGGGGTATTTCAAAAATATTGGTATTTTTTTCGATTCTTAATATCAATTACAGCAACATATATCACCCAAGAGCCTAGACACTGTTATCTCCGGTTTTAATTGAGTTATCAAAGTTTTTTTTTTTTGAAAATACTCGGTAAAGAGAGAACAATAAGAATCTATCAAGATCCATTCAATAATGCGTCTAATTATCAGAGATATCTCTATTTGTTTAAAAGCAAAAATTTTCAAATCGCCGAATAACTCATTTTTTATGAAAAAAAAAAATATTTTTTCATGTTTCTAGAATATACCCATGAAAGACTGTATCCATGATTTTTCGGTACCATCTGCCCACCGCCATTGAGATGGAATCGTTAATTTACGGATTCTGCGCCGTCGCGTATTGTTGCTTAACTATGTAACATAGGTGAACGAATCTTGAACTATACTCTGAGGGGAAGTTTGAAGTTACTGTCCCATTAGTTGCAACGCCGTAAGTTAATTATTCATCAATTTATTCAAAAAAAAACGAAAAAATTTATTTACGTGGTTTTTTGCAATTTACAGGTAAAAAAATTATGATAAACTTTTGTATAAAATCTCATTATTTAAATCTTCTTATGACGAACAACTTTCATACAAACACTTTTCCCGAAAAACTTTCAAGAAAAAAGTTGTTCCGCGAAATATCGCTTTTCCATTTTTTAATAAATTTTGCGGCCAAACCCGTTCGAAAAAAATGTCAGACTTTTGAAGTGTTATTCACGGTGGTCTAATGAACTTGTAGAAAAATCGGCCAGCCTATATTCGGCCACAATAGAATGGATGTCTAATTCGACTGGACTATTATAGTTCCCGTTCGCCTAGCGGATGGCGTCAGCATAGCCGGTACACTTCGGTACACGTCTTATTTCTTAGAGAGTTCGCCACCGCACAGCGACTCCTTTTCATTGGGCCCCAGAAAAATGGCGCTCTCATGGCTGCCGTTCGAAAATTTTTCTAACCCCGTCAAACCATGGATGTGGAGTAGTCAGCATATTTGCGTCAACCGTCTTACAACAATAGTATACCAAGGAAACCATAATTAATACTGCAATATTCTCCAACAATATACAAAAAGTTATGAGATCTCCCCAAAAGGCACCTACGGTGCAAAAAACTTCGCCAAGTACATTCAATGTTAAGTAAGAAAAAAAGGATCCAGATCAATTATTGTGCCAAGTAAATGTAACTTTGCATCGTTTAAAAATATAGGATTGGAGAGTAAATCAATGAGAATCAATTCAAAGAATAAAAAAAAAATCAAATAAATCAAATAAATGAAAACTGAAAAAAAATAAAAAAGAACAAATTGATTTATTTGATTTTTTTTTATTCTTTGAATTGATTCTCATTGATTTACTCTCCAATTCTATATTTTTGAACGATGCAAAGTTACATTTACTTGGCACAATAATTGATTTAGATCCTTTTTTTCTTATTATTAATGAATTTTTGAAACATTGAATGTACTGTAACGTACGATTTTTCTACAGCGAGAAATTAACGGCAGGGATGACCGATTCGTAGTTACCCTACGGCACGTACTCTTTTTATTGGCAAATAAACTGAAAATTACTTACGTGCTCTGGTCGGGCGCCAGACGCTGCTGCGTCACGTAATATTCGACAAAGCGGAATTCACACCAAAATATAAGATTCAAAGAGATCGGCGACGGGCGGTAACTCAGCTAGCTCAGAACGATACGGAAAAGGTAGAGAGGCTGGGTTTGCCTTAAATTATAACACAGTAATTGCCTTCACTGGGCGATGGCCCTTATATTCAAGTTAAACAAGCGAAATATTTGGTGGTACAGGCAATCTCACTTAATCAGATTCTCACAGCGTGATTCGGTAACGGCATCGATACAATGCAAAGTTTATGAAATGAGAGAGGAAATACGCGGCAGTACGGCTCTTAGCCGATTTTCTAACAGATTTTGCTCTATAGTATTCTAGCGCTTTTTCCAAAAGCGGTCGTAACAGTGGTACCACGATGGTCCAGTCAACGTTTCATGTCGCGGGGAACAGGCCGAAGATTATGTCACCCAGGACAGTCAGACTCGAAATATGTCACTGGGAACAGGCAGAGTAAAAATATGTCATCGAGGACAGGCAGAATATCTTATGTCGATAACGGTATTAGACTCGGAAATTAATTGTCCCAGCGGACAATACTAATCGGACAATTATTACGCCGCGTAAGGCAGCAGACGTACACGGTAAATCGGGGATTAACGTAGGCTCGGTGCAGTCTTTTCGCACACCGAAGTTCACCGCCAGATTTTTGAATTACTGTTACGATAAAGCGGTATTTTCCTACGGCTACAACTACGGCGAAATTCTCCGAGGACGGTGGCCAAATTAATAAAGCAACAATAATGAACTATTAATCACAAGTAACCAAATCATATGCGGGATGTTACGGTAAAGTGCAAGCAAGCGATAGCGATAGCGAAAGCGATAACAAATAAGCAGTAAGCCCAGATATTAGAGAGTCGGCCCTTGGATAATTCAGATTGGCACGATACGATACGATCAATATCCGGAGAAAGATCCCTTGACCCAACACTCCGGAACGATAAAACTAAACAAATTTGTCTCGCCGAATTATCGTTGGCTTCACATAAAATATTGGTACTCTTACCTTACGAGATGCGGGAACGGGTTTCACTCACCACTCACTTAATTCCGAAAAGAATATACACCAAAAAACTGAAGATACCGAACTGATAGGGACTCACAAATTAACGGAACTCAAAAATGAACTGAAAGGCGCGACTAAGGTCCTGGCAAACGAGACTGTCTCTTGACAGGGTCGACGTAGAAGTAGATCGAGATCCTCGCTGGTTCCGGGGATCAAGCGATGATTTCGGTGTCCGGCACTTTGGTTGACCTCGTGATCTGGATCATCTCCAATAATTGGTCATTGTCTGCCCACCTTTTGAGGATCCTTGCTGGCGCGCGCTGGTCGCGTGCCGCGGTAAAGGATGATTGGCGGGAGCAATTAGTAATATGTGGTGTCACCTGGATTTTGCCGCTGGCGATATGAGGTGTGATAGGGATCAGCATCTGGCTAGCGTATTGCAATCTTTGGTACTCTTCGCCCTGTTGCCGTCTCTGAAGACTTCTCCGGGTCCCTCCGCGGGCAAACAATGCACCGGAGTAGCGGAAGACATGATGCGCCACACCGGGACTTGCATCAATGCTCCGTCCTTGCAGTCTTCTTCGATGGATCTCCGTGAGGCTTTCCTGGCCAACCACGGGGATTTTTCAGCAGTCGAGACAGTAGATGTTTTGGAGTTGGTCCAGCTCCTGGCTGGTAAGTCTGTCCAACGGCAGGCTTGAGTGTGCCCTTTTCAATTGTCGCACAGCCCTGTACGCCGTTGTGAAGGCATCCAAATTGCAGTGGCGATGATCTGGTTCAGCTCCAGGCTGATAAGTCATTTGTTAACGGGAGGTTTCGGCAGATTGGCTCTAAACCTGTACGCCGTCAACGTGGCATCCAGGCACAGCTGTTACTTTTCCTCATCAGAGCGGTAGGTCGGTATAGTGCGGTGATGTCCAGGGTTGCAGATCTTGAAGGTCTCGAAGTTCTGGATGGTCTTGATGGGTGCCAGACGTGAAAGGGGTCCAAATAATACAAAAATTGACGGTAGAATTGACTAACTAAAAATATTCAAACAAGACCGTGCCTTGAAGGTAGCGATCACGCGGATTGTATCCGGACGGTAATTGACGTAATCGGGATTTTCGGGATCCAGTGACGGCTGCAGAAATGCAACGTCACAGTACTTGGCGAAGTTTTTTGCACCGTAGGTGCCTTTTGGGGAGATCTCTCCATATAATAAAAAAGTCTTGAGACAAATAATCATAATATTTTGAAACCATAATTATAATAATAACCAAAAACAGAGTCCGTTTCACAGACTCCTACGTCGTTTTATGTCCTGCTGCATTTTGTTGATTCTATTGAAGTTATGAAAATTGTGCCGCGTTTTCGTTGGTGAACAGTTTTTAAAAACCAATCAAAGTTAATCAAACAGACGTGTTACACTGACAGAGCTAGTAGAGCAGGCCAGAATGGGGACAATCTAGATTGTTATTGCTCATTTATTGCTAATTCCTTACCCCAAGAACAAATTTATTGCTACACCTAAATTTTGGAGAAACGAGGTCAGCTAGCGTTACACTTCTGCTAGCAAACCCACGCCAAAAAAAATTGAAAAATATTATTCAAATGCACATCAATATTTAGTGCTTTTTTATTGCTAAGTAATTACATCAGTATCGAATCAATTATGAAGTTTATTTTTCAGCAAAACGGAATCAGCTACTGTGTCGATTCCGTTAGCAAACCCCTAGTGCATCATATACCAGGGCTTCTGCGATGCGATTAAAATATCATTTCATTATTACTGGTGCTGCCACTGAAACGACGAATGAAAATATAGGTAATTGAAAGACTATAAATAGGTATGTAAGTAATTCATCAATCGTTCTGGAACCACCAGAACCGAAAGCAAGCAGTTCCCGAACCTAGCCGTGGCGGATTCGACGTTGCGAAGACGCTGGATTTCATTTCTTCAGCAAACCACGCATCGCGGGCGCGTGCGGTGCCGAAATTGACGGTTTCCGCTCGACCAGAGAAAGCGAATTAATTAATTCTCACTCCGGAACCGCCAGAAACGACCGCACGCGTTTTCTGCAGCATCCGCCAATGACTGCAAAGTCCGACATGCCTGGTCTGCCGAAGAAATAAATTCCCGAACCTAACCGTGTCGTAAAGAGATTGATTCTGTGTTTGGCTGTTTCTTGCCAATATTTTTCTACAGTTGTCTACGGCTCCAGGCAATTTTTCAGCCAATCGATTTTCACCGTCACGTCTTCACACTCTTCTACAAAAATTATAGCAATAGCAATCTTCACAGAATAACAATTATCGGTGGACGAGAATGACAACGTTCGTTATATGGAACCCATTATTTATTACTTGATTAACTGAAATAATATGCCAGAAAGTCTACACTGAGAGCGTGTGGCAAACAAGTATCAATGCGAGCGACTCAATTTTACATAACGTACAATTCAGCAAGTATAAATTGGACCTTTGATCGACTGTAGCGTAAAGCTTGTATCTCACCTCTCTAGTGAGTTCAGTATTTTTGAATTTCATGATAAATTATTTTCCCAAAATGTACGACGCATTTACAGACGCACATACAATGGCGTAACGGTTTGTTGATGTTACTGGCGATTTTAATGAGGAATGTACCGTGGCCTGTAATGTTTTTCGATTCTACAGGAGTTGAAATTACCAACGTAAAGTTGAGTGAATTTGTGCTTACCAATAGATCTAAGATTCTCTCTGTATCCTAAAATTATCGGTTCGCCAACTTCAATGCGGCGTTTCTTCGAGGAGAGAACTTCTGAATTACGCAAAAACGATCGATATGCGCAATACTTGTCGTATGATTTCCCTTTGGCTAAGACTCGTTGCTTTGTGATATTATTTAGCTTATAAGGTATGTGATATGTGGCTGCTTTTTCAGGCGGGAACGTTGTTTCGATTAACTCAGCCAGTTCTGTCAGCCGCGGCGTAGGAATTCTACGTTGATAAATAGGTTAAAATCAATGTACATCATAGTGGTCCTTCAAAGGGTGAATTTTCAAATTTCTCACGATCATTTCTCAAATCGAGTGGGACGTTTTATAATAATAATATGCGACACGACTTTGATGCATAAAGGACAGAATGCCCAGAGAGAGAAAAAGAGGTAATTATGCTATATTCGTGTTGGGCTAGTTTTCTTCTCCGCTTTGTGCCATCACTCGTAGTTTCCAGATAGATATGAACGCAATAGAATAAGACAAGAACCGTTAGCGTTGATCATAGGGAAGTTAAAAAATCACCCTATTAAAGACGACATATTTGCACATAATATAATAAAAATTTTATGAAATTCCATATTACTGGATTCATATCAAAAATATGTTTGCACGAACGTATGTATTCAAAAAAGAAAATAGGAATAGCAGATGTTCCGCGTACCTAAAATCTTTATATTCCAATATTTCGATGGATATGATGGCCTCTGCCAAAGCTAATCTGGTTTCCTGGTCAAATTTATGCCCCAAACTATGTCTTTTGATGACGCCAATTCCTTTTACTGATTTTTTCAGTAGAGCTAAGAAGGCACTCGATTTTTGGTGGCCGAACAAGAATTCTGCGTCTGATATCCTACCTACGGAGCTTGTACTGGCTGGATGATTTGCTTGGACGCTGCAATTGTCGATGTTATCGCGATCTATACAAGAGGAAAAAACAACCGGTTAACCAACGGCGTTAATTCTCGTAATAATTTTCCGATTGATTCAATTATAATATATGTACCTGTTTGTTCCAAGATAATTCCCAGGTCGCTAATATCGATCACTGGAAAACTATCACTGTAAACTATCTGATAACAAAAAAAAAAAAAAAAAAAAAAAACATATAATTGATGAACCTTGTCGATTTTCTAAGATTATTAACAAGTCAACAGATCATTATGCAGTAGAATCCAGGGGAGCGTCTTAGCTTCGGTTCTGCCCCAAAAATATTGCAGTATACACGGCAGTTCGGGTCTTCTACCCTTGTGAGATATTCATGTAAAAGAAAACTGTCTAATTCTTACTTCGTTTGCGCTTGTGTCCCTTTCTTTGACGGAGGGATTTGAGTTTTTAAATTCTGCTTCCCAATGTTTCACGAACTTGAGTCGCAGGCCTATCTTGGGAATAAGCGAAGTGATTGCTTCTACATCTAAAATTTTGAACGCTTCCTCATCAATACAATTCTCTAGAATCATGCCAATCAAAACATGTATGCGTAGTAAGTCGAAATTTTGCTATTTATTTTTGGTAAACTAATTGATAATACAAGTCAAACTTTTGCAACCAAGTCTCGAATCGACGATGTAAATACCAAAATGTATTACTTGTGTAAATAACTCAACTACGTTTAGTGACATTGTACGGAGTTAGTTTATATTAAGAAAGATCAGCTTCACGTTCGAATAATTTTGGTAGTCAAAAATACTGTAACACTTTAGGTAAAAAGCAAAAAAAAAAAAAGGAGTAATGCGTTTATCCTTTTATATTTCCACGTTAAACTATAACCTCAGGTGCAAAAAAAATCGCCAATTACATTGATTTTTTCAAATCAATTGCCACCAAAAAGTCGTTCCTGAAGAATAACCGTGAAATTAAATTCTTCGGAGAAAAAAGGGTCCAAATCAATCAATGTGCCAAGTACACTTGGCGAGGACATAACTGGCATAGTTAGACACTACGCGATGAGCTGTAGGTTGGCGTAAAATATCCCTAGTCTAGGCAGCAAACGGGGGTTTGATTTTTCGCAAATATCTCGAGAACTGATTGAGATTTTCGAAATTTTAAAAAAGATTCGAAAAGAGGAGGAAATGTCCTCAAAAAAGTCTTGACTTCCGGAACTAGAGGACCATTATTTATAATCTTTCTAGAAGCGTGAAACTTCGGCCGAAAACAGCTAGTCTGTCTTGCGCGCGTCATGCAATGAAACGGCCCACGAGCCACACTAGCCGTTTTCGGCCGTATTTTCACGCTTCTAGAAAGATTATAAATAATGGTCCTCTAGTTCCGGGAGTCGAGACTTTTTTGAGGACATTTCCTCCTCTTTTCGAATCTTTTTTAAAATTTCGAAAATCTCAATCAGTTCTCGAGATATTTGCGAAAAATCAAGCCCCCGTTTGCTGCCTAAACTAGGGATATTTTACGCCAACCTACAGCTCGTCGCGTAGTGTCTAACTATGTCAGTTATGATCTCGCCAAGTGTACATGTGACTGTATCATGCATATAAGTACCAGAGAAGATTGAAATTAATACGCACAATGAACCAAATTACCGTTTGAAAAAAAATCAACGAAAGAAAACCAATTATATTAAATTAAAAAAAAAAATTCTTTTTAAAATTGGAGAACGTGGACCTTGGCGGGTTAATGTTATATCGCCTTACAAGGATTCTGGAATTTTTCTCCTAAAAAGCACCTTTTGCCTACTTTTGCCTTATAAAATGACTGTGATGTTTTGGTTAATTTTATTCATCCAATGGAACCTGGATTTTATATACGCGAAATACTATACCTTCGAAAATTGGAAGAAGCTGATCGCCTAAACCCTAGCTTTGCAATATATTGTTTACAAACTCATCCATTCTACAGTAGAAACTCGATTATCCGGCCCTCAGTTATGCGGATTCGCGATTATCCGGACTACCAATCGCGATCAAATAACTTTATACTTGTAAGTCAAATCTATACATGCACGGACATGTCGGAACTCGCATTACCCGCCCGCGCCCTGCGCTTTCGCTGCCCCACGCGTTTTGTTATTGTTTCATCATTAGTTAGTTGGTTCAGAGGTGGTTTCACGTCCGTACTCGAAAATGTCGAAGCGTAAGAGAGTTGTGTTATCGCTTCAAGATAAAATAAATATTATTGATTTATTAAAAAAAGGTGAAACCGGTCGTAAGTTAGCTGATAAGTATGGCGTAGGTACATCCACGATAAGTGATATCAAGAAAAATACTGATTCAATTTTGAAGTACACTTTCAAATTGGATAGTGAAGACGGGAGTAAACATCGAAAAGCAATGAAGAAACCGAAGAATGAATTTTTAGAAGAAGCTTTGTATTGTTGGTTTTTGCAAAAACGATCAACTGGACAACCGATATCTGGTCCTTTGCTCTGTGAAAAAGCATTGCAGTTGAATGAGAAAATAGGCGGCGGTGGATTGTTTGTGGCGAGTAACGGATGGTTGTACAGATTCAAATCTCGTCATGGAATTCGCGAATTAGAAATACAAGGTGAGAAAATGTCAGCTGATGTAGATGCGGCGAATTCTTTTAAAGATGGTTTTAAAAAGGAATTGAATGAAAATGACTACGACTTGGATTTTGTTTATAATGCTGATGAAACTGGATTAAACTGGAAATCATTACCATCAAAATCCTTAGCTTCTCGGCGAGAGAATTCAGCTCCGGGATATAAAACTAGTAAAGAGCGAGTAACAATATTAGTTTGCGCTAACGCTATTGGGACCCATAAAATACCTTTGCTCCTCATCGGAAAAGCCGAAAACCCCAGATGCTTCAAGAATTTCAGGGTTCCTCTAATTTACAAAAACCAAAAGAGCGCATGGATGAACTCCGCAATATTCATTGACTGGTATGATAACACTTTCATCCCTGAAGTAAAAAAATATCAAAACGAAATCGGCAAACAAGGAAATGTCCTACTTTTACTGGATAATGCGCCAACCCATCCTTCGGCCGAACTGTTAGAAAGAGAAAATGGAAAGTTCAAAGTAAAATTTTTACCACCTAATGTGACATCCCTGCTACAACCAATGGATCAAAGTGTTATTGAAACATTAAAACGACTTTACAGAAAACAACTTTTACGTAGATTGTTATCTGTTGATGAAGATGACGTAGAAGTGGTTTTGTCGTTTTTCAAGAAAATGAATTTGAAGGAGTGCTGTTACATGGTTGTAGATGCATGGGATTTGATTGAAAGGAAGACTTTGAGCAGAGCTTGGAACAGAGTACTAATGCGGGACAACGAAAATTCAATAACCAATACGGATGATTTAATTTTGCAGGATATAAATGAGCTAATGTTGGACGTACAAATATGCCAGGACTGTGATGCTGATGACATGAATGCTTGGCTCACTTGTGACAGTAATGATCAAGGTTTTCAGATTATGTCGGATGACGAAATTGTTGAAAACATATTGCAGGTAGATGAAGAGCAGGAAAAGCAAGAACATGAAACAGAAGAAAACGTAGATGTAGAAAATGATGCAGGACCATCTCATGCGGAAGCATTTCAGGCCCTGGAAACAGCTCTCAAATGGTTCGAAAAACAAACAGAGTGTAATACTGTGAGTTTACTTCAGCTAAAACGAATTCGTGATGTAGCAGCGGAGAAAAGAAAAACTGGCTTACGTCAAATGACAATCACCAAATATTTAAACCCTTCAGAATAAATACATATTTTATTTCTTGATTACCAAATGAAAATTACCGAATATTTTTAACAAATTAAACTGCATAGTATATATATGTATGTTATTCCATGATTAAGGTTAGTTATTCAAGAAAATACGTTATCTTTTTTCTGTTCCCAATAAAGCAATATATATTATGCAATATTAGTTACAGAAACTGATTTTCTTCATTTATTCGATTATCCGGATTTTCGATTATCCGAATGCCCAACGACATCAATTAGTCCGGTTAATCGAGTCTCTACTGTATATGATTATACGCATCTATTTTGCGTATATAATTGCCTCTGCAAAAATGTTCAAACCACACTTGTTATATCTACACACAAATGATTAAGATTAATATGAGCAGTAAACTCAAATTTTGACTCACCCGCTCAATGACCAATAATACGATAAATAGAATTAATACATACCTGTGATAATTAGATCAGCTGCAAATAAGCCGATAATGATGAGTGGGCAATTTATTGCTGTTTTGAAATTTGCTCAATAATTTAAAAAAATACGTATTTTGGAATAGTACATTGTACAAGAAGGTGGGGAAATGGGCTATTTCTAGCGAGTGTTAGATGATGGTGTACAAGTTGAAGTCTCGGGGCCGAAGGCGCCCGAGACTCTGACGGATACACTATCATCTCACCCGAGCGAGAAATTGCTTCCCCCCCCCTTGTTGTACACCGTGCTTCTTTCAACAAGTGCAGGCGTAGGCCCTTTTTCGTGCATATGAGACGGATGAGAAGTGGAGAATTTCGGAAATTTTGAAAATTTTCAAAATCTCGAATTTTCAACTGAAATTTTGAACAATGTTTGAAATTTTGAAAAAGAATTAATTACCTCCCTAGGGCGGTAATATCCATTCTTGCCCTAGGGTGATAATATTACGTTTAATATCTCCCTAGGGAGGTAATAAAGTCCACGCTAGAAATGAAGAACTTCTCATCCACTCCACATGCGAGAAGAAGGGCTGATTTCATGCACGTGTTGAAAAAAATATATTTTCAATATTATCAATATCATCACTCAATAATAAACTTCACAAAAAGTTGTCCTTTCATTCCAAAGAAGACGTTCATAACAACAATTAAAAACCAAAAAACTTGGAATTGGTTTATCGATGTATTTTATTCTTCACGACAACTGAATCGACATGAGATACCAACGTTTATCTGTTAGGTTATGTAAACGCACTGAAACCCCCTAGCGTCATCAATTTGAACCGCATATACACTTATTTTGAATCGAAGGCTGGGTTCAGATACATCGTGCGTTGACCAATCGGAGCACTCGGAAGCAGATTTCGAGTTCTATGATTGGTCGGCGTTCGACCGGGACTTCCCGCGGCCGATTGCATCCGAACGCAGCCTCAGACTTTGTATTTGTTATTATATCAAGCACGTTGTGTGGCCGTGACTACATGTATTTTTTTCTTCTTGTGCATTATGCATCGATCACGTGGACATCCGATTGTACTTTCAAAAGAGGATTTTATAGCCGCAGTATTAAACAGTCGTGAAATCATTGTTGAAAATAACAAAATTGTTTCCAAGTCACATAAAGTATGGGTTAAGTTGTCTAAACTCCTCAGCGTAAAACCAAGTTCGCTATACGTGCACGTAACATCCAACCGATTTAATATAAAAAATCTATTAATCGGATCAAAGGAAGTTGTTGAATCTAAAGATTTAACACTCGAATCAGAACAGACTCTTCGATCGATTGATACGTCTAATTTTTCAACGGATTCACTCTCTAATTCACTTCATGACCCTGAGGACACTCGAGTCTTTTTTATAACGCTCACCCAACAAGAATTTACCGATATTAGCGTAGATGTTATTGGTAAACGAACCCGGACGAATCAGAATAAAGTTGTGAAAAGGCATCATAAAATCTTCAAACACGGATTGTGGCAAAATTTGATAACATCCAAAATTTGGAGCGCGACTCAAATGACTTGTGGATTCAATATGAAAAATAGTTATCTGTCAACAGATGGACGATTGGGTAATTTTAAAGGTATCGAACTAAACTATGTAATGGGCTGATCAGTGTGACTCCTTTATCACGTGTTGCCAGTTTTCAAAGGATCGTGTGATGAAACACGATGCTGTACATCATTTTTAACCCATCAACGGTCCACAGTTTTGCATTCCTTTTCCTTAACTTTAGTCGAAACTTTGAACAAGCACCAATTTTTTTCCCGTACTCAAGAAATATGTAATATATTTGATGATACAACGTTTATTTTGTAACTATACTTGACAATATTGAATATAAATTAAACTTTGACCTTAAATAAATTTTGAACCAGTAGATTGAGCGAAATATCATAGAAGACCTTTTTGGTAGAGCGTTAAATTTTCTATGAAAATATGTATTTTCATTAGTTTTGATGTATTTGTCAACGACTTATAAAATTTCAAAGAACAAAAAAAAGTTTTTCCATGTTATTTCCATAAGAAACTTTAGTGGAAATGCGGACTGTCTTAGAACTCAAATTTTCAGGACAATTTTTGGAAGCGTTTGAGCCCCTGGGAGCATAAAAATTCGGAAACACCGTTGTTAAGGCCCACCTTGATGTTATAATGTTTCGCATTTCAATAACTTTCAACGAAAAATTGAATTCCTACCTTTGATATCCGATCCACATGGTCATTTTGATATTTTGTTTAGGGCATTGTTACTGCGGTACTATTTTACGAGGTAAACTGACAAATAATAACAAAAGACAAGATGTGATTATTCGAAGTGACGTCACAATTGGGAAAGGTAAATGTGGGAAAAAATGGCTGCGACAACCAGTTAGGAAAAAAGTGGCAAAAGAACTGCGAACGAAGTCCGTGGATGTCTATAGATGCCAAATAGCCAAAGAATCCATGATCCCAGGTGGTAACGAGCCACCGTTTTTATACAAAACCTCAGTTCTTCGAAAAGCGAAAGCTGACTTCACGAGCAGAGAATACTTCGACAATAATCCAACTTATGCAATTACCATAATGAAGCAGCAGATATATCCTAACAGTATACACGCAATTAGTGTCGATCATCGTGCATTATTGGACATCAGAGCAACTACAAAGCTTCAAAAATTTTAGTAAGACCGAGCATAGTAGAGTAACGATCGATTCGAATGGAAGTGTCTCTCTATATAAATAAAAAAGTCTTCTCATAATAACAATAGTAAAAATGAGTACGATAATAACAACAGTAATGAATGACGTATGTTTCTCCGGATCCGCAAATCGCAATAGTTTGCAACATCCCGGTCCGGTTGTCGACGACCCAGGTCCTTCGCTTTGTAGTTTCATAGTGTTCGACGTCGTCCACTCCAGAGATTTCGACGTTCAGGTCGTTCGCTTCGTAGTTTCCGACGTTCAGGTCGTTCGCTTCGTAGTTTCCGACGTCCAGGTCGTCCGCTCCATAGATTTCGACGTCCAGGTCGTTCGCTTCATACTTTTTAACGTCCAGGTCGTCCGCTCCATAGTTTTCGACGTCCAGGTCGTCCGCTCCATAGTTTTCGACGTCCAGGTCGTCCACTTCATATTTTTCAACATCCAGGTCGTCCGCTCCATAGATTCCGACCTCCAGGTCGTTCGCTCGGTCTTCTGCTCCATAGTTTGTGGACGTCCAGGCGACCTGGACGTTGAAAAGTATGCAGCAAACGACCTGGACGTCGAAATCTATAGAGCGGACGACCTGGAATTATTAGTAGTTAGAATAAGTAAGGCCGTATACTGACAAAGCGAGCGCGAAGCGCGCAGGGGCGAAGCCCCTAGTCGTGCAAAAAATCAAAAAGACTAATGGAGAATCATCGAAGCACATCTTTCCGACGATGATTGTAGTGAACAGCAATACGCGAGGGCAATATTCAGTTGGCCAGTTTTTGTCAGAGCTAAATAACACTATTGCATTGACACATTTCTTAACATCGTGGATGAAAGACAGTAATGCTCCTTACCCAAAAGAAATCGTGACGGATGGTTCACGTGACTTACTGCATACAATTATAAACAGTTTCACGGAAAGTAAATCACTGAACTCATATGCAAACTCGCTACGATTAGAGAAAATGCTATTATGCTTCGTCCGCATCGATGTAGCACATTTTCTGAAAAAATATGTTGTTTTTTTTGAAATCCATGCTATATTAGATAGACAGTACTCGCCTTGCTAACAGTCAGTCAGAGCATAACATGCGGAGTCAACAAAACACTAGGCAAAAAAAGTCACTGCCAAAGACAAATCGAAATGCTTGGAAATTTAGTTACAGGTATGTTCGATTTTATTCAAATTTCTTATCCGTCATAATCCTTCCTCGAACCCATTCGATACACAGTGACTATCACTTGTAGTATAATCACTTCTGTGTCTTAATTTTCATATTTTGTGTGAATTACGGACCAGTCGAGGTTTTCGAAGTGTTCCATGTTCTCAAAAAAACGAATAAAAATCAGTATCGCTTCTCCAAGTCTACTAAATTAGCCATCAAATAGTGGAGTCAGATGTTTGAGATTAAAGACTTTAGATACCGTAAAGTTTTAAGATTGAAATTTCGAGTGTGCTTTGATATAGACCTTGTGTGCAGACGGGGGATAGTAGTTACTGTTAGAGGAAATAAAGTAACAAATATAGGGCGATTGTTTTCATGAGTCTAGTCCGAACGTATGAATCATCATTCAGACTCCATCAAATATCTCTCAGCAACTCTCTCATTTTGCAAATTCAACTAACCTCGTAAATAGCATCCACCTTAGCGGTAATATATTGGTAAGGGTTATTATGCATAAATCGTATGTTTCTTTCTGGTTTTGTTCGATCTTTTTTCTGAACCCCTAAAACCACTATCAGAATTATAAAACTTTCATCCTTTTCAAGTTTTGTACATTGAGGGGGGAGATATATGTAAACCCGCAAATTTCAGTCGATTTTGATTATTTTTTTTTGTATAGAATAATTGACTGGATGTTTTTGAAATTTGAGGTATAGTTTATTTAGATTTTCAACTATTTAGACAAAAAATGTTCATCTTCTAACATTTCAAAATGGCCGATTTATAGTGCAGTCTTCTGTAAAGGTCGCAGTGCGAGTTGTTGATTGGTGTGGGTTGTGGCATTTTTTCTATTGATTTGAAGAATTAAAAAAAAAATCTGAGTGTTTATAAATGTTGTATTTCGTCGATGAACTTAAAAAAAATGAAAAAAGTAGAAAAATCGCGCATCGACAAACTTTATAACAATTATTTCCATTTTTAACCTGATTTTTCAGTAGTTTTTGCTTCAAAAAGACTATTTTTTCAACAAAATTCCCCAAAAAAGTAAGTTTATATAGAAGGTAATATCATTGGAAAAATGTGTGCAAAATTTCCGCCAGATTGATCGAAAACTTTTTGAGTTATCGCCCACACCAATCTGCTGAATGTAGTTTTGAGAAAAACCCGTTCAAAGTTTGGACACATAAGCGGACGCAAAGTGCAGGAGGAGCACGTTCACAAGGTATAACTTGAGAAATACTTCGGATTAGGTTTTGAAAATTTCGTGACATATTCTCAAGATACTAAATTGACATTTTATGAAAAAAAATGACTTCTTTGAAAATTTTACTTGTATCTCCCCCCTTAAATTGGTACACAATTAATTTTCTATCGATCGTGTCGCCTCTTAACAAGTTGAACTAAAAAATTTAGCTTTCACGAGAATCAGTTCCACGATAAGTACTAACATGTTGAGAGGACTGTCCGAAAAAAAACATCAATTTCACTTCAAATTGTAGGTACTAGTTATTATTCTGGCAGACAAAGTTACCATGGTAGTATGGTTAGCAGCCGCTTATTATTGATTGGTACTGTACACAACTTCATTATCGTTTTTAGGAATTAATGATCGTCCACTCAGTGAAAAAATTGATTCCATGTTGGAAGACGAGGATTCCGAAATTGATGAAACATCGGAACTGGATAACAAAGACGATAATATGGAAAATAGTTGGGTCGAATGGGCAAACGCTATTAATGACAAAGCTTTGAAAGCAGCAACAGAAAACGGCATGGAGCCGAATGCATATTATCAGAATAAAATCAAATTTGTTGAACAATTTCTGAAAGACCTTTGCTATTACCCGATGTGGTCAAACATAATTGCGAGCAAATTCGGCGTCCATTCTAGGGCTTCGAGTGCGGGTTCTGAAGGAGAGTTTAACAAGCTAAAGAACGGATTGATGAAGCATGAATCACTTCCTATAAGAAGCGATAAATTTTTGCGTATCCATGTGGATTATTTGGAAGGCCGTTTACTCTTAGCGGAGCAGAATCAGCGGCTTGATAAACTTGATGCTGATAATCCTAATGAATCAGTTATTGCTGATGATCCTTCTACTTCGTCATGTGAGAATGACAACCTGGCAGAACAAAATCGAAAGCTTGAATTAGTCGACCACGATATTCCCTCATCTTCTATACAAAATACTGTCACAGTCAATAGGAAATGAACCATTAAAAGCAAAAATGTCAACGATTGTCCTGCCTGCTCCAATGGTCACGAACCGGATGGTGCGCATGTATGTGATGTTGGTGACAGTGCAGTTCATGCACTGGTGCAATGTTCCGTTACCTATTCTGATTTTGAAGGTTATGGGGAAAAGAGACTCTGCAAAGATTGTTCGAAATCAAAAAGCACAAAGGACATAATCGGATATCGGGAGGCAGAAAATTGGAGAGGTTTAGGAGAAAAAAAACTTAAACAAAAACCGGCGTTTTACTTTGGTGAAAAGACTGAATTGCTCAAGGATCGGTTAACAGGATCTAAATGTCGCAATTTACCCGTCATCAAAAATGGATCAAGTATGCATCTTGAAAGTATAAATATAGATGGTAGAAAACTGTTTTCATGAGGACCTGTGCATTTGATACGATGTATCAAATATTATTGGTTGCCGCTGCAGATCATAGCCATGATTATCAAGAGGGTTGTTACTGAATATTTTCCCTTTTATTAGGCCGCAATTAGCATTTTGTAAAATCAAAATTTATTGGACAGGCACATTGTGAATCTTGCGTCAGATTCTTCATAAAGTTCTACTGAAAGAATGAATTTTTCTATTCTGTGTTAAAGATGTGTAAGCTGTAATTCATCTTTCAGCTTGAAAGTTTTTAATCTGTTATGTGATTGGAATTTATATTGATGACTCGAAAAATATTCTTGAACCCTATAACGTTCTATTTACATGGTATTTAATTAATCATTACGATTCCAAACTATGATGTATGTAAAGTTTTATTGTGTTATAAACGGGGATTGGATGAGTCCCGTTCGTGTATGAGTTACCGGTTTTTGGTGAATGAGTCCTTGATTCATGATATGAGAGACTCTGGTCAGCATATTTATAAAATGAGCGACAGTTAAATAAGTGTAAAAATAGTGGAGCACGCAGCAGTTACATCAATCGGATGGTATTAAGCAATAACGTCCCAACCGACATTTTTGAAAAAATCCTGCAATATATATATTTTTATGATGTGGGTTGCGCTTTACGTTTCCGCAATAGTTTGACAAAAAATTTTTTGTTGGTTAAGCCGTTTTTGCTTATTACCGTTTAATTATATGAACTTAGATCATATCCGCGAGCTATAAATGATGTCTGAGAATCTCGATTTTGCAGTGTGATGGATCAGTTTTCATTTAATCGACCTTGAAATAGGATTAAAAGATCGGTATTTTTTTGTGCAGTTCAACGAGAGTAAAAATAACGTGCATAGGATGGTAATGCATACCCTCAAGCATGGTATTACCAGTGATGCGTACCGTATTCGAGGAAAAATTTTATCAACAATCAGATACTTGAGGGAGTCTGAGAGTTGTCCAAATATATTCGAAGTTGATTGTGAAATCGATATTGGAGGCCTAGCACTTCAATTGTTAGGAGATTACCCGAGCATTGAGGAAACTGCTGTTTGCGAGAAGGGACGTCTACCTCAAGTGAAATCTTTAAAGGTTATTCAGATCAACGAGGCCATTTTTATCAAAAATGAAGTAACCGATATCATCCACAATCATATTCAAATCAATTAACGGTCCAAATGTAATAGTAAGAACTGTCAAGGATATGTAGACAACACCATTACGAAAACAGGTACCATGCAGGACGAAATGGAATGTTGAAATTCTGAATCGTATTAACGATAGTGTCTGCAGATAATGTAATTTTTGTTCAGGGAATGTGATTTTCATAGAACTTTATGCGGTTCCTGACAAAGTAATCACTATGCGCCTTGAAGAAGTTCCCCGAAATTTCGATGATGTTGAAAAGTCAAAACGCTACAAACTAATTGGTATCACCAGGCACACCGGAGGAACGGTTATCAGAAGATCCGATCCAAATGCTAGCGGTGGTCATTACACAGCGATGTATTTGAGAAATTCTCGTTGGTATGAATTGTGACGTTGCAGATTTTATCTGCCGTCACAAGAGGTCCTGAACGTTAGCGGACCTTAGTTAGGTAGAGTCATTCAGGTTTCCTGCGAGAAAATAGCCTCGAGGCTTAGGAAAATGCTCCGAGAGGCGACCGTGACCGACCTAGACACCTGAACTTTTTAGTAATTCGTTTATTTCGATCCCCCACTTCTCTGACATGTACCACGGACGGACGGACGAGGCCGAGGGCCACCAACGAAGGCCAGGAATTTGGAGGACAGGTCACAGCGAGAGACCGATCTCTGGAGAGCCAGCGGAGGCTGCACGGACGCGGGGGAGTGCCGAGGGCACTCAGCAACGCGGGAGATCGACGGCGGATGTGAGTCCCACCGTCGCCAAGAGCCAGCGAACCGCGGTCCGCCCCGAATTTTGGGATTCTGATAAGGAATTACAGGTGCTGATAACGCTGTAGGCTCGACCACCAGCTACGCACCACCGCGAAGACAGCGCCGCGCCAGAGCGCCGGCAACCAGGCACACGATCGTCTTCCCCTTTTTCCGAAATTGCGGATAGCGCAGCTGTCTCTAGATTAAGCCCGGATAAGAGGGGGAAAATATGGAGAATTTTGGCGGAGACACGCTGTCTCGTCACTTTGCCGTAGGCTTGACACCCGCTTGGGGAGATTTATTGGTAGAGACCCGCGTGGTGTATCGTTTACCCGGTTAGTTTGTGTGGGGAAAAAAAAGAAAGAAACAAGGACAGGATATGGACCCTAAGAGGGAAGCTGTTCTGTTTTGCGCGTAGCTGGAGAGTGGTGAGTCCTAATTAATCAGCCCTAATTAGTATCAGAACCCCTTGTGGGCAATAGCCATTTTCATCGATTGCTCGACCAAGCCACGAGGCGATTTAATTATCCGAGGTGTGTCTGATATCACCGATCTCCAACGTGGTAGGCCGCAGCCAGTGTTCCCCGAGAAGTGGGAAATTATTGTTGTTAATATTTGTGTGATATAGTTTATACGGGCTGTGCCTAGCAAATTTGAGTTTCCCCGCATTTATTTATTTATTTTTTTTATTGTTTATTGTTGCTACGTTGGATTTATTCTCATTTTTTTATAGGTCTTGTAATTGTGTTTCTATTTATTTCGATATATTTTATCGTGGCTCCGAGGGAGCAGTAGATTTTATTTTATTTTTATCATTAAGTTTTTCTGAATTTATTTTATTAGTTCGTAAGTGTAATTTGTTGGGTGTATTTTTATCCGGGGGATTTATCCCAGTGGCGAGGCCGCCTTTACACGGTCCTCGACCACGCATACCCCCGAAGGGTGTTCGTTACCCCGCGTAAGTTATTTTGTGTTCCCGTGACAAATAAAAATTGTGAATTTGTTAAATTGATTCGCTCGAGTCGTTATTACTATCGCCTGTCAATCCTCGGATAATCCCGACCCCTCTTCGCGGTACTGAGCTACCGAGGCACCGCAGGTGCGTATTGTTAGGGACGGCTACGGCCGAAATTCTTGAGCGGCGGAAAACCGCCTGGCGCCTAACTTTGATACGTGGGTGATCACTCTTGCGGCGTTTACCTTCCCCGCACCTGAGTTCTCCGGCAAAGGGCGGGGAACCAGAAGGTAGCGTCACAGAATACAACGATATAGGTGCCAAGACTACGCCTCGAAAAGATAACCACAAAGTCACAGTGGCATTGCTAGTATACGTCAAAACCAAAGAAGAATAAATACCGTGTATGAACCTATTAACAATGACTGTCAAGTTCAATACGACTACCCTACGAAATTGAAGTAAAATCATATATTTGGTACAGTACAGTATAGTTCTTTGCTATGCATATTCACCTTATACTCAAGATATAGTCTAATTTTAGCTATCGTATATTGACAAACTTTCATTTGAATTCGATTTTCTTTTTAGTTGAAAAGTAAAACGAAGAAGACGATGGTCAAATTGAAGAACAATAATACGTACTGAACATCAATTTCTGCGTTTTACATTTCAACTATGAAGAAAATCAAATTTTACTGAAATAAAGTTTCTTTATCCTTTATTCTTCACTACAAGAAACTACCATTTAATTTTTTCTTTTGCTTTTCTTTAATATCAAAAATAAAAAAAAATATATACCGTGTGCGTCTCAGGAAAGTGGTTGCGCACCGCGCATGCGTCGAAGTATTCGAATTTCTCGACTACAGCGAGCTCGATTCTCACTGGAGTCAGGAGCTCTCAGCGTGTTGTTGTGACATATCAATACGCCAGTGGCTACGCTGATGTTTGGAATTGACAATGAGTTGAGAACCCCTTACTCCAGCGAGGTTCGACCTCACTCGAAGTCGAGATATTCGAGTATTTCGACGCATGCGCGGTGCGCCACCACTTTCCTGAGACCGGTAATAGTTAGCGGTATATAGTTAGCATTTTCATTACATTTCCGGATCATGACTAGGATAGTTCAGTAGGGTACTTACGGATTTCTCGAGTTATATCTGCTTCGCTCACCTGACCTCTGGGAAGCCACGGATCGCGTCTTCGAAGTGCTGACGATACGTTCCAATAATGTCCAATGACCATTGAGGCATCGAAATTCACAAGTGACGTTTTGACTTTCGTTCCGAGTAGGAATTCATTTCTTCGGCAGACCAGGCATATCGGGCTCCGCAGTCGTTGGCGGATGCTGCAGAAAACGCGTACGGTCGTTTCTGGCGGTTCCGGAGTGAGAATTGAATAATTCGCTTTCTCTGGTCGAGTAGAAACCGTCAATTTCGGCACCGCACGCGCCGGCGATGCATGGTTTGCCGAAGAAATAAAATCCAGCGTCTTCGCAACGTCGAATCCGCCACGGCTGGATTCGGGAATTTATTTCTTCGGCAGACCAGGCATGTCGGACTTTGCGGTCATTGGCGGATGCTGCAGAAAACGCGTGCGGTCGTTTCTGGCGGTTCCGGAGTGAGAATTAATTAATTCGCTTTCTCTGGTCGACCAGAAACCGTCAATTTCGGCACCGCACGCGCCCGCGATGCGTGGTTTGCTGAAGAAATGAAATCCAGCGTCTTCGCAACGTCGAATCCGCCACGGCTAGGTTCGGGAACTGCTTGCTTTCGGTTCTGGTGGTTCCAGAACGATTGATGAATTACTTACATACCTATTTATAGTCTTTCAATTACCTATATTTTCATTCGTCGTTTCAGTGGCAGCACCAGTAATAATGAAATGATATTTTAATCGCATCGCAGAAGCCCTGGTATATGATGCACTAGGGGTTTGCTAACGGAATCGACACGGTAGCTGATTCCGTTTTGCTGAAAAATAAACTTCATAATTGATTCGATACTGATGTAATTACTTAGCAATAAAAAAGCACTAAATATTGATGTGCATTTGAATAATATTTTTCAATTTTTTTTGGCGTGGGTTTGCTAGCAAAAGTGTAACGCTAAGTGACCCCGTTTTTCCAAAATTTAGGTGTAGCAATAAATTTGTTCTTGGGGTAAGGAATTAGCAATAAATAAGCAATAACAATCTAGATTGTCCCCATTCTGGCCTGCTCTACTAGCTCTGTCAGTATAACACGTCTTAATCAAACTGTACTACAGCCATTGGGCAAAAATTTGGTTGTAATACCATAGTAATAAACATAGAAAACAATAAAAAAATGAAAGTTTGTCAGAAATAAATTCATTCTACATACAAATTGCGACGAAGGCAGTTCATTCAGTCACATATAACCTGCAGAAAAAGTAAGTTGATTTCAATTAATTATTGAGATAATTCATCAATGTTTAGAAAAATGAACAGATGTTGATATAATGTGGTTATATTGCAGATGGAAAACATTGAACATACGTTCACGATCGAAGGTAATACAATTTTGAACAATCCATAAGTATGAAAATATCGTAAATATGCATAAATCAGCAAATCTTGTCAAATAAAAATTCATATAAATCCAGCATACCTGGTCTGATTATGAAAATCTCAAAATACATCATATTTGAAAAATGAATTACAGACGATGGATGGGATTTGACCCTTTGCGAGGCGGTGGACGTGGTAGAAAAGAGGGAGAAAGAAAAAGAAACGGAGGTGAGAGTGAAGGTGAAGGAAGAAACGGAGATGAAAGTGAAGGTGAAGAGAGAAATGGAGGAAAAAGGAGAGGTGAAAAATAAAAAATAAATAACAATATATATATTTATTTATAATAATTATGTATAAAATTACAATAATTATGAACAAAATTAAAATATAAACCATGACATATATGAAGATATTTAATAAATGAAAAAAATTAAAATGTAATAAAAATTATTCGTAATAAAGTCATAACGGTTATGTGCTGCATTATTCACGTTCTTTTAAATAACATCTGAAGAATCTATACTATTTGAAATTTGCCTTTCGATCAATCGATCCGAACTGTGTGAACATCAGATATTGCTTCGAATTTCGAGATTGACAGAACAAACATAGGTTTGCTCTTGCATACGAAATCTTTTTCAAAAAGAATTAGAATTCATTACGTTCGTCGAAGGTGAGTGACAAAAAAATATTGGAAATGGAAGGAACAGTTGTAAAAATCGTACCAGATGGGAATTGCCTTTTCCGAGCACTATCGGTTTGTCTTTTCAATTCGCAAGGAAATCACGAGAAGGTAAGGTCTTGCATTGTTCCATATATTATGCGGAATTGGTGTGATTTTGAAGGCTATATTGTGGGTGATGAGTCTCACGGTGTATCAATCAGATCATCGGCTGATTATGGTAGGTACATGGGTAGAAATGGAATACATGCCGGCGATGTAGGATTAACCGCAGCAGTAAAAATCTACAAAATAGGTTTGTCTGTCTATCGTTCGAATTATGCAGTACCAGATGAATATGGATCAGGGAATATGAGAAAATTCGCACTCCTATACACTAGTGACGGAGATAACGGTCATTATGATGTTTTATACTCGGCAGAAAACAGGGGCTTGGACGAGAGCTTGGAAATTAATCCATGTTCGATGGAATCTACACCAATGGAAGCAGTACTAAAGAAGGTAGCGCTTATTAACCAACAGCGCAAGCGAAAAGTCACAACCGTTAAAGACAACTTGATAGCCGCTGTTGGAATTATCAAGAAGCAAGAAGAGCCGTTAAAAATTAAGAATTATGTCCCGGCAATACGACCTGAATCTGTATTGAGGGATGTGGAGAGTAAGTGGGTGCGTGTGAAACGCTAAGGAAATGCAGAAAAAATAAGCGAACAAAGACGATGGAAAATAATATTGCTGTTCGAGATCTGGACGTTCACTGCGAACGGGCATCTTTCATTACGAAAGTTACGAAACAGTCAGATAGTGAAAACTTGACGATAAATAATACGGATTTATGCAATCGTAGAGCTGGACGACCTAAGTCTACATTGACAGAGGAAGAGAGAAAAATAATACGAAAAGTGAAGCAACAAGAGTCACGCAAGGCTAATAAAAATAAGCTGACAAAGACTATTGGATATGATGTTGCTATCCTGGATATGCGATTATTAGTGTCGAAGAACAGTCATATAGTGGGTCTTTGGCAACGAATAATCCAGATTTCCATGAACCCAGAACTCAACATGATTCTACAATGACAGTTAATGCAAAGAAATTATTGAGGAAAGAAAAAAATCTAAAATCCCGAGAAACTCTAGAAAATAAAAGGAGAGCTACTACAGAGGCGAAATATCTGATCAGTCAATCTCAACAGTAGAACCTTTGGACATCGGAGATATGTCAGTTGTCTGTAGCCACTGCAGAGCGCTTGCATTTGTCAACGAACCTGGCAGAGCTGCAAATAACTGTTGCCACGGAGGAAAGGTACAATTACCGCCACTGACAGGATATCCTGCAGAACTTGAAATACTTCGAGAAGGAAATACTGAAATTTCAAGACATTTCAGGCAATTAATTCGATCATACAACGATATATTTGCGTTTGCCTCATTTAATTGTACTATCTCTGATATGGGAAGCTCGGGACCTTATGTCATGAAAATTTTAGGGGGCGTGAGTTACAAGGTCTCCACAAGCTTAGCGAATGATAATGGAATGCCTGCACGTTATGCGCAGATCTACATATACGACGAACAAGCACAACTTACTCTACGTGAAAGCAACGAGCGACGAATCGACATACTGCAAATTATTAGTAGCATAATCAATCAAATTAACCCCTATGCAGTTCATTATAAAACGCTTCATGAACAGTACAATCAAGGAGAGAAACAAGTAGTTCTAAACTTGGTGTCATTGAAAAGTGACGATCGACGAAGGTACAATATGCCAACTTGTGGTGAAATTGCTGCTATAATTGCGTCACATGATGGATCTGTATCGGAAAACGTTGAAGTTCAAGTTTCCCCGAAGATCGAACGAGTAATTAGTTATATTCCAAGATCATCGCATCACACTGACCCAATGACATTTCCGCTGTTATTCCCTAGTGGAGATTTGGGTTGGAGCTTCAACATGAAAAAAGTTGGGACGAATAAAACAATTTTGCCAGTGCAATATTATGGCTATCGGTTGGCACTACGCCCCAGCGATGCGCCAAACCAATTGCTACGAAGCGGGCGTCTAACGCAACATTACATAATTCTTGCGTACCTCACAATAGAATCACAACGCTTACTATTTTTGAGGAACAATCAGAAACAACTAAGAGTTGAGTGCTATCAAGGTATGACTGATCATATCGCAAACAGCTTGGCAAACACTTCTGATCAAACACGACTTGGAAATATAATGATCTTATCGTCTACGTTCATTGGTGGTCCACGATACATGCAACAACAGTATGAAGACGCAATGACAATGTCACGCAAAGTGGGCAGACCCGATCTATTTATTACTCTTACCTGTAATCCGAAGTGGCCTGAACTACAAAGAGCATTGAAGAATTTTCCACCAAACACCACAGTCAATGATATTCCGACAATTGCCTGTCGTATATTCAACATACGACTTCAGCATTTGCTGATCGAAATAGCCAGTGGATCTGTATTTGGGGGAATTCAAGGGTACACTTGGCGCGGACATAAGTGGCGTAGTTAGACACTACGCGACGAGCTGTAGGTTGGCGTAAAATATCCCTAGTCTAGGCAGCAAACGAGGGTTTGATTTTTCGCAAATATCTCAAGAACTGATGCAATGCGCGCGTCATGCAATGGAACGACCCACGAGCCAGACTAGCCATTTTCAGCCGTATTTTCACGCTTCTAGAAAGATTATAAATAAGAGTCTGCTAGTTCCGGGAGTCGAGACTTTTTTCAGGACATTTCCTCCTCTTTTCGAATCTTTTTAAAATTTCGAAAATCTCAATCAGTTCTCGAGATATTCGCGAAAAATCAAACCCCCGTTTGCTGTCTAGACTAGGGATATTTTACGCCAACCAACAGCTCATCGCATAGTATCTAACTACGCCACTTATGTCCTCGCCAAGTGTACATGTACACGATAGAATTTCAGAAAAGAGGTCTGCCTCATGCTCACATTCTCATGATGCTAAGCCAACCGAATAAATTAATTAATGCGGAAGAAATAGATCGTTTTGTATGTGCTGAGTTGTCAGATAAATCAAAACATCCCAAATTATACCAAAGTGTGGTTTCGCTTATGCTACACGGCCCACATACATCTAAAGTTATGTGTTGGAACAGTCAAACAAAATCATGTTTAAAAAAATTTCCGAAGTCGTTCACGCCGGAAACTGACATGACTGGTCACGGTCATCCGAAGTATCGGAGACGCGAGAATTCAAGCGAATTGCATTTCTATAAAAACAGGATCGATGGAAGGTTGATTAGAGTCAACAACAGCATGGTAGTGCCTTATAATCCGTATCTGCTTGCCAAATATGATTGCCATATTAATGTTGAATACTGTGCATCTATCATGAGCATAAAATATATTCATAAATATATTTACAAAGGACATGATCGAGTGCGGGTTCAAATAGACGGAAAATCTGAAGAAGGTGATCACCAACAAAATAAAAATGAAATACAAGATTATGTGAACTCACGCTACGTAAGCCCCATGGAAGCAGCTTGGCGCATATTGGAATTACCAATGCATGGTCGCAGTCATGCAGTCATGCGATTACCTGTTCATTTGCCAGGACAACAGTATGCTTCATTTGAAGCAGGAAAAGAACACGAGGCCCTATCCAACGAAAATAAGTGGAAAACCGCGCTTACTGCATAGTTCGAACTGAATAATGGATGCGAACACGCAAGAAAAATAACTTACTGTGATACGCTTGGATCGTACGCGTTTAACACGAGCACAAAAAAATGGACACTGCGAAAAGTTTCATGCAAAGTATTAGGAAGATTGGCTAGCGTTTCGCCACGTGACGCGGAAAGATTCCACCTGAAGCTTATACTAGGGCGTGTAACAAATGCTATATCTTTTACAGATCTCCGTACTGAAAACGGTACAGTTTATGATACATTCAGAAATGCTGCAGTCGCATTGGACTTAACAACGACAAACGACGAAGCATTCAAGATATTTGATGAGGCCGTCTCTTTATTAATGCCTAACTGTCTTAGACGCTTCTTTGTGTGGTACTTGATAGCTGAAATGCCATCAGATGCGACAGAGCTTTGTAATAAATATAAGGTTGCATTTTCGGAGGATTTCAAAGATCAAAATGAGAGTAGAGCTTTACGCGCTATAGAACAACTTCTACAAATAGAAGGTAGATCTTGTCAGGAATTTCGGCTGTCGATACCGGAATTATTACTGTCAAATGAACCTGCAGCTGAAATGATTTGCAAAAATATTGAAACATTCATGAGTATGAGCAACGGATTAATTGGACAACTTAACGAAGATCAGCACGCTATTTATAATGCCATGTTGACATCGATTGCAACAGAAGATAATAATAATCGCAAGCCCAGATGCTTCTACATAGGTGGCCCAGGAGGAACTGGCAAAACATTTTTGTGCAATGCAATTCATTATAAACTAGAATCGTCAAATTAAAGCGTAGTCTGTGTTGCATGGACAGGCATCGCAGTAATACTTTTACCGAGTGGCACAACCGCTCATAGAATGTTCGGACTGCCCTTAGAATTATCGACCTCTGGTACAATCTTCACAAATTCAACAATGAAAAATAAACTCAACCACATTGATGTAATAATATGGGACGAATGTTCAATGATTCCAAACCGTGCACCAGAATTGATTGACCGTAGCCTGAGAGATATTACTGGCAACGTAATATCGTTTGGAGGAAAGACAGTCATACTGGGTGGTGATTTTAGACAAGTTTTACCTGTTGATTGACCGTAGCCTGAGAGATATTACTGGCAACGTAATATCGTTTGGAGGAAAGACAGTCATACTGGGTGGTGATTTTAGATAAGTTTTACCTGTTGTGAAACGAGCTGGAAGACGACAAATAATAGCTGAAACTATCAAATACTCTCCGTTATGGAGACTATTTGTTCGATTTGGACTGACCCGCAACATGCGGGCAAAAGAAAACGCAGTCGAATTCTCAAAGTGGCTTCTTCGAGTTGGAAACGGAGAGATAGAGTCTTTAATACCTAACGAACAAATTATGAGCAACAATTTAATAGACAACATCTACCCATCAACGTTATCCAAAGTTGAAATTGTGAAAAGAGCTATTTTAGCCCCACAAAATGCAGAAGTGAATCATTTAAATGCAGCGATTCTAAAACGGATGGAAGAAACTCTCTTGGAATCGCGAAGCATTGACTACGCTACACTTCATGGTGTAGATGATGCGAACGCAACTCTAGACGAAGAAGCTACGCCACGCTATCCAATTGGATATTTGAATAGCCTAACTCCATCTGGTCTACCACCGCACAATCTGCAACTAAAAGTCGATGCGATTGTGATGTTGTTGCGCAATCTTTCCGTGTCCGATGGTCTCTGCAATGGTACGCGATTGGTTGTCCGTAACTTACATTCACGCATTCTTATTGCAGAACTTTTAACCGGCGAACAATGCGGAAATATTGTGGAAATTCCACGTATAAAATTAGACACACGTAATGATACAGAAATACCCTTTATCTTACATAGACGTCAATTTTCTGTGCGTTTGGCATTCGCAATGACAATTAACAAGTCGCAAGGTCAAAGTTTTGAGCACGTTGGGCTATACATTGACCGTCCAATTTTTGGTCATGGCCAGCTTTACGTAGCGCTTTTACGATGCAGTTCGTATTAGCGTATTAAAATTCAGTTGCTAAAAGACAACCATCACATAGATAATATCGTTTACAAAGAAATTCTACATTGAATCTTTTGTAATTGAGTTCACATCATGAGTAGAAACTGACCATAACTCAGCGGCGGCTTTCAGCGCCACGGAGGTTGATGAAGTTGATATACCGTCCTGGTTTATTGAGATCAGACCGTAAGTCGGCATTAAAGGTAACTCAACGGCTGGTTACAGCGCCTTAACTCAGCGGCTGCTTTCAGCGCCACGTAGGTTGATGAAACTGATATACTGTTCTGGTTGATTGAGATCATACCGTGAATTGGCATTAAATATAACTCTACGGCTGCTTACCGCGCCATAACTCAACGGCTGCTTTCAGCGCCAAACAAATACAAGAAATTGATGAACTGCAAAGGTAGATGAAGTTCACATCAGAAGTAGTAATTGACCTTAGCTCATTTTCAGCGGCTGCTCGAAGCGACACGCAGGTACAATCCGAAAACTATGATCCAGATCACCTAGACGCAAATACTTGAAGTGAATGAGACAAATAAAACATAAAAAAATGTGAAACAAATAAGATGTACGCCTAGTGTGTTTGATTGTGGACCCCTCAGCGGCCACGCGATTTGGGCTGACTCGGAGCAGTTTCGGTCGCCAGCGACTAGCCACATTGCAGGCTCGCCGTGATGGCTGAGCCGTCTGCTACCGCGGTCTGCTCGCCGCGTTCAACCGTTTGACAGCTCTGAATTCGTTGTTGCTTTCGATCCGTTTCGATCGGCGATGCAATGATTGCAACGATTACTATTTATTTACAGTACCGAGCGATGTAATTTAAAGGAACGCACGCACGTCTCACGCGTGAATGGTTTGATTTGCTGCCTAAGGAATGTAGAAATTAATCCATTTCAGCGAATTAATCCATTATTTCTTTCGTTCAAAGGAAGAAATTATTCTATTTCAGCAAATTAATCCATTACGCACCTGATTTGGATTAATCCCGTAAGTCATGCGTGAGACGTGCTATTATTTGCAATATCTCGAAAACGAAAAGGAACGCATTCCTGGAACTTGACTCTATCGCTTGGGAGAGTCATGGGAAAGCTATGGTATTTTTTTCAGATTTTTACATGGTGTCCATCATTGTGAAAATGACTCGCGAATGCCGCCGCTGAGCGTCCACCGAGTAGCGTCTTTCGGTAGTTTGACGCGCGCCATTACGCGCCGGGCGGCGACGAGTTCGATTTGACGCGCGCCGCCAACTTTGATAATTTTTTACTTGAAAACGAAGCCGAACGCATTTCTGAAATTAATTCACAGGCTGTAGTATAGTTCAAAGTATATGTCAGCATTTTTTTTTTTTTTTTTTGGTGCTATCGATCAGTGTTGTAAAAATCATTTAAAGATTAATGTTTAAATAAACAAATGATAAATAAACTTTTTTGAAACCATGTATTTTTTTCCTAAATCTGTGGTACAATCCGCGTAAACTCCATTAAAGAAATCGAATCTAACATCATTTTTGACGAAGTTATGATTTTACAAAGAAAACGCTGCTCAATTTTTCGATTGTTAATAATAAATCGAAATTTGCACTAATTCAAAAATCCTTTGGCACAAAAATCTAACTCCCCATGGACAATCGACATGCAAAATTAAAAAAATATCTGAGAGGTGACTGATCCGGTTCACGTGGAATGGCCCATATACACATGTCGATTCAGGATAAATCTTAGTCTATAGAATTGCATACTTGATAGAAACAGAAGGAACATGTAAGTGGAGAATGAAGCTTAGAAATGTTGAATCTGATTGGAGGTGCAAAATAATGTGTGTTACTTGTATTGATTCTGAGCGAAACCGGAGCATAAATTACATTTGAAAAGACAGAATTTGATGAAGATAGAGAAAAATCAAAATAGATACTGACAATCAGTTAGGGGCCGTTCGTGAAATACGTTCGCATCGAAGGGGGGGGGGGGGGGGGTGTTACTCAGTGTGACACAATGTGACAAGGAGGGACGGGGGGTCTAGGGCAACGTGACGCTTGCAGTTCATCAAAAAATTCTACTGCAATTTTTCTCTCAACTAATTTTTCTCTCGACTATGCATATTAGGAGATGCGCTAGTACGGGCAATGCAGATTGGGTAGATGACGATCAAGTGTATGGTTCTTTCGGAAAAGTAGAAGAAGATACAGCAATACCGATTATAGATCTTTCATAAGCATTTAAAGAATCTTTGGACTCTGGATTCATCAATTTCTGTGACTATCTCATCTTTGTAGCTGAAGTCGGAATCAGCAGATCCACCGCGAAGCGGTGAATCCAGAAATATAGAGAAGGTAGCATCGAGGGACTCCAGGACCACCGAAGAGATAATGGAGCTGCTCCCTTGATTTTGAATCCATTCATTTCTTTAATCAATTATTTTTTCATCAGACCATAGTCGCGCACGCCAGGGCTGATCCTTTTCAGGCAGCCACAGGTATCGGTTCCACCGTGGGAGTCGCTGCCAGCCCCTGGATCGTACGAGCCCGACTGAAGGAAGCAGGACTGAAGTGCAGGAGAGCGGCCCAGAAGACGGACTTGACCATCACTCACCGGGAGGATAGAATAAGTTTTGCTTCGCAGGGACTGAGGATCACCGAGGAAGAGTGGAGTACGGTGGTCTTCACTGATGAGAAAGTGTTTTCCTCGGACAGAGATGGCCGGATGAACGTGTGGAGGGAAGATGGGGAACGCTACAATCCGGTAAACGTCATAGCAGGTCAGCACAGCGGACTGCAGTTGTTGAGGATAATAGTGCAGTGCACAGAGCCAGAAACGTGCAAAACTGGTACGGAGAACACCCAGAACTGCAGCGGTTCGACTGGCCAGCCAAATCCCCGGATCTCAATCCAATAGAAAACTGTTGGTCTGGAATGGTCCGGGGCTGGAGGCCTGTCGCCAGGGAAAGGGAGGAAGGCCTGGGTCTCCGAGTCAAAGCGAAGTGGGAAGAGCTGCGCGCCAGGCCAGAGTACTTTGAGGCAATTGTTGGTTCAATGCACCGTCGAATGAACAGTGTACTCGATAATGATGGTTGGTGGATAAACTATTGAATGAGGACATAATCGCCTAAATTCTACCGCCTCGTTTTTGAGTACTTCTGTGGGGCATTGATCAATATGAGCTGAGTACTCTCTACCTTTCGCACTGTGCTTTTGCGTCTGACAATCGAAATTAATTGGCATTTTAATCAAATATTTATCCAAAGTGTTTTTCTCTTCTCTAGTGTAAAGTTTTTCAGTATAAGATCCATATTCGTTTTCAGTTTCTTGAGTCTATTTTTCACTGCTTTCTGATTAACCTATTCCAATCAATTATTATGGGTATAGTTATTTGTCTTTTTTTCAAATTTTGTAACTACCTCCTAGCTTTCAGTTCATATCTCGGATCATATTATTCGTAGAAAAGGCAAGCATCGTATTTTCCAGAAGTTTTTTCGTCCGGGCAATCCATCTCAAGATAGCAAAATAGAAATTGTTGGGTATCGTCATATAAATTTAAGGCTCGTTGTCATTCAGGGATAGAGATTGTTGCGTATATTTCAGGGGATTTGGCTTCTTGCAATCGCGTAATAGAAATCTGCTATGCTCTAGTCTGCTATGTTTAAAAATTTTCAAATTTTCGCGTTATGGGTGTAGAGATCATTGGGCATATTCGGAAAAATTTCAGGGTTTTCGTAATGTTAGGGTACCCATCTTTTCCCCACATGAAACAACATTTCCTTCATTAGTATTTGTAAAGAACTTGGCCGTGATTTGCTATTGGCTTAATTTTTTATTTATTCTCTTATTCAGTCAATTAGTCGTAACAAATAGCTTCGTATTTCAATTCACTTTGGTATTGCTTATCCAGATAGCCATCATTACCAAAAATGAGGATTGAGCATACCTTAGAACTCCTGAAATTTTCATAATGGTGTCCAACTTTAATTTTATTTTAATCGAGTTCGTCCGGAATTAGTCCTCATAAATTTGGAAAAAAGGGACACCGTTTCATAAAAACTAACAAGGAAAGGTCCCCAGGTGTACCTCACGGATTCGATTCATTTTTTGATATGTTGTAGTAGACTAAAAACTAAGCGACACATATTTTTTTTTACGTGCCCATACGCACTTTAAGGGGGTGAAACTAACGTCCAAAGCTGGGGCTGACATCGGTCGAATTCACTGTTCCGTATAGAAGGACGTTATTCCCGACAACGAAACCTTTTGGAAATATTTGCTCGTCGTTAGAAACGAACAAGGTCACTCGCTCGACTCCGAGACCTAATTGCAAGGGGGTGAACCACCCCCTAATATCACTAAAATCCGTTATAAAATGGCTGTTTTCGATTCAAAAAATCTGGAAAAAATATATGTTGTTTGCGACAACAAACTGAAGGTGACACGTCTTTGCGTTTTCCCCAGAAAGCGATATTAGAGGGGGTAACTACCCCTCTGTGTACACTCGGGTTCCGCTGCGCCGATCGAATTGTTCTCGGAATATGTCGTCCTAGACTCAAATCTAGGCAACGTGCATCTTCCCTATTCACTCCCAGGGGGTTAACCACCCCCTGTGATATAGTTCGAATAACAATATATATGGTCAAATTCATGTTCGAAAATTTGTAAAATATATGTATCGCTCGTAAGTGTGGAGTGAAGTCAATGAGGTTTTCCATGTTCGCCAGAGAGCGATATCAGAGGGGGTAACCACCCCTCATGCTCATTCGGGTTCCCCTGAATTGAAAGGATTATTTCCGAAATACATTATAGTAGGCTCGAATCTAGGTTACGTAAAATGGAATTCTGGATGAAATAAAAGTAACTTTTTACCATGTACTACAGTGAAAATTTGTGAGCAGCTTTTATCAATTCTCAAACTGCGTACACTAATGAAAATCGTCGAAAAAATGCTTAAAACACGGTGATTTAAGCATTTTTGACCATACACATCTAGCAGTTGAATGTGCCCTGTCGTTCCTGTTGGTATCATTTTCAAATTGATATTTTTATCCACGGGTGTATTTTCTGCTACCACAGCTGGGCAATGACCACTCCATGAATCAATTAACAGAATACTGTTGGATCCGACGTTTGGAAAATATACTTCTCTTAACCAAATTCGGAAGTGATCTGAAACAATCGACACCAAATCGTTGCTGCTAACAGTTGCTATTTTTAGAAGGGATATTCGCAAAAAATGATCAAGTTTGTATTCATACCTGAAGTAAGTTTCTCAGATTTTGATGCTGTTAGATGAATATTTTCAGGTCTGAATAAATTTTCTTCTACTACCGATCCGAACCTGCCACTTGGTTCTTTTAGTACCAAAAACAAAGGTGACAAAAGCTTCCCATCGGCCAATATTGCTGGCTGTATCGTATAACTATGGGTTGTAGACGCAATTGACTGTACCAAGCATTCAACTTTTTTCTGTCCTTCAACTGCCAAAGTTCTTCCAGAATGCATTTCTAACTGAAAGCCGCTTTAGTCGGAATTGTATGTGTTTTCAGCTCCAATAATTGCTATATCATGTTTTACTTCAGCAACGAATTCATTCGCCTTCGCCTGCAACGACCTAGCATTTTCAATGCTTTTTCGAGTCACAAATTTATTAATTTTTCTTGATACGATTCTGTGTGCCTGCTTAAATCGCTTCAACCAGTGATCTGAAGCTCTGGATCGAAAATCTTCAGCACCTATTTCTTTTTGAGCTTGCAAAGCCCATTTGCGCAAATCGTTATCATGAATAATATAACCGGCGCCGATTGCATTTCTGAAATTTTCTAGTACAAACTCACAAATTCTAGCGACTTTTTCTCGATAGGATCCACCTCTGTTCAATGTATGAGCCCAGCGTTTCAATTGTGTCACAGATCTCACTTTTCTAAATCTATGACTCACAGTACCAACGCTCAAATTTTTTGTGCTTGTGTATGGATGAGGAGAATGCGCGTAACCCGGATTCGAGCCTACTATAATATATTTCGGAAATAATCCTATCAATGCAGGGGAACCCGAATGAGCATGAGGGGTGGTTACCCCCTCTAATATCGCTCTCCGGCGAACATGGAAAACCTCATTGACTTTACTCCACACTCACGAGCGGTACATATGTTTCACAAATTTTCGAACATGAATTTGACCATATATATTGTTATTCGAACTATATCACAGGGGGTGGTTAACCCCCTGAAAGTGTTCATGCGTGAATAGGAAGTATATACGTTGCCTAGATTTGAGTCTACGAAGACATATTCCGAGAACAATTCGATCGGCGCAGCGGAATCCGAGTGTGCATAAAGGGGTAGTTACCCTGTCTAATATCGCTTTTCGGGGAAAACGCAAAGACGTGCCACCTTCAGTTTGTTGTCGCAAACAACATATATTTTTTCCAGATTTTTTGAATCGAAAACAGCCATTTTATAACGGATTTTAGTGATATTAGGGGGTGGTTCACCCCCTTGCAATTAGGTCTCGGAGTCGAGCGAGTGACCTTGTTCGTTTCTAACGACGAGCAAATATTTCCAAAAGGTTTCGTTGCCGGGAATAACGTCCTTCTATACGAAACAGTGAATTCGACCGATGTCAGCCCCAACTTTGGAGGTGAGTTTCACCCCCTTAAAGTGCGTATGGGCACGTAAAAAAAAATACGTGTCGCTTAGTTTTTAGTTTACTACAACATATCAAAAAATGAATCAAATCCGTGAGGTACACCTGGGGACCTTTCCTTGTAAGAGTTCTTGGGTATGCTCAATCCTTATTTTTGGTAATCTATTCATTCTGAAATATGATACCCTTCGAGTTGAAAATCAGCAATTTGAACTGCAGGCGCGAATATTCACGTGAAAACGACTTCTTATGAACAAAAACATTAATTAAAAAAAAACGAAGCCGCACACCTTCCTGTAAATTTCAGAGATGCTTTGTTATGTTTGACGTTAAATTTTGAGATTTTTTCGATCGGAAAATTTCATGCTCTTCTGATCGAAAAATGAAATATGGCCTAGATCCAAAATGGCAGAGTTGTCCATTTTTGAATTTTTTTTTGCCGCTACAGCTTGAAAGATCTTTGTCGATCAGGAATCACTATAAGAGAAATCATTTTTCGGCCAAAGTAACCGATGATCCATGCAGTTAATTTTGATTATTAAAATTCTGCAATTTATTTTTTTTTTTTTATTTTTACTTTTTTTTTTTACAAAAAAATTCATAACTTTTGAAGCGTTGAAGACTTCATTTTTGGTGAGATCTCAAAAATTTTGGTTTTGATACAGAATTCTACGAAAAAAGCTCCATGAAATCAATTATGCCCAAATTATCGAAACACCGGTTTTCCGCCTTTATACCGAATTTTGGCATTCGAAAATAAATTCCAAAATTCGTGACTATTTTTTCCGAAAAGTTCAATCCAAGACGAATCTTAAACATACCTAATTTTTTTAGATACGATTCTTGCTCTCTGAGTTATCGAGAGTTGAAAATTTACCGGTTTTCTAAATTGCGGAATTTCGAAAATTGATTACATCAGAATGGATGTTAAAAAAAATGGAAAAAAAAATTCTTTGCTCCTATTTGGATCTGGGTGAACACAGGAAAAAAGTTTTCGTAGAATCCGAGGGGGTGAGGTCTGGAGGTTGGTCAAGTTGAGCTGGAACCCCCCAATTACATCCGGATAAGCATATGTTGCTTTGTCAAGAGTTACCCATCTAGAAGGATTACATTAAAATCAACTTAGATCCATAATCTATCAAAGTTCAAGAGTCAGCATTAATTGAATACAATCGACTCAGCAAATTATACAGACCAGATCTGCCAACAACAGTTGTATCTAAAAAACAAAAACCAGCCCATGCTTCCATAACGAATGTTGTTGGATTAGCAAACGATGACAATGTTTCGTGTTATGCCAGCTTCTTCATTCAATGTATGTTTAACAATGGAAATATTATACCGAAGCTAGTTGAAGAAGATGACAATAATCCACTGAGCGCATTAGCTCAATCTTATTGTTTAAATAGTTCAAAATTGAACACACTTTTTGTCAGAGAGTCTGTTGACCCAAGATTTGCAGAAAAAGCTCAACAAGATGCAGCTGAATTTTTACTAGAGCTGCTTCCAAATCTGAAATAGTTTGTTACACTATCAAACATCAATTAGAAATAACCATCCGGTGTAATAACTGCGGTCACGTTTCAAAGATGACACAACAGAATTATATTCTAACAATACCGATAAATATTCCGTCCGATGGAATAAGTCCTACCAATCTACCAGATTTAGTACGTACACTTGGCGAGATCATAAGTGGCGTAGTTAGACAGAACACCGTGAGCTGTAGGTTGGCATAAAATATTCCTAGTCTAGGCAGGTAAAGCTTTTCAAGTCAACATTTTTCAGCAGTCTCGGGAAAATATAAACGAGGCGTCATTCGATTCAGGACAGCATGTAGAAGTTTTTTGGAAAAAAATCAAGTTTCGTTAGCAAAAATTACAAAACTTATAAACAATTGAGTGAAAAAGAGACAGGAGTTTGGTTTTTCGGAAATATGTCAAGAAATGATTGAGATTTTAGATATGTGCAAAAAGATTTGAAGAGAGAAGGAAACTTTCCCGAAAAAGTCTCGACTCCCGGAACTATGGGATCATTTCACTAAATTGTCTATAACTTTCAGAATTTTTGCGAGCGGAACTTGATTTTTTTCAAAAAACTTCTACATGCTGTCCCGAATCGAATGACACCCCGTTCATATTTTTCCGAGACTGCTGAAAAATGTTGACTTAAGAAGCATTTTCTGCCTAGACTAGAGATATCTTATACCAACCTACATCTCATCGCGTTTTGTCTAATTAAGCCACTTATGATTTCGCCAAGTGTACCTAGCTTGTGCTGTAATTTATTTTCAGTGTCGACGACGGCTAAGAAGGGTATCGATTTTATGATTGGAAAGAATGGTACTAAATGTAGATTCACAAAAGATGGGAATGCGATAGCTGTTGTCGTCGAATCAGAAAATTTGTATTTTGTGAGACCAAAATTTATTAGTCCATCAACTGTTCTTATTGCAAATAGAGTCGAGTCTCTGCAAATATGGCACGAACGCCTAGCACATTAGGGTAAGCCCCATGTAAAAGATTTTCTCAATGAACGGGGTATTAAAACTTCTGATGATCAAATATTTTGCGATTAGTGTGTGTATGGAAAGGCACACCAGTTAGCTTTTGGAACTAGAAAACGGGCTGTAAGTCCTCGTGAGATTATACATTTTGATTTGTGCTGTCTAATGCCTACAAGGGGTGCATTCCGAAATATACTTTCGTCGATGCGGCGCTTCTGCAGTATATAAAAGCTACGACTGAAGACCGACGGTTGCGAAGAGAGAATTAAATGGTACGTCATAGAGAAAAGCTTGATGCATTCAACGAATTAGAAGAAATCTTAAAAAGAATAGGGCCCAGCTGATCAGAATAATACTGTGATCGTTATTTTTTTAGTTTTATTATTTGTTATTAGTCGTTTGGTTAGTCAACTTCAATCGACGCGCTATACGCAGCATACCTGAATAGTATACAGGATGTCCCAGAATTCGCGCCAACTAAGTACGTAGCGTTGTTCCTCGTAAAAAACTAAAATAGGGAAGTCGAGGTGAAAATGTTCTAGGTCTGACAGGTAAAGAGTTACAGGGTGCCAAAGTTCCGCCAATCGGCGTGCACCGTCATGTCGGTATGCCATCAATACGCCGGGCGTAGCGGTGTGTTGGTGGCACACCGACGTTATTTCAGTCAGCGGTGCACGCAATGAAACGGCCCACGAGCCAGACTAGCCGTTTTCGGCCGTATTTTCACGCTTCTAGAAAGATTATAAATAATGGTCCTCTAGTTCCGGGAGTCGAAACTTTTTTGAGGAAATTTCCTCCTCTTTTCGAATCTTTTCTAAAATTTCGAAAATCTCAATCAGTTCTCGAGATATTTGCGAGAAATCAAACCCCCGTTTGCTGCCTAGACTAGGGATATTTTACGCCAACCTACAGCTCATCGCGTAGTGTCTAACTACTTCACTTATGATCACGCCAAGTGTACAAGTGAAAGACTGATATATATTTGATATCTTATATTACACATAATTAGATAATGATATATTCATTTGAACAACCGTACCAAATAATGTGATATGATGTGTGATTATAAATAAAAGACTGATATTTTTGATATGATAAAATTATGAAATGAGTTTGAGATAAACGTGGCTGACTTCTGGGTTTGGTCCGAAACTTATACGTGAAATCCTACAAGGCTGATTGAAGATTTGCGGAGTGAGGTTGTTTTTTTAATGATTGACACCTGGTACCATTTTCATTAAGAAATGTATTTCAACTTCCAAGTCAAAGATTTACAAAGGTAATTAGTCAAATTTTCTTCTTTACAATTCTTTACAAATTCTCACACGTTTCGAAATGTTTTACCGATTTGCAAGTGTAATCGTCAACAACCGTCGCTTAGCGATGCCTTCCTGTTTGGCTTGTTCATCAATACGAACGGCATTCATATTTTCCACACGAGGTTCAACAATTACGGGTATGTTGATCAGATCACCACGTTGTAAGCATATATTGTGGAGGATACAACAGGCGATAATGTATCTAGGTATCAGGTCTGTTCGCCTCATGGGGAGAATATCTAGTAAACAACGAAATCGACCTTTGAGGAAAGCAAATGACCTTTCAATAATCATGCGTGCTGAAGACAGGCATCGATTGAAATTCACTTGATCTTCCTGAAGGTGACCATTGTCCTTGTATGGCACCATTATGTGCTTTTGAATAGAGTATGCTGCATCACCAAGCAAGTGACTGTCTTCAGGAAATTTATTTGCATTGCACATCTCTTGAAACTGAGACAATTGAAAAACACGCATGTCGTGTACTGATCCGACCTGACCTGCGTAGCATTAGATGAACTCCATATCCGCATTACAAACAGCCTGCAAATGTGGGTAGCAGATTATTGAATATGATTTAATTACTTTATCCAGGTAAATATTAGGATTCGTTATCTCCACCTGCAATTGAATGGAATGATATCCCTTGCGGTTGACGTATGCTTCAGGATGATCTTTCGGTGCACTTATTTTAATGTGCGTGCCATCAATTGCTCCAATGGCTTTAGGGAACCCATATGATGAATTCAACTTGTTCCACGTCTGTTCAGCTTCATCTCTTGTGGGCCACCTAATGAATCTAGCTTCATGACGGTACAGGGCTTTTGTGACTCTGAAGAAAGCACGCCAAGCAGTTGCTGTACCCACATCAAATCTTGTAGATACTGAGCTGAGACATTAAAATGGGAGTCGCAGGTCATTTATTGTAAAATGTAAGTAAGTCATTATTCAAGAATCTATTTCTCTGTACCGGAAAGAATCTGGTGTAGCCAAAATCCATATTGCTATCAACAATTGTTTTTTCGGGGATATAGGAAACCGTCCTGATTTGCGTGATTGTCTCTCCAATTGTGGGCGAAGTAGGTCGAGCAGATATTCGAAAGTATCCGGCCGTATTCTGAAACATATACACAAGTCGTTAGAATATAACAGCCGACTCAAGCAAACAGAAGTTCAAATGGCTTCATAATATTTTATTTACTTACCAAAAATGTAACTAGAACTCGCGTTCTGAATATAATGGGATAACATTTTCGACGTAACCTAATATCCGTCTTGGCACTCCACTTCGTCGATAATACCTGAAGACATATGTAAGAAACTCATCTTCATCATCAGACTCGCTTTCGCTAGAAGATTCCATTAATCTTTCAGCAAGTAACACCACATCAACGGCTATCCGTAAGGCGTCGGCCATTTTTACTGTTTGGTTTCAGCAGCGTTTCAATTTTGCTGCGACTGGCAACTCGAAGTAGAAAACGGAACGCGGTTGGCAGTCGACTGCGTGACGTCACGGTTAGCAGTACTGCAAGTATATTTCGGAATGCACCCAAGATCATGAGAAGAAGCGAATAAATGCCAAAAATTTGCTGAAAGCAGAAAAAAAGGCCACTAAGTACCTCACTCTCACACTGACAAACTTCAAATATTGCCTGGTATTGCAGTAAAATCAAAATATGTGATGCCAAGTACTCGTTATCTGGAATTCGAAGTCAGTCGGAAGACAAACTTATCTGAAATCATACGAGTAAACACACGCATACTTGGCGGGCAAGTCCATCCTTACCTTGTATATTGTAGCGCGATCTTCGTCCCCCCAGAGGGAGAAAAAAGGACGGGTCACGACGTTACCCTACAGCGCTCTTACATAGACACCTTCCTCCTTAATTGATCCGAAATGCACGAAATTAGGCCTCAAAAATACAAAAATATCAACCGTTGGGCGCCAGACGCACTTTGCGTCACTGGTTTCCAAAGCACAAAAAAAATACAAATTTCTACTAATGAAATTTCCAAAAACTCAACATAAGGATGAATTAAATAATGCCCAAGGCGTTACGACGGATATGCTCGGCTAGATCATCCCGCATCAGATGTTGCGGTAGAGACGTCCCTCAACCTAGCAGAGCCAGATTGGCAGAATCGAAAATGAAATATGGCATATTTTATTGCTCATTTGTTGCTAATTTGTTGCCGAACTACAAATTTTATTGCTCCTAACAATTAAGAAAAAACCGAGGCTCTGCTGGCTTAAGGTCAAGCGAGTAAAGCCACTGCAAATAAAAATATTGTAAAGCGCTAGAGTGAAAGTAAAAATTTGATGCTCGCTTGTTCCTGCAATGAAAATATTGTTGCGCCTGAAACAGAGTAACTTCGAGGCATTTCGATATTCATGCTGCTGAAATATGGCGAGTACGAGGCTTCCTGGATTTGTTGCTGCTAGAATATGGTAAGTATCAGGCTTCCTGAATTTGTTGCTGCTAGAATATGGTAAGTATAAGGCTTCCTGGATTTGTTGCTGCTAGAATATGGTAAGTACAAGACTTCCTGAATTTGTTGCTGCTGGAATATGGTAAGTATCAGGCTTTCTGAATTTGTTGCTGCTAGAATATGGTCAGTATAAGGCTTCCTGGATTTGTTGCTGCTGGAATATGGCGAGTACGAGGCTTCCTGAATTTGTTGCTGCTAGAATATGGTAAGTACAAGACTTCCTGAATTTGTTGCTGCTGGAATATGGTAAGTATCAGGCTTTCTGAATTTGTTGCTGCTAGAATATGGTCAGTATAAGGCTTCCTGGATTTGTTGCTGCTGGAATATAGCGAGTACGAGGCTTCCTGAATTTGTTGCTGCTAGAATATGGTAAGTATAAGGCTTCCTGGATTTGTTGCTGCTAGAATATGGTAAGTATCAGGCTTTCTGAATTTGTTGCTGCTGGAATATGGTGAGTACGAGGCTTCCTGGATTTGTTGCTGCTGGAATATGGCGAGTACGAGGCTTCCTGAATTTGTTGCTGCTGGAATATGGTAAGTATCAGGCTTTCTGAATTTGTTGCTGCTGAAATATGGCGAGTACAAGGCTTCCTGAATTTGTTGCCGCTGGAACATGGTAAGTACAAGACTTCCTGAATTTGTTGCCGCTGGAATTTGGCAAGTACAAGAGTTTTTGATGTATTGGGTAGTAGATCATGAGGAAATAAAGTAATTTATAAATGGTGTATATGTGGTGTTTTATTTTCATTTTCTGACATATAATAGTACCCCGGGTTGAATGCGTTCGTTTTTCTTCATTTTTTTTATCGTTGCAGCGCTGTCGTTATATTCTTACCACTGGCTGCTACCTGTTCTCCAGGCAATGGCGGTGTAGTGACCGAGACTGCTTCGGGTTGCCATAGACCCTTTGTAATCTATGAAACCCACCAGTCTTAGGTGGTGATCGAGATTTTCCGGTATTTTAATGATCAGCGGTAAATCGCATATTTTTATAGCGGGCAACTGGTCAATTATCACTTCAAAAAGTACGAAGTCTCCTGGAAAATATTTAATAGTGATTGTGACGGATTTGTTGTGAATGCAGCACGTTCATCTCTAGTGATCTGCAAGATAGTCTCACTATGCAATTACCATATTCGCGCGCAAGCCTAAGCCTATGTTTGTGAATACCATGTCTTCTGTATCATAAACATTAACTTATTCATACACTCACACACTCACATATCATTTGCAGAGAATACTCACCTAGAATTAACCTCGTTTCCATTTTACCGGTGCAATTATCTATTGGACATGTATTTCTGTTTCTTTCAGATACGTAAATATCATCCAAAATTATCTTGTCGCCGAATTCAGTCAAAGTCGAGTAGAGGATATTGTAGACGACTAAAGATTTTTCTTTCGGATAAGAGCATTGACTGCATTGTCCTACAAATTTGAAACTGGGAATGTCAACCAGTAATTTTTCAGCTAGTGCGGCATCGTTTGTCTGACAGTCCAATTCATATAAGTTTTGAATGATTGGATGTTTACAGAGTTTTAAAATCTTTAAAAGTATTTCTGCTCTCAGGCGATACGTATTCGTTGTTATACCGTTTTCCATAGTATGGATCAGTATTTTGAAAAAATGGTTGTCTTCTGCCAAGCACCGTACCTGCAATGAAAGAAAGCAACCTAGGCGGTCATACACCGCTAAAAATAATTTTCAACGAGATAAGTTTTAGTTACTGGAATAGATGTCAAATAATAATATGCAAAACATTTCGTGCCAAAATTTATTTTACTGGCCAAATGCTAGGAACCCTGATGTACAGAGGCGTTCGAATCGACCTACATTGCTCGATTAGTAACCGTAACCTCAGATATAAAAAAACGTGAATGTACTTACGATTTCACAAACTGAATCTTGGTCATACATAGCAACCAGCATCAATTGGTAGATGCTATCAAACGGGCACGTGTTTTTGAGAGATATATTCTTATTCTTGGTTCTTATTGGCTGTAAATCTCACTGTTACCATTTTTTAAAACGGTAATTGAATGATGTCTTACATTAGTTAAAGCATCTGTTACAAGACTTTTGCTGTCTCCCAAATACACTGCGCACAACAATTAAGGGATCACTCGAATTTTGTCGTAAAAAAGACCCATTTTCAAAAGGGTGTAACTTCGTTGAAAATGAACGGAACTTAAAAAAAAAAAGTGGGATCTGAAGCTTAAAGCTTCGACTTCAAAACTGTCATCCTGAATTTTTTTTGTGCACAGTTTTTTCTGAAGTTTTGCAGCCCTGAAGCCATGGATGCAGAAATTTTGCGTTTTGCTTTTTTTTTGTACCATGTGCATCGTGTGTCGGAAAAATTGCACGAAGATAGCGTCATATGGGGTTTGTAGCTTAAAACTTCCCCTTCAAAATGCTTTTTTTTCATCATCGTACGATTTTTCATTACCGAGTAATTCGTGTTTGAACCGTTGACTGCACTTTCGTGAGTTGGTGACACTTTTACGGGTACCTCAGTGCTCGTACGGTGATCTTATATTCATCAAAAATCTCGTGTTGCCTTCTCGAATAATAATGACTCGCCAAAATAAATCTCGCCTACTTTACTATTGCCCAATTGTCCCCTGCCGGATAACACTTTTGACGGCCGTCTAAGATTGCGTAAACCACGTCAATTATTAAGTCACAAATCCACACACATTCACCAACTTGCGAAAATGCAGTCAACGGTTCGAACACGAATTACTCGGTAATGAAAAATCGCACGATGATGAAAAAAAAAGCATTTTGAAGGGGAAGTTTTAAGCTACAAAACCCATATGACACGATCCCCGTGCAATCTTCTTCACACACGGTGCACATGGTACAAAAAAACAGCAAAACGCTAAATTTCTGCAGTCGTGCCTTCAAAGCTGAAAAACTTCAAAAAGACTGTGCACAACAAAAAAATCAGAATGACAGTTTTGAAGTCGAAGCTTCAAGCTTCAGATCCCAATTTTTTCTATTGAAATCCGTTCATTTTCGACGAAGTTACACCCTTTTGAAAATGGGTTTTTTTTACGACAAAATTCGAGTGATCCCTCAATTGTTGTGCGCAGTGTATCTTGCCTGGCGTTTTTTTCTGTTAGTCTCATTGATGCTACTTAATTCACTCTTCATCTTCGAATCAATTTTCTCATTTTCAACATGGCGACATTCCTGTTCGAAAATGTGGATAATCATACAGATGCTACTTGTGAGTGCAAATTGATGCTGACGTGTTTCCGAATTTTTTACCTATTATGACGATTCTAAAGTTAGATTATTTCGCAATCAGTGAGTGAGTCAATGAAAATACCCCAATCGTGTTAGGCTCTTCTTCATAAATGTCGTAAGATATTTTTAACTACTCAATACGTGTATTTTAACCTTTGCGAGAAACAGTATATAAGTTCGATTTTTGCAACGATGCGCTTCATTTTTGAACGCAACTTCTCTGGTTTCACTCCTGTACCGAAATCAGCGAGAGAATTCGAGAGCTTTTATATTTGATGAAAGTTTACTCACAGACGATATATATATTGTGACGTTGTATTTTAGATGCAGCGTCCCAGTAGGGTCAGTTCTAGAGAAAACTTCTCAATAGCGACCGAGATACGTCAGAAATACCGCGAAACCTTGGGAGAAATCAGAGTGACACTAAATAGGCAGGTTAGCTTGGTTTTAATACGCTTTGTAATTATTATTTGCATAATTCTGTAACGACAACTGGACGAAGACATCGCTACCGCATCTCGAAGACACCTTTACCGCTCCTGAAGACGTTTCTCTCTCTCTACCGCACCATACAGGCATCTCTATCGCACCACCGTGATTCTCTCAGTACCGCACCATGGCTTCCTGCTACTTTTGACTGCTGCTGTTATCTACCGCTATGCCGATCCTTACGGATGTGCAGCCCCGGATTGCTACGTTGCAAAGGCGTCCGAGGGTCATCCCATATATGAGAGGGCTGTTGTTATTTGTGGATTGAAATCAGACGGAGTGAAAGGATCCGCATACGACCCACTACCGCTGATTCTCGCTATGTCGCAAGTCGACCGATTCCCGAAGCGGCGTGGTAAATAGGGCTAACGCTACGGCATCAAAGTCCCGCTGCAGTTAAATCCCCGAGGAAAGGGACAGACTCCTTCCCGAGGCTACATCGGCTCTACCATCTAGTGTTCTCGCTTCTGGTTTCGACATCATATTGGCCCAGAAAGCCTATGATAGTATCGCAGCCCAAAGGGAAAAACCGTCGTGATGATGGGTGAGAATAGTACCCCGCGACGTCTGGAGGAGGAACAGGATGATCGCAACACCCTCAGGCCTCCCCGTGCCACAGCTGATTGTTGGTTTCTGGTGAACCTTCCACCTGTGGTGTTCTTCCAACTCAGGGCCAGAAGACCGAGGGGCTACCGCACCAGGGAGAAGCCCAAATAACGCACCTTACCGCATCAAAAAAAGTAGGAAATTTCCGCCTGCGATTGACATAATTACCGCACTGAGTTCCCGAATTCCCGCATAAAACGGAAGGAGAGCACGATACCGCATACGTCCCGCTGCTCTCCGCTAACACCTAAGCTCGCGACGGCTGACGAGTCGCCCCGAATCTTCACGCAGAAATCACGTGTGATGGATGACCAATGGTATTGCCTAATTATTGTCCCCACCATAACAAAGGACGAGGTAGAGAAGAGCCACCGACTACGAGGATGAAAATCGGCACCTTCTTCTGCGTTCAGCTCTGAGTACCACCGGACGTATCTCCTACCGCTTTAGTTTTTCATTACCGCCTAAGTTACCGCCATAGTTCTCGCTCAGTTTATCTTTTCTTTCTTTGTGCTTCTACTTCTACTTCCGCTATCTCTGAATTCAAGGTAAGGTCTATCGCTCTGTTGCATAGAAGTCCGAAGTCTCTCCGAAGGAATATTTTGTTGTGTAGCGTGCCGATTAAGGGCACGTGATTTGGTTCATTTATCTCTGGTTCTGAAGAGCGACTTCGTGATTGTCTGTCTTCTTTGCTTCGATTAATTTGTAAAGTAGGTTGTTATCTCTTGGTATTTATGCCATTTCGCCTGGACCATTACCGCATGTTTGCGTAGATGTTAGTCACTAGATGCTATACTGATTTTTAGACGCACTTATTATCTTTGTTGCTTGGCATGATAATTAAGGAATATCTCAGAACGTGTCACTATGTTACTTCCAGGGATTATGCCGCCTAGGGCTGAACGCAGTTGCAATAGAATAAGTAGAATTGAGATGTCCTTCGTGAATTCCGTAGTTCCGTTATTAATTAGTCAATATCGCTTTGCATTATAGCTGTAATAATATTAGAACATCTGTAGTATGCCTTTCGCTAAGCTTTTCTGTAACGCATCAGAATTTGGAATATCGCTGTATTACCGCACTATTGTATTACTCCGCGGCGTAGCGGCGCGCTACGTCCCGCTGTTCGGTATGAAGGGCCCTAGTTGTTTAGGTGCTACGACGCCACAGAAAATAGTCCCGCAATCAATTCGCCTAAATGATTCTTTGGTGATTGTACCGCTAATGCAAGAATGCGTTGATCTGTCTCGCTAATTATTCCCGCTTACCGCTACTCTTTGAATTGTAATGCATCGCTAATTTACCGCTTTTACTTCATTGTAAAGTTTTGACTACCGATGATTGTGATACACGGGGAACAACCCCATCGAAGGAATTTCTATACCGAAGTTATCTTTTCTTTAATTTCACCTGTGGACCTGTGCATATTCAGCCCTTTCCGCCCATCCCCTCTACTTTATCTAGTAGTTGTGTACTCACTGTTTTATTCACATATTTCAAAATATTCGTTTTATTATAATTTCTGTATGATTACTGTGATATTTAAAATAAAATAAACTATTGTAGTAGACATTATCCATGTACACTTGGCGAGATCATAACTGAAGTAGTTAGATACTACGCGATGAGCTGTAGGTTGGCGTAAAATATCCCTAGTTTAGGCAGCAAACGGGGGCTTGATTTTTCGCAAATATCTCGAGAACTGATTGAGATTTTCGAAATTTTAAAAAAGATTCGAAAAGAGGAGGAAATGTCCTCAAAAAAGTCTCGACTCCCGGAACTAGAGGACCATTATTTATAATCTTTCTGGAAGCGTGAAAATACGGCCGAAAACAGCTAGTCTGACACGTGGGCCGTTTCATTGCATGACGCGCGCAAGCCAGACTAGCCGTTTTCGGCCGTGTTTTCACGCTTCTAGAAAGATTATAAATAATGGTCCTCTAGTTCCGGGAGTCGAGACTTTTTTGAGGACATTTCCTCCTCTTTTCGAATCTTTTTTAAAATTTCGAAAATCTCAATCAGTTCTCGAGATATTTGCGAAAACTCAAGCCCCCGTTTGCTGCCTAAACTAGGGATATTTTACGCCAACCTACGGCTCGTCGCGTAGTGTCTAACTACTTCAGTTATGATCTCGCCAAGTGTACATATATTTTTTCCACAATCAGTAAAACAGAAGTTTAAAAACATACATAGACTTAAATAACACAAAATGTATCGCTGATACAACAAAACCTACAAAATTAGCCCCTGTCGAATTTGAACAACGTTTTCCTGCCATGGCACAGCACCTTGCTCATTGACAAAATCTCTAAGTGCGTTTCGATATTCTACAGTTCGCACCGCTGCATTGCGTGCTCCCAAGCGAGGACCTTCAATAATAGCCCCATTTTCTCCTGCTAGAATGTCTCGCCATTCTCCTTCAACGAGATTACATCCGGGTAGCTCAATATCTATGAAATTAGGCGGACAGTATTCTTGTTGTAGCTTTCGACCAGCTGTTTTCCTGATAAAGTTGTGGAGGCATATGGCGGACTCAACTATCGACTGTGTTCTCCAGCGACGCACATATAGGATGCCGAAAGATTCTCCATCGAGCAGAAAGAATTCCAAATGAATTTTCGATCACTCTCCTGGCCCTACTCAGTCTGCAGTTGAAAATGGCATCTCTGTCCGGCAATTCGCGTCCGCTGTATGGCTTCATCAGGTAGGGTTTTAAAGGGAATGCAGCATCTCCAACAAAAAAAAAGGCATATCGGTATCTGTTCCTGGCAGATAATTCGAGGGAGGGATTCCCAAAGTTTTTCCGTCGAGACGTTGACCTAGTTCAGAGCTTTGAAAAATCCTACCATCGCTCTGTGACCCTTTCGCACCAATATCTACCATGAGAAAATTATAATGAGCATCACAGATTGCAAGCAATACTATGCTCAACATTTTCTTATAATTGAAAAATATGCTTTGCGAGGTTTGTGGGGCCTGAATTTGTATATGTTTCCCATCGATCGCTCCAATGCAATGAGGGAACTGCCACTCATTCCAAAATCCACTGGCAACATTTCTCCATCCCTCCTCTGAAATAGGTGGTGCCAAGTACAGTGGCTTCAAAACCACGATTAGAACCTGTGTGGTCTCTTTGAGGATGCATGAAACCGTACTTTGGGCACACCGGTATGCGAAGCTGAGTGAGTCTTGACTATCACCAGCTGCGAGAAACCTGTGAAAAAATCAATAACGGTAAATAAATGTACTTTAACTTTATTTGCTGATTATAGATCTACGTACCTCAAAGTCATTGCAAGTCTTTGAGCCGGGGTGATCACGGTATACATTTTTACGTTTTTTTATGAGAGGGCCGACCATAGCTAACAGGTATTCGAATCTGAAAAAATACATGTACGGTATCAATAACAATGAGTGCATCTGTCGCATAATTGCTCCTCATCATTGCAAATTGGACAGAAGAGCAAAAAGGAATTCGTTGCTACAATAAACTATGATTATTTAGTGGCAAACTTCGTTTGCTCTGTATGTTGCGTAAAATGGGCTTTGCAAGCTCAAAAAGAAATAGGTGCTGAAGATTTTCGATTCATAGCTTCAGATCACTGGTTGAAGCGATTTAAGCAGGCACACAGAATCGTATCAAGAAAAATTAATAAATTTGTGACTCGGAAAAGCATTGGAAATGATGGGTCGTTACAGGCGAAGGCGAATGAATTCGATGCCGAAGTAAAACATGATAAAGCAATTATTGGAGCTGAAAACACATACAATTTCGACCGAAGCGGCTTTCAGTTAGAAATGCATTCTGGAAGAACTTTGGCAGTTGAAGGACAGAAAAAAGTTGAATGCTTGGTACAGTCAATTGCGTCTACAACCCATAGTTATACGATACAGCCAGCAATATTGGCCGATGGGAAGCTTTTGTCACCTTTGTTTTTGGTACTAAAAGAACCAAGTGGCAGGTTCGGATCGGTAGTAGAAGAAAATTTATTCAGACCTGAAAATATTCATCTAACAGCATCAAAATCTGAGAAACTTACTTCAGGTATGAATACAAACTTGATCATTTTTGGCGAATATCCCTTCTAAAAATAGCAACTGTTAGCAGCAACGATTTGGTATCGATTGTTTCAGATCACTTCCGAATTTGATTGAGAGGAGTATATTTCCCAAACGTCGGATCCAACAGTATTCTATTAATTGATTCATGGAGTAGTCATTGCTCAGCTGTGGTAGCAGAAAATACACCCGTGGATAAAAATGTCAATTTAAAAATGATACCAACAGGAACGACAGGGCAAATTCAACCGCTAGATGTGTATGGCTTCAGAATTTGGAAAAATTTCGTCAGACACTTTTCGGACACCTCTATTTCAATGAATCACGATGTAAATTTGTATCTACGAAATAACATTATCAAGCTACAATCGTTGGTTCATAATCAATCATCGTCCCCTCGTTATATCAATCTTTTCAAATATTTTTGGCATAAAAGTGGATATATCGATGACAGACCTGAGAAATTTGAGAATCCGGTTGATTTTGGATTCGGAGATTCTTGTGATACACATTGCCAGGTTGAGGGCTGTTCGAACGTTGCTATGATAAGATGTTCGTGGTGCAAAAAATCTCTGTGTTTTGAGCATTTTTTTGATGATTTTCATTAGTGTACGCAGTTTGAGAATTGATAAAAGCTGCTCACAAATTTTCACTGTAGTACATGGTAAAAAGTTACTTTTATTTCATCCAGAATTCCATTTTACGTAACCCAGATTCGAGCCTACTAGAATATATTTTGGAAATAATCCTATCAATCCAGGGGAACCCGAATGAGCATGAGGGGTGGTTACCCCCTCTAATATCGCTCTCTGGTGAACATGAAAAACCTCATTGACTTTACTCCACACTCACGAGCGGTACATATGTTTTACAAATTTTCGAACATGAATTTGACCATCTATGTTGTAATTCAAACTATATCACAGGGGGTGGTTAACTCCCTGGAAGTGTTCATGCGTGAATAGGAAGTATGTGTACGTTGCCTGGATTTGAGTCTACGACGACATATTCCGAGAACAAGTCGATCGGCGCAGCGGAATCCGAGTGCGCATAGAGGGATAGTTACCCTTCCTAATATCACTTTTCGGGGAAAACGCAGCACGTCACCTCTAGTTTGTCGTCGCGAAGAACATATATTTTTTTCAGATTTTTTGAATCGAAAACAGCCATTTCATAATGGATTTTGGTAATATAAGGGGGTGGTTCACCCCCATGCAATTAGGTCTCGGAGTCGAGCGAGTGACCTTGTCCGTTTCCAACGACGAGAAAATATTTCCAAAAGGTTTCGTTGTCGGGAATAACGTCCTTCTATACGGAACAGTGAATTCGACCGATGTCAGCCCCAACTTTGGAGGTTAGTTTCACCCCCTTAAAGTGTGTATGGGCACGTGAAAAAAAATATGTGTCGTTTAGTTTTTAGTCTACTACAACATATCAACAAATGAATCAAATCCGTGAGGTACACCTGGGGACCTCTCCTTGTGAGTAAAAACAACTTAAAATAACATACATACCAAGAAATTAATGCGAATTCTGGACAGGTATGCTGAAATGCTGAAATGCAGGAATCTTACCTTCCAGAAACAATCTAGAAGGCGCCATATTGGACTAGCATAAGGGACGGGTGGAGAGAAAACACGGCTCGTTTCCATGAAGCGATGATATGGTGTTTTCAACGCAAATTTTTCCGACCTTTTTTTCTGCGTTTGCGAGGAAAATATAGGTATTTGCCTGTGAAATATGAACCCATCAATCACCGACGAACGATTTCACATCGACTTGTATCAAATTCGTTGTGATACATTTTCTTTGAAACGGCCCACGAGCCAGACTAGCCGTTTTCGGCCGTATTTTCACGCTTCTAGAAGGATTATAAATAATGGTCCTCTAGTTCCGGGAGTCGAGACTTTTTTGAGGAAATTTCCTCCTCTTTTCGAATCTTTTCTAAAATTTCGAAAATCTCAATCAGTTCTCGAGATATTTGCGAGAAATCAAACCCCCGTTTGCTGCCTAGACTAGGGATATTTTACGCCAACCTACAGCTCATCGCGTAGTGTCTAACTACTTCAGTTATGATCTCGCCAAGTGTACATACAGTTTTTTTTATTCAGAATGGACTGGAGAACCCGACCGCTGAAGACATGCGAAACTTGGCAGAGATCGTCGCCCAGAAGAAGCGGCTCCTGGCGGAGCTCGCGGAGGTCGTTCGTTTGGAGCGCGAGCTCGGCCCGACGACGAGCTCAGCCCGACGACGAGCTCCGCGGCGGCGATCTCCGCCGCCGCTGCAGAGGGAGCTGACGACGCTACAATATCGGAGGCCTCGTCAGCCGTCAGCGTGCAGGGGGGCGACGGAGCGCCCCTCACTGAAAAACAGGCGCGCGACCGGAAGTAAATGAATTTGGTAAATTTCCATAAATTTCACACCGATCATGACGTGACAATATGGTCTACGTTATATTACATAATATTTCCAATTGCTTCAAGACTGACAAAAAACAGCTACTAGTATTCTAAAAAATGAAATTTTTTTTCGTTGATATATATTTCCTGATATGTTTCCTGACTTCATTTCTTGGCCATTACGGTTATTGCTGACTGCGACAGATCTGCCAAAGAGCGTTTGATTCCGGTCTATCTTCTAAGAAAAATTCCTTTTTGTTCCGATGACCTCAAACATACCCGCATCTATTATCTCGGCTATTCCGCAATAAGTGGTCTGTTACCTGCAATGACGAGAAGTCGATTTTATTTATATAATATATGATATAAGATACATGGATATATATAAATAAATTTTGTTAATTTATACATGTTTGTACGATGCACTGTACCATTCATTTACGACCCTCAAATCTATCGTACACGGAATAATGATATACATGCGGGCTTTTCCACGTGAAGCGAAACAGTCAGGTCTCAGATATTTTTTTAAATTTTTTATATGGGTAGTACTCAGTAGTTAGATTTTTGTGTCGGAGGTAACTAAATTTAATTGCAAAATTCATCGAGATATTTGTTATCAAAAATTTGTACAAGATTTGCCTCCAAAATTAATAAGTATAGGGCAATATTGACACTAAAGAAGTTTTTTCCCATGTCAATGGTTTATTTTTCGATTGTTCATTTGACGATTTATTTTTCAATGATCTTTGAAACAAAGTTCCAGACGCCCGAAAAATTCACAAAAACAAAGGTAATAAACGAATGAGAAAGTGATAGGAAATGAAATAAAAAACTTTTTTTTTTATCCTTTCCCTCAATATTTTTAATTCACATTCTACTCGGTTCTTCGACGCATTGTTCTTTTCTTTCTTCTTTCATTCTCTATTGGTTTATTATTTATTCATTACAGAATGCGTCAGCTGCCCGCAGGTCTCGATAAACTATCTCTCTCGCACTTATGGCTAAGCATGAGACTTTTTTGTCGCAATCATTTAAAATCTTTATTCGTATCGGGGAGTTATTAAAAACTGTTCAATTCGTCTGGCGATTACCACGTATTTTCAATACCAATTAATCAACATGCTATAAACATTTTTTTAATGAGAAGGGGAACTATGGTGCGGAGGTAAGGTATTTGAAAAGAGTAAACAAGGTCAGTTACGGAGAATCTGTGCATCGTGAATAGTTCTATAGAACGTAATCAGTGAAAGATATAAATGAGAGATTGATGCGCAGACACTACAAGTGCGAAGTTATGGAGCACGTAACACGACCGTTCGAAAGCAACGCCGAAACTATATAGGTATGTATACACCTATATACTGTGACGCTACCTTTTGGCTCCCCGCCCTTTGTCGGAGAACTCAGGTGCGGAGAAGGCAAGCGCCGCAGGAGTGATCACCCACGTATCAAAGTTGGGCGCCAGGCGGCTTCCCGCCGCTCAAGAATTTCGGCCGTGGCCGTCCCTGACAATACGCACCTGTGGTGCCCCGGTAGCTCAGTACCGCAGAGACGGGTCGGGATTATCAGAGGACTGACAAGCGGTAGCAATAACGAGTCGAGCGAATCAATTTAACAAATTCACAATTTTCATTTGTTACGGGGACACGAAATAAATTACGCGGGGAAACGAACACCCCTCGAGGGTATGCGTGGTCGAGGACCGTGTAAAGGCAGCCTCACCACTGGGATGAATCCCCCGGATAGAAATACAACAAAATTACACTTACGAACTAAGAAAACGGATTAAGAAAGAAAACTTACTGATAAAAAGAAAATAAAATCTACGCTCCCTCGGAGCCACAATGAAATATAATTCAAGCAATAGAAACCACAATTAAAAAAAAACGATGAGTAAGGCTCAAAGAGAGTAAAATCCATCGCTCCACTGGAGTAACAAGGAAAAATAACGAAATAAACAGAAACTAAAACGCTTATACCTGGAGCAACAATTAAAATGGAATAACTACTGACTCCAATATACCACACAATAAATAATATAATGAACCAAGACACAATGAAATTCCTATATATTACGCTAGTTGACTCTGCCGTTTCTCGAATATCTCCCTCACTCTAACGAAGGCACCCATAATTAAAATATCGAGGGTGACCGTGGCCCACGTACACCTGAACGCTAACCGGCCATTGCGCCGTTACAAGAACGCGAATTTTACGAACGTAGAATTTTCCCCTGCGGGGAATCTCGAATTTCCTGGGCACAGCCCACATAAACTATATCCAACAAATATTCGCAGCCATAATTCCCCACTTCTCGGGAAACACTGGCTGCGGCCTACCACGTCGGAAATAGGTGATATCAGACCCACCTCGGATAATTAAATCGCCTCGTGGCATGGTCGAGCAATCGACAAAACGGCTATTGCCCACAACGGGTGCTGACACCCGTCAATTAGGGCTGAGTAATTAGCACTCACCACTCTCCAGCCAAGCGCAGAACAGCACTGACTCCCGCTTCGCATCCATTCCGAAAAAGCACCCACAATCACTGTTCTCCTAAGCTTCTGCCCACGCGGGTCCGAAAAATTACTATTATCTCCTAGCAGGGATCTAGCCTACGGCAGAGTGACGAGACAGCGTGTCTCCGCCAATATTCTCCGTATTTTCCTCTTCTTATCCGGGCTTAATTTAAATCCGGCGGCGCTATCCGCGATTTCGGAAAAAGGGGTAGACGTTCGTGTGCCTAGTTGCCGGCGTTCTGGCGCTGCGGTGTCTTCGTGGTGGTGCGTAGCTGGTGGTCGAACAACGTCGGAGATCGGTGATATCAGACCTTACTCGGATAATGAAATCGCCTCGTGGCGTGGTCGAGCAATCGACAAAATGGCTATTGCCCACGACGGGTTCTGATACTAATTAGGGCTGATTAATTAGCACTCACCACTTTCCAGCCACGCACAGAATAATACTGATTCTCGTTTTGGGTCCATCTTGGCCCTCGTGGCACCCACACCTCAAAAATATCACAACTCAAAAGTTGGGCAACCACACGGGTTGTTCGCTACAATACCTCCCTAGCGGGAATCAAGCCTACGACAGAATGACGAGCAGCGTGTCTCCGCCAATATTTTTCATATTTTCCTCTTTCTATCCGGGCTTAACTTAAATCCGGCGGCGGTATCCGCGATTTCGGAAAAAGGGGAGGACGAGTGCCTCATGGTTGCCGGCGTTCTAGCGCTGCGGTGTCTTCGTGGTGGTGTGTAGCTGGTGGTCGAGCCTACAGCGTTGTCAGCACCTGTAATTCCTTATCAGAATCCAGAATTCGGTGCGGACCGCGGTTCGCTAGATCTTGGTGACGGCGGGACTTACATCCGCCGTCGATCTTCCGCGTTGCTGAGTGCCCTCGGCACTTCCGTGCAGCCTCCGCTGGCTCTCCAGAGATCGGTCTCTCGCTGTGGCCGGCCCTCTAGGCTCTTCGCCTCCGTTGGTGGCTCCCGGTCTCGTCCGTCCGTCCGTGGTACATGTTAGAGAAGTGGGGGATCGACATAAACGAATTACTAAAAAGTTCAGGTGTCCAGGTCGGTCACGGTCGCCTCTTGGAGCATCTTTCTAAACCTCGAGGCTATTTTCCCGCAGAAAACCTAGCTGGCCCTATCTAACTAAGGTCCGCCAACGGGTCGGGACCTCTTGTGACGGCAAATAGAATCTGCAACGTGACAATAGATTTATTCGCCACGTAGGTTGGTCAGTTTTTGTACATACTTTTCAGTTCTGTCTGCAGATCTTTGCACAACTTCGCCTCTTATGTGCTCTGACAACCATTTCACGTCTTTGTGAATTTTGTCGCGCATAAAGTTATGGGCCAGCTCTCGTCGATGGCGACTGCAAGTTCCGTCGCTGAACCATCCCCTGTACGCACCATCGCAAGCGCTATTCACGGCTGCTTCTATGAAGGGATAGATTTCGTCCTGGATGTCATATTGATTCCTTATTTTCGGCAAAAGCAGCATTCATAACGGCAAATATGAACGAGAATTTCTCTGTTGCTACGTACAAGTGTCCGAATTCTCGTTCATCTGTGGTTTCGTACGCCCGAAAATAAGTAAAGATCTGTCTCGGACGGCACAGTATTGCTCCGGGTTCTAGCAGTTCGTCCAAGCACAAGTGACATTCGGTGCTCGCGTTTTTAACGTACTTTTTTGCTATACCTATATCCCGCTACGGATTCCACAGCATTTGCCGTAAGGGATGTGTCCGTAGTATGTGACGCGTCACAGTCGATAGCGATTTTTACGACGTTAGCTAGTGGTGTATCCTCGTCAGCGTCGCTTTGCTCATCGGTGTGGTTTGAACGAGCGGATGCATATATCCCTACCGCTTCAAGGACGATGACTATATTATCATTTTCAAGAAGCGCGTCTACTTCATCGTCTTCGCAATTCGCCGATTTCACGGGTTTCAACAAATTCAGTACGATTAATTTTTGGTAATTGAGACGAAACCCTTTGGGGGTTAGACTTACGTTATAAGTTCCTCCGTGACATCTAATCATGGAAAACCTATTTGTGGCGAAATCTTGATTAAGCCTGCGTGTCATAAGGAATTTTACACCTTCCGCTTTAAGATCTTAAAACAGCATTAGAATGCCGTTCACAGTTTGCCTGAATCCATTGAAGCAAGGAAGTACTTTCTTGCCTTTCGGAGTGATTGTGTGTCAAGCAGCGGATTGCTCTGATACCTGTTCGAGATTCTGCTGAATTTGTGGGCTCAGATCGGACAACGCGCAACGATTTGAATTCACGTCGTTCGGACACCGACTATTCAGGTTATCAAACGCGTCGTTTAGGATGATTAAAAATTCAGCGGTGTAGGTCGCGGTTTCACTAGCGATCTCACCAGACATGGCTGCAGTACCTATAGCTGCCGCAACACGGTAACTAAATACTTGTAACGCCAATCTGCAATTCATTCTTTGGAACTTTGTCGGATCTACGTGTCTTTCCGACAACTTGCATGCGGTCCTAGTACCTTTATCTTTCTCAAGGTCCCACAAGGCACGTACGCCTAGTGTGTTTGATTGTGGACCCCTCAGCGGCCACGCGATTTGGGCTGACTCGGAGCAGTTTCGGTCACCAGCGACTAGCCACATTGCAGACTCGCCGTGATGGCTGAGTCGTCTGCTACCGCGGTCTGCTCGCCGCGTTCAACCGTTTGACAGCTCTGAATTCGTTGTTGCTTTCGATCTGTTTCGACCGGCGATGCAATGATTGCAACGATCACTATTTATTTACAGTACCGAGCGATATAATTTTAAGGAACAATACGAGTTGTTTCTTCTTCTGGGGTATGAGCAATGCTCAATACGAGTTATTTCTTTTTCTGGGATATTAGGAATAATATGAAAAATATTGCGCATCTGCGCAGTAGTAACATCGAAGAATTTTACGGTAAAAGGTACGATACATTACATACGATTTCATCTCATGTGACACCGAAACTTTTTCGTGGATTATTGACATATCGCAGGTGAATGCCATGAGTTTAGATGAATCAAACGGAAGCGATGCGAAACATACGGGCCGACGAATGAAAATAAAGATTCCGAGTATGTGTTAACCGGTTGTCCACGTGTCATACGCGGGATATTTACGCACGACTCCCAGTGCAGTGATTTTGAAGCACAATATGAGGCGTTCTCTCTTCTAGAATATCGACAACACTGTGAAAAATACAAAACACTATTGGAGGAGATACTATGGGAAAATTGACGGTAAGTTCTTTGATGTATTATTTTACTCAACATGTGGGAACAAAATTTTTTGTGGATTATTGATATTTTGCAGACGAGCGCCAGAAGCTGAGATAAATCAAAGGAGAGAGCTGCAATTTGAAGTTTTGCTTTTCAAAGGGAAGAGACACAACAATCGAGCAGATATTAGTGAGGCCACTTTGAATTACTGGATAACACTTCGCATTTTCAAATAATGCTATTGAGATAATATTCTTGCTTGTGTTTTGCCAATCTGGCCTCACTTTATAGTGGAATCGAGAATGCCTAGTCTACGCTGACAGGCGTAAGATCGTTTGTAGAATCAATAGGAGTAAATGATGACTATTTATTTTCGTAGAATACTGAAGTTTTTATTTGCAGATCATCTTGTATATTCCACATTCGTAACTCAGTATCTATTTTGGGTTTTCTCTGTCTTCAACAAATTCTGTCTTATCAAATGTAATTTTTGCTTCGTTTTTGCTCAGAATCAATACAAGTAATACACATTATACTGCACCTCCAATCAGAATCCACATTCCTAAGCTTTATTCTCCACTTACATGTTTCTTCTGTGTCTATCAAGTATGCAATTCTATAGACTAAGATTTATCCTGAATCGACATGTGTATATAAATTTAATACAAACAATTCTATGAATATTACATGTGAGTAGGAATCATAATAATGTTCCAACCATTTCGATGTTTCATTATTCGAGCAACTCCCTGTCGTTGAAGTGTTATTATCATAAAGTGAATAAAATCCCACAACACATACCCGGAATCTTTATTTTCAGTTGTCAGCTCGTATGATTCGCACCGCTCTACTTTGATTTATCTCAGCTTCTGGCGCTCGTCTGCAAAATATCAATAATCCACAAAAAATTTTGTTCCCACATGTTGAGTAAAATAATACATCAAAGAACTTACCGTCAATTTTCCCATAGTATCTCCTCCAATAGTGTTTTGTATTTTTCACAGTGTTGTCGATATTCTAGAAGAGAGAACGCCTCATATTGTGCTTCAAAATCACTGCACTGGGAGTCGTGCGTAAATATCCCGCGTATGACACGTGGACAACCGGTTAACACATACTCGGAATCTTTATTTTCATTCGTCGGCCCGTATGTTTCGCATCGCTTCCGTTTGATTCATCTAAACTCATGGCATTCACCTGCGATATGTCAATAATCCACGAAAAAGTTTCGGTGTCACATGAGATGAAATCGTATGTGATGTATCGCACATTTTACCGTAAAATTCTTCGATGTTACTACTGCGATGGTGCGCAATATTTTTCATATTATTCATAATAAGTGAGTCATGTCGGATAACTCCGGATGTCAGGAAATACTCGATCGGTTGCTTCCAACTCTCAACTAGTCCCCTGACTATGAAGGCAAGCGCACCATTAGCTATGTCACTTCAACAGCCGAGACAACCGAGGTCTTGGAAGCCTTCGATTTTTTGCCGCGATTCGTGATAATCTAAGCCTTTTTTTAATTTGATCTCATCGAAGATCAACACGCATCGCTTTTTGCTGTCGCTCATCAGAGTTACTTTGTTCTGCAACATGCCGTACAATTTGGGGAAAATACCTGGACAAAGCTCTATTTTGCCAAACCACGACTTTATTGCGGAAAGGGAGAGTAAATTAAATCCGTAATCATCCCACAGTTTTATATATAAACTTGGCGACGTGTAATGCATGAGCATCGTTACCTTTTTCTCATCGTCGGAATAGGGCGTGTTTTTTTCATGAAACTGCATCTCGACGAACGCGTACGGGATCGCTCCAAGTTTGCGCTGAAGCGCCTTCTTCAAGGCGCTGTCTGACATGATGCTCTGCTCGGTTTTTTGCTTGTAAGGCGCGAGCGTCCTCCTACTCGTATTTAATGCGCGTTGCAAATTCGCATTTTCTGTTTCTAACCATAAAAAAAGTCGTTTAACACGTTGACTGCCACGCGTGTTTACAGCAAAATCCCCGTCAGGCCACCCGTCCCATTGTAAGATGCATGCTCTGCTACCGCATGTCTGTTTGGATTTCTTTCGGTACTCTCACCCTGATATCCGCTACGATCCTCACTTATCACGTTATTACTCTGCACGAGCAGTTGTAATCTTTGCCGTGTACTTAAAATCTCTGTCCATAATTTTTTAATGGTGAAGAGAAAGATGAAAGATGAAAAATAAAAAAAATAAAAACCTAACCTAAACTATTTATCTAAATATGTTCGGAAATCCTTTGGAAGGCGTCACGGAAGTAAGGGGGAAACGGCCCGATGAGAACTCTTGCTGTCACCCGAATACGGGTGACGTGGCCTGATGAGAACTTTTGCTGTCACCCGAATACGGGTGACACGGCAGTCAACGTGTTAAATGAGAATATGAAAACAGAGTCTATCTCAACAAACATAGTGGTAAACAGCGAGAGCTCTTTGGAATGTGCGTTGAATAAATATAAAGAGTTATTTACAGAGGACAAATTCGAAGTAGGCCAAATAAAAGGCTACGAGGCGTCAGTAAGGCTTACGGAAACAAAGTATATTGCGCGTAAACCGTACACATGCTCTATAGCGGATAACGAAGGAATAAATTCACAAATAAAATCGTTATTGAAGTTAGGTTTAATTGAACGGTCTACTAGCCCTTTTGCATCTCCGGTAACTCTTGTTTTAAAGAAGGAAAAACGGAGAAGGTCACGTTTATGCGTAGACTATAGCTAACTAAATAAAATAATCATACCAGAATGCCATCTATTCCCAATTATTGATGATCTGTTACGCCGAGTACGGGATTGCAAATTTTTTTCAAAATTGGATGTAAACTCGGTTTCTGGTCAATCTCGATTAGAGAAAAAGGTAGTTATAAAACCGCGTTTATTACCCAAAACGGGCATTGGCAATGGAATTGCCTGCCTTTCGGCTTGAAATCGGCGTCGGCAATTTTTTAGAGAATTCTGAGTGAAGTATTAGCGAAAAATAATCTCGAGACTTTCGCAATAAATTACATTGATGATATTTTGATTTTCTCCGAAAATTATGCGGATCATTTACGTTACATTAACGATGTCCTCATTGCCATGGAAAAAGCGGGTTTTAAGTTAAACACAAAAAATGCACATTTGCAAAGAATCAGTCATCTATTTGGGACATGGAATCAAAGAAAATGGGATAAAACCTATGAATGATAACTTAATCGTAATCAAAAAATTTCCTACGGCGCAAAATCAAAAAAATGTTAGGCAACTTTTGGGCAAAATAAATTTCTACTCATAATACCACCTCAAAAAGACAAGTCTTTTTCTTTTCAAAAAAATTAACAAAATCACAAGTAAATAAACGCGCTATTTTCTTGGAAGTCCTGGTGATAAAAGAGTGTATCTTATATTGGCAATATAAACTGATAGGAAGTAAATTTACGATCTAGACAGACCACAAACCACTGGAAAGTTTTAATATAAAAAAGAGTAAAGATACGAAACTATTAGCTTTATTAAACTATATTCCAAATTTTGATTTTGGAATCAAGTATAACCCAGCCAAAACAATGCAGAAGCAGATAGCTTTTCTCGAAATCCAGTACTAGATGAAAACACAAGCAGTGAAACAGCTATAAAAATAGTAAATTTTTTATCAATGGAAGAACTGATGAAGGACCAAGAACAATTAAACATAAAAAAAGAGGATAAGATTAGTAATAAGGAATAACATTTGTTACAAAATTCTAAATAACAAGGAAAAAATATGGGTTTCGGAAAATTTGGGTATTCAAATGATAAAAAATGTTCACAAGAAAAGTCATATTGGAGAATAGCAGTTAATTCTGACTTTAACTCCAAAATACTATTTTAAAAACATGCATAAACATATAAAAGGGATTTGTCGAGCATGCGACACATGTGTAAGAAATAAATCGAGGTTCGTTAATTGTGCCCAACCCCTTTCACAGTTAGGTCTAGCGTCGGAGCCCTTTCAAATAATATCAGTAGATACAATAGGAGGGTTCAGCGGAAACAAGTCACCAAAAAAATACTTACATTTAGTCGTAGACCACTTCACGAAGTACGCCTTTATAGGGACCTCAAAAACACAGCAGCGAAAGATTTCATAAACCTGGTTGAAAAAGTTCAGAAAACGGAGAAAATAAAATTACTCCTGACTAATCCATACGCTGGGATAAACTAAAGAAATTTTAAAAATTCCTAAGAGCAGAAAACATACCAAACATTTTCACCGCGGTAGGTTGCCCCTTTTCGAACGGGCAAAATGAACGAACAAATCAAACATTAGTAAATGCGATTAGGTGTAAAATTTTTGAAAATAAGGACAGGTCGTGGTCAGTCATAGCGGAACAATGTGTAGAAAACTACAATAATACAATACACAGCACAACAAAATTTACACCAAATTATCTTTTAAACGGAATCGATAAATCTTTTTTCCGTTCGGAACTTAACGAAAACAATTTGGAAAACCTGAAAAAAAAAAGAAGATAGCATTTTTAAATGCAGAAAAGATTCGTAATCAAAATAAAGTCTGTTATGATAAACCGAAACGTGAAAGAACATACGAAGTCGGTGATCGTGTTTATATTCAAAACGGAAATCGTTTGAATAGGAAGAAACTGGATCTGGTCAGGGTGGGTCCTTTTAAAATAGAACATGAAATTTCTGATTTAGTGTATGTTATTGACTCGGGATTTAAAATACCAGAGTCAAACATTTATCATGCTAGTGAAATGATTCCCCTTTTCCAGACTCCTGGCTCCTGTAACATATGTCCGGGAGGTAAGGGGGGGGGGGGGGGATGTAAGTTTGAATCTAGTCCAAACTACAGCGCGACAGGTCAGAGGGCGTCCGCTCGACACTCATACCAAGCTCGAGGTTCGTGGCCGTCGCGCTCGTGAGTCGTAACTGCGTGATACGAGCAGTAGACACGTTGATAAACGTGCGAGATCCATTGCGATTGTCGCAAAGTATTATAATTAGGTTCGATTGATAATTATAATAAAGCCAAGCTGTACTAGTTATTGATTCAAGTAAACCTATGTACAATCTTGTATTTTAATTATTGAAACTGCTCTGAATATTGGTTGTAACGTACAATTTTCCTACAGTGGAAAATTGACGGCAGGGATGACCGATTCGTAGTTACCCTACGGCGCGTACTCTTTTTATTTGCAAATAAACTCAAAATTACTCACGTGCTCGGGTTGGGCGCCAGACGCTAATGCGTCACGTAATATTCGACGAAGCAGAATTCACACAAAATATAAGATTCAAAGAGATCGGCGAAGGGTGGTAACTCAGCTAGCTCAGAACGATACGAAGAAGGTAAAGGGGCTGGGTTCACCCTGAATTATGACACCGTAATTGCCTTCACTGGGCGAAGAGAAATATTTGGTGGCACAGGAAATCTCACTTAATCAGATTCTTACAGCGTGATTCGGTAACTGCATCGATGCAATCCAAGAGTTATGAAATAAGGGGAAGAAATATGCGGCGGTACGGCTCTTAGCCGATTTTCTAACAGATCTTGCTATACGCTATTCTAGCGCTTTTTCGAAAGCGGTCATACCAGCGGTACCACAATGGTCCAGTCAACATTTTATGTCGCGGGGGACAGGCCGAAATTTATGTCACCAAGGACAGTCAGACGAAGAATATGTCACCAGGGACAGCCAGAATCGAAATATGTCACTAGGAACAGTCAGAATAAAAATATGTCATCGGGGAGAGGCAGAATATCTTATGTCGATGACGGCGTTAGACTCGGAAATTAATTGTCCCAGCGGACAATACTAGTCGGACAATTAATACGCCGCGTAAGGCAGCGGACGTACTCGGTAAATCGGGGATTAACGTAGGCTCGGTGCAGTCTTTTCGCACACCGAGGTTCACCGCCAGATTTTTGAATTACTGTTTCCATAAAGGCGGTGTTTTCCTACGGCTACAACTACGGCGAAATTCTCCAAGGACGGTGGCCGAATTAATAAAGCAACAATAATGAACTATTAATCACAAGTAACCAAATCATATGCGGGATGTTACGGTAAAGTGCAAGCAAGCGATAGCGATAGCGAAAGCGATAACAAATAAGCAGTAAGCCCAGATATTAGAGAGTCGGCCCTTGGATAATTCAGATTGGCACGATACGATACGATCAATATCCGGAGAAAGATCCCTTGACCCAACACTCCGGAACGATAAAATTAAACAAATTTGTCTCGCCGAATTATCGTTGGCTTCACATAAAATATTGGTACTCTTACCTTACGAGATGCGGGAACGGGTTTCACTCACCACTCACTTAACTACGAAAAGAATATAAAACAAAGAACTCAAGATATCGAACTGATAATGACTCAAAAATTAACTGAAAGGCGCAAGGTACTAAATAAAACGCAACTAGGCACTGGGATAACTCCTACTGTCGTCCTGAAGGGTTGACGTAGAAGAAGATCGAGATCCTCGCTGGTTCCGGGGATCAAGCGATGATTTCGGTGTCCGGCACTTTGGTTGACCTCGTGATCAGGATCATCTTCAATAATCGGTCGTTGTCTCCCCAGCTTTTAAGCATCCTTGCTGGCGCGCGCTGGTCGCGTGCCACGGTGAAGGATGACTGGCAGGAGCAATTAGTAATATGTGGTGTCACCTGGATTTTGCCGCTGGCGATATGAGGTGTGATGGGGGTCAGCATTTGGCTGGCGTATTGTAGGCTTTGATACTCCTCGCCCTGTTGCCTTCTCCGAAGACTTCTCCGGGTCCCTCCGCGGGCAAACAATGCACCGGAGTAGCGGGACACATGATGCGCCACACCGGGACTTGCATCAATGCTCCGTCCTTGCAGTCTTCTTCGATGGATCTCCGTGAGACTTTCCTGGCCAACCACGGGGATTTTTCAGCAGTCGAGACAGTAGATGTTTTGGGGTTAGTCTCGCTCCTGGCTGATAAGTGTGTCCAACGGGAGGCTTGAGTGTGCGCTTTTTAATTGTCGCACAGCCCTGTACGCCGTTTTGGAGGCATCCAAATTGCAGTGGCGATGGTCTGGTTCAGCTCCAGGCTGGTAAGTCATTTGTTAACGGAAGGTTTCGGCAGATTGGCTCTAACCCTGTAAGCCGTCAACGTGGCATCCAGGCACAGCTGTTACTTTTTCTCATCAGAGCGGTAGGTCGGTATAGTGCGTTGATGTCCAGGGTTGCAGATCTTGAAGGTCTCGAAGTTCTGGATGATCTCGACGAGTGCCATACGTAAAGGGGGGTCCAAATAATGCAGAAATTGACGGAGTTCCCACTTTCATTTACTCAAATATCTCCTAAATTATTAGCATTCCGGGAAATTTGGATGCACTTTTGTGATATAAATCGAGAAAGAGCTTTCATTTGAGCCTAATTTCAATTGAATCGATAGTCGGTAAGCTGAGATATGATATTTCTGCTACCCGTTTACCGTCGTTCGACGAGGATTTTTTAAGCACCAACGTCGTCGTCATGATATCCTAACCGCTGCCAATATGAATGGGTAGAAAGGATCGTTATATTATTACAATATATTTTTTGGACCGAACCCTGCGAAACGTGAGTTCTTATGTAGCGCCCGTAGATGGCAATAGGCAGCGACCACCATTACCGTATCGTAAGTCTATGTCCTGCAGCCGTCACCGGGCGGGACGCCGTTTTTTCGAATCGCTATTCTCCCGTCCGTCATCCCGATGCTGAACGAATGTAACCAACAAATTCAAGCGCTGTGTGGTCATCTTACTTTCTGGAGCTGTCATACCACCTGATTGAGACTTCTGAATCCGTTTGCTCAAATGTTATATTTGTATCAAGAGACTCGGTAGAGTCTCGCGCCAAGTACATTTAAAAGAACGGGCGCACTACCGAGTATCTTTACTACGACGGGAGCCCAAAACGGGAGTTCGGTTCGCGTTTCATTGAATAGCTCCCATATTAATAATGTTACAGCAAAAGTAAAATCACTTTAGCTATATAAATCGGGGACGAGCTTTTATTTAAGCTTAATTTCAATGAAATCGGTAGTCGGAGGGTTGAGATACGATGATCTCTGATCACCGGCAGGCTCGTTTCATCATAAGATTTTTCACCGTCGTCATCATCAGACAGCTAGCTATATATGCTAGAAACCAAAGCCATTCCAACATGAATGGTATAGACGGGAGGCCGCGGTGAGGCTACTGTTGTGGCTCGCACCGTACTCCTGTCAAGTAGGAAAAAGGTTGTAATTTCCGCACGCCTAGCAGGTGGCGTCAGCGTAGCCGGTCTCATTTCTTACAGAGTACGCCGCCGCACGGCGGTTCCTTTTCATTGGGTCCCAGAAAAGCGGCGCTCTCACTGTCAGCAAGTCTATCATGGCGGCAGCAACGTAACATGGTGCTAGGCTCGTAATCGCTGGAATGTGGGTTGTACGACACATGCCCCCGTGACAGCCCTATCAGTTTCGTAGATAAACATGAATAATCGTAGATAAAACTCTGAATTGTGCAACATTATCTTCCAGCCTATTGATCATCAAAATATCGCGTGTTTACTCACCTGGTCGCTGACTGCTTGTGAGGTTACGAAGAGAATGCTCGTCGAATCAACGGTAATCGTGACCCGCAGTGATTGCGTCATGAAGTTTTCGATATGTCATAATATAGATGCATTGAACGATGGTAGGCAGGCTGTTCACGTACCTTGAATCCGCGAAGCAATCACGTAAGTAACAAACAGCATCAGCATGAGTTAATCATAAACTCAGCGTCTCTAACGTACTCACTGTATTGCATACAAAGAACCAACATTCTCCCTTGTCCCACAAGCATACCAACATGGAAAAATATAGCAGTTTGTGTTACAATGACACGAATTGAGGGTTCCCGTTCCGACAGGCAAAACTACACCGACCGATCCAACTCTACCACCTGGATTTAACGAAAAGACGCTTCCCTTTCTGGCATGCGACTAACTTGAGAGTTCCTTACCAATCCTACTCGACTACATTACCTGTAACAAAATCAGACGGAGAAAGACTCGGTAACATGGAGATCTCTCGCTGATACTTCTTGTCGTTACAAGATGCAGTCGACCAGATCCAACCTATCTTCCCCGGAGTTGTTGTAAGTCGATCATAAGCAATGCCTCTCTAACGTATCTGCTGTACTGAATCAAAACAATTAACACCTTTCTTCCTACAACAAGCATATCGATTTCAAAGAATGCAGCAGTTCCTGTTCCAATTTGACAAACCGAAAGATCCTACTGCCACAGGTGTACTCACATCAACGAATTTTATGGCTTTTCCTACGTAAATTCATGAAAGAGTTCGATTCCAATCCTGGGACATCCTGAACGAAAAGCTCCTCTGCAATTCTACTCGCTGACAAAAGTCCCAAATGTCTGGAATCGCGGAAGACTTTTCAAAACGGAGAAAGTTCACTACCAGCGAAGTGCGCCGTCAGCTGCATTCAAACTCAATCCAGGCCACCCATTGACAAGTTGTCGGTAGGCTAACCACAACCCTTGCCTTCTATTAGTAACTACCACATTGACTCATCACAAATACCATTTGATCTTCTCCTACCATCATATCAATGTCGAAGAATGCAGCAGCTCTTGGGCCACCTATCCAACAATTGTTTTTGAGTCTATCAGATTTTCCCGTCTACTCCTTAACATCTATATCATGACTGATGCCTTTCTTTTTCCTAAAAACATACGGATATTAAGGGATTTATCAGAACCTGTTTCAGTGCTACAGACCAAAAGTCCCTTCCCAAAGACCACCTTCAAGCAAATCGACGTTGAAACCTTTGGAGCTTCCTTCCATATTATCTGAAAGAAACCAGTCTTTCTCCCGGCACATCAACAAAAAATTCCTTCCCAAACGCAACCCTACTCGGAGAGGAGAGCTTTAGCAAATTAAAAGCTAAACGACTTCATAAAACGTAGGACTACTACAGATGAATCCTAGTTTGACAGTTTGATAGAGTTCTGGCCAGCAAACCAACGATTCCTTGTAACCCAAGTACAATGTTTATCACTCTCTCAACCAACTGTACTAATCCGAAATGATTAACACCATCCTCTCTCCTACCAGCATACCGATATCGAAGGAAGAATCGGCTCCTGTTCCGCAACCCAGAGTTTCTGCACCCTCAAACAAACTGACGCGGACGGTGAAAAATTCGGAGCTTCCTTCCATGTTACCCGAAAGAAGACAGTCTTTTTACCGGCACTCCATAAAACACGAGCTCCTCTACACACGTACGCGCTGATCTAAGCTGCGACTCAATCGAATGGTGGAAGATCCTTAAAATAATCGGTTTATCAACGATGACTAATCGCTGTCTTGTCGTTACCTAGGGACCGTAGATCGGGTATATTCCGTAGCATACTGCAAGTACTGCGAGTTTCCCCTCTCGCACCCGTTCATTTGCTCATGTATCTATCTCTTCCTGACACGAACTTGCCGTACTTCAAGTATATTTCGGAATGCACCCGCCGCAGTCATGCAAGCACCTTTCTAAGATGCTGATGCATTGCAATATATTAGTATTTATGCCGATGCTTTACGCTGAAAATGGTGCATCGATTCACGTTACGGTGGAGACAATCGAACGGAAAGTGTGAAATATGTGTGAAAACTAGCAGTCCCAGCGTTTGTTTAGGTTATCACGTAATTCTACATTACCAACAAGTACATCAGCTAAAAAAAAAATCTGAAAACGGAGTACGTGTTCCTTGGCGGGCTAATGTTGTATTGCCTTTTGAGTATTACATTCTGGATTTTTTTCTACCGATGAGCCCGCCAAGTCTCACTACCTCCATTTTCAGATTTTTTTTTTTTTTTTTCAGTTTTGTTTCTTTATTTTTTGTGTAAATTTTCTGAATTGATTTTTCTCTCTCTATTTCGATTTGCTGTCTTTTCTAATTGTTAATCTGGTTTGTTGTCTGTTTCATTCCAGCTTCTCTAGTAGGTCTATGCGTGATGCGAAGTTGCATGTACTTGGCACAATAATTGATTTGGATTTTTTTTTTCTGATTATTGTCTTTTTTTTACATCGAAGATCAAGTAGTAGTTGTTCTTGAAGATTTAATGTACTTGGCGAATTTTTTTGCACCGTAAGTGCTTTTTGGGGGGATTTGTAAACTTTTTGCATAACGTTGTTCAATGATCGCAGTATTGATTTATTTTTGCAATGACACTATTCGTGTGAGACTTGATATAATACTATCACTACATCTATAATGGTAGTTTCGTACTATGCGTCTTTCGATACATGTGCATTCCAATTACTTTGTAGGTTGGTCATGTACGTCTCGTGGAATACGTTCTGCTTGAAAAAGAGAATCGGCAGGTGCTAAACTGATACGCAGTTTTTTTCTGTATGATGATTATATTCGTGAGCTTGAGCTATACTGCTTACGCCAGAGAAGCTCACGCACGTACAATTTTCGTGTTTAGCGTGTACTGTAAGTTACCTATCCACGGGCGCTGACCCGTCGCTGGGTCGCATCCACGAATCCTCTCTGTATATGGCACGGAGAGCAGTGCTCTCCGATTATTATTTTGCCCTAATGAATCTCTAGTTTGGAACTGGAACTCGTAAAGGTAGATGGCCACTAGCGAGGAAATCGCACGAGAAACTCGAGCGAGTAACTAGCAACATTGATTTGCTCAGTGTATACGGCCTCGCAAGTCGACTTGCAATGCAAAAAGCCATTGCTTGGCAATGTTGCTAGTAACTCGCTCGAGTTTCTCGCGCGATTTCCTCGCTAGTAGACATCTACCTTTACAGGCGGTCCATTATCAATATTATTACAACTACATCCTTCCGGAAATCGCGCCTGAAACAGATGAAAAACTTGAGGTTTTAGATCCTCATGGAGAAGTTGAATAATTTCAGTTGCTTTGATGATCCGTAAATTGCTGATACAACTAGGTCCTCATGACTTCAGGTATGACGGCTCCAACCTGTATGGAAAAGTCCCCTACCTCCCCCCGTGCAACTATAAACCCTGCATGCAGCCCTCCTCCTTTCGCATCCGGGCTTGGGACCGGCAATGGTGGAATTACTGACATGCAGAGATTATAGTCGCGATTGCAATGCATAGCTATATAGTTCGCTTCTTATATTTATCATATTAAACTTCATATTCTTATGATATTTCTGGCAGTGCCTTTAGATTTGCCGCAAAAAGAATATGTACGCGTCCTTGGCATTTCTTGGCCAGGGTTGTTTTCTGATGTTCACGTCATCAACGTTCACCCAGGCAGATGTCCCTTCGCGGAGCATGCTTGTATAATGCCCTTCGGTTATGTTGCGGCCGTGGTGAAATATCGCACTATCAACCTTGTACACATTAGTGCAGATCATGATTTTCTCCGTGGATACTGCTTTTATGTTGTACCCATTTATTTTCGTGACTTTTCCATTCTGTACTGAAAATAGCATCAGTTGAATAATTATACAGCTGTTTGCTGATGATGTATCTGTTTTCACGCTCATTTCTCTCGACTTACAAGTACCGCACGATCCTTCGACCGTTTTCCAGTGCGAGAGATTATCGTTGATCAGGTCAGATAAGCTTGGTGTTTTTTTGCAAGGTTTAGGCAATGCAAGTAACAATATGTTACTCCGTTGAATTGAGGTATTAGTGTAACCGCAATCTTTGCAGTGTAGTTTTACTGTCAGCTGGTGCTGAACAACCGTGCTGAGATTATTGCAATGAGAAATTAGACCGGTTAAAAATTCTGACGCATCTTGCTGCTCGTTCGCAGTGAACTGTTCACCCGCAAGTGCTCTGGCGGGAAATACATTTACCGGGGCTCCTGAGTTGGCATAACCATCGATTAACATTTTCAAAATATCGTCTGTTTGATTCTGACGTGATGAATGGTCCCTAAATGTTCTACAATAAAGTATACACTGGATCGTTGCGTTAGCGTAACAAGAAACGTGATCAACGTTTGGTAAGCCTTTTATTTGCCACAATTTAGCTGCCGTTTTTTCTTCGGCTGGTATCTGACATATGACAACATCCCTCGGAATCGACCATCTGCAGTCAGCCACCTTCTTTGCTCTTACCGACGTGAGAGGCATCGGTATGAGATCTGGACGATACTTTTTCCTCAATCTATTGTATTCCGAAATGGCTGCTCCATTTGCCACTACGGAGTAAGGATCGTAATTGATCAAATGCAGACCTTCTAGCGAAGTTACCCGCAAAAGAGCGACGTACGCTTGACCAGAAGCAAATACGGTATTACCCGCATCGATCACGGCATTCTTCAGACTCAGGCCCTGACTTTTATGAATTGTGATACCGTAACTGAGGCAAATGGGGAATCGTATTCGGATAACGAAAGCGCCTTCCATCACCTCAAATTTCACATCAACACGCTCCAAAACATGTACGATGCCTGTAGATACGACAATCTGCACTTTATCTATGTCGTCGGTATCAGCAGCACGGAAAATTGCCGTTATTGTACCAATAGTACCGTTGACGAGGCCTAACGTAACATCAATGTTCCGTCTAATCATAATTTTCGAACCAATTTTCACAATAATCATCCCTGCAAGACCTGCGGTTCGAAAACTGTCTTCGTCATCCGTGTTCAACATTTTCTGAACCTTTTTTTTGAAGTACGGTGGACAATCAACCGTATCATGAGCCAATAATTGTATCTCGTCAGTCTGAATTTCGCTCAACATGGCTTCATTGAGAACATCACACATACGACACGTAGGAAGTAAACAGACTGTGTCGATGGGTAAATTATTTATGTAGTTGCATAGTTCTCGTATTCTGTCTCTGAACTCAGTTGCTTTGAATGTAATTTTCCTCGATGACAACATTTTCGTGTCCGAATCAGTGACGATTTCAAGGCGTATTCTTGAGGGTATCTCGCGATACGTTTGATCATTCTTCTGTCTCATATTGATCGTTAGTTCATCGTATGTAAATAAATTACACCACAGATCCACACTGCCCATTGCGCCTATGAGTTTTTCGACGTCGGTGTTCGATAATTTTGTGAACGAGGGACCCTCGTGAACAGGTGGAAGTTGTAGCAAATCGCCGAAAAGGAGAATATGCTTATTACCAAACCAACCATCTTCACAGTCTGCGGTATTGAGGATTTCGACTAATCGAAGATGTATGTACACATACCTTAATCATAACTGACATACACTGCGCACAACAATTAAGGGATCACTCGAATTTTGTCGTGAAAAAGACCCATTTTCAAAAGGGTGTAACTTCGTCGAAAATGAACGGATTTCAATAGAAAAAATGGGGACCTGAAGCTTGAAGCTTCGACTTCAAAACTGTCATCCTGCATTTTTTTTGTGCACAGTTTTTTCTGAAGTTTTGCAGCCCTGAAGCCATAGATGCAGAAATTTGGCGTTTTGCTTTTTTTTTGTACCATGTGCATTGTGTGTCGGAAAAATTGCACGAAGATAGCGTCACATGGGTTTTGTAGCTTAAAACTTCCCCTTCAAAATGCTTTTTTTTTCATCATCGTGCGATTTTTCATTACCGAGTAATTCGTGTTTGAACCGTCGACTGCACTTTCGTGAGTTGGTGACACTTTTACGGGTACCTCAGTGCTCGTGCGGTGATCTTATATTCATCAAAAATCTCGTGTTGCCTTCTCGAATGATAATGACTCGCCAAAATAAATCTCGCTCACTTTACTATTGCCCAATTGTCCCCTTCCGGATAACACTTGTGACGGCCGTCTAAGATCGCGTAAACCACGTCAATTATTAAGTCACAAATCTACACACATTCACCAACTTGCGAAAGTGCAGTCAACGGTTCAAACACGAATTACTCGGTAATGAAAAATCGCACGATGATGAAAAAAAAAGCATTTTGAAGGGGAAGTTTTAAGCTACAAAACCCATATGACACGATCCCCGTGCAATTTTCTTCACACACGGTGCACATGGTACAAAAAAAAAGCAAAACGCAAAATTTCTGCATCCATGGCTTCAGGGCTGCCAAACTTCAGAAAAAACTGTGCACAAAAAAAATGCAGGATGACAGTTTTGAAGTCGAAGCTTCAAGCTTCAGATCCCAATTTTTTTTATTGGAATCCGTTCATTTTCGACGAAGTTACACCCTTTTGAAAATGGGTCTTTTTTACGACAAAATTCGAGTGATCCCTTAATTGTTGTGCGCAGTGTAGTTAGACACTACGCGACGAGCTGTAGGTTGGCGTAAAATATCCCTAGTTTAGGCAGCAAACGGGGGCTTGATTTTTCGCAAATATCTCGAGAACTGATTGAGATTTTCGAAATTTTAAAAAAGATTCGAAAAGAGGAGGAAATGTCCTCAAAAAAGTCTCGACTCCCGGAACTAGAGGACCATTATTTATAATCTTTCTGGAAGCGTGAAAATACGGCCGAAAACAGCTAGTCTGACACGTGGGCCGTTTCATTGCATGACGCGCGCAAGCCAGACTAGCCGTTTTCGGCCGTGTTTTCACGCTTCTAGAAAGATTATAAATAATGGTCCTCTAGTTCCGGGAGTCGAGACTTTTTTGAGGACATTTCCTCCTCTTTTCGAATCTTTTTTAAAATTTCGAAAATCTCAATCAGTTCTCGAGATATTTGCGAAAACTCAAGCCCCCGTTTGCTGCCTAAACTAGGGATATTTTACGCCAACCTACGGCTCGTCGCGTAGTGTCTAACTATGTCAGTTATGATCTCGCCAAGTGTACATGAACGTTACGTTAGAAATCATCGAAACTTCGTCTATCACTATCAGGGCAACATTTCTCAGTTGGTCTCGGATGGTTTTAAGGACCGCGTCCGACAGCTGTTTGTATTTTGGAGTGCGGCCGTGTTCAACTGGCAATTGAGAAAGCCTATGAACAGTCAAGCCGTCAACATTAAATGCTGCTATACCGGTTGGGGCGGTTATTGCAGTATCTTTATTAGCATGCTGCTTAATCCAACATCTGATAGTTTTTATCAGAAAGCTCTTACCAGTTTCACCCTCTCCACTGACGTAAAGATGAAGGATTTGATTTGAACTCACCGCTTCGATAACCTGATCATAAACTCGTTTCTCATCCATGTTCAGTTGGCTTATCATTTCTGAAACGTCTACGGTTTCTCCTTTTTCAGCTGCGTGTTTGAATTCCTTCATCGCACCTTCAGCCTCAATAGGAACGCAGCCGAGTGGTACAGTATCGCTATTTTGGGAATTATCAATGTCTCTAGCATTATCTGCAATTTGTTTTTCAATCATTTCTTTCGCATATTCCATACCTTTCTGTACTTCGGTTATACGTTCGTGATATTTTAGTGCTTGTGCGAGTTTTGATTGCATTGACTGAAATGACTCGGCATAAGTATCGCGCCCGTTTCGGAGTTCATCTACATCTCTCCATGGTTGAAAAAGTAGCAACAAGGCGTAAAAATAACGTTCGGGTTGAATATTGACGTTATTTTTGTAGTGATTCACTAGGCATGGATGTTTACGCTTCTTTAGGTACAGCGATTTGCCTATTGGATAATACTCGATCTCCTGAGCTTTGGGTTTGTATTTCGTTGTTTCGTACCATTGTACGAAATCGTAGAGGTTGGTAGATTCCAATTCCTCTGGTCGTGCGGGATAATGCGTATCGACTAACGAATCGCAGAATATTTCAGTGGAATCGGCCTCCGAGGCTTCGATTTCCTTACGAGATTTTACTTTTCTATTTCTGATCATTCTCACGTCAATCCACTTGATGGTAGTTTCCGGATCTGTACCATACAAAGCGATTCCCAATAGAGTATCTGCGGCTTCAAGAGCTCCATATTCTCTATGATTCAACATGCGCGACGCAAAATTCCATAAACGACAACACAGAGATTTCGTGGAATTAATGTCTTCGAAAGTTGTGTCTGAGTTGCTTTTTTCGGGCTTAGCAACGTATTTAGTGACTAGTATTTAGTGGATTTTTCTCCGATGAACTGAATGTCCATATTCCCCTCCCAGGCCGTAAGAATTGCCGGGTTGTAGTCGTTGATATTGGCTTCCTTTTCGGAACGAGGCAGGTCGTACAATCTGCTCTTAGACTTGAGCGTCCGTCTACCAGCAATCGAAATGGCCACTTCTCGCATAACGAAATCATTCGTGATTGGTCGAGAAAACCCGAAACGACACACTTTTCCAGAAGTGTATTAACACGACGATAGAGGTTTGGTAAAACATCTTTAGATGGCATTCTGCAGGTAGCATATTTAAGAATGAAGTTTGCTACTTCTTGATTGGAAGACGTTCCAAGAATCGGAGCGTCTTTGATCCAGATCATTAAATGAAAATGCTGCGTTCCTCTACCTTGGTATTCTCGCCTCCAGAAGAACTGCGTTACTTCCCCAATGGGATTATCTGGAAAACATATGAAATCGAGCATAGCCTTGAACTTATTGTCGATAAATCTGGATGCGGACACTGGATCACAGGCCACCAACTGACTAGGTGACATCTTTGCAGCGGAGGTGCCACCGACTTCGCGTAGATATTCTGACATATCCGACCACAACCATTCGCTTGGACTTAATGTGAGGAACCATGTCGCTGGTCCGTAATTATATATCATGCAGGATACGTCATTTCTTGGCCGACTCCAATATTGCTCTGTATTACGCAGTCTTGCAAATATAGCATTTAAATTTTCTTCCAACTCTTCCTTTGAAAGTTCACTCAAATAACTTGCTGCGGTAAATGGCTCTCTTGGATTGATGATATTTAATTTATAATAAATACCACCGTTCATTTGTCTGTTGTTAGCATCGTTCAATAGATAGAACAGGTATTGTTGATCGGTTCTGAATTGTGGATGCTTTGACATAAGTCTCGATTTGATAAATTCGAAATGAGGAAGGCGTTTGGGTCTATCTTCGTGTTGTCCGTTACAACTGTAAGGATACAAGTGCGGAAAACATGGCAAATCTAATGTTTTTTCGCGGTTATCTAATGGCACGTCATGAATTCTCAACATTTGATAGAGGTTGGTCGCCGTGTCATTTTCTCTTTTTTCGTACATCGGATACATAGTAAATTGTTCGTACAGCGCATCCGATGCCGAAGCCTGAGTGAGTAATGCTGCACACTCGTCAGCTTCTTTTTCAGCGTGAATCTCGTTTTGGTCGACTAAAGGATAAGTAATTGTTTCTATATCTTGCTTGTCTTGTATTTGGAATTCTACGTCTTTCATATGAGCCAGCAGAAGATCAGCTGATGCAGGGAGTTCAATCTCCGAATACTGGGGATTGTTTGCTTTGAGCCAGACTAACGCTTCCCACACTTTATGCATATCGACTAATTGTTCCCAAACCAATTTTGATTTTGTTGGGATACCACGAACCAGGTTGTAAAATTCGTGGTCGAGATTAATCGGATCCGTTCGACGGCAAACTTTTTCCAAAGTTTTTTCAAGGGGCAGGGGCAAATGAAATGTTCTGCCCCTAACTTTTTACACCGTTTCTCTATGGGTTAAATTTTTTTTTGCAACGGTGCCCATTTTTTGAATAGTTTGGAATGCTTTGGCTCTATGAATCAAAATTCGCTCGTAATCATTCAAGCACGATATAACTTCAGGTACCGACTCGGTAGCGAGTTTATTCAATACGCATTTCGGTGGCATAATGTCTTGACGAAGCTTTGGCAGACAATAATTGCAAACATAATCGTAATCGCTACCTTGGGCTGCGACGTGTCGCATCAAATCTGTCCATAATGTACCAGTCATAGGCTTCCTGAATTTCTGGACGTTCGTGACTTCTCTTTGGAAACAAAGTTTTTCGCAGGATACACATACGTACCGCGGAGTATCCACAGATCGCTTTGTTAATGTTTTAAACGCAATCGGATACTTGGATATTATATTTTCTTCGTTGAGATCCAATTCTTGTGCAACATTACTTGCGATAGTATTAGCTTTGTGTCGGGCAAGTTCCGAGATTTCTTTCAGTTTCTCTACGTCGCCGTCATTTAGAGCTTCATCTATAGAAAGTATTTTCTCAAAACAGTTCACCGATTTGCATACTAACCGCTGTATATACCGCACCGAAGGGAAATGTGGTGCTAATATCTGGACGGTTAGGAGAATTGATTTGCAGATATCCATGTAACATACTTGTGAATGACCTAGCTTAATGTCTGTATGTTTTACAGTACAATCCAATCGCATAATAAATTTATGAAAATTTTTTAACGTACACGTCGATATAATTTGCAGAAAGCTAACGTACTTATTCAGTTGATGAATATCTTTGGTTTTACACGTGTTACCGCAGGGCCATCTTTTTTTGAGGCTTCCCACTTTTCTGTTTGTATCAACTAATGGCAAAATGTTTACCGCTTGCCCTGTTCGATTGATTATAATTGGATCTGAAAATTGCACATACTTGTATGCAGCTTCCGCAAAATAGGTTTCAGCGGAAGCAATATGTTTCGATGAACCGCATAGAGCACCTAGTTTATCCTCTATACTGCGATCGCGACATTCGGCAGCCTTTGTTGAAAATATTTGCGCCTGCTTTTTAACTGTATGTACTTTCTTTTTTAATATAATGACGTTACATTCTCTCTCATGAAGACACCAGTTTATGATGGATTCTGCTTTTAGTCTTCTCTCAGTTGTGCATTGTTCAGCACTCATTTTGGAAAAAATCTTTGCCATATAGATTTCTTTCGATTGCCTCACAGCTATGGTGTTTGCCGCACGGATAAGTCGATATTTCGTGAGAATTCGGCTAGCAGCACTTATTTTTTGCCTCACGATATCATTCCTCTTGGTTTCTATATAATAGAATTTATTGTACTGCATCTTCAAATCACGACGGCGCAAATATTTTTCTCGCAGTCGCGCCCGTTCTCTCTCTACTCTGGCAGCATACCGCTTTCGGAGTTGTTCACGTGATTTTTCTAAATTTGATGAATAAAGTTTGCGTTTTTGAGTACGCTGATAATCAATGTCCATCGCATATCTTTTCTGTCGTTTAGCGCGGTGTTCTTCGTTATCGAAGAGATAAAGTTTTCGCTTTTGAGCCCGCTGCCTTTCTGTATCCAAAAAGTAAAGTTCTCGCTTTCGAGCCCGCTGTCTTTCTATGTCCGAAAGGTAAAGTTTTCGCTTTTGAGTTCGTCGATTTTCGTTATTTAAGACATCAAGTTCTCGCTTCCGAGCCCGCTGCTTTTCATTATTCAAATGATAACATCTTCTATTTCGTTCTCGACGTTTTTCAACGTCTGACACACGTTCATGAAGGAGGATTTGTTCCTGACGATCATGAGACTGATCATCCACAACCGACAATATTTCTCCAAGTATTTTACTTTCATCTGGTTTCGCTAGCAGCTTATCTGAAGGTATTGAATGTTGCTGAATTGATAGCTGTAACTTGTCATTATTGTTGTTGTTGTTGTGATTATTATTATTATCATTGTTGTTATTATTATTATCATTGTTATCGTTATCATTATTATCATCATTATCGGTACCATTATTAATAACATCACTATTTTTATTCGCATCCTTGCACGGTGGACGTAACATTCGCTGTGATAGTGGCATAGTTCCGACCTGTGCTACCTCGCCTAGCACGGTTTTCTTTTCATTAGGTTCCGAACATTGTTCCCCAATATATTCACTAGGTACCTGAAGTTTTCTAGAGAAACCAGTATTTTTCGACGCAATATTCTTTTTCTTGCTAACACGTGGAAAGTTTTCTATGACATTGCTTTCCAAAATTCTCAGCAAATGTTTCCGCATCAGAGGAATATCGTACCTCTCTTTCGACGGATTATGACCATTAATGAGCGATATTGCGAATGCAATAGCAAAGACTCCACAGTCGGATCCGTTAGGTTGCTGTTGGACTTGAGGGAATTTGATACGTTTGCTTTGAAACTGATAAAAGGGAAACAGTTTTCTCAAGTATTTCTCATGGTGCTCATGAAGTTTCTTCATGTTTAATGAGTCGTATATGTAAAGCGATTCGCCGTCGAAATAGCTACATACCCAGTGCCCATCTGATCCCGTATTATCGCTATGCAATATTTACACGTGCTTCTCATTTAACGAAACTGGCTTAATCGTGTCCGGCATTTGAATTCGCCACGTTTCCCGGGGCGTATAGGACGAGAATTTTTTGATCAGATGAATAACGTGATCCATATGCAGATCAGTCAACCACCCACCTGACGTTATTATATCTTTAGACGTAACATCTAAAGAAGGTGTGCGACGAAATTCGCGCTTTTGATCCTCACGACGCTGCGCTTTTATATTTTTAGGCACAGCTGGAACCTGTCTATCCGGTAAGAACCTATTCTGTACTACTCGATCGTCGTTGCGATAAGCTGAGGAATCAGTAATATCGGGTTTCGGTACAGATTTGGTCTGCCTGTCAACTCTGTCTGTCGATCGTTTGTGAACAGCAACGGGTGTTTTCTTTGCGCAGTTTTGCAAATTTTCTCGCAGCTCGGTATTTTGGTTAGCCGGAATACTATGTATTACGCCGACGCATGGAAACTGTTGAATTATATTATTTTCAAACAGTTTTAACAGATGTGCGCGCATGATGGTCGCGTGAAACTCCATTTGGTCAGGTTTTTGCCCGAATACAAGGGAGGTAGCGAAAGCAATCGCGAATACTCCACAATCTGACCCATTGGGTTGGCGTTGAACCGTAGGAAACTTGACTGGATTAGCGACAAAGTTATAAAATGGAAATAACGCCCGCAAATATTTTTCGTGGTCCTTGTGGAGCACCTTCGAATTCATAGAATCATATATAAAAAGGGATTTCGAGTCATAGTAGCTACACACCCAGTGTTGCGCTCCGTGCGTGCCACTGTGTAGAATTTGTATGTGCTTGTCGCTAGGCGAAACAGGTTCTATAGTGTCTGGCATTTGTACCCGCCACGTCTCTTGAGGTGCATATTCTGAAAACTGATCAGTCACAGATCAATGAGAAATTATCTGTATGATCATCATGCAACCAGTCGCCGGATTTCACAATATTCATCAACCTGACATTAAGAGTTGGTACCTGCAAACTATTCATGATTGCAAACTAGCTGCATGGCTTTTATGCAACTTTATTTTAACGTTCTCTATCTCGATTTTTTGGCGCTAAGCAGCCTTTTTTGGCGCAAAGCAGCCGTGGTAGCGCAAAGCAGCTGATAGAAATCTATGATTCCTGAAAATAGAGAACAACCTAACCTAGCTAACCTATCAATTCTAAAGCACCTAACCTTGTAATAATTATCCACAACCTACACTAGCTAAACCTTACTAACGTGAGTGCACTGGTCGCTTTGGGTAATTTGTGGATTTTCACTCAACTCAACTATCAAAGAATTGCAATCTCAATCTAAATGTGCACCTGACGTCCTGAGTTACAAAATTAGATCTTGCCGAGTAGTTTATGATAGGTTGTGGTTGTCTCTAGCGGTGGCTAGGGTCCCTCGCAATAGCGTAGTGCTATTGTCTGAATCTTACAAACTCTGATTGGATGTTCGAATGGAGGTTAGGGCAATCGTTTAAAAATAGTCGCGCAGAGTCAACCTCTCGGTCAAGTGAAATTACATTGTCGTGGACAGTATACAAGCCATACACGATCACATGAACGGGATGGCGGATCAGATGCATCGTCATGATCCAACGATAGACGAACGTCATGACGAGTTTGATGACCAAGATGAAGAAGTCTTGAGTAGAGCGAGCTCCGAAACGATACTTGAGACATGGCGGGAACCCATCCGAGTTTTATTCTGAAGTGGAATTCAGACGTCGATTCGGATTATCAAGATAATATTATGTTCAGCATTTTTATACCAAGAATTAAAACTGTATTAGTCAAAGATAATGATCATAGCTCACCAATTCCGCCTACCATGTGGTTATTAGTTTCTCTACAATTGTATGTAACCGCTAGCTTGCAAGTAAGTATCATTGCATGTATTATTTGTGACACTGCACCAAGGATATACAATATATTCATATCTTACGATCATCTAAATTTATAACTACAATTTGTGTTTTACAGTGAATTACTGGTGATCTGTTTGAGACATCCCAATTTACAGTTTCAAGGATTATGTTCAAGGTTTCGGTAGCACTCGGATCTGTTATTTATAAGGTCATTATGATGCCTACCACAGAAGAAGTTATGGTAGAAAACAGTAACTTATTCGGGGACCTTGGTGCCGACAGGGAGTGCATCAAATTACCTGGCGTTAATGGAGCTATCGACTGCACCCTAAACAATTGCTACATACAAGATTTGCAGAGTTGCAGGAGCTTTACAGGAATCGTAAGGGGGATTTTTCGCTCAATATTCAGGTACATCAGTAGTACCCTCAAACGAATACTATAGTCGTTGATATCTGTATTTGGAATAAACATCAATTTGATTCACTTACAAGCAATCTTTTCATATCAATGTGTCTGCAGGCGGTCGTCGAAGCTAACATGGAATTCTTAGGTATAGGTTCGTAATATAGGTTCGTAATGGCCTGGAAGTAATCATGACAGCAGAATATTTCAAACTTCAATTTGTCCTCTCTTCGGTGGCAAATCCAATTACAGATGCACAGCAAAGGTATATTTATTCGATTACTGGATTGTTAGATGAGAATGAGTAAAATTAATGAATTTCATACACCAACTCTAATTAACGTAATTCTTATCCCAACAGCTATAACATCGTGCATAGCCGAACGAGGATAATTGTAGAACGAGCATTTGGAGTCTGAAAGCAAAGATTTCCTTGTCCGTTTAGAGGTTTAGGAACTAAGTTGATTTGCTCTACAACAATAGTTGTAGCATGTGCACAATTTGACCAGAACATTGGATGATGCTCTTCCACAAGATGACGGAATCGGAGTTGTAGAAAAATATGACCTGCGACTTCAGCCACCACATTGGCAGCCTAAAGAGGGTTTTGCTGTACGCGAGGCTCTTATCGAACGATTATTTAGCTAAGTCGCAATATATCATTCATATTCCTTACATATTTATGTTTCAATACGATTGTTAGCATAGAATAAATTACGATGAGTTCAAATTGTACATACATTTTTTTTAATAACCCTTGAAAATAACGCTGTTAATATTCACAGATATTCTAATGTTGTGGCTTGAAAATGCACAAAATTACCACATTTCCCTTATTTCCTCTCGATGCTATGCGAGTTGCGCACATTGCTTTTGAATTGCAGTACATAGTACACGGTGCTGTACAACGAATTCGTACTGTTATTCTACTTATCCATGTTCTCGTGCACTTGGGCAGCTAACAAGTGCCATTTATTTTGGCGTGTCATCTAAGTTTTGGCACGCTTTAGGACACATTCGTTAGTTGACGTAGCCATGAATTTGTCAATTATTTACAAGTCATATCCAACAAATGAGGAATGGTACTTCAAGTATTAAAGCCGTTTCAAACATTTTCACTCCTAACTACAGCCGCTACCACTTGTTAAGCAGTTCGTATCGTGGCAAACCACTGAAACAGTTGACATTTGAAGACAAAATTTAATACTTGTACAAGAGGTAATAGAAATACCTGGTGTGTAAAAGCCCGATTTGATGGGCAATGAGGACGATGTGGATTGACTTGTGATAATGCTTTGGTGTCTGAATTACAAATTAGTACCGCCTGAAGAAGAATTTCTACCCTGTTTCTGGCTGATGAACATCAGATATCAAAACTCTCGTCATCACATTGAGTTCTCTACGCCGTGTAGATTGATAAAAGAATTTTTCAACGGTGGTCGGAATTCTCGTTTATCCCAATTTGTCTTTCGCAAAATTTCTCGTCACATTTCTTTGACTTCAATCTCTATTCCTTTCGGGGTAGTTGCAGGATCCAGGGACGCCCAAAGGGCGCGTACTGGACTCTAATCTCTATTTCTTTCAGGGTAGTTGATTGTTTTCTATTTATTCTGAAAAGTGGTTTCTAGTAGTAGAAAGTAAAAAGATGAAGAAACTTTATCCCCGTGAAATTCAATTTCCTTTTTGGTTCTAGCGTAAATCGAAGAAAACGATGGTCAATTCGAAAAAAGATAATATGTACCGAGCAATGTATGAAGTTTTTTCCTATGAAACACCTAATTCTTATTTGTTCAGGTAATTGTCGTTTGATAAGTCAATGACCGCGAGATGATAAATTTGAACGAAAGTGACTTTCATTTCGCAAATTCACACATTTGATACGGCTGTAGCTTTCGTTGGTGACTAGGATCGGAGAGGAGCTCTTGGTTCATGCCGTGCCAGGAAGAAAATTGACTTCATTTCAGGAAACATAGAAGGAAATGCTGAGCACTAGAACTTGAGTTCGATTTTTCTGAGGGAGCAGGAACTGTTGGTTTGTGGCATCGGAACAGGAACAGGAACTGATACCTTCTCCAATATCGGTATGCTTGAAGGAGAGAAGATAATGTTAGTATTTATAACTAGATCTGTATACTTGGTATGGAAGAAAGGTACAGATCATAGTTGGCTCACAAATAATTGCTGGGTAGGTGACCAGGATATGATTTGGCTGCAATTCGTACAGAAACAAATCTTGAATTACGATCATTTTTGCGTCATTGGACGGAGACCTTCGAATCGAAAAGTCTTCCGCCGTTTGATTCGGATACGCATTTCGTCAACGCGTAGGATCACGAAGGAACTCTTGACTTGCAACATGCGAGGGGAAAAACCTGATTCCTTCTAGGTAACACGGGAGAAGGAGCTGAATTTCCTCTGGGAGCATAAGTTTTCAATGTTCTGCGTTGTAACAAGAGCTCCTGCATCATTTAATATTGATATGCTGTTAGGAAAAGGTTAGGAATGTTAGTTGCGATGATTCGATGCGGTAAGTACCAATGGAAGGCAAAAGTCATAGTTGGCTTACCGACAACTGCCGAATGGGTGGCCGGGATTTGGATTGACTGCAGCTGACGGCGCGCCTCATTTGACGTTAACTTCCTTGGTTTTGAAAAGTCTTCCGCCATTTCAATAATTCGGAACTTTTGTCAGCGGAGAGGATTGGAGAGGAGCTTTTCGTCCGTGATGTGTCAGGAGAACTGATTTCTTTCCTGGATTCAGATAGTAAAAGCCAAAGAATTTGGTGACGTCGGTTTACCTGTGGGAGTAGGATCCTTTGTTTCGTTGTATTAGGACAGAAACTGCTGCATTCTTCGATATCGTTATGCTTGTGGTGGGGAGTAAGGTATTAGTTGTGTCGATTCGGTACAACAGGTACGCTGGAAAGGCATTGTTTATGACTGACTTACAACAACTCCGGGGGAGATAGGTTGAAATGTCGTAGACTGCGACTTGTCACGACGAGAAGCATCAGCGGGAGACCTCCATGTTGGCGAGTCTTTCTCCCTCTGAATACTGACGGGTTATGTAACCGCGTAGGATTGGAAAGGAACTCTCAAGTTTGTCGCATGCCAGGAGGGGAAGTGTCCTTTAGTTACATCCAGGTGGTAGTGTTGGATCGTTCGACGGTGGTTCGCCTGTGGGAATAGGAACCCTCGATTTGTGTAATTGGAACAGAAACTGCTGGATTTTTCGATATTGGTATGCTTGTGGGACGGTGGAGGACGTCGATTGTTTTGATTTGATACAGAGGATACGTTAGAGATACGAAGTTTATGATTAACTCACACCCATGCTGTTTGTTACTCACGTGATCGTTTCGCGAATTCGACGTACTTGAACAGCCTGCCTACCATTATTCAATACATATATATATATATTATGATACATTGAAAACTTCGTTACGCAATCACTGCGGGTCACGATTAGCGATGTTCCGACGAGCTTTCTCTCTGTAACCTCACAAGCAGTCAATGAGCTGGCGAGTCAACACTCGACGTTTTGATTATCGATAGAGTAGAACAACGTATTGCGCTGTCTCTAGTTTTATGTACGATCATTCATGTTGATTCACGAATCTGAGAGGGCTGTCACAAACACATGTGTCAACCCACATTCCAGCAATGACGAGTCCGCATATGTAATAAAACTAGGTTAATGAGTCCGCCACTTTCATGGTGCGTCCGCCATGTTAGACTTTCCGGCAAACGAGGGATAGAATTCTTTCAGCGCGGTGAACGGTAGCCAATGAGAACACCGCTTTTCTGGGGGTCAATGAAAAAAAATCGCTGCGGGGTAGCGAACTCGGTAAGAGATGACCGGCTACGCTGACGCCACCTGCGGGGCGCGCGGGACTTGAGACCTTTTTCCTACTTTATAGGAGCTAGCTTTGATGGAAATTTGGTGCGAGCCGCGGCTTTCCTTATATACCATTTACGTGAAAAGGTTTGGTTTTCCGACGACATATAGCTAGCGTACGACGCCGACGACGACGACGGTGGTGCTTAATCGTAGATGAAACAAGCCCACCGGTGATCAGAGATTATCATACCTCAACTCTCCGACCACGGACTTTATTGGAATTAGGCTTAAATGAACCCGCTGCATTGATTTTGTTCTTGTAGTCACTTCAAGGTTGAGGGAAGTCATAAGGACAATACGTAATAATTACCGTATCCCTGTACGGTTGCACCTGAATACTTGCTCAGTGAAAAGTTCAGAGTCTCTTCTGACGTAGCATTACTCCGAGAATTCAGTGTGGGTAGAACCGTTTCCACATCACTGCTGCATCATCTCAAAATTCCAACAGCAACTTGGGGCGTTTTCTAAAAAGAAAAACATCAAATATCATAAGCCAAATACAAATCGAAATGTTTCTACTAAATTGGAGTATAAGCCGGAAAGTGGAGTTGTTACCCAACCTGTCAAAGATGTTTGCCATAATCAGTCATCACGTCAAATGACCAGCGAGTTTCCTTGCAGCAATGCTGGTGACGGCTGTGGTTACCTGCAGAAAAGATCCTTTCAGGATTAAAACTACGCGTCGAGCAAACCAAAGAGAAAGAGAAAGAAACAACACCGACGTTCATCTGCCAAATCCAGGTTTGCACCTTCAAATAAGAAATCCAATGTCTGTCAAAGAAACGACTTGTCCTACCGTATTTTCATACAGATTTTCGACAGATCCGAAAGCGCTTAATGTAGTTGATAGCGTTGACACGCATAGCGGAGCGCGGTTGTACGAAACGATATTGTTTGAAATCAGTACCGTGCAATGAGCGTAAATTCCCTAGTCCATGACCAATGGCAAGTGTTTCATCGCAGGTACAGTTAGATATTACATCCTGCTTCTTCGTAATTCGATATATCATGATGCACTCTCGATGACGGATCTAATTTCGTAGCTGAGGTTGTAGAGTGCACTTTTAGAATCCGTTGTTCCCGAAAAAGTTTAACTTATTCTCAGAATTCGAGTCGTTACGGTATAACCTACAAGCTTTTCATTGTGACAAGTGCATCTGCATTAGCAAGGAATAGCTAGGCTAGGTCGTGTGGGTCCGTTAATAATTAGGTGTGTCAGGATAGATAGGTTAGTTAGGTTAGGACGTCCTCTATCTCTAGAAATCTCACGATTTCGAGAAAGGCTGCTTTCAGCGCCACAATCTGCTGCTTTACGCAATCAGATTGGTTGTTGCTCGGCAAACAACACATTGCTGCTTTACGCGCAACACATTGCTGCTTTACGCGCAAAGAGATAGAGGACTTTAAACTAAAATAAACGATTAGCCAACTCGCAATCATGATCAGTTTGCAAATATCAGTTGTTAATGACATATTATTGAACGTCATCGAATCTGGCGAATGGCTTTATGATGATCATATAGATCATTTCTCATTGCTCCTGAAAAATTTTTCAGAATATGTACCTCAGGAGACGTGGCGGGTTCAGATGCCAGATACGATAGAACCTGTTTCGCCCACCGTCGAACACGTGCAAATTTTGCACAGTGGCACACACGGAGCGCAACACTGGGTTTGTAGTTACTACGATACAAAATCGATATTCATATATGATTCTATGAATTCAAAGGTGCTCCACAAGGACCATGAAACATATTTAAAGGCGTTGTTTCCCTTCTATAACTTCCAACAGAATCCTGTGCAATTCCCTCCGGTTCAGCGACAGCCCAATGGGTCTGATTGTGGAGTATTTGCGATTGCTTTTGCAACTTCTCTTATATATGGGGAAAAACCTGATCAGGTAACGTATGATGCAAAAATTATGCGGGCACATTTGTCGAAAGTATTCAAAAATATCACAATCCAACAGTTTCCATCTGTGGACAGAATAAATAGCGCTTCTGCAGTCAAGGTCATCTCTTCTCCCAAGACTCAAATGCCACGTGATATCAATCGCATGACAAATGTGGTTAGGCTAAATAACCTGGGTTAAAATTCGCAAAACGACGCAAAAAAAAGATGCATGACAAATGAGGTTAGGCAAAATAAAAACCTGGAGAAAAATTCGCAAAACGGCGCGAAAAAAGGACGTGCTGAAGTTCCCAAACAATCAGCAAAAGAAGTCAACAAACGGACTGAATCGGTATCGGTAACTGTTCTTCCCGTTTTTAATCGTGATGACAATCAGGTAGTCAATGATGAGACTTGTCTCACAACACTAGCTTCTTCTGTTAATAAGAACAGAGAGAAAATATCTCTTGAAAATCGAAAACGCTCGTTTCGCCCTACACCGCATTTGGATACTACATCTAAAGACATAATAACATCAGGTGGGTGGTTGACTGACCTTCACATGGATCATTTCAAACATTTGATTGAAAAATATTCATCGTATTCGCCTCAGGAAACGTGGCGAGTTCAAATGCCGGACACAATTAAGCCGGTCTCATCGAAGGAAAAGCATGTACAAATACTGCATAGCGGTAATACAGGATTAGACGGGCACTGGGTGTGTAGTTATTTTTACGGTAAATCACTCTACATATACGATGCATTAAACAGCAAGGCTCTTCATGAGCACCTTGAGACGTACTTGAAAAAATTGTTTCCTTTCTATCAGTTTCAGAGCAAACGCATCAAATTCCCCCGAGTCCAACAGCAAAGTAATGGATCTGACTGCGGAGTCTTTGCTATCGCATTCGCGATCTCGCTTATTAATGGTCACAACCCATCAAAAAAAACCTACGATATCTTTCAGATGCGAACACATCTGCTAAAAATACTCGAAAGCAACGTTATAGAAGACTTTCCATGTATCAACAATAAAAAGATCACGGCGTCAGATAATACTGGTTCCTCTAGAAAACGTCAGGCACCTGGTAAAGATGTCGAGAGACAATGTTCAGAACAAAGTAAAAAGAGAACCTTTCGGGACGAGATAGCACAGGTCAGAAATAAGGTACTGACAAAGAAAATGTCTCATCCACCGCGCAAGGATGTGAATACTGTTCTCGACGACAATAATATTGAAGAAAATCATCATGGCAAGTTACGGGAATCGATTCAGAAAAATATACCCTCAGATAAGGCCCCAGTGGAACCATATGATAGTAATAGATCTGGACGTATATTGTCGGTTGTGGATGATCGGTTTCATGATTATCATGAACAAACTATACTTTATGAGCGTATTTCTGACGTTGAGAAACGTAGAGAACAAAAAAAAAGAAGTTACCATGTGCATAATGAAAAGCAGCTGGCTCGACAGCGAGAACGTTATGTTTTAAATGTCATGAAGCGGAGAGCTCGACAGCGAGAACTTTATCTCTTGAACGAAGAAAAACGCCTCGACAGAAAAAGAAACAGATATTTGTTCGACATTCATATGCAGCGAACTCAAAAAAGAAAACGTTATGTGTCCAATATAGAAAAAGAACGTGAACGGCTCCGTAAGCGGTATGCTTCCCGAATAGAAAGAAAACGCGCGAAGAATGATAACGTGTGGCAAAAAATAAATACCGCTACCAGAATCCTTAGAAAATATCGACTTATCCGGGCGGCAAATTCCATGGCCGTGAGGCTATCCAAAGGAAAATATGTAGCAAAGATCTTACCAAAAATGAGCAAACAATGCAAAACCGAGAGCAGATTAAAAGCAGAATCCATGATAAAATGGTGTCTCCATGAGAGAGAATGTAACGTCATCAGGTTGAAAAAAAAATTACCGTGCGTTAAGAAGCAGGCACAAATATTGTCAACAAAAGCTGCCAAATGTGCTGATCACAGTTTTGAGGATAAGCTAGGTGCTTTATGTGGTCCATCTAAACATATTGCTTCCGGTGAACCCTATTTTGCAGAAGCTGCATACAATAGTGTTCAATTACCAGATCCAATCATAATCAACCAAACGGGGCAAGCAGTAAACATTTTGCCATTGGTTGATGCAACGAAAAAATCAAAAAGCAAGAAGAAAAGTTGGCTCTGCGGTAACACGTGTAAAACCAAAGATATACATCAACTGACTTAGTATGTTAGTTTTCTGCAAATCATGTCGACGTTCACGTTGAAAAATTTTCATAAATTCATTGTGCGATTGGATTGTACCGTAAAACACATAGACGTTAAGATAGGTCATTCACAAGTGTGTTACATGGATGACGCTATCTGCAAATCGATCTTCTTACCTGTCCAGGTATTAGCACCACATTTTCCTTCGGTGCGATACATACAGCGGTTAGTATCCAAATTAGTGAACTGTTTTGAGAAAATACTTACCATAGACGAAGCTCTAGATAACGGCGATGTAACCAAACTGAAAGAAACCTCAGAACTCGCACAACACAAAGCAAATACTATTGCAAGTAGTGTTACACAAGAATTAGATCAGAACAAAGAAAAAATAATATTCAAGTACGTGATCGCGTTTAAAACATTAACGAAGCGATCTATGGATACTCCGCGGTTCGTATGTGTATCCTGTGAAAAACTTTAGTTCCAAAGAGAAGTTACGAACGTTCAGAAATTCAGGAAGTCTATAACCAGTCTATTATGGGCAGAATTAATGCAACATATCGCAGCCCAAGGTGACGATTGCGACTATGTTTGCAATTGCTGTCTCCCAAAGCTTCGTCAAGACATCATGCCACCGAAGTGCGTATTAAACAAACTCGCTACCGAGTCGGTACCTGAAGTTATATCGTGCTTAAATGATTACGAGCGAATTCTAATTCAAAGAGCCAAGGCATTTCAAACTATTCAAAGAATGGGCACCGTTGCGAAAAAGAATTTACCCCACAGAGAGTCGGTGCAAAAAGTTGAAGGCAGAACATTTCATTTGCCCCTGCCCCTTGAGGAGACTTTGAAAAAAGTTTGCCGTCAAACGAATCCAATTAATCTCGACCACGAATTGTATATCCTGGTTCGTGGTATCCCAACAAAATCAAAATTGGTTTGGGGACAACTAGTCGATATGGAGTTCGTTATTTCTACGCCTTGCTGCTACTCTTTCAACCATGGAGAGATGTAGATGAACTCCGCAACGGGTGCGATACTTATGCCGAGTCATTTCAACCCCCCAAAAAGCACCTACGATGCAAAAAACTCCGCCAAGTACATTCAATGTTTGAAAAATTCATTAATAATAAGAAAAAAAGGATCGAAATCAATTAATGTGCCAAGTAAATGTAACTTTGCATCGTGTAAAAATATAGAATTGGAAAGTAAATCGATGAGAATCAATTCAAAGAATGAAAAAAAAAAACATATAAATAAAATAAATGAAATTAAAAAAAAAATCAAAAAGACAAACTGGAGTACGTGGTTCTTGGCGAGCTAATGTAATATTGCCATACAAAAATTCTGGATTTTTTTCCGAAAAAGCTCGCCAAGTCCCAATTTGTTTTTTTGATTTTTTTTTTTAGTTTCATTCAGTTTGTTTATTTAATTTTTTTTTTTTCATTCTTTGAATTGATTCTCATCGATTTACTTTCCAATTCTATATTTTTACACGATGCAAAGTTACATTTACTTGGCACATTAATTGATTTCGATCCTTTTTTTCTTATTATTGATGAATTTTTCAAACATTGAATGTACTTGGCGAAGTTTTTTGCACCGTAGGTGCTTTTTGGGGGGATCTCATAACTTTTTGTATGTTGTTGGAAAATATTGCAGTATTAATTATGGTTTGACGCGGTAAGAAAAATTTTCGAACAGTAGCCATGAGAGCGCCATTTGCATGGGGCCCAATGAAAAGGAGTCGCTGTGCGGTGGCGAACTCTGTGAGAAATGAGACATCCACCGTAGTGTACCGGCTACGCTGACGCCACCTGCTAGGCGGACAGGAATTATAACCGTTTTCCTACTTGACAGGAGCAGTCGACAGGAATATGACGCGAGCCGCGGCTTCCCTTCTATACTATTTATGTTGGAACGGTTTTGTTTTCAGATGACATATAGCTAGCGTACGACGATGACGGTGGTGCTTAATCGAGAAACGAGCCTAACGGTGATCAGAGAATCAGAGAATTATCATACCCCAGCTCTCCGACCTCTGATATTATTGAAATTACGCTTAAATGACAGCTCGTCCGCGATTCATATCGCGAAAGTGCATCCAAATTTCCCGAAATGCTTATGATTTCGGAGATACTTGATAGAACGGTTGGCCATACAGCGCTTTCTCGATCCCCTAGCAGTAAAGATACTCGGTAGTCCGCACGTTCGTTTGAATGTACTTGGCGCGAGACTCTACCGCGTCTCTTGATCAAAGCAATTAGAACTTGCACAAGCACTGGAATATCACGAACGCATAACCGAAGTACAAAAAGGTATGGGATATGCGAAGGAAATGATTGAAAAACAAATCGCAGATAATGCGAAAGACAATAATTCACAAAATAGCGATACTGTACCACTCGGCTGCGTACCTATCGAGGCTGAAGGTGCAATGAAAGAATTCAAAGACGCTGCTGAAAAGGAGAAACCGTAGACGTTTCAGACATGAGAAGCAGGCTGAACATGGATGAGAAACGAGTTTTTGATCAGGTTATCAAAGCGGTAAGTTCAAATCAAATCCTTCGATTTTATGTCAGTGGAGAGGGGGGAACTGGTAAGAGTTTCCTCATAAAAACTATTAGATGCTGGATTAAGCAGCATGCCAGTAAAGATACTGCAATAACCGCCCCAACCGGAAGAGCAGCATTCAATGTTGACGGCTTGACTGTTCATAGGCTCTTTCAATTGCCAGTTGAACACGGCCGCACTCCGAAATACAAACAGCTGTCAGACGCGGTCCTTAAAACCATACGGGACCAATTGAGAAACGTTGGCCTGATAGTGATAGACGAAGTTTCGATGATTTCTAACGTAACGTTCATGTACATACATCTTCGATTAGTCGAAATCCTCAATACCGCAGACTGTGAAGATGGTTGGTTTGGTAATAAGCATATTCTCCTTTTCGGCGATTTGCTACAACTTCCACCTGTTCACGAGGGTCCCTCGTTCACAAAATTATCGAACACCGACGTCGAAAAACTCATAGGCGCAATGGGCAGTGTGGATCTGTGGTGTAATTTATTTACATACGATGAACTAACGATCAATATGAGACAGAAGAATGATCAAACGTATCGCGAGATACCCTCAAGAATACGCCTTGAAATCGTCACTGATTCGGACACGAAAATGTTGTCATCGAGGAAAATTACATTCAAAGCAACTGAGTTCAGAGACAGAATACGAGAACTATGCAACTACATAAATAATTTACCCATCGACACAGTCTGTTTACTTCCTACGTGTCGTATGTGTGATGTTCTCAATGAAGCCATGTTGAGCGAAATTCAGACTGACGAGATACAATTATTGGCTCATGATACGGTTGATTGTCCACCGTACTTCAAAAAAAAGGTTCAGAAAATGTTGAACACGGATGACGAAGACAGTTTTCGAACCGCAGGTCTTGCAGGGATGATTATTGTGAAAATTGGTTCGAAAATTATGATTAGACGGAACATTGATGTTACGTTAGGCCTCGTCAACGGTACTATTGGTACAATAACGGCAATTTTCCGTGCTGCTGATACCGACGACATAGATAAAGTGCAGATTGTCGTATCTACAGGCATCGTACATGTTTTGGAGCGTGTTGATGTGAAATTTGAGGTGATGGAAGGCGCTTTCGTTATCCGAAGACAATTCCCTATTTGCATCAGTTACCGTATTATAATTCTTCACTAGAAGGTCTACATTTGATCAATTACGATCCTTTTTCTGTATTAGCGAATGGAGCAGCCATTTTGGAATACAACAGATTGAGGAAAAAGTATCGTCCAGATCTCATACTGATGCCTCTCTCATCGGTAAGAGCTCCGAAAGTAGCTGACTGCAGATGGTCCATTCCGAGAGATATTGTCACTTGTCAGGTACCAGCTGAAGAAAAAACTGCAGCTGAATTGTGGCAAGTGAAAGGCTTACAAAACGTCGATCACGTTTCTTGTGACGCTAACGCAACGATCCAGTGTATATTTTACTGTGGAATATTCAGGGACCATTTATCACGTCAAAATCAAACTGACGATATTTTGAAAATGTTGATCGATGGTTATGCTAACTCAGAAGCCCCGGTAAATGTATTTCCTGCCAGGGCACTTGCCGGTGAACACTTTACTGCAAATGAGCAACAAGATCCGTCAGAATTTTTGGCTGGTTTAATTTCTCATTGCAATAATCTCAGCATAATTGTTGAACACCAGCTGACGACAAAAATGCACTGCAAAGATTGCGGTTACACTAATACCTCAATCGAACGGAGTAACATATGGTTATTGGCATTGCCCAAATCTTGCAAAAAAACACCGAGCTTATCTGAGCTAATCAATGATAATCTCTCGCACTGGAAAACGGTCGAAGGATCGTGCGGTACTTGTCAATCGAAAGAAATGAATGAAGAAGGCAGTGCCAGAAATATTGTAAGAATATGAACATAAATATAAAAAGCGAACTATACAGATGCAATGCAATCGCGACTATAAGCCCTGCATGCTAGTAACTCCGCCATTGCCGGTCCCAAGCCCGGATGAGAAAGGAGGAGGGCTGCATGCGGGGTTTATAGTTACAAAAATATATCTGGCAGAACTAAGTGCGATGCTTGAAATGAATTAGATATTTCTATTCTATTCCTCAAAGACACGCAGGGCACCCTAGATCGACCTAGGGAATCAACGACTGTAAAATCGCCAGAAAATAGTAGACAAAACGATCGATACCTCAACAATTCAAATATAATTATTTGTTGAAACATTACATGCATTTCAGAAGGAGGCAGTTTTAATAACATTGATAATGGACCGCCTCTTACGAGTTTCAGCTTCGAACTAAAGATCCATTTGGGCAAAATAATAATCGGAGAACACTGCGCTTCGAGCCATATGCAGAGAAGACTCGTGGAAGCGGGTCAGCGAAGATCCAAGGGGAAGAAAATAGAACAAGTTCGGCCGTAGAGACAATAAAGAGAAGAAGTTGTGTAAAAATAGCGGCTGCGTATCTGCTGTTATTATGTAAGTATATTTAAGCACATTTCACTATCCTGTGAATCACATTAGTCAAGTTAGATATTCATATTATGATATTCATATTGTACCATTATTTTTCAGGAATGATGCTTTATCTATTGGTGCAATGAATGGTGCTCTTGTTACTTCAAGAGGTCACTGATTGAGTCAACGGAAGAAAGTTTCAGCAAAGCAGAGTTTAGAGTATCATTTTCCTTGCAGTTACTACAAGGTCCTTTGGTTAAAGATCCTGCGTCAGGAATTATGTACTCTATGGCTATAATGTATTCTAACGCTACCAATGAGTCTGAAAGTCTCTTTCGGTGAGTTCTTGTCCAAAGTACATTAATATAGCTATAATTATATTTCTCAAATATGTCATGCATATTCCAATGTCTGTCATTCAGATCAATACGTGAGACCTTCGGTTCATCTCCTGCAATTGGTGGTATCTGTTATCGAGTAAGAAGGAGTATCGAGGTTCAGAAATACCTCAAGTACGAGCCAACCGGTGAGCGGAAAGTTATGGAGACAACGAAAGAACGTTTCAGCGAAGATGAGATCAAAGTATCATTTTCGTTTGGATCAAAGAACCAACATCAAGAATCATGTAGACTACATGGCTACGTATTCTGATGCTACCCATAAGTTGGAAAGTCTCTCTCGGTGAGTTCTTGTACAGAGTACATTCATATAGCTATAGTTATGTTCCTCAAATATGTTATGTATATTTCACTATTTGTCATTTAGATCAATACCTGAGACCTTTGGTTCATCTGCTGCAGTTGGTAGTATCTGTTATCAAGCAAGCAGTATCGACGGGCAGAAATACTTTAAGTACGAGCCAACCGGTCAACGCTTTAAGTACGAGCCAACCGGTCAACGGAAAGTCATTGAGACAACGAACGAAAGTTTCAGCAAAGATGAGATCAAAGTATCATTTTCGTTTGGACCAAAGAACCAACATCAAGAATTATGTGGACTCTATAGCTATGTATTCTGATGCTACCAGGAAGTTTAAAAGTCTCTCTCGGTGAGTTCTTGTACAGAGTACATTCATATAGCTATAGTTATGTTCCTCAAATATGTTATGTATATTTCACTATTTGTCATTTAGATCAATACGTGAGACCTTTGGTTCATCTGCTGCGATTGGTGGTACCTCCTATCGAGCAAGACGGGGTATCGACGGGCAGAAATACTATAACTGCGAGCCAATCATATAACCATTAACCAAAGGTGTACCAGAAGCTTCACCTTTATCACGCTATTTTGAAACGAATCTTTTGGAATTATTTATTTAATAAACTGAAGTTGAAGTGCTCAGCATTTCCTTCTATGTTTGCTGCAAGAATTCAATGTTCTTCCTGGCCCAATATGAACCTAGAGCTCCTCTCTGATCCTATTCATCGGTGAAAGCTACGGCCGAATCAAATGTGGGAATTCTTGAAATGAAATCGTCTCCCTTTGTTACCTCTCATTATAAACTATAACCAAACTTGAACCTGGCCATCTGCTTAGCAGTTGTTCATAAGTTCACTATTATCTTTCTTTTTATTTCATACCTACTGTACCGATCCATTATAACTATCACTATCCTTTCACCCACAAGCATATCGATAATAAAAGAAGTATCATTTTCTGTTTCGATATCACAAACCAAGAAAACTGATGCCAAACAATTCGAACCTTGCTTCTATGTTACCTGAAAGGAACCGATCTTTTTCTTGGTATGTTGTTAACACTGATAAGCTGCAACTTCGAACCCAAGATCCATTTCGTCAAACTAATGATCTGAGGATATTGCATCTGGTGATTTGCGATAAAATTCTACAAATATACCTAGTAAACTGAAAAACCGTAGACTTCAAATCGCAATTCAGCAGCTGGCGAGCTTTTTTATTCAAATAGAACACATCGTCCGAGGCATATGAAATCGACCTGCGAAGTAATTATTCGTTGGATTGCAAATGCGTAATACTATACCGAATCTCTTGATATCTGCTAAACTTAATCGCAATAGTAACTAAATTTTTCGAATCCGTCCAACATCTTACAACAATAGTATACTAGCGAAACCATAATCAATACATATATACTACAATATTCTTCAACAACATACAAAAAGTTATGAAATCCCCCCAAAAGGCACCTGGTAGGTCGTGGGCCGTTTCATTGCGTGACGCGCGCAAGCCAGACTAGCTGTTTTCGGCCGTATTTTCACGCTCATAGAAAAATTATAAATAATAGTCCTCTAGTTCCGGGAGTCGAGACTTTTTTGAGGACGTTTCCTCCTCTTTTCGAATCTTTTTTAAAATTTCGAAAATCTTAATCAGTTCTCGAGATATTTGCAAAAAAGCAAACCCCCGTTTGCTGCCCTAGACTAGGGATATTTTACGCTGACCTACAGCTCATCGCGTAGTGTCTAACTACTTCAGTTATAATCTCGTTAAGTGTACGTACGTACTGCCATCGGCTACGTGTACTCGACAAAAGCGCCAAGTGTACGTATCAACCTTAGGTATGGAGGATATTTTGCATCTTCCTGGCTGGCTTGTGAGCATTTTGTTTCGCCGCAGTGGCACGACGCTTCTCTTGTCTTCTCGATTTGGCAGCTCGGTTGTCAAGCTGGCAATGACGTTGAAGTTTCACCCTCAACATGAACCGTACGGCGAAGATCCTATGGCTGTTGCAAGGATCAGATTCGTCGAACCACTGCAGGTCAATTTTGGTCGTTGCATCAATTGCATGAGCAACGAGCACCTTCAGTATGCCACCCTTGTACCCATGTGAAGTTAGCCCCCCAAGTTTGGAATTTTCTATTTTTTTTTTTGGCAATCGTTTGCACATCGTTTGCACATGTTTGCACAACCAAAATTTTCGTTTGCACAAGCACGAAATAATCGGAATTTCGGAAATAAATTTAGAGGGGCCAATTTCACGGCAGCCCCCCAAGTTTGGAATTTTCAAGTTTTTTTTTTTGCAATCGTTTGCACATCGTTTGCACATGTTTGCACAACCGGAATTTTCGTTTGCACAAGCACACAATCACCGGTACCGATCGAATTATCATTTGATACCAGCCCCCCAAGTTTGGAATTTTCAATTTTTTTTTTTGGCAATCGTCTGCACATCGCTTGCACATGTTTGCACAACCAGAATTTCCGTTTGCACAAGCACACAATCACCGGTACCGATCGAATTATCATTTGATACCAGCCCCCCAAGTTTGGAATTTTCAATTTTTTTTTTTTGGCGATCGTTTGCACATCGCTTGCACATGTTTGCACAACCGGAATTTTCGTTTGCACAAGCACACAATCACCGGTATCGATCGAATTATCATTTGATACCAGCCCCCCAAGTTTGGAATTCGGCAACGAACCCAATAAATTGTTAGTTGTATTGAGGACCTCGAGTGCCTGCGACGTTTTTTTTTTGTTTTTTTTTTTGTTTTATTTGTTACGCCGGGGTTTCTACCGTCGTTACCTTTAAGTTCGTTTCTCGTTTCACACAACTAAATGCAACTGCTGGAAAAGGATTTTGAGTGATGAAAATGATTGAGAATTCGATGATAAAGGTTATATGAATACTTGTTTATTTGCCAGGCTCGGGGAGTCTTACAGGCGTAATCAGACGTAGAGGAGTGTTGTGAAATAATTATTATTGACCAGGCTCGGGGAGTCTTACAGGTGTGTTAAAGAATAATCGTAAAATGACCGATCCAGGATTCGGTGTGTGACTAAGGAACTATGTCCTGGAGAACCGTACTGCTGGGTTCTAAGTTCGGAAGTAATTTTGATATGGTTGTTAAGAATAAGGTAAACTCGGGGGGGTTGAAGAAAGGGTAGGTGAAGTGGGAGGCCACGTGTCGCTGACGAGGTGGAAATGGGCAAGGCGTTGTACTTGCATTGCATGCTGATGCCAGGTCGGGCAGTTGAAATAGGAAGACAGGAAGAAAGATATCAGGTTGCTTGAGAGTGGTATTTCGGATTATTGGTAGTAATTGATAAGAGTTGGGAATGATAGGAATGGTTGGGCGAGACGTTTGGACCGAGGTCCGGACGTAACATATTTCATTTTTTTCCCGTTTGTTTTATCTTTTTCCGTCTTTTGTCCGTTTGTTCTATCTTTTTCCGTCTTTTTTCCGTTTGTTTTATCTTTTTCCGTCTCTCTATGCTTGTTATTTTCAAATTTCTCCTTTTTTTGTCTTTTTAATTCGAAAAAAAATTTCTTCTTTTTCTTTTTTCATCTCTTTTTCATTCTGACGTATTTCAAAGTCACATGTTATTGTTTCACGAAAATCATTAAACTCATTTGCTCTTCGATTTTTCTGGCCGTAGTGCCTTCAAGGACTCTTAACCTCTGCTTGACGCTATCGTGCTCTTCCCAAGCTCCTGTCACCCTTCGACAAACAGCACTGTAGTGACCGATTCCGTTTTGAATTTTAGGCGGCTTGAACATTACAATACCGTGCAGCGTGTATATCTCTACGCCTATGTTTATTGGGGCCGGCACATCATCGAGAGATAATGTCTTGTCAACGCTATTTTCGCCTGAAGCTCGCCGTAATTGAGGATCGTAGACGTGCTCAACGTCCACGAATAGGTGCACCCCAGCTTTTTTAGTGAGGCGAAGCGAGCGGCTATTACAACGTTGACAAAACACGGTTCTTGCCGCAATACTAGCAGAAATCGCTTGTTGCAAGCCCGCTCGTAAGCCTTCTTTCATAATCGGTCTCGCATTCACATCTAAAACCGGAAGTTTTCGTGTGGTGGTCACGACACAGTTTTTGCAAACCGAAGTTTCCGTCACGCTGGGAAACTCAGAAAAGAGCCGATCAATTACGCCGCGTATGTTACTAGCGCAATTTATGGTGCCTTCAGAGGTTGAAAATATTGTAGTCAGCAGCGAAGCTCGTTCGTAATAAAGGCGACTACTGGGTCCGTTTATTGCGTATTCTGTAACGATTTTGAGGAATATAATTCTGGCCACATTTGCATCTACAGCGGTCTTGTAAGTCGCACAATCGGAATAAGCTGTTGACAAAATTTCAGCTGTGGCATCGAACGGGCAGGTATTCAGCAAGTGTACTTTGGCCGATCCGATTTTGACAGGTGGAAGCATACTGCCGTTCTGAATTATGGCGTTCTTTCTACGTCTTAGCGGTCGCGAATGGATTAAATGAATGTCAGGGCAAGGTTGCATGTACTTTCCCCTTTTTTTACTAGAATTTTGCTGTTTCGATGCCTCTGCTGCCTTTTCCCTATTCTTCTCCACTTTGCATCTTTGCCCTTCGAATCGTTTAGGTGTAATATCGTCTTCGATGGCCTCACTGTCCACATATATCTTTATTTCTTTCGAGCCGTCTAAGAAGTTCACATTCTCTTGTTTAATTTTTTTTTTTATTTCAACCTCTGTGTTAATTTCTTCATTAATCGGAATAATCACGTTTTGTCCCCTCCAATTTTCTTCTTCCGCAAGAAATGGCGTACTGACAGTGTCACCATCGTCTGACGGGGTCTCCATGCACTCGTCCAGTGACGGCAGTTGGGCATCCGATCGTGGGGATGAATCACAGGTTCGAATCGGCTCATTTGTACGGAGATCAAAGGCAGCACGCTGCATTTTGCAATCGCTCATAATCGACCGAACGTGCTTTACGAGAAATTTGTCCAAACGTAAAGGCCGAGCATCGTCGTCTAGAATCGAATGCTTGAGAATATTGAAGTAAGCTTCCGACCTGGCCGACGAAGCTACATTTTTGGACGAACCAAATACACCCAGCATGACGTTAGTCCAGAGTGGAAAAGATCGTGATAATCTGACGAGAGACCCCACTAATTGAGGTAGGTGATACGGGTTCATTCTTTGAGACGATGGAGCTTCGTCAGTCATACGTTGAGCAGTGCATCTTATCGTATTTATGGTCGAGACAATATCACCCCGAGCCAAGTCTTGATTTTCCGAAAGTATTTCATCCATATATTCATCTTCTCCATAGTCTAGATTGGATGTAAATGATTTTATTTTACTTAATAAAAGTGTTTGGTGGCGTTGGCAGTCTGTCACACTCCCGGAGTCATCAGTGCCATCGCATTCACTCAATGCAACCACTAAAACGGATAAGAGTATTTCCTCAAACGTTTCTTTGCTCGAGCAAGTTGTCATCAACGCAATGCACCGGAGGTAAAAATCTTTTACTCTTCCATGCTTACCCTGGAAACATTTCCACCTAGCCACTAATTTTATCAGGTGCGCTATATCCACCCTAATGAGACAACGCAGCGTCTCTGCAGTTTCATGACCATTGTCCTTTTCCAAGGATGCGTAACATGCCGAAACGTAGTCTTGCAAGTTCTTACTGGTAAATGCTAAGGACACGCCATTCAATAGGGCAAGCGAAAAGTCGGTAACGACCTCCAGTGGGATTGGAGCACCACTTCGTAGCCATTCTCTCAACCAATACGCTATCATATTCGTGTCGTGTTTTTCCGAAATCATTTGGAACACAGGAAATATACCAGACATGCCCGGAAGCGTCGCTTGATATAAAAAAATAGCTCCGGATGACTCGTTGTTTGGCCTTGGGATTTTTTTGATAACGGATCCTGTCGCATCTATAGTAAGCGGTCCAAATCTTTTTCTGGCAGCGTCTTTATAAAGGTCCAATTGCGTCGGAGACCAATACATACAATAAAATTTATCGAGCGCAATTTCCCTAATCGTTCCTACAAATTCGACATTATACTTCATGTTTTGAACTGATTTCACCCAATCTTGTGCTTTGTACAGTCCAAGTTCTTTATCTTTCGCTTCCTGGCGTGTTTTTCTGAGAACATCTCCACTATAAAGATTAGCTGGTTCCGGGTCACCATAATTCACAGTTTTCGATGCACCGCGACGCCATGCAGAAGCTTTGGTACTCAAGAGTTGTTCGCCCACTATCTCTCTCTCTCTTCCTCGAAGTTCGCGTTTCTTAACATGCGGTAGTCCACGTGTGTCTGTCGTCTTGATAAATATTTTTACGTGCGAATCGGGATCTGGTTTTTTCGGGCAGTGACCGTATAATGATGCACCGCATTCCTTGCAATCACCGTGCAGCGTCAAATATAATCCACTTCCGGTATCGTACACCTTGGCTCTCTTGAACGTGAATGCGCAAGGTATTTTGCAGACATCCCAACATGCCTTCATCACTTCATCGGTCCAGCCAGGCTTTAATACAGAGTAACGCCGATTACGGCCGTACGCACTCTTTTCCTGGTAAATGGCATCCGTGGGGGCAATGCGGTGCCATACCTCATTTTTTAAAATGATGTGAAAGAATAAATTCGGACACTCTTTGATGCCATCGGTGGCAGACCGTTCCAGGAGACCGGAATCGTCATTTGGATTAAGGTCGGACTCAAGGCTTTCGTTGGTTTGAAGCGGAGCTACTGGCAACCCTTGGATTTCTCTTATTCGTGTACACATATTGTGTCGATTTTGTAAGATGCTTATATAAAGGGCAGGTGGTTTAACCCTATTTGATAACTCCCTACAAGCCGTATTCCATATCGGATCTGCGCGAGGTTTCAGTTTGTCTGATTCGTCGAAAATATCGAGCCGAGACAGGACCTCAACGATTTCATCCGCAAATACAGCCGCCTGCCGTGGCATGATGCCGAGATTGATCCTCTATTCTTAGCAACTGGATCGGTAAATGTAGTAAGCTATTCAAAACGACTTTGGCCACAGAGAGTGATGTTCAACAACTTTTCCAAATAGTTATAATATGATCGTGGATCATGCGATGGTTGTACCTGAATATTTCTAAAATTTTATTCCCGCGAGGGTAAGAGCATACGGTGCATGCAGAGCTGAAAACAGTGAAGAATATTGTGTCACAGAATAGAACTTCTTTGTATCACAGAGCGAGTAGCGAATGAATGCGCTCCGAGCGAGTGTTCTCGTTCATATGGCATCCCGGCCGTCCCCTTCCAGATCTTGGCTGCGCGCGCCGGGCCTCAAGAAAGCCTCAAGAGAGGGGAGGGGACTAAAAAAGCTGGGGTGCACCTATTCGTGGACGTTGAGCACGTCTACGATCCTCAATTACGGCGAGCTTCAGGCGAAAATAGCGTTGACAAGACATTATCTCTCGATGATGTGCCGGCCACAATAAACATAGGCGTAGAGATATACACGCTGCACGGTATTGTAATGTTCAAGCCGCCTAAAATTCAAAACGGAATCGGTCACTACAGTGCTGTTTGTCGAAGGGTGACAGGAGCTTGGGAAGAGCACGATAGCGTCAAGCAGAGGTTAAGAGTCCTTGAAGAAAAATCGAAGAGCAAATGAGTTTAATGATTTTCGTGAAACAATAACATGTGACTTTGAAATACGTCAGAATGAAAAAGAGATGAAAAAAGAAAAAGAAGAAATTTTTTTTCGAATTAAAAAGACAAAAAAAGGAGAAATTTGAAAATAACAAGCATAGAGAGACGGAAAAAGATAAAACAAACGGAAAAAAGACGGAAAAAGATAGAACAAACGGACAAAAGACGGAAAAAGATAAAACAAACGGGAAAAAAATGAAATATGTTACGTCCGGACCTCGGTCCAAACGTCTCGCCCAACCATTCCTATCATTCCCAACTCTTATCAATTACTACCAATAATCCGAAATACCACTCTCAAGCAACCTGATATCTTTCTTCCTGTCTTCCTATTTCAACTGCCCGACCTGGCATCAGCATGCAATGCAAGTACAACGCCTTGCCCATTTCCACCTCGTCAGCGACACGTGGCCTCCCACTTCACCTACCCTTTCTTCAACCCCCCCGAGTTTACCTTATTCTTAACAACCATATCAAAATTACTTCCGAACTTAGAACCCAGCAGTACGGTTCTCCAGGACATAGTTCCTTAGTCACACACCGAATCCTGGATCGGTCATTTTACGATTATTCTTTAACACACCTGTAAGACTCCCCGAGCCTGGTCAATAATAATTATTTCACAACACTCCTCTACGTCTGATTACGCCTGTAAGACTCCCCGAGCTTGGCAAATAAACAAGTATTCATATAACCTTTATCATCGAATTCTCAATCATTTTCATCACTCAAAATCCTTTTCCAGCAGTTGCATTTAGTTGTGTGAAACGAGAAACGAACTTAAAGGTAACGACGGTAGAAACCCCGGCGTAACAAATAAAACAAAAAAAAAAACAAAAAAAAAACGTCGCAGGCACTCGAGGTCCTCAATACAACTAACAATTTATTGGGTTCGTTGCCGAATTCCAAACTTGGGGGGCTGGTATCAAATGATAATTCGATCGATACCGGTGATTGTGTGCTTGTGCAAACGAAAATTCCGGTTGTGCAAACATGTGCAAGCGATGTGCAAACGATCGCCAAAAAAAAAAAATTGAAAATTCCAAACTTGGGGGGCTGGTATCAAATGATAATTCGATCGGTACCGGTGATTGTGTGCTTGTGCAAACGAAAATTCCGGTTGTGCAAACATGTGCAAACGATGTGCAAACGATTGCCAAAAAAAAAAATTGAAAATTCCAAACTTGGGGGGCTGGTATCAAATGATAATTCGATCGGTACCGGTGATTGTGTGCTTGTGCAAACGGAAATTCTGGTTGTGCAAACATGTGCAAGCGATGTGCAAACGATCGCCAAAAAAAAAAAATTGAAAATTCCAAACTTGGGGGGCTGGTATCAAATGATAATTCGATCGGTACCGGTGATTGTGTGCTTGTGCAAACGAAAATTCCGGTTGTGCAAACATGTGCAAACGATGTGCAAACGATTGCCAAAAAAAAAAATTGAAAATTCCAAACTTGGGGGGCTGGTATCAAATGATAATTCGATCGGTACCGGTGATTGTGTGCTTGTGCAAACGAAAATTCCGGTTGTGCAAACATGTGCAAACGATGTGCAAACGATTGCCAAAAAAAAAAATTGAAAATTCCAAACTTGGGGGGCTGGTATCAAATGATAATTCGATCGGTACCGGTGATTGTGTGCTTGTGCAAACGAAAATTCCGGTTGTGCAAACATGTGCAAACGATGTGCAAACGATTGCAAAGAAAAAAACTTGAAAATTCCAAACTTGGGGGGCTGCCGTGAAATTGGCCCCTCTAAATTTATTTCCGAAATTCCGATTATTTCGTGCTTGTGCAAACGAAAATTTTGGTTGTGCAAACATGTGCAAACGATGTGCAAACGATTGCAAAAAAAAAAAATAGAAAATTCCAAACTTGGGGGGCTAACTTCACATGGGTCACCCTTGTGCTTATGCTGGATGAAAACTGAAAGAAAAGACTGAAGTTGAGCTTCGACAATCTCATGGTACCTGTCAGTTGGTCTTTTTAATGACGTCATTAGATACGTGTCGTCACTTACGTATTCTCGGCATACTGTATACCTTTCATTAGCATTGACCGTATCAGATACCTTTTCGGCCATAATATCCTGACAGCGGTCACAAGGATGCACCTTGGACAACTCGCTGACCGTATAGCCAGCGAAAAAGGCTATGGCGTTAGCCTTGTACGATCCGGGACTTACAGGAGCTGCTGCGGGTCGGAAGATGCGTATGCGTGTCGCTAAGTCGAGGTCGTCATCATCCTCAACCTCGCTGTCACTGTCGCTTTCACTCCGTGCATCGAGAAGTTCGTCGTTCTCGTCGTCAACAACTGGTGCGAATTCCCCATTTTCGAAGAATTCGACGGCAGTTACACCGGCTTCGTATTGCCGATCCGTGAGATCACCGGCTATCTGCGGTTCTTCATTCGGAGCAGCAACAGCCAAGTATGGTAGGTCGGTGCAGACGACATTACCCCACTTGGACGAAATAATGCACGAAACAATTGGACGTGCGGTGAACCGGAACATTCTGCACGTCGGGTTTGGATTAAAGCCACCACGTCCTTGGAATCTGGAAAAGAGTTGTTCCACCCAATCCTGGTTACATAATGCTGTACATAACCTAAATTCTGGGAATTGCTCTCGCAGATGGCGATGAAGGATAGGGATTCCGCGAACAGTTTGCACTATTCCTACGAATGATGCAGGTCGCTTCTATTGGCCCTTAGCGCACACTTTCATGGACGGTGCCCAAGATAGGAAATCCACGAGTATTTCCTCCACCTGTGGGTTCTCCTCGCTCAAAGATCTCTTTGCGGGGTTCACATTGAAGATGATTGAACTATTGCAAGCATCTATGATTTTGTCCATACTTCGACAAAATCTTGCGGTCTCAAGAATTGTTTCTGATCTCACAGCTTCCGAATGATGCGCCAATTCCATCGCGGAGGCGAATCGCTTGCTGAAAACCTGAAAAGCTCGAGAGACATTCATACGTTCGAAAGCGTTAGGCCACATATGAGCTTCCGTAATATGACCTAAAAGATTAGACGTTTCGCATCCGAGATCGCTACGGAATGTATTAGTAAAATCGGAATATGTAGCAACCTTTTCTGCTGCACTGATCTTACCCCACTTACGAAACAATCCTAGAATGTTCTTTACCGCGTGCGGAAAGTCGAAGAGCGCGATGATTTTTTTTTTCTCTGTGGAAGAAGTAAGGCTGGTCGTCGCGCACTCTCAATTCGGAATACGCTTTGCCGTTACTCGTGCCCTGGTTACAGACTGTCATCTTCAGGTCGGCTCCAGCGTCGTTAATTTTGTCGATGCATTGCCTCACCAATCGGACAATGTCTGAGCCCGACACGTTGTTGCATGGCAAAAAATACGCCAACATCGTTCGCCATTGGTTGCCCGCATGCAGTCCATTCAAGCAGAACACGAAGGCGTGATTGACGCGTCGCTCAGTTCTGCCAAGAGGTCCGACGTCTTCAAAGCCTTCGATGACGTCGTTTTTCACATCATACTCCTCCCGTTCGATGAGGGCAACTCTTCCCACTTGAGCGCGCAACACCTCTGTTCGGGAGGGAGGTCTTGCATGGCCTGCTTCAACGCTATGAATACGTGCTCACAGAACCCCACGTTGACTTCGGTTTCTGCAATCCATCTGCGAACCGTCCTCTCCGCCGGCAACTTCAGTCCCATTTGACGCAACTTTTCGTACCCCGATGCGGAATAATAGTGCATCTTCACGGCGAGATCTCGCTGATCCTCAGGGAAAGCCATGGTGGTGTTGTCAGGACGCAACTGCATGTTGATCATCGCGCGACTGACTTCCGACTTCACCCCACTGATGTCGATGGAAGTGGAGGGCCTCGGTTCGTTCGAATCCACCGATTCACCTGAAACTTTTGAAGTGGTGGTGGTAGAGTGACTTATTTGCAGTTCCATTTTTTGGATGATACTGCGCAACCTCTCGTATTCAGACCGTAGGCGCTCAGTCTCATCCTCGTTAGGATCTGAGCTCGAAGCCGTCGGACTTGCAGCTCGGGGAGACCTATAGGGATAATGACAATCCGGCACTGGCTCGGCTAAAGGTACCCCTGTGATGGTACCGTAAGTCCGCAAAACTCGACCATCATCGAAACCCTCCATTTCGCTGTGGGTCCCTGCGGTACGATAGTCTATGGGGATGGCTTGCCTGGTCAACTTGTCCCGCTTTCGCGTCAGAAAGCTGTCCGATGCAAAATGGAGCGAGCACAGTCGGTGGTTATGCAGGTTGACATATTGCGCTGCCTCTTTTTCACGTCATATACAATAAAAAAAAAAAATAATAATTAGGTACATGTTACGTCCCAATAGGGAAGACGTCTAAAAGGTTTCTTCCGTTCACGGTGCTTCGTGGCACTTGAAGAGTGTGGTGAAGATTAGGAGAAATGAAATGGATGAATTTTAACCAACTTAAAGTACTTTTATTGAATAATTGATAGAATGAGTTTGAATGGGTTGGAAACGAATGATTGAATTGTGACGTCCGATCTTGCCGGTTTGGAACAGGAGTTGAGAGTTGTTTTTGATTGTCGAGAGTGATTTTTGGGAAAGGTGATTGGGTTGTCCTCCGATCTCGTTGGTTTGCGAGGAGAGTTAGAAGTGAAGTCAGAGGGTAAGGCTCTGGGAAGAAGGACTGTCCAGAAGGTAGGGGAACTGCATCTGACGATGCAGTTTTGCGTGGGAATGAAATAGTAATCTGAGTAGAAGAGACTGGTGTCCAGGTTACTAGGCGGATAAGAACGTGCCGTAGTCCGGGGTCTGGACGTAACATACAGATCCAGTACAACTTCAAGGTGGCATTGATATCCCCTGCGTACAGACGTTATACTTTGGTACTCCACTTTTGTTGGATAACGGACGTATTGATCAGCGACACATGAATTTGATCATAAATGTATTGTTATTGCCATGAAATACAAATTTCGCACCCGAAATAAATACCCTTTATTCTGAACATGCACGTTTAGAGCTCGTAACGCCCTCTGAAAATTTGGATAATGTAGTCGTTAACCGACTGGATTCGAGTTGGTGGCGCTGGGGGTCTCGTTTAGATAACTAGTGATGTAAAGCCGCCATTATTGTACTCGAATAGTAGATCCAGACAGAAACATTGTAAATGTAAAAATACGCCGCCAAGTACCAAATTTGAAATCCGTTCGCCAGTATTTGTAATGAAATCAAAAAATAATGCCAAGCACTACGAGTTTCCGGCAAGCATATGTCGTTAAGTTCGACCTCGCTGTTTCGTGTACTGGATATCGGAAAATCATTCCAACGGCTGCATACTTGGCGGGCGCATTGAATATCCATTTCTGCGCGCTGATATTTTCTATTATTTGAACGTTGGATAGGATAAGGGATGAGTCCACCCTTAGCTGCATTACTATTAGTTAGAATCGCCTGACACAGGTTCATGTTGACGGAGTTTCGCCTTGGCGTTTAGGGATGGGGCGTTCTCGGCAATTTTCTTTTAGGTTCGTGTTCCTTTTATGCATACGTTGTCAGTGGTGTGAAAAATGATGCTGTCCAATTAAAAAGATGTTATTCACTATTATGATTTAATAATTTCATGTATAGTTATTGATGACTTTTCGATTTTCCGTGAATACAAATGCAATTCAAAATGAAAATTGCTTATATTAGTTTATTTGTCAAGAATAACGGATGTAGATGGAACGAGCAATTGAATTTCAGTGTTTTTGATATGGGGGAATGCGGGGCAAAATGGGGCACCCCAAAAATTTTGTAACAATTTGTTTAAAAATAATCTAAAGGACTTCAAACATCATTGTAGATTAGAATTTTTTTTTTCTCATGCTCTCCTTAAGTATCCCGTTTTGCCCTGTCTTCCGCTTTGTATGCATGTAGATCTCTCAGCACAAGTGACATCATAACTTTCAAACCGTTGTATACAAGCATTTATTTCTTCTTTGGTTAAAGGAGGGCAAATACGACTAATTACTTTGTCTAAACAATTGAAATATATGATGAATGTATAATAAATGTATAAATATGTATAACAAGTATATATTGTAATAAATTAATAATAATTCAAGATATAGAACAATTAGGTTGAAGAGAAATGACAAAGAATTACAAGTTTCGACTACAATTCAATGAATAGATACGTAGGTTGACGTAATATATGAATAATTCTGCTACCTAATATACAAAGTATAGTTCATACAGGTAAAATACATATAATGCAGAGTGGCATTTGATATTTTTTTTTTTTTTTCACGCTTTGTCAATCGTCTACAGGGAACTAATTAATTATTTCCTCACTTTTATCACTTGCTATTGCCAGCTCATTAAGATTTTCTCTAGTTTAATTATTTTAGATGTTTTACTCTTGTGAAATTCGTCTTGTCTATTAGAAATGTAATTTTTATTCCAATTGCAATCCTGTGAACTAGTTTGTACTTATGTTTACATAATACAACTTATTCAAGCTATTATATAATGATAATCTCCAGTGTTTCCAGCATATTTTGGAGTACTCTATATCGATTGCATGTGAACACATGAGAACTACCGGTAAAAATGCGCCCGCCAAGTATGCAGCCGTTGAAATGATTTTTCGATATCCAGTACACGAAACAGCGAGGTCGAACTTAACGACATATACTTGCCGGAAACTCGTAGTGCTTGGCATTATTTTTTGATTTCATTACAAATATTGGCGAACGGATTTCAAATTTGGTACTTGGCGGCGTATTTTTACATTTACAATGTTTTTGTCTGGATTCCATTTCTTTTTGTAAGTACTGAGGGTTTCGTACACAAATTCTACTGACTGAGGGTGCACCTCTGATACTCTTGCTCGCTCAGCCCGGCCCAAGAAGAATGGAAAAGAGAGGTAGGTCTCATAAAGCGGCAATGTATTTGTCAATAGCGGGACCGTTCAATATATCTATGGTGAGACTTTGTACGTTACACAATGGTGAAATTGAATACCGGAGGTTTGTGTAGGTAAAATTATCATTTGGCACGACGTTGAAATTATGATTTTGTTTCTTTGTTGTTGATATTTTATTCAGCATTAACGTATTCATTTTATTTTAGTTATGTTTCATGAAAAGCTTCTTATATTATTTCGAAAATTTAACGTAAAATCTTAAAGTTTTCTGTCCAAGTTTCTTTCATTCAAATTTAATTTTCACATCATATTATATTATATTCGTTGACACACTCTGCGTAATACTTGATTCATCCGTATTTTTCGTAATAATGGATCTTATTTTGTTGTTTTTGTAATATCTAACCTGTCTACATCTTCATTAACAGTGATGTCTTACTTTGGGCATTTCATCATATCGCCATCATATGTAGAAAGTCATTGTTAGTGCCGTACCGTAATTCAAATGACATGTTATAAACTCCATATCAAATGGCGGTGCATTGGTAAGACTCTGTATTCTAGGGACTCTATTCATAGCTAATTTTGTAGCGCTCTTAGTAAGTTAGTGGACATGTGAGTAACCCCCATTCTACGAGTTAGTGATCAATTCAAATTTCAATTTTGAGCAACCAATATTGGATAGTTACAATTACTCATATACATTTCAAAAATGAAACAATTTTTACAATTCTTCGAAGAGTTCATATGACAGACTGTGAAATAGGTTGTAAACTATTTCTGAACTACTTATAATCGCGCCTATATTTATGTGTATCTTCATGAATAATCTAAGATGTATTAATCACCATTCACATAGTTCAAAAATCTAATCTTTGATAATTGATATGAATATCATAGAACGCACATTACATAATCAAAATCTAAGCTAAATATGAATATTATTACATACAATTTTGCCATTTCATTCACAGCTATTCCCACCATTGGTTTCTCTAAACAATACATTTTCAATATGTTCTCTTTTTGATGAATAATGAAGCTCTGCTGCTTGGTCCTTTGCTGAAGTTGATGGTTCCGGACACAGATGTTTATTTGATGCCAGTCTATCGTCTACAATAATTACGATGCAGTTGACATTCAGTTTTCGAATTATAAATTTCACCAGCGAACGATTTGTATTTAATACTATTTTATATCGACTGCAACAACTGGAAAAATACTTGTTATGTGGAAATCCTCTACTAAGCGTATGTACACTTGGCGAGATCATAAGTGGCGTAGTTAGACACTACGCGATGAGCTGTAGGTTGGCGTAAAATATCCCTAGTCTAGGCAGCAAACGGGGGTTTGATTTTTCGCAAATATCTCAAGAACTGATTGAGATTTTCGAAATTTTAAAAAAGATTGCTCATGGGCCGTTTCATTGCGTGACGTGCGCAAGCCAGACTAGCTGTTTTCGGCCGTATTTTCACGCTTCTAGAAAGATTATAAATAATGGTCGTCTAGTTCCGGGAGTCGAGACTTTTTTGAGGAAATTTCCTCCTCTTTTCGAATCTTTTTTAAAATTTCGAAAATCTCAATCAGTTCTTGAGATATTTGCGAAAAATCAAACCCCCGTTTGCTGCCTAGACTAGGGATATTTTACGCCAACCTACAGCTCATCGCGTAGTGTCTAACTACGCCACTTATGATCTCGCCAAGTGTACGTACTACCTGTGTTTGCTGCTGACTTCGAATTGGGTATATTATATCTTTTTCTCAGAGATTGAGAATGTCGTTTTCAAAATAACCCCGCGTTGAAGTCATTGATGTAAATCCGAAATTCCGCTCCTACGTTTCTACGACGGTGAACGATTATAACTATTTCGAACGTTTGTATGTAACAGACGCAACTATCAAAAAAATAGGAATATTATACATTACAATTGTTGCAATTAATATGAATATATGCACAAACATTTCATAGTTGGGTGAGTCAGGTGAGGATAAGTGATGTACTGTTTTTCTTTATATCGAACTTACATTTTGATGTCCCGCGCAACAACAGAAAAATACATGGTTGCGATGTATTCGGTTTTTTTTTCACACCCCATCGGACCATACTGTGGTATCATTTTCCTCTGACGATGATTATTCCAATGAAGTGTCACTTTTCGCAATAAACACAATCGCACTCGATTGTTGACTTCGACATGATCGTTTCGACGTGCTCCGCGAAATACACGTCGGTAACTCAATTACTGCATGTTCACTGACTCACCAGATGGCGTTTGTGGCGGTAGATACGCCTGAACGTAGGCTTTTCATTATACATCCTTTTTGAAACAAATGAATGAAATGCACTGATCTTCGCGCCGTAACAATCTACATTAATAATCGATCGTTCATCGAAATCAGACGCTAAAGGAGCGTGAAAATTGTACGGTAAGTGATTTTTTTTGGTACATTACCCCGCGAATTAATCGCTTTATTCTATGAAATGTATCTAATATTTCTACTGTTAATTGGACAATCGATTAGAATAACTGAAAACGCTTCACGGAACTTTAGCATGTAAAACTAATAATACGTTACGTGCATTTGAATTTCATTGCAATATGGCGACATTTGTCTCTTTCTTTTGATACCTCAGTTTCACTTTGTTTTCGTTAAAAAGTTTAACCCGATACCAGTATTGCATTATCTTTTATTATTTTATTTCATAACTGGTTCATTCAATCATTTCGGCTTGTATACACGTTCCATACACGAAAGATTGGAATACATTTTGATGCAAATTTTTACATTTCTTGGAACATATTTTCATTTCTGGTGTAATCGCTACGTTTGCACACAGACTCGAAGAATCGACTGATTTACGCGTTTCGTCCATCATAAATTTCATCCGTTGGGTGTTTTATTTGATCACTAATTCATGTATCTTGTTCGGTCTCGAGATTAGGAAATGGCTGAAGAAGAGAATAGAGAAAGAGGCGAAGAAGATGGTTGGGAGAGGAGAGAGTTAGAGCAGGAGCGGCGACGAGTGGAAAGATTAAGGATCGAATTGGAAAGAGACAGATTGGCATTCGAAGACGAGAGAATATGGATGCGCAATGAAATGAATAGATTGGAGGAGGAATATGAAGGAAGAAATGGAGGAAACAGAGGAAGAGGTGGAGGAGAAATTGACGGAGGAAGAGGCAGAGGGAATAGAGGACGAGGAGGTAATGACGAAATTCAAAGAGGACGAGGTGAAGGAGGAATTCATAGAGGAAGAGGTGGAGGAGAAATTGGCAGAGGAAATAGAGGACGAGGAGCAATTAACAGAGGATGGGGACGTGGAAATGTAAGAAACTAAGTATATCGCATAAAAGTTACTCATTTGCTTTTATCTTGATGGCTATCATTCTTTTTTTCCCCTAACTCAAATGGATGTCCATCGAACTTGGAATAAAAATCGTGTCTTCGTTCACCATATTGTTAGCTATTCTGCTGTACATAAATCGATAATTTATCAGTTTTCGTAATCTCATCTATTCATTCATCACTATCGTTGTACTTTATCGTTTCATTCTATTTTATTATTAACAATAAATTTGAATACACATTCTTAATGAGCATTCTTGTTTGGAATGCATGACATTATTGAATCCGTTACTTATTCATGTAATTTTGTTTGAATTCAATAGGCGAAAGAGGAAAACGCCCCGTATTCCCGCAACCGCCAGCGGGACGATAAGTAAGTATTCAGACTCAGTTCATAAGTCTAAATTTTATTATTCATCGGTAGTAAATTCGAATATTTGTAGTAGATATAGTCAATTTGTGATTGGATTTTCTGAGTTTTTCATAGTTGACTTCTTACACACATGTAAAGAGAAGGAACAAAAAATTGGGTCGGTTTTCAAACAATCAAATTTTACCGTTTTTGTAGTATTCATATGTTTTGATATATCTTCGCATGAGCGACGATTACAATGCTGTAATTGCCAATCTGAAGTATTTATCCCAAACTTCTTCTAATCTAACAATCAGAAAAGTATCCGATAATTTTTTTCTTGTAAACCACCAAATTGTAAAAGAAACAAAAACTACATAGCACGTCCAAATGGATGCAATTTGATATCGTTGTTATGGATTCGATGGTAATAATGCAGTATAAAACATCCGCTCACAGAATATAAAGCTAAAATAAAATTAAAAAATTGGTGCTATGTTTAATATATCTGTCTATGGTGCTATTTAAATTTAAAGTATCTATTGAATTTCATCATTGACTTGTGTAAGTAAGTGAAATTCAAAATCACTGTACTGGAAATTATCATTACCATTTCTATTCCAGATGGAAGTGGTCTAATCGCCGCAGGGATGGCCGTGGTGGCGGCAGAGGTGGCGGCAGGAGCGGCGGCGGGGGCGGCTGCAATGGCCGTAATATTATAATATATTTTTAAAAAGGTCCCGGAAAAACCAACATTTAAAAAATGTGTTTTTCAAATTATATTTACATATATATTCTATTAAATAATTATTTAAACAAAATTCATTAATGTGTACAGATAATTTTTTCAATTAGCGTTACCGAACTGAACTGACGTATGATAAATCGAACGACCATGTTTGCTTAGAGTCAGCGATAGGTCCATCACTCACAATCAGTAATGGTATTAGGATCCAGCCCAAATTTCGATATCCGCTAATATCAGTCAACTCTAACCATTGTTTCAAAATTGTATTTGATTCTAGTTTAAAAATCAATCCGAAACATGTTAAAATCTTCTCGTTTCTTCATCGCCGCTCCTCAGGTTGAGCATTCGATTGATATTCAGAGGTTCTTTTTCTCAATGAGGTTCAAGCCTCATTTCTGTGAGGATATCAAATTGTTTTTGTTTTGGGTATTCCTTGGTGCAATCCTCTTCGTGGCTCTACCTGAACCAAAATCCTCATCCTTGCTCCAAACTCTTCACTGCGCATTTCACTACTAATGCAGAGAGACTCAGATCTTCGGATCACAGATTCTACCCAAACTTTTACGAGCGTTTCCTTGAGCCATAAGATGAAGCCTGTGATGTGTCATTCTATCTAATGTGAATTTGTTTCTAGATTATAAATTAAAAACAAGAAAAAAAAAAGAAAAACATAAGAAACCAATACTGAATCACTATATCATTGAAACTTCTTCAGCGGACTTTGGAAAAGAATATTTCAGTCACAAAAATACCACATTTGGCGTTTATCGCTACATTACACTCATCGGAGGCACAGTCGAAGGGTTTGAACAACTTCCTTCTAACTTCTGACGAATTTTATCTTTCAAGACATATTTCAGAATTCACGTAGGTCCTAACTATCGCCTGCAATGCATCGAGGTCATAGATTCCTTCATCATAAACATTTTTTGGCTGATAGATCTGAATATAACAATGGTAATACCAGTCTTTCTGCAATATTACATTCATATTATCGATAAAAGAACATCACATTTATACTTATATATTTTGAGTACATTCACTACTTTGATCAAAGTTTCATGAACATTTAATACTTATTTTATGGAATAGTGTTAGTCGTGACAGGTCAAGTAAGGTTATGTTCCCCGACCTAAAGGATGTATACCACATTTCACGAGCACAGCAAGTACAAACTGCCATGAAATAGCATCAATACAAAAGATTGAGAATTCATCTTTACCTTAATGTACTGATTTCGTTTGGATGGAAATACGCTGGCGTAATTATAAGAGCTTTTACGTTATCTATAGCACCGTATGACAGATCTTGACCGACACCATAGACTTAGAAGTTTATGATGGACACACAACGGCTCGTGTCAGTAGAAAGAGATAGCGTTCTGCTCTACTGATATCGTTATTCTGCTTTCGGTTGATCTTGTGCCGTGTACTAACGCGGGAACATTACCAGTATTCGGTTGACTTTTACTGTTGATTAACATTGAAACGTTTTCTTTGCGAGGTGTTCGTCAGTCGAAATAGAATACTCCGAGAGCGAAGACAAATGCCGGGCGACATTCAGGCAAGAATTTCACAAAGAGACACAGCTCGATCTTCCGCAAGGAAAGAGGATACCGCTCATTTTGTTTCGAACATACCTTACTTAGATTGAGAGTCGGGATGATTCTTTCCGAAGGTTGGAGAAGTATTATGCTGAGAAAATTTCTTACTTTCATAGATGAGATGATGTAATTTTTTTGATTAATGCTATTTCTTTTTTTTTGCAATTAATTCAATTTTTAGGAAAAGTGGGCTTTTTCATTGGAGTTAAAATAATTTCTTCAGACAAAGATTCGTGGATAATAACATTGAAATTGTCTATTAATTGCCGCAAGAGCGTAGACGTAATTTTGTAAATCCGGTTATCTAAATGTCATATATTTTTTCCGTTATAATATTAATCAACAACAACTCAATGAAATTTATATGAAAGAAAATTCTTTACAGGATTTAAGTGTATTTTACATTATCAATAAATTAGACAATGATTGAGATCTTGATTTCGCGTAGTTGTTCATGTGATATTATCGGGAATCATCAATAACAGGTGTACTCGCTACGGTGATCACCGGAACAGAGAGCGAGTTTATTTCCTTGCAGAAACTTGTGACTCTGAAATGTGTCGCTTGGTTTCGTCGTCGCATGTGATCTTCATTACGTAATTCATTCTTAGAGCTTCTTTGGAATCGTGTCTGGGTCCATTACAATGCATTCTATGACAGCTCGACCTTTTAATAGGTGTAATAATAATATATATATATACATTCTGTGATTGTTTAAATTTTCAATAATTCGAAGTATATACCTACATCATCGCTACGTATTGCATAATTATATCGCACAATTGTACTCGTCCTTTGTGGTATCTTTCTAGAATGATATTGTACATCGTACTCCGCTAGAAAAACGTATTTGAAACTGAAGTTTGATTGCTGATTCAGTATTTTCTCATGGATGAAATTGGTCTTTCCATGAATCAAACCTGAAACAAAGTTTTTCATGTAAAAGGTGGAATGTATAAAAAAGGCATTATCGAAGATTTAGATATTCATAGATCGTGAATCTCGAAGGTGTGCTTATAGTTTGTAAGAAATTGGAAATTTTTGCAACATTTTGAGAGAATATGATTATGTTAAAACAATTTTTGATCGAACCTTCATCAAAGTGATTTTTTCCCAATTAGGTAGTACTAATATTTCAATGATGATCTGAATTATGATTCAAATGTTATTTCTTCAGAATTTATTTATTTAGTAGTTTATTTCTTATTTTTTTTTTAATAGTTAATTTATTCACGATCTACAAAATTGTAACGTACTTACCTTATAATGATCTCTTGAATGACAGTATAATTGTCAGTTATCAGCTACTCATGTGATGTCGAGTACTTCCAGGAAACGCCACGGGGAGGCTAACTGACGTGTTTCCCGAAAAAATTTATTTGGCGTTCAGCTCGGATCACCTCTGAAAAGAGATGCGATACTGCGACCGTTCGTTAGACTCCGAAGAGTCGCTAACTTGTATGCGTCGTTCAGCTCGTATCGCCTCTGAAAAGAGATGCGATACTGCGACCGTTCGTTCGACTCGGAAGAGTCGCGAACTTGTATGCGTCGTTCAGCTCGGATCACCTCTGAAAAGAGATGCGATACTGCGACCGTTCGTTAGACTCCGAAGAGTCGCGAACTTCTATGCGTCGTTCAGCTCGTATCACCTCTGAAAAGAGATGCGATACTGCGACCGTTCGTTAGACTCCGAAGAGTCGCGAACTTCTATGCGTCGTTCAGCTCGGATCACCTCTGAAAAGAGATGCGATACTGCGACCGTTCGTTCGAGTCCGAAGAGTCGCGAACTTGTGTGTGTCGTTCAGCTCGTATCACCTCTGAAAAGAGATGCGATACTGCGACCGTTCGTTCGACTCCGAAGAGTCGCGAACTTGTGTGTGTCGTTCAGCTCGGATCACCTCTGAAAAGAGATGCGATACTGCGACCGTTCGTTCGACTCCGAAGAGTCGCGAACTTGTGTGTGTCGTTCAGCTCAGTTCACCTCTGAAACGAGATGCGATACTGCGACCTATTTATTCGTATGTGAATTGTTTTTTGTTTCCAATTTTTTGGTCTTGTCACTGATTTTGTTCATGGATATTAGACAGCACTCGAAATGTATGTCCTTGTCATATTTCGGTGCTTCTAGTTCTACAATTCTTTTAGTATATGTAAATACATATAATATGTGTAGCAATGAATATTATTGATTATTTTTGTAAAATGCTTTGTTTTGGAATAATTTCTTTTGAGTTAATGTTATTAATTCAACATTTTCATCATAGTGTATGTGTGTGATATGTATTTTCGATACTTTCAAGTATGTTGGCCCATGTTTATAAACAATGTAGATATTTCATTCGGAAATATGTACGCCGTCTTCATGAGACGTAATTGACGTGGTCAAATTTTTCATAGTCTCCAATTTTCAGTGCATTTCAAGTTTCATTTGTAAGTTATAATAATTTTCTCATTGTCTTTTTGATAAACACTTTTAATTATATTTATGATTTTCCATAACATGATGCTTACTTTTAGTGGCATAAAATAATAATTAAAACTTCTTCAAAATGAACATGTAAGCGTCTTTAGCTCCACGCGGCCAAATTATTTTTCGAATTTGCATGTCATTAGTATTCAACCAGCCATTTGATTTGTTCTTGAGCATGGCCGTGTAATGTCCACTGTCAAGGGTTGTTCCATGGTGGAATATTGCACTATCTACTTTATATGTATAACCGTTGATTAGTATTTCTGCGGTTGGGACAGCATTGATTTTGTAATTTGTCATTTTAGTTGCTTGGTTATTATTGTATGAAAATAAAAGCAGTTGCAATACAATATATTGATTGCCGGCAATGATATCCGTTTTCTGTGATCTATTGGTTTTTGAGCAACTTTCACATACGCTTTCAAGTCTAGTCCATTGTGATAACGATGCACGGACTAAATCTGGTAGATTGGTAGGACTTTTTCCATTGGACGAGATATTTATCGGTATCGTTAGAATATAATTCTGTTGTGCCGTCTTTGAAACGTTACCGCAATCATTACACCGGATGGTTATTTGGAATTGATGTTTGATAGTGTTACAAATTATTTCAGATTTGGAAGCGAGCATTAGCAAAAATTCAGCTGCATCTTGTTGAGCTTTTTCTGCAAATCTTTGGTCAACAAATTCTCTGACAATAAGTGTGTTCAATTTAGAACTATTCGAACAATAAGATTGAGCTAATGCGCTCAGTGGATTATTGTCATCTTCTTTGACTAGCTCCTGTATAATATTTCCACTGTGAAACATACATTGAATGACGACATTGGCATAACACGAAACATTGTCATCATTTGCTAATCCAACAACATTCGTTACGAAAGCATGGGCTGGTGTTGATTCAATAATCGTTCGAATATCGCGAATATGTTTTGGTATTGACCACGTTGTATCTTGAACTTTTGATTTGTGTTTTTTAGATACAACTATTGTTGGCAAATCTGGTCTATATAATTTTCTCAATCGATTGTATTCAAGTAATGCTGATTCTTGAACTTTAATAGATTGTGGATCTAAGTTGATTAAATGTATCCCTTCCAGATGGGTAACTCTTGACAAAGCAACATATGCTTGTCCGGATGTGAATACACTATTTCCAATATCTAATACTGCATTCGTTAGACTCAACCCTTGACACTTGTGTATTGTAATACCGTAACTGAGTGATAGTGGAAATTGTTTTCTGAAGATGTAAGCTCTATCCATTACTTTAAATTTTGTCGAAACTCTCTCAATGACACATTCTTGTCCGGACGATAGAATGATTTTCATAGACTCCACTTTGTTTGTGCCTATACTCTTTGATACGGAAGTGATATGCCCTATTGTACCGTTGATGATACCTAGTGTTACATCAATATTACGTCGGATCATGACCTTTGCTCCGATTTTTATTACTATCGTTTTGGCTAAACCAGCCGTACGCGAACTATCTTCGTTTTCTTTATTCAGGAGTTTGTTAATTTTTTTTTTTCAAGTAAGCCACGCAATCAACAGTATCCTCTGAATGGAGCTCGATTCTTTCACCCGGAATTCTTTCAAGCATCGCTGTGTTGAGATTTTCACACCGATTCCGAGTCGAGAATAAGCAAACGGTGTCTTGTGGTAATTTTAGTATAAAATCACATACTTCACGAAGACGACCGTCCGCTGAATTGTTCTGAAATATGTGTTTTCTGGATTCCAGAATTTTTGAATCCTCGTCGGTCAGAATACCTAATCTAATTCTGTGTAATGTATCTTTGTAAGATGGATCGTTCTGTTGCCTCATATTAGCTGTTAGCTCGTCATAGGTAAATAAGTGAGACCACAGATTAACAGTGCCCAACGAGCCGAAACATTTTTGCACCTTTTCTCTTGTTAACTTCAAGAAGGCTGATTGATCGTTTACAGGAGGTAGTTGTAGCAAATCGCCAAGAAGTATTATATGTTTCTTGCCAAACCTGCTAACGTAATATTGGAAATCATTGATACCTCATCTATAATAAAAAGGACTACGTTTGATAGTTCATTTCTCAAACTTTTAAGACTTGATCAGATAATTCTCTATATTTTGGCGTAGCTCCATGCTCAATAGGTAATTGGAATAATCTATGTGGGTGCTGCTACGGCCGTGGTTTTACCAAGATACTGTTTCGTCCAGGACCTAATAGTCTTTATTGAATAACTTTTTCCTGTACCACCAGCACCACTAACAAACTGACGCAATATATTGTTCTCGTTATCCGACGATAGTACGGAGGTGATTTGATTGAATATTCGTCTTTGATCATTATTTAAATGAGAGATCATAGCGTCGACATCTACATTTTCTAATTGTTGATCTGCGTCATTTATTTCTTGCATTGCCCTGTCAGCTTCAGTGGATTGAAAACCTAGTGGGTTATCTTTATTATCTGAATCTTTCTGACTGAGATTGCTCATTTGGCAAGACAAATCATTTAATTTATTTTCTACCATGTCTTTCATATAATCGAACCCTTTTTGAATATCAGTCAAACGTTCATGATATTGTAATGCTTCTATCAAATCTGATTTGCACATTTCAAATGCTTCCGCATATGATTCTGAATTACCCTTTAGTTCATCAGTATCTCGCCATGGTTTGAATAAAAGTAACAGTGTATGAAAATATTTTTCTGGTTGTACATTTATATTGTGTCTATAGTGATTGATAAGATAACCTCTTTTTCGTTTTTTCAGATATTGACCATCGACTAATTCATATATCTCTATTTCTTTATCAATTGGTTTAATTTTTGTCACTTCATACCATTTTGCAAAGTCATACAAATGTATAGATTCTAACTCATCGGGTCGATTCGGATAATAATTATCTATAAGCGATGGAAAGAATATATCAGTCGATTGAGGGTCAAGTGTTTGAACAGTTTTGTATGACTTCAGTTTTCTACTTCTAATTTCATTCACATCCAACCATTTTATAGTTGTATCAGGATCTGTTCCATACAGTTGTATACCTAATAATGTATCGGCAGCTTCAAGCGCTCCACATTCTCTGTTATTAAGACTGCGCAGCGCTACACTCCAAAGTCTACTACATAATGATTTGGTACAGTTAATGTCTTCAAATATATCACCATGTGAACTAGATTCACTTCTGGTCGTATAGCTAGTACAATACCAGGTTAGTGCTGTAGATGTATCACCGACGTACTGAATATCCATGTTTCCTTCCCAAGCAGTCAGGATTACAGGATTGTAATCATTAATATTAACTTCAGCGCTTGATCGTGGTATGTCATACAGCCTACTTTTAGATTTTAATTGTTTTCTACCTGCGATAGATAAGGCTACATCTCGTATAACTAAGAAATCTGTGACAGGTCTTGGGAAGCTGAATCTGCAAACTCTATTGTATCCAGTTGCTTTGTTTTTTTTTTTTATTTCTCAAGCAGTAATCATTATGCTTGTGTATTTGATACGATATTACCCTTCTATGTCAAGTAGGTGACATAGTTTCTTCAGGTATTTTGCAAGTGACGTATTTTGAAATGAAGTTGGCAACCTCGTTAATGGGTGATTTTCCAATAATGGGAGCCTCGTCAACCCATATTAACATATGGAAATGTTGCATACCTCGACCCTGATATTCTCGCCTCCAAAAGTAGTGATTAACTTTTCCAATCGGAGAATTATCCGAACAAATGAATGTAAGCATCGCTTGAAAAGTGTTATCAAGATATCTTGAAGTCGATACTGGATCAGCTGCTACAAGCTCACTAGTTGACATCTTAGCCATTTCTGGTCCATTGATTTTACGTATGTATTCAGCCATATTTTCCCACATCCATTCGCTGGGACTAATTGTTAGGAACCATGTCGCTGTACCATAATTTTGGACCATACAATGTTCATCGTTTCTTGCTTTTCGCCAATATTGTTCTGTGTTACGTAACCTTGCAAATATAGTACTTGAATTACCTTCAAGCTGTTCCTTTGACATCATTTCCAAACAACTAGCAGCATTCAACTTATCTCGAGGGTTCATAATATTCAATTTATGAAATATACCACTGCGTAGTTGGCGAATGTTTGAATCGTTCAACAAGTAGAAAAGATATTGTTGATTTAATCTGAATTGAGGATGCTTGGACATTAGTCTGCTTTTAATAAAATCACATTCCCGCAAATATACTGTTCTTTCCTGATGCTGACCATTGGTACCATATGGATATAAGTCAGGGAAGCACATGAGGTCTAAGGTCTTATCCCAATTATTCAGTGGCGCGTCTGGAATTTTGAGCATTTGATAAAGTGCGGAGGCTGTTTTGTTACTTCTGTCCTCATGAATAGGAGGAATGGTGAAATGTTCATAATATTGTTCTGAATCCAGAACTTGAGTTAATATAGCAGGTGGCTTAGAGAAATTAGTTTTATCATTCGATTCTGTAGCTTCTAGATCTGAGAGTTGGGATTCATCTGCTTCTATTTGAATTTCTACTTCATCAATTACAGGTTGCAAGAGTAATTCGTGGTTTTTTGGTAGCTTAATTTCCGAATAGAAAGGATTATTCTCTTTCAGCCACACTAAAGTTTCATGTATTTTTTTGACATCCACTAACCTACTCCAAACAACATTAGCTTTGTTAGGAATTCCACAGACTAATATATAGAGTTCATGATTTAAATTAATCGGAGCTGTTGGCGATGGCAATTTTTTCCACGTTTCTTCTAATGGCAGTGGCAGATGAAATGTCCTACCTTCAACTTTTTGTACTTTGAATTTATGTGGCAAATTTTTCTTGGTGACAGTTCCCATTCTTTGAACTGTTTGAAATGCTTTTGCCCGTTGAATTAGAATTTTTTCATAATCGTTCAATGTCACTAGGGTAGTAGGTCTGGCTGTTACCTCTAACTGATTTAATTTACAAGTAGGAGGTAATTTATGAGCACGGAATTTTTCTATGCAGTAATGGCAAATAACAGTCGAATTATTACCCGATGCTTCATTATTAATTTGTAAGTTCAACCAGTTTGATCCGCTTAATGGTTTTCTAAGTTTTTCAATATTTGTTACATTTCTACGGCAACAGAGTTTATCACATGATAGACAAGCAAATTCTGGTACGTCCATCGAGCGTTTGGTCAATACTTCAAATGCTTGTGAATATTGTTTTACAATCTGATCTTCGTTCAAATTTATTTGATCTACACGAGGTTGATAGGTGAGAGCATTATTCATAGCTATAGTAGAAACTTCCTTCAATACTTTTAATCTACCTTGATTCAATGCATTATCTATAGTAGTTATTTTGTCAATAGCTGTTTCGAGTCCATATATTTGCCTGACAAAGTATCTGATCCTTGGGAAGTGTGCTTGTATAATAAGCAGAGGCAAAAGCTTGGATTGACATATTGAAGGATTTGTATAACAACTTTGAGAGTGGCCTAGCTTTGTAATTGAATTTCGTATGCAGCAATTATTAATATTTCTGATATTATTACGAATATTCGATACCTTCCAATTACTAATACTTTTTAATACCTCCTCAATTCTATCAATAATGTATGGATTTATTTCTTTGCACAAGTCGGAACAAATCCAGGACTTTCTATCGTTTTGGCTCGGACAGACTGGTAAAAGGTTGGCAATAGATCCGATTGCTGTTGTTATGAGTGCATTTTTTTTTATATCAGCAAGACTGTGATATGCTGTATCGACAAAATAGGCTTCTGATGAGCCAGTATGTTTTGATTCCCCACATATGGATATTATTTTATTTCTCAAATCGGGACATTCGGCAGCCTTGATCAGATTTACTTCTATATTGCGTTTTAAATTTGCTAACGTTTTCTGCATTCCAACAACCAATCTTTTCCTAATATAAGTATTCCATTTTACTATTTTAGCAGCTTCTATTCTGGACTTCGTCATCGATTGTAATTTTTTATCAATCTCTACCGTTAATATGTTAATACATCTGTCTGCTGATCCAAAAAATTTCATTGTATTTCCTTGTATTCTGATCCGTTTGTATTTATATATGTGGCTACGTGGATATGTGACTACATACATTGAGTTTTCTGTAAGATGCTTTTTTTCTTTAATTGTATTACTAAATTTAGCGCTCCACATTTTTTTTTATTTCAGGATGAGCTATATATTTTGCTCTTTGGTAAGCTCTTTTAGATTCAGGATTTAGTGTATATTTATTTTTTTCTATTGTTTTCTTATTTTGCGGATTCTGACTATACTTTGTCTTTTCATATAGTTTTTTAGGCTCAGGATTCTTAGCATATTGTTCTCTTTTTTGTTTTTTAATAGGGATTGAATCGATTACATATCTGTTTTGAACAATTGTTCGTTGAATTGTTGGATTTACATGATAAATATTTTTTCTTTTGCGGTTGATTTCTTCTTTATGACTATTCCAATATTTTTTGTTCTTGCTTTTTTTTTTACTTTCTACTAACTGCCAACTTGTTAGTTGAGAAACAGTTTCTTCTTTGCATTTGATGTTACTTGTTTCTACTATTGGATCTTGATCTATGTCTATATGTGCTTGTGGTTGTATCTGATGCATCGATTCATAACTTTGTGTTATTTTTGATTTTGATTGTGTTTTAGTTTTAGGTGCACCTATCATATTTGATTTTCCTACTATTGTGCGCAAATCTCTACGGCTGTTATTTTGCTGCTGATTGTTGATTCGTAATTCTTGAACTTCAAATGTTGGAAAAGGAATCAATACCTGTGTTTCTAGGATATTTAATAGATGGTACCTTAAATTTTGAGTAGTTTCCCTGCATATTCAATCCGTTGGAAGGTATGACTCGGTTGTAGGATTTTTTCCAAGTGCGAGTGAAGTTGCTATAGCAATAGCTAGGACTCCACAGGATATACTATCGGGTTGCATTGAAACATGTTCGTATAAAACTGAATAATGTCTGTATAATTTTTGCAGGATGACGTGTTGTTGAGGTGATAATTGTCTATGCAATGTATCATACACATGAACTACGCTACCTTCCCTATATATACAGGTCCAATGACCAATTGCATTTGCGCCTATACTTCCTCCATAAAGTATTTGTATATCAGCCTGGCTAGTCTCGACTGGTCTATACCACTGGGGATTTTGATAGAATATTGGATCTTGTGGTTTGAATGAAGTATTTTCCGTTAGTACCTTTAGGAATGCATTGATGCACAGGTCATTCAATTCTGAAGCTGGATTTATGATGCACTGACTAACATTTGTATCAACCATATGAACCGTTCTTACAATCGATGTAGGGATATTCTTAGTATTATCAATTTACTTACCAATTTCTGTGTGTTGTGCATCTAGCTTATTTTGATATTCTGATTTTTTTGTTTTATCATTATGATTATCAGCGTGATTATCTTTGTTACTAACATTATTCTCAGTGGTATCATTTCCATTAGTTTTGAATAATTTTCGAGCCTTGGTATTTGCTAAGCGCTTAGCGTAACTATTTTTCTTTGTTTTTGGCATCGTTACAAAGTATTGTTTAAATTATTTGTTCAAATTATAAATATCAAGTTTGGTGTGAGTTGTGATATATGTTATGATACGTATAATATTTTTGTATGTTCAGTTCGATATTTTGTATAATAGGTGTGATTAGAAAATTGAAGGAATTAATATCCCTATATAAGTATGATTAAATGTCCAAATCAATTTTCGATGAATTTATCAATTGCAAATGTAAGAATTATTCTCGATTTATTACACTGTACAGCTATATACTGTACATGTATATATATATATATATATATATGTGTGTGTGTATTTTGTTTTCAATTTTTTCGTTTATATATGAGTTTATATTTTCACCATATAGAATATTATAGTTATCTGAGAATTCAATCTCATAAATGAAGCACACCTATTTACTTCTTATTTTATACGTTACAATTAGTGATGTAACGCTTTTCAATTATGTATTAATAAACTCGTTGTTATATTAATATGATATTACAGTTAAAGTAACCAAAATAAAATTTAGTTGCAAGCTGTGACTTTCGTTTCCAGCAAACTACTAAATTCAAACAGTAATTTCAAGTGAAGTTTAGCCGTTACCATAGTTTCGTTACAACAATGTGAAGTTGCGAGCAGAATTTGGAAAGAAGTTGTGACAATTGATAGTAAATTGACCAATCATAGTATTGGATTGAGTATGATGCTTTATGGGTGAATTTGACTTATCGTGCTGTCTTGCAACTGATAAAACAAAGGGACGTCTGATATGCTTATTATACTTGATATTATAACGATCCATCAAATGATACCTGAGAATAACGTGTAAGTAAATCATTATTTCATAAATTTCCATTATATATATTTAGTAATTCGGCCATTGAAAAGTTTATTCAATGAATTTTTCACGCCAGATCCAAATTTTCACTAAATTATATGGCTAATTTATTAATCAATTCAATTGCCATTTCCTAATTGAGATTAGGTGGATTGATTAGCGCCTGTTTGGTACAATGATTTTTTACCTACTATTACTACAATTTACTTTTTAGTACAACTATTTTTCACTGAACAATTTTTGTTTATGAATTATTTATTCAAATCCAAGTCATTATTTCTGTAAATCTTTATTGTTATGTTACACTTAGTAGCCAAACGTATAGTATAGTTAATGATTGTGTACTTTTTCATTATGTTGACCCAAAACTATTTCATCGAATATATGATGTATTTCAGTAACTCGAACAACTAAAGATGGTTTAAATCATGAAGGTGGCGGATGGCAATCAAGCATCTCAAGGTACTTCATGATAGCACGAGGCTGTTACAATGGCTGGAAACGTATCACAACTAATGATGATAGTATAGCAAAATTTGGTATGAATTATGCAGAATTAATGTCACATATTCATGTGCTATGAGTATGGTTTTTTTTTTAATACTTAGCTTGTTCCATAATCTCATCTTCTTGATTCTTGAAATATATTACTTCAAAAAATCAATATCACATTGTTCATATAAGTTGAAATATTTCCTTGTGTGCAGTTGTAAAGACAACACAGAATAAGACTCAAGACAAAAGCCATGAGAGCAGATAGCAAAGATGTGATGCTTCTTAAGCTCCATAACATAAATTTAGGTACGGAAGGTTGATGTGTTGGTCGTGACTGAGGATATATAACTTGGGAGTCCCATCGTGACAATCAGAGATTACAGCGTAATTCCCAAGAACATGGCAGTCCTAGTAATCGTGGCCAAGACTGTTGGGATCAAAGTAGTGCTGGCGATCTGGTACCCAACCACATAAAAACCAGTGGCGATAGGGGGAAGGGTCAGACCTCTATTTCACATATTTTCATTAATCAATATTGAGTTCTAAGTATATTCAGAATAGGATCAATAAAGATTGAAATTTCCATTTCTTTAATTACTGATGATTATTATTACATTTTTGATAATAAATATTAATTGTTCAATCTAAATACAAACCTTTTTTTTATTATTGTTTATTATTACTATTGACATTGTGACGGATCCAGGAATACCGTCACCTAGTACTTAAGAGATACCCCTTATCTTTGGGAGCCATGCAAATCAAAACCTAACGTTTCCTTTATGCATCTATCTATATATAAAGATGATCTAAACAATAATCATAAGTTAAGTCAAAATATAGAGTTGACATATATACATACGAATATGTAATATGATATGTATTTTTAAGCAAACAATCCAATGGAAAATTCCATTGGACTTACGACCAAATAATGCGGATCCCCGATTTGTTTAGATTAACTGCATATAAAAGCTGGGACACTAGGACCCAGGGCAAGCATTCATTAACTAATCTTCAACCGACTACTGTCAGTCAAAACTTCAATATATACCTTTAACTCGGGACCTTTGTCCTCTTAAATCGGGTATCCAGCATTTTCAATATCTCTTAAATCGGGACAACGTCCTCTAACTCGGGTATTGAATTTGTTAAATAATTTTATATCATTTATATCCTTATTTCTAGAATCGCATTATTCATCAATCACTGGCATTAATAAAATCAGTTCAAAAGTGTAATTTACCTACCATCATTTCATTTTCGACTTCAACTACCCCATCGTTCATTATTTAATCAAGGTAAGAGTTATTCTTTCATTTCATAACTATCAGTGCGACATCATTATCTCCATATAGACTATTTCGGAAGATCCTGATTAATCCCAGTCCATATCTCCTCCTTGTCCCCTAATTCGTGATATTCTTCCTCCTCGCTTACACTAGCGAGGTCCCGGAACATTCTTTTCTCTTTAATTCTCTCTCCTCGCTTGCACTAGCGAGGTCGCGAAACTTTCTTTTCTCTTTAATTCTCTCTCCTCGCTTGCACTAGCGAGGTGGCAAAACATTCTTTTCTCTGATATTCTCTCTCCTCGCTTGCACTAGCGAGGTGGCAAAGCATTCTTTTCTCTGATATTCTCTCTCCTCGCTTGCACTAGCGAGGTGGCAAAACATTCTTTTCTCTGATATTCTCTCTCCTCGCTTGCACTAGCGAGGTCCCGAAACATTCCTTTCTCTCGAATTCTCTCTCCTCGCTTACACTAGCGAGGTCGCGAAACCTTCTTTTCTCTTAAATTCTCTCCTCGCCTAAACTGGCGAGGTTGCAAACTCTCTTTCTCTCCTCGCCTTCACTGGTGAGGTCGTGAACCGCTCTCTTTCCATTTTCTTGTTTGCAAACCATTTATCTATCACCTCGAAATCTGCTACGTTTTTCCCAACTTCCCTGTCTTCGCCGGGTCAAGGCGAAGTCTCACCACCTATGTATTACTCCTAGATGTTCCAGACCAAAGGCGAAAGAAATAGGAAATACCGCAAACGTGGAGGGGTCAAGGTACGGCAGCGTAAACAGGCCGCAATAGCACGGGATCTGAATCAGATCGACGAACTAATAGAGTTGGCATATAAAACAGCCAATCTCTCCGAATCCACAACCTTATCACACAACCAGAGTGACTCTACCTGCCCCTTTTCGCCGCCAACACCCCAAAGTTCTCATTCCCCAAGTGACAGTCCTTCACCTACCGACACCCTGTCTACGGTACTTTTCCCACAGTTTCCGAAACACCAGCATTTCACCAATCACCCCACAAGTCATCAGGGTACATCCACCTCCCCTGCATCCCCTGAAGTCATCGACCTTACTACGGAACCCGACACCTATTCACCGGGTGTACCTCACATCACCTCCATCCAAACCATCACCCATACCCGATATACTCTGCTCCGCTCAGTCACATTTTAACCATTCACACCCGCTACGCCTCAAGACCGCTCTTAACTCCCATAAACAAACTTATATAAACCCAACCACTTACACATATTACTATCTTAAATCGCCTATCCACTCCGTCGTCAGAGCAACAATAACTGGTACCTAGAATTGTAATAGTAGAAATATTGATAACAAACGCAATTTTAGTTGTAACGTCTATAAACATACATCCTTCAGACCCCTCCTATTGACTACTTGTATCGAGTCACTCTCCGGACGTGACAACATTACTTATGCTATAGCTATGAATATTCGATATTCTAATCTACTGGCTTGATGTTTTTAACATCGTTTTAATTCTCTTTTCTTGAATGAACATGATTGATATACATACATTATTCTACCACGAGTTGTTATTTTCCTTTATTTCGACATGTGTGTATGGAATGAAGTGTGATATCCTGTTAATTGAGAGTTTGTCCGGTGAATTAGGATCATGCTTGGTTGCAAAGTTTCTTTGGTATTTATTTTGGTTACACACGTTATGTTAGTGTGTAATGTGTTACTATTCTTTTATGTAAAATACGTGGTGTAGTTTCTTTGGGTATTTTGTAAGTGAAAAATTTCAATATGAACTAGCAACCTTATTAATAGGAGAGACTATACTTGCATACGATAGCTCAAATATTTCAAAAGTATGTTGTGACCAGTGTTCTGTATAATCTATATATATAGCATGCTTTAGCTTGTCCACGAATGTTCAGGTTCAGTTTTGGGATCCTACATGATTCTTTCCACAGTGAAATAGTTCAGAACATTGTACATCTTGAGCTTTTCGAACTTTCATAGGTTGATGCGATATGCATCATTGTAAATATTTTCATGTTCCGGCTTGTTTGTTGTTAATCGTCAGTCACATTACAATAATGTCATAAGGGCTTTCCTGTCAATGACAATTGTAGAAAGGTGGAAATGAATGTACTATATTCTTATTGACGAACATTTTTCCATACTGCACTGATGTAGCTACGAAGCTGGTACTGTGCTATCGTCGATGAATAACCTTCAATTGTTTTCACATAGCTGCTTCAACTTAGCTTCAAACCTTACGTTGTGACTCCACTATATTTAAATTTTTGTCGACAGCCTGTTTTTTTACGTAGCTGCCATCGACTCAGCTACAAAGCCTACGATGATCTCTTTGTCATGCCCTTGTCAACGTGTTTATTCTCCATTCTCCAGCGGGTATCTGCTCAGACCCACAATCGTTCAAAAAATTCATGCTGATCATGCTACTATGCCATCGTTGACAGATAACCTCTCCATGTAGCTGCTGTCTGTATTTATATCAATAAAGACTGGGCCCCATTTATTTATTTTTACCCCGTTTTCTTTCGCATAGCCTTGGGGCACTTCAACGATTTCGATACTTGCCGCTCCGTGAAACCAACGAGATTCGGAGACACTACATTAATAATGAATATTGAGTATTATTGCCATATCATTATACTAATCAACGTGTTGCAGTCGCGTATGTTTTTGCACGTCTCGAATGAAGTATCAGGCAGCGGCCATCTTGGCTGCGAGCTGTATATGCCTGGTACGCCTAGCGGCTAATGTCGATATGTCGATATTTCAATCATTTTTATCTTTACTATCTGAGATCGGATTGATCCCGAAATCAATAGGGGTCGACAGTTTCGCAGAGAAAACCTATATTAAAAATCTGAAGTTGATCCATGCACTCCTTCGAGAGTTATCGTGGATCTACGAAAAAGTCTTGCGAAGGAGAAGAAGAAGAATGCTGAAATTTGCCTAATTTCACTAACTTCAATAATTAGTATCTTCGGACCCCCTGGGCCGATTCCGCCCTAATTTTGCAAGCAAGGTTAGTTTGACCGAGCGTTGATATCATATAATTTTCATCGAAAAATATTGAGTCATTCGGAAGATATAAAAATCGCCCCCTGTGTTGAAGAGATAGGCGAGTTCGTCCGGGAAAAGAATTCACGCTGGCGCTCGCCCACCGACGGGTACTTGGCGGCGATTCGCTGGCGCGAATCTTGATTAATGGGAATCGGGGAGAAAAACCGTCTGCTTCGCTTGGCAGCTGTTCGAGTCGATGTTTTCATACAGATCCGTAGCGTAGGAACGGTGGAATACAAAGCACGAACACTAGGAACGGGAGAAAACTCAGTGGAATATAACCTACAAAATTGATGTAATCGTCAACAATCGTTTCGTCTATAAAGAAAACTGTGATAAAAATAATTACTGATGGTACTTCTTTTTTTCGGTCGTTCAAGAAGGTTTGTGTAACATGCTTTTTCATCATGCTGATAATATTTTTTTTTTCATTTAATTTTTGGTTATGATGTTCTTCGGGTGGGCTTCGCCCCCCCCCCCCCCCCTCCCCACCCCCCTACCAGGGTCTTCGCCCCTGGACCCCGCCGCCACAGACAGTGATCTGCTACAGACAGGGATCTGCCACAGTACAGTTTGTCGACGTTACTCGCTCTAAACGTGCTTACTGTTGGAAATAAAGTAACGTATGCACCTCGGATCTTACCCAAACCTTCAATCCTCGTCCTGTAAACATCATACTCGGGATTAAAGGTTTGGGTAAGATCCTCTGTGCATAATATACTATTTCGGTAATTATTTGAAAGTGGGGTCCACCCTATTTTCGATCATAACAAATTGAAAAAATAATATTTTTTGAGCAACTACGAAAAATGAATATTTCTATTACTTTCGGTCATTTTAAAGTACAAAAAAACAATCGTTTTTATGAACTTTGAGCAGCAATCATCAATTGAATTTGATGAATATGATAACTATAAAATATATATATTTCATAATTCATGACATATATTTATAAAAAGATTCAACTCAATGTACTCTATTGTTTATTTTTTTTCCATTCGAACACTACTCTTGTTACTAAAATAAAATTGTAACTGGAACAGTATCATTAAAATTGAAGAAAACAATGAATAGAAATTCGAAAATTCTTATATTAGTGATTTTTTCTTATTTAAAAATTTGATCAACTATTCGTAATATTTAATTGTTTAAATTTAGATATTTTTTTCATTCATCCGCCGTAAAAATGAACAATTGAAAACAAAAAATCTCAAAAATGTTGATTTTTCGATCAAGTGGGTAACAGTGGTCATCGACTGACTAGTTAGGGTAGTTAACTCGCGACGTTCCCAGCCAAACGTATAGCCCAATAGTGAGTACAAAAAGCTCGACAAAAAGTTTGAAATACTCAATGTCAGAGTCTTTTACTTTCGTAAGGGCTGTGCTCAATATCTCTAGTTTGAATATACCGATAGACACACACATACAATCACACTTTTGACTGTAATGAATGTGGCAACGCCGTAAATATTCCATACCGGCAGCAGCGCCGGCTCTAGGACATTTGTCGCCCCGGGCAAACAACAATAATTCGCGCCCCCCCCCCCTTCACCCCACTATCTTCCGCTTCCAAACATCAATCCTCGAAGTGAAGGCACTAATAAAAATTTACTCGCCTTGCCTTAGCATTAGCAAAATCTTCAATTAGATCAGTCATGTCCAAAGAATTCGCTACCTCGTTCTCTATAGCCAATATGGCCAAGGCTGTCAATCGGTCCTGGCCCATCGTGGAGCGCAGGTACGTCTTAATCAATTTCAGCTTGCTGAAACTACGTTCGCCACTGGCTACTGTGATTGGAATGGTCAACAGTATTCGTAAACTAATCCATATATTACAGAAGCATTCATGCATTTTGTTTTCGTGGATATTTTGGAGGACTTCAACTGGTGTTATAGTCGAATTTGGAACACAATGTTGTATATGGCGTAGCTCATCACATAGTTGTGAACCGTCAATGTCTCTGTCGTCAAACCGTTCTAAGACTTTCTGAAGGGCTAAACAGCACTGGAGAAGTTCCTCATTTTTTGGAAGGTTTTTTATGTTATACAAGAAACCCCATTCGCTATCGTGTTGTTTGAGCTGCGTAAAGCGCTCTTGTAGAGAAACGATGGCCGTATCTACGAGAGAATAAAACACGGTAGTCTTGAAAAGCTGTTCGGAATCAGTTGGAGCGTCATCGCGTTTCTCGTAGTCAAACATTCTCTTTTTTCGGCGAGATGGTGCATCTTTAAATTCAGCATCAACACCTAGGCTTTCGGCGATTTCCTTCGCAGTTATGACGGCAGATTCGTACCCGGTCAATCGGTAATCCCCCAAAAAGCACCTACGGTGCAAAAAAATTCGCCAAGTACATTAAATCTTCAAGAGCAACTACTACTTGATCTTCGATATAAAAAAAAAGACAATAATCAGAAAAAAAAAATCCAAATCAATTATTGTGCCAAGTACATGCAACTTCGCATCACGCATAGACCTACTAGAGAAGCTGGAATAAAACAGACGACAAACCAGATTAACAATTAGAAAAGACAGCAAATCGAAATAGAGAGAGAAAAATCGATTTAGAAAATTAACACAAAAAATTAAGAAACAAAACTGAAAAAAAAAAAAAAATCTGAAAACGGAGTACGTGTTCCTTGGCGGGCTAATGTTATATTGCCTTTTGAGTATTACGTTCTGGATTTTTTTCTACCGATAAGCCCGCCAAGTCTCACTACCTCCATTTTCAGATTTTTTTTTTTTTTTCAGTTTTGTTTCTTAATTTTTTGTGTTAATTTTCTAAATCGATTTTTCTCTCTCTATTTCGATTTGCTGTCTTTTCTGATTGTTAATCTGGTTTGTCGTCTGTTTTATTCCAGCTTCTCTAGTAGGTCTATGCGTGATGCGAAGTTGCATGTACTTGGCACAATAATTGATTTGGATTTTTTTTTTCTGATTATTGTCTTTTTTTTTATATCGAAGATCAAGTAGTAGTTGCTCTTGAAGATTTAATGTACTTGGCGAATTTTTTTGCACCGTAGGTGCTTTTTGGGGGATTTGTTAACTTTTTGTATAATGTTGTTCAATAATCGCAGTATTGATTTATTTTTGCAATGACACTATTGGTGTGAGACTTGATATAATACTATCACTACATCTATGATGGTAGTTTCGTACTATGCGTTTTTCGATACATGTGCATTCCAATTACTTTGTAGGTCGGTCATGTATGTCTCGTGGAATACGTTCTGCTTGAAAAAAAGAATCGGCAGGTGCTAAACTGATACGCAGTTTTTTTCTTTATGATGATTATATTCGTGAGCTTGAGCTATACTGCTTACGCCAGAGAAGCTCACGCACGTACAATTTTCGTGTGTAGCGTGTACTGTAAGTTACCAATCCACGGGCGCTGACCCGTCGCTGGGCCGCATCCACGAATCCTCTCTGTATATGGCACGGAGAGCAGTGCTCTCCGATTATTATTTTGCCCTAATGAATCTCTAGTTTGGAACTGGAACTCGTAAAGGTAGATGGCCACTAGCGAGGAAATCGCACGAGAAACTCGAGCGAGTAACTAGCAACATTGATTTGCTCAGTGTATACGGCCTCGCAAGTCGACTTGCAATGCAAAAAGCCATTGTTTGGCAATGTTGCTAGTAACTCGCTCGAGTTTCTCGCGCGATTTCCTCGCTAGTAGACATCTACCTTTACAGGCGGTCCATTATCAATATTATTACAACTACATCCTTCCGGAAATCGCGCCTGAAACATATGAAAAACTTGAGGTTTTAGATCCTCATGGAGAAGTTGAATAATTTCAGTTGCTTTGATGATCCGTAAATTGCTGATACAACTAGGTCCTCATGACTTCAGGTATAACGGCTCCAACCTGTATGGAAAAGTCCCCTACCTCCCCCCGTGCAACTATAAACCCTGCATGCAGCCCTCCTCCTTTCGCATCCGGGCTTGGGACCGGCAATGGCGGAGTTACTGACATGCAGGGCTTATAGTCGCGATTACAATGCATCTGTATGGTTCGCTTTTTATATTCAACTTCATATTCTTATGATATTTCTGGCACTGCCTTTAGATTTGCCGCAAGAAGAATATGTATGGAAAAGTACCCACCACCCCCCGTGCAACTATAAACCCTGCATGCAGCCCTCCTCCTTTCGCATCCGGGCTTGGAGTTACTGACATGCAGAGATTATAGTCGCAATTGCAATGCATCTATATAGTTCGCTTCTTATATTTATCATATTAAACTTCATATTCTTATGATATTTCTGGCAGTGCCTTTAGATTTGCCGCAAGAAGAATATGTACGCGTCCTTGGCATTTCTTGGCCAGGGTTGTTTTCTGATATTCACGTCATTAACGTTCACCCAGGCAGATGTCCCTTCGCGGAGCATGCTTGTATAATGCCCTTCGGTTATGTTGCGGCCGTGGTGAAATATCGCACTATCAACCTTGTACACATTAGTGCAGATCATGATTTTCTCCGTAGATACTGCTTTTATGTTGTACCCATTTATTTTCGTGACTTTTCCATTCTGTACTGAAAATAGCATCAGTTGAATAATTATACAGCTGTTTGCTGATGATATATCTGTTTTCACGCTCATTTCTCTCGACTTACAAGTACCGCACGATCCTTCGACCGTTTTCCAGTGCGAGAGATTATCGTTGATCAGGTCAGATAAGCTTGGTGTTTTTTTGCAAGGTTTAGGCAATGCAAGTAACAATATGTTACTCCGTTGAATTGAGGTATTAGTGTAACCGCAATCTTTGCAGTGCAGTTTTACTGTCAGCTGGTGCTCAACAACCGTGCTGAGATTATTGCAATGAGAAATTAGACCGGTTAAAAATTCTGACGCATCTTGCTGCTCGTTCGCAGTGAACTGTTCACCCGCAAGTGCTCTGGCGGGAAATACATTTACCGGGACTCCTGAGTTGGCATAACCATCGATTAACATTTTCAAAATATCGTCTGTTTGATTCTGACGTGATAAATGGTCCCTGAATGTTCTACAATGAAGTATACACTGGATCGTTGCGTTAGCGTAACAAGAAACGTGATCAACGTTTGGTAAGCCTTTTATTTGCCACAATTTAGCTGCCGTTTTTTCTTCGGCTGGTATCTGACATATGACAACATCCCTCGGAATCGACCATCTTCAGTCAGCCACCTTCTTTGCTCTTACCGACGTGAGAGGCATCGGTATGAGATCTGGACGATACTTTTTCCTCAATCTATTGTATTCCGAAATGGCTGCTCCATTTGCCACTACGGAGTAAGGATCGTAATTGATCAAATGCAGACCTTCTAGCGAAGTTACCCGCGAAAGAGCGACGTACGCTTGACCAGAAGCAAATACGGTATTACTCGCATCGATCACGGCATTCTTTAAACTCAGGCCCTGACTTTTATGAATTGTAATACCGTAACTGAGGCAAATAGGGAATTGTCTTCGGATAACGAAAGCGCCTTCCATCACCTCAAATTTCACATCAACACGCTCCAAAACATGTACGATGCCTGTAGCTAAGACAATCTGCACTGTATCTATGTCGTCGGTATCAGCAGCACGGGAAATTGCCGTTATTGTACCAATAGTACCGTTGACGAGGCCTAACGTAACATCAATGTTCCGTCTAATCATAATTTTCGAACCAATTTTTACAATAATCATCCTTGCAAGACCTGCGGTTCGAGAACTGTCTTCGTCATCCGTGTTCAACATTTTCTGAACCTTTTTTTTGAAGTACGGTGGACAATCAACCGTATCATGAGCCAATAATTGTATCTCGTCGGTCTGAATTTCGCTCAACATGCTGCTTAATCCAACATCTGATAGTTTTTATCAGAAAGCTCTTACCAGTTCCACCCTCTCCACTGACGTAGAGACGTAGGATTTGATTTGAACTCACCGCTTCGATAACCTGATCATAAACTCGTTTCTGATCCATGTTCAGTTGGCTTATCATTTCTGAAACGTCTACGGTTTCTCCTTTTTCAGCTGCGTCTTTGAATTCCTTCATCGCACGCACCTTCAGCCTCAATAGGAACGCAGCCGAGTGGTACAGTATCGCTATTTTGGGAATTATCAATGTCTCTAGCATTATCTGCAATTTGTTTTTCAATCATTTCTTTCGCATATTCCATACCTTTCTGTACTTCGGTTATCCGTTCGTGATATTTTAGTGCTTGTGCGAGTTTTGATTGCATTGACTGAAATGACTCGGCATAAGTATCGCGCCCGTTTCGGAGTTCATCTACATCTCTCCATGGTTGAAAAAGTAGCAACAAGGCGTAAAAATAACGTTCGGGTTGAATATTGACGTTATTTTTGTAGTGATTCACTAGGCATGGATGTTTACGCTTCTTTAGGTACAGCGATTTGCCTATTGGATAATACTCGATCTCCTGAGCTTTGGGTTTGTATTTCGTTGTTTCGTACCATTGTACGAAATCGTAGAGGTTGGTAGATTCCAATTCCTCGGGTCGTGCGGGATAATGCGTATCGACTAACGAATCGCAGAATATTTCAGTGGAATCGGCCTCCAAGGCTTCGATTTCCTTACGAGATTTTACTTTTCTATTTCTGATCATTTTCACGTCAATCCACTTGATGGTAGTTTCCGGATCTGTACCATACAAAGCGATTCCCAATAGAGTATCTGCGGCTTCAAGAGCTCCACATTCTCTATGATTCAACATGCGCGATGCAAAATTCCATAAACGACTACACAGAGATTTCGTGGAATTAATGTCTTCGAAAGTTGTGTCTGAGTTGCTTTTTTCGGGCTTAGCAACGTATTTAGTGACATACCGATTCAGGAGTGTGGATTTTTCTCCGATGAACTGAATGTCCATATTCCCTTCCCAGGCCGTAAGAATTGCCGGGTTGTAGTCGTTAATATTGGCTTCCTTTTCGGAGCGGGGCAGGTCGTACAATCTGCTCTTAGACTTGAGCGTCCGTCTACCAGCAATCGAAATGGCCACTTCTCGCATAACGAAATTATTCGTGATTGGTCGAGAAAACCCGAAACGACACACTTTTCCAGATTTGCCATTTTTGTTTGCTTTACTCCGCAAACAATAGGAATTATGTGTATGCCGTTGATGTGTATTAACACGACGATAGAGGTTTGGTGAAACATCTTTAGATGGCATTCTGCAGGTAGCATATTTAAGAATGAAGTTTGCTACTTCTTGATTGGAAGACGTTCCAAGAATCGGAGCGTCTCTGATCCAGATCATTAAATGAAAATGCTGCGTTCCTCTACCTTGGTATTCTCGCCTCCAGAAGAAATGCGTTACTTCCCCAATGGGATTATCTGGAGAACATATGAAATCGAGCATAGCCTTAAACTTATTGTCGATAAATCTGGATGCGGACACTGGATCAGAGGCCACCAAGTGACTGGGTGACATTTTTGCAGCGGAGGTGCCACCGACTTCGCGTAGATATTCTGACATATCCGACCACAACCATTCGCTTGGACTTAATGTGAGGAACCATGTCGCTGGTCCGTAATTATATATCATGCAGGATACGTCATTTCTTGGCCGACTCCAATATTGCTCTGTATTACGCAGTCTTGCAAATATAGCATTTAAATTTCCTTCCAACTCTTCCTTGGAAAGTTTACTCAAATAACTTGCTGCGGTAAATCGCTCTCTTGGATTGATGATATTTAATTTATAATAAATACCACCGTTTATTTGTCTGTTGTTAGCATCGTTCAATAGATAGAACAGGTATTGTTGATCGGTTCTGAATTGGGAATGCTTTGACATAAGTCTCGATTTGATAAATTCGAAATGAGTAAGGCGTTTGGGTCTATCTTCGTGTTGTCCGTTACAACCGTAAGGATATAAGTGCGGAAAACATTGCAAATCAAGTTCTTTTTCACGGTTATCTAATGGCACGTCGTGAATTTTCAACATTTGATAGAGGTTGGTCGCCGTGTCATTTTCTCTTTTTTCGTACATCGGATATATAGTAAATTGTTCGTACAGCGCATCCGATGCCGAAGCCTGAGTGGGTAATGCTGCACACTCGTCAGCTTCTTTTTCAGCGTAAATCTCGTTTTGGTCGACTAAAGGATAAGAAATTGTTTCTATATCTTGCTTGTCTTGTATTTGGAATTCTACGTCTTTTATATGAGCCAGCAGAAGATCAGCTGATGCTGGGAGTTCAATCTTCGAATACTGGGGATTGTTTGCTTTGAGCCAGACTAACGCTTCCCACACTTTATGCATATCGACTAATTGTTCCCAAACCAATTTTGATTTTGTTGGGATACCACGAACCAGGATGTAAAATTCGTGGTCGAGATTAATCGGATCCGTTTGACGGCAAACTTTTTCCAAAGTTTTTTCAAGGGGCAGGGGCAAATGAAATGTTCTGCCCTTAACTTTTTGCACCATTTCTCTATGGGGTATCAGACTAGAAATCAATCAAGTTCGTTCAATTTTACCAAATTAGTGACTTTATGCTTAAATTATACCAGTCAATATGTCCGTAAACAGGTAATACTAGGAATAATGATAAAATATTAACTAGAATCTACTTACTTCCATTGGGGAAGCAGCCCACGCTGCTTTCTTCGAGGCGTCCTTTTCGTTGCGATCCATGTTGTAAAATGATGAAAACGCGGGATCGCCTAACCACTTCCGTTTCCGCATGAATCAATTGTGCGATTTTTTTAATCAAATCGACTGTACGCGCACTTCCGTTTCACGTAAAAGAACTTAGGATTATTTTCGGAATAAGTTGTAATAACATGATTACCAAGAAAAATATTTTCGTGTTTTTTTTCGTTGACGTACCAGTGAAAACTGATTATAAACATCTCGTTTTGCTTTAAAAATCTTTTTGTAAAACTGCTACATTGAACATGATACCGGATCTTGTAATGCTAACAACCGATGTGGCGCTAGTTCCGTGGTGATGCATGCTGGGAAGAGTCCTCGAAGCATGTGTGCGTCTTCATTGATTCAAGCGCACCTAATAGAATCCACGCACACCATGACACCGAGACCCATATCGAATTGTTCAAATTGTAGCCATCAACTGAAAAAATGAATCAATTTAAATCAGAAAAAACAATTAACATAAGAATTTGAGTTCTTGACGGGCTGATGTTTTATTGTTGCGCAAGAATTCCAGATTTTCTTTACCGAAGAAGCCCGCTAAGTCCCACTACCTCTAATTCTTTTTGTTAAGTTTTTTTTCTGATTTGATTCTATTTATTTTCTTTCGATTTTTTCGGATTCTTTGAATTGATTGTAATTAATTTATTTCCCAATTCTGCATTCTTACACTTGGTGAATTTGTTGTATATGTTTATTCCGGTCTCTCCAGTAGTTTTATGCATGATGCAGAGTTACATGTACTTCGCACAATAATTGTTTGGGATCCGTTTTCTCCTGTTATTGATGAATTTTTTATTTTTCATTAAAGATATTTGGGTAGTAGATATTCCTGAACATTTAATGTACTCGGCGAGCTTTTTTACACCGTAGGTGCCTTGTGGGGGATTTCATAATAGTTTGTATGTTGTTGAAGAATCTAGTTTCTTTGGTATACTATTGTTGTACGATGTTTTAAGAATTGAGAAAGATTTCGTCACTCTCACATTATTTAATAGGCCATGAGAACGATGTAGGTTGACTTGTGATAATGCTTTAGTGTTTGAATTACATATTAGTAACGCCTAGAGAAGGCATTGTTCCAAGCTTAGAATGCTCGAAGGTTCCAAGTGAAATCTCTGACAAACTGGACTTCCGCCCTGTTTCTGGCTGATGAACATCTGATATCAAAACTCTCGTCACCCCATTGAGTTCTCTACGCCGTGTAAATTGATAGAAGAATTTTTCAACGGTGGTCGGAATTCTCGTTTATCCCAATTTGTCTTTCGCAAAATTTCTCGTCACATTTCTTTGACTTCAATCTCTATTCCTTTCGGGGTAGTTGCAGGATCCAGGGACGCCCAAAGGGCGCGTACTGGACTCTAATCTCTATTTCTTTCAGGGTAGTTGATTGTTTTCTATTTATTCTGAAAAGTGGTTTCTAGTAGTAGAAAGTAAAAAGATGAAGAAACTTTATCCTCGCGAAATTCAATTTCCTTTTTGGTTCTAGCGTAAATCGAAGAAAACGATGGTCAATTCGAAAAAAGATAATATGTACCGAGCGATGTATGACGTTTTTTCCTATGAAACACCTAATTCTTATTAGTTCAGGTAATTGTCGTTTGATAAGTCAATGACCGCGAGATGATAAATTTGAACGAAAGTGACTTTCATTTCGCAAATTCACACATTTGATACGGCTGTAGCTTTCGTTGGTGACTAGGATCGGAGAGGAGCTCTTGGTTCATGCCGTGCCAGGAAGAAAATTGACTTCATTTCAGGAAACACAGAAGGAAATGCTGAGCACTACAGCTTGAGTTCGATTTTTCTGAGGGAGCAGGAACTGTTGGTTTGTGGCATCGGAACAGGAACAGGAACTGATACCTTCTCCAATATCGGTATGCTTGAAGGAGAGAAGATAATGTTAGTATTTATAACTAGATCTGTATACTTGGTATGGAAGAAAGGTACAGATCATAGTTGGCTCACAAATAATTGCTGGGTAGGTGACCAGGATATGATTTGGCTGCAATTCGTACAGAAACAAATCTTGAATTACGATCATTTTTGCGTCATTGGACGGAGACCTTCGAATCGAAAAGTCTTCCGCCGTTTGATTCGGATACGCATTTCGTCAACGCGTAGGATCACGAAGGAACTCTTGACTTGCAACATGCGAGGGGAAAAACCTGATTCCTTCTAGGTAACACGGGAGAAGGAGCTGAATTTCCTCTGGGAGCATAAGTTTTCAATGTTCTGCGTTGTAACAAGAGCTCCTGCATTATTTAATATTGATATGCTGTTAGGAAAAGGTTAGGAATGTTAGTTGCGATGATTCGATGCGGTAAGTACCAATGGAAGGCAAAAGTCATAGTTGGCTTACCGACAACTGCCGAATGGGTGGCCGGGATTTGGATTGACTGCAGCTGACGGCGCGCCTCATTTGACGTTAACTTCCTTGGTTTTGAAAAGTCTTCCGCCATTTCAATAATTCGGAACTTTTGTCAGCGGAGAGGATTGGAGAGGAGCTTTTCGTCCGTGACGTGTCAGGAGAACTGATTTCTTTCTTGGATTCAGATAGTAAAAGCCAAAGAATTTGGTGACGTCGGTTTACCTGTGGGAGTAGGATCCTTTGTTTCGTTGTATTAGGACAGAAACTGCTGCATTCTTCGATATCGTTATGCTTGTGGTGGGGAGTAAGGTATTAGTTGTGTCGATTCGGTACAACAGGTACGCTGGAAAGGCATTGTTTATGACTGACTTACAACAACTCCGGGGGAGATAGGTTGAAATGTCGTAGACTGCGACTTGTCACGACGAGAAGCATCAGCGGGAGACCTCCATGTTGGCGGGTCTTTCTCCCTCTGAATACTGACGGGTTGTGTAACCGCGTAGGATTGGAAAGGAACTCTCAAGTTTGTCGCATGCCAGGAGGGGAAGTGTCCTTTAGTTACATCCAGGTGGTAGTGTTGGATCGTTCGACGGTGGTTCGCCTGTGGGAATAGGAACCCTCGATTTGTGTAATTGGAACAGAAACTTGCTGGATTTTTCGATATTGGTATGCTTGTGGGACGGTGGAGAACGTCGATTGTTTTGATTTGATACAGAGGATATGTTAGAAATACAAAGTTTATGATTGACTCACACCCATGCTGTTTGTTACTCACGTGATCGTTTCGCGAATTCGACGTACTTGAACAGCCTGCCTACCATCATTTCATACATATATATATTATGATATATTGAAAACTTCATTACGCAATGACTGCGGGTCACGATTAGCGATGTTCCGACGAGCTTTCTCTCTGTAACCGCACAAGCAGTCAATGAGCTGACGAGTCAACACTCGACGTTTTGATTTTCGATAGAGTAGAAGAACGTAGTGCGCTATTTCTAGTTTTATATACGATCATTCATGTTGATTCACGAATCTGAGAGGGCTGTCACAAACACATGTGTCAACCCACATTCCAGCAATGACGAGTCCGCGTATGTAATAAAACTAGGTTAATGAGTCCGCCACTTCCATGGTGCGTCCGCCATGTTAGACTTTCCGGCAGACGACGGATTGAATTCCTTCGGCGCGGTGAAGGGTAGCCAATGAGAACACCGCTTTTCTGGGGGTCAATGAAAAAAAATCGCTGCGGGGTAGCGAACTCGGTAAGAGATGACCGGCTACGCTGACGCCACCTGCGGGGCGCGCGGGACTTGAGACCTTTTTCCTACTTTATAGGAGCTAGCTTTGATAGGAATTTGGTGCGAGCCGCGGCTTCCCTTCTATACCATCTACGTGAAAAGGTTTGGTTTTCCGATGACATATAGCTAGCGTACGACGCCGACGACGACGGTGGTGCTTAATCGTAGATGAAACAAGCCCACCGGTGATCAGAGATTATCATACCTCAACTCTCCGACCACGGACTTTATTGGAATTAGGCTTAAATGAACCCGCTGCATTGATTTACATCACAAAAGTGCATCCAAATTTCCCGAAATGCTGATGATTTCGGAGATACTTGATAGAACAGTAGGCCCTACACCGTTTTTCTGCTCTCCTAGCGGTATAGATACTCGGTAGTTCGCCCATTCTTTTTTAAATGTACTCGGCGCGAGACTCTACCGAGTCTCTTGATCAATCAGATATTCTTGACATCCTTGTAGTATGTTGACAGCAGTAGCCAAATTCATTTCTTTTGCTTGCATGGTCTTACTCGCTAAATTAACTTGAAAAAGTATATCGTACCAGACAATGATAGTGACGATGAATTGAAAATCTGCGAGATGCATGGCTAGTGAATTTGCCTCTGAAGAAATCTTTGGGTTGTTTGCTTCTTCTGCTAAACTCACAAGAGCGTCGTAAATTTCGAGGTATTGATAACGGACAGCCTTCAAGCTCTGAACCCTGCATTCCCACCTAGTTTCACTCACAGCTTTGATGGTAAAAGTTTTAATATTCAATTTTAGAATTGCCCAGCTTTTCACAGATCCACTAAAGAGAGTAAAAAGTCGCTGTAATACGCCGAATAGGGACACTGATTTCACCGAGGATTTCGCTGCGTCTCCGACAACCAAATTTAAAGAATGGCACCCACAAGGGTTGAAAAAAGCTCGTGGATACATATCTAATACCCTCTTCTGCACTCCTTTGTTCTTACCTACCATATTCGCACCATTATCGTAGCCTTGACCTCGGCAATTATTCATATCTAGACCACATTTTGCTGTCAGCTCATCCAGAAGTAGCGAAGTTAATCCTTCACCAGTTGAATCCGAAGCCGGCCGATACGCTAGGAAATGTTCTTTTACGCAAATATTTTCACCGGAGATATCGACAAATCGAATAGTGAAAGACATTTGTTCGGTATGGCTCACATCGGGAGTGCAGTCGAGGATGATCGAAAAATACTTCGCAGCTCTCGCCCTTTCAAGTATAGCCGACTTGACTTTCGTACCCAGTTGATCGATCAATTCGTTTTGAATTATTTTGCCGCAATAATGATCGTGAGTTTCTTTAGATCGTACCCGACGCAAATGTTCACCCATAACTGGATCGAACTTACCTAATGGCTCAACCAGTCCCAAAAAATTTCCGTTGTTCGGAGAATCTAGTCGGTCAGAATTGCCACGAAAAGCTAAATTGTTCTTCGATAGATATACGACGATAGCTATAAGCCGTTCGAGCACAGCTCTCCAGTGTGCAGCTTCCTTATTTATGTGGATTTGCAGTTTAGCGTCTATTCCAGAATGAGTGCGTAAAGATTTTTCTGCGTCGAGCCACTTTCGAAATGAAATAAAGTGCTCATTCGAAGACTCGTGACTTTGTAAGTATTCTCCGATATGTTGCCAGTTGTTTGATCCTTCGTTACCTAATTTTGACTTGGGAGACGGATCCAAAAGTTTGCAGCAAAAACAAAATACGCGATCTAATGATTCGGAATATTGAAGCCAAGTTCTGACCATAGTTTCTTTGTTAAAAAGAATTCTTGTAGAATGGGATATCGAAAAATGGCGATTTTTGTTCGTAGCATCCCGCGGAAACCTTGAATCAGGTCCAACCACTGATTCCGGCCCTTTTTTAATTATTACATCCCGAATAGCTGATGTCAATAAAGGCCAAGATCCTATGTCCGCATACGACTGACATTCCGGGACTATAACAGGACCAGTTTGGCTTATTTCATTAGCTTTTAGTTCGGTGGACACATCTATAATTTGCGCAAAAGACTCTCCCGCCACAACAATAGAAGGTGACAAAATTTCGGGGGAAACACAAACTTGAATTTCGCTCGTATGACGATTATTGAGGGGAGGGCTCTCAGAAGTGCTGCCCACAGAATTTTCAGGAGTTTTAGCAAAGAATGTCGCCATTATTTTGGCGCTAGTTTGATCCTGTTTCAGAGCTCTCGCTTTTCGCTTGCGATTCTGAGCGCCCGAAGACTTCGATGACATAATTTGTTCGACTGGACAGATACTGGTTCCCGCAAATGTAAGGGAAAAAGAAAGTTAATAAAATCGAACTGAAGAGAATAAAGAAAAAATTTAGGATTCGTGGAGACAGAGGAAGGAAAGAAATTTAAAAAAAGAGATAGCAGAAGATGGAGAAAAAATAATATGAATTACAGAGGAAAAACAGAAAGCAGACCCTGAAAAGGACGGTTTGTTTTTTTATGATTTTCTGGCATGAACAGGGTATTACTCCGTACCAAGAGGTTTGAACTGGTGGCTGGTAAGGCGACGAGTGTGACTCTTAGGAAGCAAACGGTGATATTTGCGGCGGTAGGCGTAGTGGGGGAAAGCAGTCCCTACTGTTCCACTCTGGTGGTGGACGTAGCGAATAAGCGTGCGACAGAGACAGTCGAACAGAAATCGCTCTCTCGGAACGTCCTCCACCACCAGAGTGAGCGTTCCAGTTTCATTATATTTCACTTTTTCAGTGATAGCGCTGCTCGTATGGCGCCCCCTAAGCTCGGCGCCCCGTGCCATTGCCCGGTTTGCCCGCCCCTAGAGCCGGCACTGCATACCGGATACTATGCACCGACGTTTAGATAGTGTGAGTGTAAAAAATGATTTGACGACTGGAACGTTGCCAAGATGTATCCCACCACGCGTCAACTGTTTCAAAATAATCAATACTGTCTGAACTGATCGGTCAAAAAATTAAGTTTTTTCACAAGATTGTATAACCTTTCGATTTACAATGAATTAGTTTTCGGAAAAAATGGCAACAAATGTACCCGAGATACACAAGAAACTGTGCGATGTTTATACTTGATTGACCTGAAGCACTTTTATTAATTATGCACATTTTCATTCTTCATATCTCGCTTCACAAGTGATGAAAAAATTTCTTTCGTTTTTTCCAATTTCTTTCTGAGTGTTATATGCAAAAAAAAAAACGACACGTATTTCGGCGTTCGTTCAAAATATTTTTTTTTTCAAAAGTAACAACATATTTAGTTTTGTTGCAAAATGAGCGCCCGGTGAGCTTCAAGAATTAATATCTGCGGTTCTATTCGTCGTAGAAAGATGATCGACAGCGCATTTCAAAGGTGAAAGAATAGGCTCTCAGAAAAATTTTGTTTACCCGGAAATCATCGCAAATTATTATAGTTATTAACAAATGAAATGTTTAATGATTGTCTACCATGGAAAGAGCCATTTTCAAAATTCTTAAAAAAAAATTTTCGGATATCTTATTCAATTCTGAATACAGAAATTTTTTTTTTTCTGGAGGTTTGATGGAGTCTATTTTTTATTGAATTATTTATTAGTTTATCAGCGATTTAGCTTAGCGCCCGAGAGCGCCTCCATCACTTCAGAACCGTTCAGATCCCACTCGGGCGCTACGCCATGAGTCGCGCGCGGTGCAATTTGGCATGGCGCGACGCAGCGACTGATAAATAATTCAATAAAAAATAGACTCCATCAAACCTCCATGAAAAAAAAAAATGTTCTTTATTCAAAATTGAATAAGGTATCCGAAAATATTTTTTTCAGAATTTTGAAAATGGCTCTTTCCATAGTGAAAAATCATTAAACATTTCATTTGTTAATAACAATTATAATTTGCAATGATTTCCGGGTAAACAAATTTTTTTATGAAAGCCTATTCTTTCACCTTTGAAATGCGCTGTCGATCATCTTCCTACGGCGAATAGAACCGCAGATATTTATTCTTGCAGCTCACCGGGCACTCATTTTGCAACAAAACTGAATATATTGTAACTTTTGAAAAAAAAATATTTCGAACGAACGCCGAAATACGTGTCGATTTTTGTTGTGCATATATCACTCAGAAAAAGTTTGAATCGATTTAAAAAATACGAAGTCAAAAAGTCGCTGAATCCGTCCGGTCTGACGTGGAATTGCATATATGTTTCTATAATATGTTTCAATTTTATTAGATTCCTAAGAAAACTCAGTTTGAGTGTGAACTACCTCAATATACATTTTTTTTTATATTCATGACGGAGTATAAACGAATACTAGTAGTAGAAATGCTCTTTTATGAACTTATTTATTGATCTTCGTCAATCTATTGATTTTCCGAAGTATGGTTTTCAAGGACGACATGGAATTTTATTTCTAAACCGTTCGAAGTTGCAATGTGCAAGGTAAGGAAATGTATAAATTGAACAAAAAGAATAACTGAATTTTATAAAAAAAAAAGGACAATGAATGATAACTTCTTCGCATAAAAATAAAAAAGTACAGAAAATAATTACCAGTTTTCATAAAAATTAAAAAAAAAAACAATTTCGCAGAAATTTATAAATAGCTTATAACATAGATATATTGAAATATCTATGCTTATGAACATAATATTTCGTTTCCTTATCAATAATTGACAGCTATTGTAACGATCTCTCAATCGTCACTAGAGTTTTAAGAAATGAAAATAAATTGAATTAGACAGGTTCACATATACATATATATAATATAATAAAATTTATTAAATGAAAGATATATGTCTATTAAATCGTCATTGTATATATTGATTAAAATTGATCATTCAGAAATTATTTGTATAAATATTGTATAGTTTAAAATATGTTTCTTGATAAATATAAAAATTGGCCGTTGAGCTTGTATATATTACCCTGACTAGATCATTCACACAGTCACACATTCTATTAAAATTAACACATCACAAATACAAGTAATTGATCGATCACGTTTTGATTGGTATAATGTAAAATGGAGATATTGAGACAGTTTTTAATGTAAAATTTAAGACGTCTGTATGGCTATATGTCTGATTGCCAAGTCTATTGTTTCTTCAACATAGGGAAATTAGGCTGCTTATCGGTTCTAGCGTCTGCGCAATCGAATAACCACACGTCATCAATGTCCTGAGGGCATCTTGAGATTTTCTATAAATGATGCCTCGAACAGGTGACATTCTGCTGGACTTATGCGTGTGAATCTCGCAGCGCTGTGAGCCTTCATAACGGGTATAATGTTTCCACATCCTTCAGTGGTCTTTCCATTGTTGTCTTTTGATTTTTGGTTTCTTATTAAGTCAGCTGGTGCAAGAAGAGGTGAGTCTGAGATTCCCTCTTCTTCTTTTCCGATTTTTGCTGGTGATGTTGTGTGGCTATTACGATATTACATTATCCCCCTTTTATTTTATAAACATTGGCAAATGTTGATGAAATAAACTGTCTATCTTTTATCTCTAAGTCTCAATTACTGTTTCCATATACAATTTTTAAAACATTTATCCGCATTTATCCGTCTATCATTCATTCTATAATTAACATAAAATTCTTTGGCTATTAATCAAGTTAAAATCTTTTGGCCTTCTTTTGTTTATATATATATATGGTTTTAGCATTCATATTTTGTTACAATTATTACACCTATTATCTTTACCTAAATCATTCACAAACTCGTCATTAATTGTACGTATAGTACGTACATAGTCATTCAAATTTTCAGTTAAAAAAAAAACTATTGTCATCATTCTAATCTAATTTTCATCTAGTTCGCATTGTTAATTGCAGATTTACAAAATGTCATTGAACTGTATGTATATATATATATATATATATATATTTTTTTTTTTTTTTTTTTTTTTTTTTTTTTTTTTTTTTTTTTTAAATAGAATTGGAGATATTAAAAACGGAAAGAATATTCTTATGTTAGCGATGTAGGCTGGTTATATTTGCGTAAATTTGTTCTATTGTGAGTTCCTATTACCTTCGTCGTATCGTTTGGATCAACCAATACAAAAGCGTTTTCATTAATGATTTTGGATATTTTGTACGGTCCATAAAAAAGATGAAAAAATTTCTTGGTTAGTTTATTCAACGCGTCAGATTGGTGAGGTATTTTGAGTAGAACTAGATCTCCTACATTCAATATGACTTTAGATAGATTTTTCTGATTTTTTCGTCGATTATTAAAATTATTTATTAATCTTTCTTTAGCTAATAAGATTTTTGTTTCGTGGCTTTGATCTAGCGATTCGGGAAACTTGATAATTTGTCTTATTTTTTCTATCGGTGATTTATTAAAGTGTAGTTCATGCGGTGTAAATCCTGTGGAATGGTGTATTGTGATATTCAATATTGTTTCAATTTCAGGTATGAATTTTGCCCATTTCGTGTGGCTTTCTGAACATAGGGTTCGAAATAAGCGACCTAACTCGCGCATGCATCTTTCTGTGGGGTTTGACTGTGGATGTCGTATAGATGAATAGGATACTTTGATGTCTAATTTTTCTAATGAATTTTTCCAGTTTGGTGAAGTGAATTGTGTACCATTATCGGATAATATACATTTTGGTTTGCCATATGTTGGGATGTAGTCATTTATAATTTTTTTTAAAGTTATGCTAGTATTTGCCTTTTTGATGGGATATAGTTTTATAAATTTGGAAAAAGAATCTACTATAACAAATATATATTGAACTCCTGAAATCGACTGTGGCAATGGGCCATAATAATCTACCGTTATTAATTCGGATGGCTTGTTTGCTTGTATCATTTGGTATTCACCTTGCATGGATAATGATAGATGTTTTACACGTTGACATAAATCACACGCAACCACAAATTTTTTAACATCTTTATTCATTCCTTTCCAAAAGAAATGAGATCTTAGATATTGAAAAGTTTTGTAGACACCTACGTGGCCCAGTTTGGAGTGTGCTCTATCAATCAATGCAAATGTTAAACAAATTGGTACTGCTAATTTGGCGTTATTTTCATCTTCCTCTTGATGAAATAATACACCGTGATGAATTTTATACCTTTGGTTGCCTTCCATTTCATTTTGCTTAAATAAATTTTGTAACCGTGGATCATTTTTTTGATAAGACGCTATGTTTTTAAACTGTTTGACTAATTCGGAATTTAAAATTGTATATTCTTTAATTAGGTTCACTATTGCATATTTGTTAGTTAGTGTTGTGGAAGTGTCTTTGATGATTTTCAAAATAATAACGTGATTGTCATCATCCTCTTGATGGAATTTACTGTCAGGGTTTCGGCTTAAAAAGTCCGCAATGATGTTGTCTTTCCCTTGACAATGACTTATGTTAAAATCAAATTGTTGTATCCAAAGAGACCATCTGAGAAGTCTTGAATTTTGAAAAGGAGTGTTATTTAAAAAAGTTAAAGCCTTATGATCTGTTATAATTTCGAATTTTTGACCAAATATGTATATTTTGAATTTAATTAATGAGTAGACAATTGCTAAAAGTTCTTTTTCTGTGGTTGTATAATTTTTTTCGTGTGCCGAAAGACAACGACTAACGATAGATATTAAATAGTGATTATTTTCATGAACTTGATATAGAATTCCACTGATACCCTTGTTACTAGCATCTGTTTGTATTTTATACGTGATTCCGGGGATAACATGACTTAATGTAATACTGTTTACAAAATTATTTTTGAGTTGTTTAAAAGCTTCAGAATGATTTTCGGTCCATAGCCATGGTTTTTTATTACTCAGTAAATCTCGAAAAGGATGTATGAATGTAGAATGCTTAATACTAAATTGTCGATAATAATTGCATAAACCAATGAATTGTTGTAATTGTTTAAGATTTTTAGGGTCTTCAAATCTTTGAATAATTTGTAACTTATCAGGATTAGGCCGAATACCTTGGCTAGACAATACAAATCCGAGAAATGGTACTTCTGCTTTAAAGAACAGTGATTTTGATAATTTTAATGTTATATTATTGTTCTGCAATTCCTCAAAAATTAATTTTATGTGTTTCATGTGTTCTTCAAAATTTTTAGATGTTATTAATAAATCATCGATGTAATACGTTAAAAATGAATCAAATTTTTTTCCTAAAATTAAGTTTAGTGCTCTGACGAATCCACTCCCAGCTGTTTTCAAACCAAACGGAATTCGACAAAATTGATATAAATTAGAGCCATGGAGAAACGCTGTACACGGACGTGATTTTTTTTCTAACTCGATCTGCCAATAGCCATTGGCTAAATCAGTCAAGGACATATATTGAATGCCATAATATTTTTGTAGTAATTCAGGAATTAAGGGTGGAACTTCATTATCCGCTTCTACTATTTGATTTAAATACCTTGCATCCAGACAAATTCTCACATGATTATCTTTTTTTCTTACAATTCTTAAAGGACTACAATATGGACTGATTGATCTCTCGATAATACCCGCTTTTAACATTTCTTGAATCTCGACATCAACTGCTTCCCTCAACGCGATAGGTATCGGGTATGGTTTTTTATGAATGGGTTTAGTGGATAATAATTTAATTTTATGTTTATAATGTCCAGCAGGCTCATTTTTTTGTGAAAATAATTTTTGAAATTTAAATAAAGTCCGTACGAATAATTCTTGCTGGTCCGGATTTAATGCCGTTAGATTGCTCGCGATCGTTCGAACCTGAGCAAAGAAATCATTATCGTTTTCATTGTTTTCTATTATTATTACTTTTTCATGATTCTCTACACCCACATTATTTATATTACGCAAATCAACATTTTCAATATCATTTACTATCATAACATTATTATTAAAAATACAAATTTCCTCATTATCAACATCGTTATTTTGTTTATTGCATGTTTCATTCCTTTTATCATCATTTTCATCTTGGATATTTATATTATTTAAGCGCATTATTTCTTTTTCATATAATATACATTTTTGTTTTCTTTCTTCCGCGTTCAAAATATTTTCATCGTCAACATTATTTATAGTCATATTCACAACATTTCCGTTGCTCGTTATATCATTTATTTCCTCTGCAACATTAGACATATATTCAAAATTTTGAATACAAGCTATATGAGAATCATGACAAGGTACTGTGACAATTTGTAAACAGATAGAATCATCTTTATTATTCAATAATAATCTCTCCGACCAGCCTCGACCGAACGACACCAAATCCCGATCAACGATCATATCCTTAATTTTCATAATATTTTTATTGTAATTTAATTCTACTCTATTTTTATGTAACCAATCATGTCCTAATATAATGTTTGTTGTAAGTCCAGGAATTACTAAAAATGAGTGATATTCAACGTGGAGATTAATAAAAATTTGTAGTAGTACTTGTTGTTTTATTTTTAGACTTCTGTTTTTAACTGCGGTTATGATATTCATGTTTTTTACTGGTAAAGTATTAAGTGTACGATTTTTAGATAAAAGTGAAAAAAATTTGTCTGAAATACAAGATATTTGACTTCCCGAATCTACTATTGCTGATATGTTTTCATTTAAAATTTTTATTTCCAATTGCAATGTCGATGTTTGCGCTGACTTTTGCATTTTGCATAGATTTTCATCGTTGGAATCTACGCCACTAGTTAGGTCCGGTATAAAATCATAGAAATTGCAACGCGATGTCGGACCTGTTTTGATCGCGTCGTTCACAAGTTTAAAGAATTAGAATTAGAAGATGGTATGTTATTATATGTATTTTGATAAAGCATGTTTGGTGGTGGTATACTTGTATCGATGATTCGAATGCTATTTGATTGGTTCATGTTATTAGGATTGTGTCTGTGATATTGGTTTAAATGAAAACTGCCGTTATGTTGCTGTTGCGTAAATTTTGGCTTAGATCTATTATAATTGTACGTATTATGATTATTTCGATATGGGTTTCTGTAATTATTATGATATGCTGTATTTAAACTCCTTATCGCCGAATTTGAAGTGTTATTTGAATTTTTAAATTTTTTTCTGTTTTGATTATTTATGTCTAAATTGTTTAATACTCTCAAAATTTTTTCTACATTTTCTGCTTCTACCGATGCTAAAGAATCCCGAGCATACATCGGTAGTTGTTGAATTATGTCATAATGAATTTCGGTTGGGTTGCGTGTTTTATCTATATATTGATATTCATTTACTTGTTCTAAAAAGTAAGTTTCGAGCGAGCTTTTCCGTGAATCATACGTTCGAGTTGCCCATTGATTTCTCGCTTGAGCCCTAGCGTTAATCGAATCAAATTTTTCTAAAAATTTTGTTCTAAAAATTTCAAATTTATCGTCGAAATTTCGTCTGTATGATTTAAACCAAATTTTAGCATATCCTCTCATCGAATTTTCAATAAATGTTAGTTGTGTGCTTGTAGGGATCTGTTTTACTCTAAAATACCTCTCCATATTTTCAATATATTCTACTGGATTGGTTTTATCATTTGATTCGTATTCAGGTAACGGAATTTCATGATTTGAATTTTGTAATTTATCAACCAGCCTACTCACCAATTGTCCCTCTCGATCCCCCTGTTCGGTAATTGGTTGATTTTGAATTTTCAAATTTTTTAGTTCTTCTATCAGTCGTTCAGAATCGTTTTGTTGTTTTCTGATAACCTTCCACATTTCTTCTCTTTCTTTTTTTAATGTCTCCAGTTCCAATTCCATTTTCAAATTTCTAACGGTCGTTTTAGGTGAGTTACTTCTAACAGTTTGAGTTGTTGACCTCGTTTTAATTGGTGTTCTTTTGATTCTTGACATACGTTACAGCAATAAAATATTAAATAAATTCAATTTTCATGCATACTAATTATCTAATTATATAATGATCTATGAAATTTTGTTCGGGCGCCAAAATGTAACGATCTCTCAATCGTCACTAGAGTTTTAAGAAATGAAAATAAATTGAATTAGACAGGTTCACATATACATATATATAATATAATAAAATTTATTAAATGAAAGATATATGTCTATTAAATCGTCATTGTATATATTGATTAAAATTGATCATTCAGAAATTATTTGTATAAATATTGTATAGTTTAAAATATGTTTCTTGATAAATATAAAAATTGGCCGTTGAGCTTGTATATATTACCCTGACTAGATCATTCACACAGTCACACATTCTATTAAAATTAACACATCACAAATACAAGTAATTGATCGATCACGTTTTGATTGGTATAATGTAAAATGGAGATATTGAGACAGTTTTTAATGTAAAATTTAAGACGTCTGTATGGCTATATGTCTGATTGCCAAGTCTATTGTTTCTTCAACATAGGGAAATTAGGCTGCTTATCGGTTCTAGCGTCTGCGCAATCGAATAACCACACGTCATCAATGTCCTGAGGGCATCTTGAGATTTTCTATAAATGATGCCTCGAACAGGTGACATTCTGCTGGACTTATGCGTGTGAATCTCGCAGCGCTGTGAGCCTTCATAACGGGTATAATGTTTCCACATCCTTCAGTGGTCTTTCCATTGTTGTCTTTTGATTTTTGGTTTCTTATTAAGTCAGCTGGTGCAAGAAGAGGTGAGTCTGAGATTCCCTCTTCTTCTTTTCCGATTTTTGCTGGTGATGTTGTGTGGCTATTACGATATTACACTATGATTATCCTATTTTTGCATTAATTATAAACTGGTCGAATCAAAATATTGATTACTTTGTTACGGTCGGGAAATGATCTTCGCCGCCGTTATTATTTTTGGTTCGTTTCTCGTTTTACGCAACTAAATGCAACTGTGGAAAAGGATTTTTATTGACGGAGGTGATTGAAAGTTCGTAGATAAATGCTATATGAATATTGTTTATTTGCCAAGCTCGGGGAGGCTTATAGGCGTAATCAGACGTTGAGAGTCTTGAAGAGAAATAATTATTGACCAGGCTCGAGGAGGCTTATAGGTGTGTTGAGAATAATTATAAGATGACCGATCCAGGATTTCGGTGTGCGACTAAAGAACTATGTCCTGGAAGACCGTAGAGTTTGGTACTGAGTTCGGAAGTAATTTTGATATGAAAATTAGGAATAAGGTAAACTCGGTTTATTAAAAGAAGGGGTAGGTAAAGTGGGAGGCCACGTGCCGCTGACTTGGTGGATTTGCACTTGCACGTTGTGCTGATGCGTGGTCGAACTAGGCCGGATGCAGGTTGAAATAGGAAGACAGGATGAAAGATATTAGGTTGCGTCTAGGTGAATTTCTGCTAATAATTGTGAGGAATTTGGAATTGATAGAATGGATGAGGCGAGACGTTTGGACCGAGGTCCGGACGTAACACCCCCCCCGTTAGAAGAAGCATACCGATGTGAAGCGGAGGTATGGTTCCCTACGCGAAGTGTAGAAAAGTAGAATGAAGCAACGTCTGATTACACCTATTCGCAATGATTGTTTACAGTGAAATTTTTCTTTAAGATAAATGCGCCTATGGTTAATGCGCGTCTAAGCGGGTTAGTATACATTTTTTTCCTTAATGATAGCTTATCTTCTAGTTCTTATTTATCTTGTAATATATATAAGTTCATTCTACGCTGAGTACAATGTTCTTAATATCAATTATTTTGGAATAATATTTCGGAAGATGCTTTATTGAATTTTACAGGCTACCTGAATATCTGGGTAATGGTGATTTTGAATTTTTATTTAGTAATTGAAGGAATTAGCCGTATTGTTACAGATAGTTACTTATGTTATTTTACATGCCAGTTAATACTGATTTTATCCTTTTTACTCGAATAGTATAATAATGAATTTTATTACAAATGTTGCTGACTATAAGTTATACAATGTTTGATATTCCTATGCTATGTTTATTTCTTACAGAAAATATGTTTCTCTTATTACTGTAGTCATTTTTGCAAATCCGTTGTCCTATGGCCCTAACTTACAGGTGTTTGTACAGCTATATATCTGTTTTCAGCTACGCGCTATTTCTCAATTGATTGCCAGATTATTGATCAGGGTAATATAACGAGTGCGTGGATCCGCGTATGTATGGTGGAACATCTGGGATGGGTGGTGCTGATCTGTGGGGAGTTTTTAGTGGCCCCATTTCTATGCTTTCGTGTATGTGTGTCCCGCTAATCATATGCGGACGCTCGATCTCACAGTCTATTGGTTGCCGATATCTTTTAGCCAGTTCTCGGCATGCTTGTTTCGCCTGTCTGTTGCGCTTTCTACCCGCTATACAGTGGAGTATTTTACCTAATACCGAAAATTTGTAGAACGCGAATAGGACTGCCATTGCTGCTATTGCTAGACCAGCATATGTGAGCACAGTTTTCAGACTGGTAGTCTCCTGTTTATCGCGATGGTGCGTACTGATTTCCGTTGCCTGTTTTATTATATCGTTGAGGGCGAGCCCGTTTAAATTGAGGTCGTCGATGTTCAAAGTGGGCTTATATTTGTGAAACATGGGAATTGAAGAGAGGTTCACCGTGTGGTTCGCGTTCAAGTTCTGATATATTTCTGTTAAGTTTAGTGTGAATTCCGGTACGTAGTTTTTAAACGTCATAGATGTTCTATCGTTTGAAGTGATAAGTGTTATCGTCTCTGAATGTCCCGAACATTTATTGTCGAGCCTTAATATACCCGAGCCAGTTAGAGTGGTACGCGTTGCTTCGATATCTGGGCAGGCGATATGTGTGGTTTCAGGTTTCGAGACCGAGTATAGCCAGGTGTTTGGCGCTCTAAGTTTTAGCCAGAAAGAGCTATTGAAGCTATCTATGCGTATGTCGCAGGCTTCGAGGGTTTTGGGTGGATTGTTAAGAAAAAGTTCCATTTCGCATGATCCATGATTATTCGTGTGGTATAATGGGTGGTTTTGTTTGTAGATGTATGCGTTTCTTGACTTCTTACATTGTGAAAAGTCAGTTTCTGAGAGGTAGAAGTATGAGTTTGTATTTGGGGCTACTGCAATGTAGTCGTGACTTGGGGTGATGTGTGCAAATTTGTCGTCGGATCTATCAAAATTTTGTTTCACTGGGATTGGAATTAGATGGAATAAGTTGAATGTTTCGTCGTTCAGAAGAGGTATAGATAGTATGTACAGTATAGTCCAGTAAAAATCGTCCTGAAATCGACTTTGCGAGCCGAGTGGCTGAATTTTTGATATAAGTCGTGTGAGACCCTCACAAAAGTTGGTGTGAAGTCCCAAAGTTCTCACCCCCGGGGGTCCATTTAAAAACCCCCAAAAACATCCCCCGGAACTTGTTTTTCACCAATATCTCGTGAACGAATAAGAATGAGAAAAAAAGTTTCAAACAAAAGTTGTAGAGCGTCAAATTTTACGTAAACAATGTCCAGTAACTTTTACCCCTAATCCTGATGGTTCAGGTTTTACAGGGGTGCAAAGTTTAAAAACTTTAAAAATTCATAAAAAATCGAAAAATTATTATTTTCACAATTGTTTATATAGCAATCGATCGGAAATGATCTCAACTTTTTTTTGAGAATTTTTAAGAAATTTTACATTTGTTAGTTTACAAGTAACAACAATTTTTAATATTTTTCCGGCCTTAATCACACTAAAAAAAATTTTTTTTTTCACTGTATTTTTTTTCGCATTTTTTCCAGCCAAAAAGTCCTCTGTGACTTTTTCGTATCTATCGCACCCTCCGAGTTACAAAATAATTCAACCCTTAGCAAATTCTCAGCTCTACGCCGTTGGCCCAAAGAAAGAGACACAGTTATATGTCCGTGCCGCTCCCACTCATTGCAGGGTTAGGAGCGCTGGCGCGCACGCGCCGCCCCTATGCGCTCCATGAGTGCGAGTGCAACGAGAGACTTCTTTTTCTCTTTTTACTGTTTTGATGTTTCGGTCCGGCTATGCTAGCTCAACTCATTTTTCTACCTCAACCGCTTCCGAACTTGAGTAAAAGGCATAGTCGAATCTACCCGCATGGCATTTTCTATCGACACTTCGGCGGTCATTTCGATATTAATTGAGAATAATTCACCCTAAATTTCAACTCTTAATCTTGAATAGTTTTCGAGCTACTTTAAAACCTCTTTTCTCGATATTTATTTTTCAATAGTAAAATTAATCATTAACAAATGGTTTTTTCCAAATAATTGGGAGTAAAAGAAATGGAAAATCATTCCCAAATGAAAAGCCAATTTAGAAAAAATAAATAACTGAAACTGAAATCATTTTTTTCACTGTTTTTTTGTAGACATGCAATCACCAGATTTTAACAGAAAACGTCTTTTATACTTCTTCATACTCAGGAATTTTTTCAATTTTTTCGATTTGGTGAAACATTGTGAAAAAAATTGAAAACTAATTTTTTTCACAGAAGTTCCGCAATTGCTTCCGAACTTGAGTAAATTTTGTTTAGTTTCATTACTACTATTAGTTGTGGACATATTTTTTTTCAGAAAATTTTACAGGTCGCCGTTTCTAAAATAACGGCTTGAAATACCGAAATTCACGCACATCTATCTTTCTTCGATAATTTCAATGACCAAACATTTTGAAAGAAATGCAAATTTATAAATTAAATCAAGGAATTTAAAAATTTGAGAACCAAATAAAACTAAAAATCATTCTTTACATATTTTTGAATTTATCTTTCATCGTACTTTTACGTCAGCCTCTCAAAGCCAAGATACGTATTCCCTACCTAAAACCAGGAGCTTCTTGCAATATGTCAGAAGTGGGCCAAACCGGAAGTAAGCTTACATCAGAATTATTTTTTCCCCTTTATACCCTTCAGGATTTGCTAAAATTTTTTTTTCGTATCTCTTATAATTTTCGAGATTTTGCGCCTGGGGCGATTAAAAGAGACCATCCTGTATAATAAATAGATTGAGAATTTTTATACCAGATATATTCTCGCAGAAAAATAAAATTTTGCAAATGATGAGAATATTTATTTGGGTGGTCGGTGATGATAAAGGTAATGGTTTTTGAGTTATGATTTTCACAGAGTAGCGCAGCATCAAATAATTTTAGGGAAATTATGTACTTCCATAATGAGTTATCAGTTATTTTAAATATAAGTACGGCCGTGTGCGTGAGTCTAATGTCAGAAGGTAGTAAATACACACTACAACGATGTTCTTGTTTTAGTAGTGCTAAAATAGACAAATTCTCCGCCGTGAAATTCGATTCACGTGTCCGAAATATGCCAATGAATACTTTTGAAATTTTGAATTCGTTTTACATCAGTTAATTGAATTGAGGTGCACATTGAATAAAATATAAACATCATTTGGTATCGTTTTGATACCAAAATCTTTGTACCCTAATTATGAGTATCATATAATATGTTATGCTCCGTAACAAAACTTGATTGTAGATACGAAATACAATCATCAGAAGAATTACAAAAAATCTGAATGAGTGGTATACAGGTATATAAGACAATCATTAAAATCTTAAAATATAATATACAATTGAAAAATTGATACCGTCAAATGAGTGACATTATTGTACTACACGCACAATAATTAGTGGGCCACTCAGTTTTCGCTCTGAAAAACGTCCAATTTCGATGCCTCATGACTTGTCACACAAATGGAGATAGAGAGTCGTACAAAAAATCATTTTGAAGCTCGGAGCATCATTTTTTAGTCGATTTGGATTCTGTTTCTTCGTTCACTAGTTTTACTCCCCTGATTCAACTTATTTCGAAAAGGCCAAAGTAACCTTTTGACTTCGAGAAAGTGCACCGGGTGTTTCAGTCATTGGATTGAAATTTTTTCAAAACCGTTTCAAAGGCTGAAGTCTCCTCTTCAAAACGCGTTTTTGAAATTGTTCGTACGGTTGTTTTTATATAAGTTATGCGACGCTAAAGCAATCATAGCCCATAAATTTTTGATCGAATATACTCCGAGCGACCCAGTTATTGTATCGAGGATTTTCAAAAATGATTTTGAAGCTCAAAACCTCATTCATTTTTGGTTAAAATCGTGTGTTTTTTCATGAATTTTCTAAAACAATTATGTGAAAAAATATTCATCAGTAATTTCATTGACTTTTTCTAATTTTTTAGCTGAAACATGATAAATACTAAGAGAAATACTAGGTCCCAAAATACAAATTTTTAGCCCGGTTTGGTGATGAGGAAATTGTAGGTACCTAATGCTTTTTTCAGATTTCTGATATAATTAATTTCTTCTTTTTTTTCTAACCATCGATATAATGTCAACCATTTTATTACATATATATAGTTCCAGAACTGAGACGCACATGAAGATCGTAGAGAGTAAAAAAAAGAGAAATGTACAGTGTAAATGCAATTTTTTTATTTACACTACACACTTCTTTTTTTTTTATGACTCTCTACAATCTTCATGTGTGTCTCGTTTCTGGAACTATATGTAATAAAATAGTTAAAATTATATCGATGGTTAGAAAAAAAAATTAATTATTTCAAAAATCTGAAAAAAGCATTACCCATCATTTCCCCATAACGAAACCAGGTTTGAAGTTTATATTTTGGGACCTAGTATTCGTCTAAATTTTTGAAAAAAAATCAAAGGGGACAAACAATGTTAAAAATCATGTACTAGAAAATTAGAAAAAGTCAATGAAATTATACTGATGAATATTTTTTCACATACTTGTTTCAGAAAATTTATCGTAAAACATATAATTTCAAAACAAAAAATCTCGAATCAGTCGAATTATCATGAAGTTATAGCTATTCAAGAAAAAAAGGAGCAAAATTTTCGAAAATTCGTATCTCACGATTCGCTGGTCAAAAGAAATTGGAAATTCACATGGATACCTGTTTCAAGGAGTATAAAAAGATAGCCAAACATCAGCCTAATCAAAGATGCAAGATACGACAATAGAATGATTCCGCATGGAAAGCCCCCACATTAAAAGTTAGGAGTTACTACTAACCACATATCTTGGATGAAAAAAAAAAATCATCGATAATCGGAAAAAGGATCCAAATCAATTCAATTGTGCCAAGTACGTGTGTCCTTGCATCATGCATAGAAGTACTAGAGAAGACTGAAATAAACATGAAACAACTTAAATTACTAATTACACAAATATATTATTGGAAAAATAAATTAATGAAAATCAGTTCCAAAAATCCAAAAAAAGAATTTTTTTAAATAAATGAAACAAAAAAATAATCGGAGGCAGTAGGAATTGGCGGACTCTTTAGGAAACAAAAATCCAGAACCCTCATATGGCAATATAACATTAGCCCGCCAAGTGCCAGTACAACCAATTATTTTTCGTGGATGTTTTTTTTTTTTAAATTTATTTTCTCGAATTTGATTTGATTTTTTTAATTGATTTTCTTAGATTTTTTTCGATTTTATATTCTTCCAATTGGTAATCTGGTTTGTTGTATGTTTATTCCAGTTTTCTCTAGTATTTCTATGCATGATGCAGATATATATATGTTGGAGGCACAATAATTGATTTGAATTCTTTTTTTTTCCATTAGATTATTAAATTTTTTTTTTATCAAAGATATTTGGGTAGTAGTTATTCCTACACATTCAATGTATATGTATACTTGGCGAACTGTTTCGCACCGTAGGTGCCTTTTTGGAGGGATTAAATTTTACATAATATATTCATTCTGCTCTTTATTTCGGTAATTATTCATGAAAAACTCGAAGTTGATTTTATAGATCGAAAATTACGTGAAAAAAATTAGTTTTCAATTTTTTTCACAATGTTTCACCAAATCGAAAAAATTGAAAAAATTCCTGAGTATGAAGAAGTATAAAAGACGTTTTCTGTTAAAATCTGGTGATTGCATGTCTACAAAAAAACAGTGAAAAAAATGATTTCAGTTTCAGTTATTTATTTTTTCTAAATTGGCTTTTCATTTGGGAATGATTTTCCATTTCTTTTACTCCCAATTATTTGGAAAAAACCATTTGTTAATGATTAATTTTACTATTGAAAAATAAATATCGAGAAAAGAGGTTTTAAAGTAGCTCGAAAACTATTCAAGATTAAGAGTTGAAATTTAGGGTGAATTATTCTCAATTAATATCGAAATGACCGCCGAAGTGTCGATAGAAAATGCCATGCGGGTAGATTCGACTATGCCTTTTACTCAAGTTCGGAAGCGGTTGAGGTAGAAAAATGAGTTGAGCTAGCATAGCCGGACCGAAACATCAAAACAGTAAAAAGAGAAAAAGAAGTCTCTCGTTGCACTCGCACTCATGGAGCGCATAGGGGCGGCGCGTGCGCGCCAGCGCTCCTAACCCTGCAATGAGTGGGAGCGGCACGGACATATAACTGTGTCTCTTTCTTTGGGCCAACGGCGTAGAGCTGAGAATTTGCTAAGGGTTGAATTATTTTGTAACTCGGAGGGTGCGATAGATACGAAAAAGTCACAGAGGACTTTTTGGCTGGAAAAAATGCGAAAAAAAATACAGTGAAAAAAAAAATTTTTTTTAGTGTGATTAAGGCCGGAAAAATATTAAAAATTGTTGTTACTTGTAAACTAACAAATGTAAAATTTCTTAAAAATTCTCAAAAAAAAGTTGAGATCATTTCCGATCGATTGCTATATAAACAATTGTGAAAATAATAATTTTTCGATTTTTTATGAATTTTTAAAGTTTTTAAACTTTGCACCCCTGTAAAACCTGAACCATCAGGATTAGGGGTAAAAGTTACTGGACATTGTTTACGTAAAATTTGACGCTCTACAACTTTTGTTTGAAACTTTTTTTCTCATTCTTATTCGTTCACGAGATATTGGTGAAAAACAAGTTCCGGGGGATGTTTTTGGGGGTTTTTAAATGGACCCCCGGGGGTGAGAACTTTGGGACTTCACACCAACTTTTGTGAGGGTCTCACACGACTTATATCAAAAATTCAGCCACTCGGCTCGCAAAGTCGATTTCAGGACGATTTTTACTGGACTAAGTAGGTTTGGTTCATTGTATGCTACCTCTGATCGTGATAGTTTGATTAATTCTTCTGCGTAGATATTCCTCAAGGGGACTGGGAATCGTAAGAGTGGCTCTAATGATTGGATGTGTTGTAAGCTGGTGATTAATTGTTTCGGTGTTAATATTTTTGGGTGGATGATACCGTTTTGTGCGAATAAGATTGCGTCAATCAGGTAGTTTAGATCTAATTCGTATTCGTTTATCATTTCATCCAGTGTTATTATATGTTCAGCGAAGTTTATTATTGCCGAATTTTGTTCTAATCGTCTTTTGAGAGCGTTCGAGGTATTGAACAGAAATATTGTTTGTTCGTCTAATTCCGAAATGTGTTTGTCAATGTTGTCGAGTTTTTGTGTGTGAATGCCTAGTGTTGATTGGACGATATGGGTCTGATTTACTAATAGCAGTGCCAGATGATTGGTATCATTGAAAAGTCTGTCTATTTGGGTATTATAGTATTCTCCGTCTTCCTCATTAAGCGTTCCATATAGTGTTTTGTGTATAGTTCCGACGAGGCTGTAGTACCAGTTTCGTTTTACGCGTGCGTGTGCAAATTGCGTTAATTTGACGTGTATTTCGCTAGTCTCCTTATTTCCTACGAGGTCTCCAATTTGCTGCAGGCATTCGTTTATGGATGATAATCTCTTTTTTGAAAGTGTTAATACATTTTTTCCACCACAGTTTGAACCGAGTATTCCGCATCTATTGTACAGTAGATCAAGGTACCTTTCCAATTTTTCTGACTTAGTAGTAAGATTTCCAACGTTCACGTAGTTTATTAGAGTCCACTCGCTATCGAATGTTCGCAGGTCCAGTAGTTGTTCATAATAGATCGCCGGATTCGTACTGAGTGTCGTTGCGGTGAACGGTGTATGGGCATAGTTGGACAGGACCGCAACGCATCTGTAATTATTTCATATCGTTATAAGTCACACTTGATTATCCTGGTGTGTGCTAATTTTAGTTTGTTTTAGTGCGCTATTTTGGTTTTGTTGTCGCTAATATATATCAATAGATCGTCTAATTTGTGGAAGAACCCCTTCGGATCTATATATGTGATGAGGCTCCATTCATCGTTGAATGTTATCAGATCTGTCTGCCGGTCGTAACATACTCCTGGGTTCTTCGACAGTGGTTCTATCCCACACGTCTCGTTGTCTGATAAGGGTGCATCCGATCTGCACCTAGGGATGGAGATACGCAGAGTCAGTGTATGCACTGGACTTCTTAATATCGTATTTTTTTTCTTTCTGCTGTGTCTGTGCTCGTGGCTGTGTCAGCGTTTTAATCCCGGGACCGGTGGTGCGACCGCGGAGTTTGCCGTTCGGGGCCTCATTCGTTCTTTGCTTCTATTATCGACAAGTTATAATTGTTCCAAGTGTCTTGTCCATCCGAGATGTCTGGATTAGGAGAGCGTAAGTGTGCTCCGTGCGTGTACATATTCCTCTAGAGTTGTGAAGTGTACTAACAGGGTTGATTTTATAGGGATAGTAATGCTGGGAGAGGAAGCGGAACAAGTTGCCGCCGTTGTGAGGGTTATTCGAGCGGGTCTTGCGGGTGGGCCATTTCCAGGAGTGTCTGACCCTGCGGTAATGCTGCGCGAGATTTTTTTCTCGGATGGCCTGTGCCACCGGAGCCATGGATGGACCAGCGGGGGTCGGATTTGGTGTACCCGTTGCCCGCGGCCCCTTAGCGGAGACCCCTATCTCTGGTTTTCTCGGCACGTCACGCTGGCGTTTCCGAATGAGGTTCACCAGCGGTGTGGAGTATGTTGCCGGTTCCTGGGGCGGTATTCTCATACGTATCAGTGTCCCAACTGTGTTGCCGCTTTTGGCACTTTCCTCCAATGTTTGATGCGCCAGATCGAATAAAACGTTTTAAGTGAACCTATTTGCTGTGTCGATCCTTTCTCTTAATTGTCCCTCACTGTGTTGTTTCAGGTTATTATTTTAGATTTGTTACGTCGGGGTTTCTACCGAGTATGTGCGTGTTTTAGTTTATTAATGTGGACTACTTTTGTTTTGCGAGGTGTTAGATATATTTCTGCGTTTATGTCGTTAATTATCCGCTTAATGATGTATGGACCCTTATAGTGATCGTCTAGTTTCGTACGAGCTTCGTTTAATAGAAATACGCGTTGTCCTGCTTCGAAATGTTGTGTATTCAGGTGTCTATCGTGCAAGTTCTTCGACTTCTGTTTGGCTTTTTTCAGATTCTGTGCGGCGAGGTTGCATGCGGTAGTGATATTTTCCATTAAATCGATGACGAATGCGTCGTATGTCAATGCAGTCGCTGAGGATGGTGTTAAACTGGTCGGTAATTGCGCTTCTTTTCCGAAAATCAAACGGTGCGGAGTAAAGTTTATGCCTTCGTGTTTGGCGGTGTTGTAACTGAATATCGCGAATCTAATATATTGGTCCCAATCTTTTCCTGCGTCGGTGTAATGTTTAAGATGCTCTGTCAAAACTAAGTGACTGCGTTCTAGTGATCCGTTAGATTGCGGGCGGTAGGGAGTTGTATGAATTTGTTTAACTTTGAATAACCTGCAAATTTGTTTCATTGCCGTGCTCATGAAATTTCTTCCCTGATCTGTCTATATAGTTCCGGGTGTTCCGTATCGCGTGATATATTCTCTGGCGAATGCTATTCCTATTGACTGGGCGGTTGCGTCTGGTAGCGGGATCGCGTCGAGGAATTTTGTCAAATTGCACTGAATTGTTAACAAATATTGGTTATTTAGTTTAGTGATGGGGAGTGGTCCTACGATGTCTAGGGCTACTTTATCGAAAGCAATGGCTGGAGTGTCGGTAATGACCATAGGGAGTTTTGTCTTGACTCTAACTAATTTTTTTCTTTGACAGCTGTCACATGCTCTGACGTGTTGTTGAATTTCCAATTTCATGTGTGGCCAGAAGTAGTTTTGCCTGATGCGATTATATGTTTTTGAGACGCCCTGATGACCTCCGAATAGAGAATTGTGGTATTCTTTGATTATATCTGATCGTAAGCCTTCGTCGGGTACCGTCGTGGTGTTGAGGCATAGAGTAATTTGTGTGTCAATCGTGCCAAATACGTAGTACATCATTCTCATAAATACTGCTTCTCGAAAATCTTCTAGTCCCATTCCTGTGACAGGGATGGCCAGGGATTTTATTCTGAGTTTTCGTAATAGGGCTGCTAAATTAACCAAAGCGTAAAATACATCGTATAATCTGTTTGCATCATGTTCTCGTGATTTTACTACTACGGTGAAGATGTGTTTTGATTTTGCGCGTGAAGTGAATATTTCGAGCTTGCGTGGTCTTTGGTTCGCGAATTTTTCCTTGTTTATGTAGCCTTTGTTTATTAATTGCTGATCTAGTTCTTTCGTCCAGTTACTATCTGCCGCTATAAAGTGCGCGTAATTATCCTTCAGCATCAATAGTCCGTCATTGGATACTGCTACGTTTTCAGGTGGAATAATGGTCCCTATTGTTTGCATAAAGTTTTTGTAACTGCGTTCGTTATCACTATTCGCTTCATATTGCTCCAGTGGATCAGGTAGGTCATGGTCGTGTGTACTACCTATGCTCATTTCGTCGGCCGCGACGTCATCGTCAGCTGTCATCTGCACGTCTGCTGAGAGTGGTGGGGGTACCGGAGGAGTCGGAGGAGAAGTCCGAGGTGGTGGACGGCGGGGTGGAGTTTTAGGTTTCAAAAAGACTGCTCTACGACTTTCGGTTGATTTAAATGTAGGTCTTGTTGATTTTGCTATAGCCGCGTTTGGTGTAGAAGGGCTTTCCGATTCTGTGTTTTCGAAATTGCAAACCGTGATTTCCAAATCCAAATCCTTAAGTAGTACGAGATCATCTGCTTGACTCTATACCACTGTAATTTGTCTAACCCGCATCCTAGTTTTGGTATTGATAGGGTCTTAATCCTGTCCTTGAGTATGACTTTTTTCAGCGTAGTGAGCGCGTCGTATAAAGATTTATATGTCGGTTTTTCGAAATGCCTTGATTTTGTGACTAGATTGTAGATTGTGCGTCGCGGATATGTTGTTGATATGACGTCGGTAATTTCTGGGTGTACCGATTGTAGCATTTTCCTGCGTATAAGTCCTTTTTTCACCATTTGATCTGCGATTCCTTGGGATGCTTTACAGTCAGCTGAGATGCAGTGTGCCATGTTGTCTTTTTGTTTCAATAAATCTGCCTTTATCTCCGTCATAAGTTTCAGATTAGTTAGTGGTAGAACGTTTACGTCATACATGAACTGGTCGTATGGAGGTGTGTGACCTGGTGCGCGTGTGGAGCTACCTGCTACGTTGCCGTCCGGTGTCGCGTTACGATCAGATGGGTCCGCGTTTCTGGCTTCGGGTGTAAGTGTGTATTTCACATGTACGTTTCCAGAAGGGTGTGTGCTTGTACTGTCATTATTTGATTCTGATTCCTTTGGAGTTTTACGCGTATATTTCCTTTTCGCGGGCCTTTCTTTAGATGTGGTGGTACTTTCGTCCGTATCGCTTGTGTGACTCTGGCGTTGCGTTCGCCGCGTGATTGGTTTGCGGTTCCGTATCGGTTTTTGTGTACCTCACTTAGTTGTTGTTGTTATTGTATCGGTTGTGCATGTGTCGGAATCTAATGATAGGTGATCGGTTATGTTTTGTTTCTTACGCGGTGCTGGATTGCTAGAGGTTTCAGTTTGTCGGCCTCGTTTGTTTACTCTCGGTATCATGGAGATGTCTGTATCATCGTCTGAGGAGAGTTCACTGATTGTGGAAGGAATATGATCTTTCAGATGAGATTCTTTTATCAGCTGTTTACGGGGTGCAGGATTTGTAGATTCGTCGGAGGATTCCCGTGGTCTGGTTGGATATTGATGCGCTTCTTTGACACGTTTCGGCGATTCTGACACCGAGGTTTCTGTTTCCGGCCTTGGTCTTTTGACATTAATGGGGAGAATTTGAATCGAATTAGGTGGTGGATTTCTTGAGAGCGCGTCGGCGTTAGAATTGGCTCTGCCTTTTTTATACACGATATTCTCGAGGTCGGATCTTTCACGCTATTAATCCAAATGAGTGGTTTGTGATCTGTTACCAAGGTGAATTTTCGTCCGTATACATATGGTCTGAAATGTTTTACCGCGAAGATGATAGCTAATAGTTCTTTGTCCGTTGTGGAATAATTTGTTTCGGCTTTCTGAAGTGTTCGTGATGGATATGCTATAGGAAGATCTTCACCTATTTTTCCCTGACTCAGTACCGCGCCTATCGCGTAATTTGACGCGTCCGTTGTTATGACGAAAGGCTTTTCAAAATCCGGATACTGTAAGATCGGTTCGGCACAGATGGTGTCGCGTAATAGTTCGAATGCTGCTTGATGCTCAGATGTCCAAAGGAATGCGGTATTTTTCTTCAATAAATTATTCATTGGTTTAGCGATTTTGGCGAAATTAGAGATGAATCTGCGGCAATATCCGATCAGTCCTAGGAATTGTTTGATTTGCTTTGGATTTCTGGGTGGTGGATATTCTCTTGCGGCTGCTGTTTTATCAGAATTCGGTTTTACTCCGTCGCGTGTGATCGTGTGTCCGAGATATGCTACTTCAGTTCGTAAGAACTCGCATTTATCTGGTTGCAACGTTAAACCTGCGTCACCTAATCTGGTCATAAGTTTTCTGAATTTAATCGCGTGTTCCTCCAGTGACCTTGCGTAAATTACTATGTCATCCAAATATACAAACATCTTGTTGCCTTGAAGTCCCGAAAGTACTTGGTCCATTAGTCGTTGAAATGTTGACGGTGCATTCGTGGGCCCGAATGGCATTCTACTGTATTCATGATGACCGTGGGGAGTTGAAAAAGCTGTTTTTTGCGCGTGGTCTGGATGCATTGGGATTTGGTGAAATCCGGAGGCTAGATCGAATGTCGAAAAATATTTTGCTGAGCCTAGCTGGTCTAAGAAATCCGTAATATTCGGCAAGGGATACGCGTCGCCTACTGTTTTGTCATTAAGCTTTCTGAAATCTATTACCATACGCCACTTTTTATTTCCACTAGCGTCTGCCTTTTTAGGAACAATCCACACAGGAGAATTGAACGGAGACGTTGAGTGTCTGATGACGTCTTGTTCTAGCAATTTTGTAACCTGTTCATTTATTTCATCCTTTTGTGAGTTGGGATGTCTGCATTGTTTGGTGTGGATCGGAATTTCGTCCGTTGTGGGAATTGTGTGACTGACCAGATGGGTGTGGCCTAATTGATCACCAGGTAAGAAAAATAAGTGATTGTATTCGATTGCGAGTTCTGTAATTAATTGGTTTTCCTCGTCATTAAGGTGGTCCAACCTCAAATTTTCCGTTAAAAATTTTAAACGATTTGAATCATGATTTGGGTGTATGTTGAGTTCGCGTTGTCCCCTGGGTTTTTGCCGTATTGTTGCGAGAGTTCCGTGTGAGTTGTTGGGTGGTGGTCGTAGTGTCATATTAGCTTCAGGTCCGTGTGTGATGGTGTCAACTTCTTCTAGAGTTACCGTTGGCTGTTTTACTTCCACCGGTGTTTCGTTCGAATTTATGGCGCATGCATGTGTACGTAAAGCCTCTATTTTTGTTGACTAATGCTTTTCCTGAATAGATATTTTTTCCTAACTTGATTTCGTCGATGGCCCCTGATTTTACCGATGGATTGGCTACCTTTGAGCGAATGATCTGCGCGGTACGCGGTGGTATGGTTATTGTTTTGTTGTTCATTATTTTCAGAGGTTCGCAGTCGTCCGTAATTATGTAATCGTTTTCAAAAGATATTGTCGCATTCTGTTGTTTCAAGAATTCAATGCCAATGATTCCTTCTTCTCGTATTGGAAATGAGTTCTCGACTTTGTGGAATTTGTGGGGCTTGTTACCGATTTGAACTTTTAGCGATCCGATGGTTTGCATTCGTCCCTGTGTTATGCCCGTTAGCGTAGTTATATCTTTAGCTGTGCATAGCGCGTCCAAGCTAAGTGTGCGGAGTTTGATAATGTTTACGTCAGCACCTGTGTCTACCAAGAGCGGTGTCTCAGGATTGACGAATTCCGGGGCGCGTATATGTACTGTAGGAGCGTGATTCTGCTGATTCGTAAAAACTTGTGTGAGGTCGCGCGTGTGTGTGTGATTTAAATGAAGCGGTATGGTGCCGGTATTACGAGTATTGAGGATATTATTTTTGAAACAAATCGTTACATTTTCTGTTCGGAGAAAATCTGCACTAAGGATCCCGTCTCCCTTGACTGGAAATGAATCATGCACTAGATGAAATTCGTGTCGCGTGTTAGCGAATTCGAGGTCAATGCTGCCCATTGTTTCTAAATGTGTACCCGTTATTCCAGAGATATATCGTTTGTCGGTTGGCGTACACAGTGTGCGTCGGTCTATGCACCCGATTTTTAAATAATTTAGGTCGGCGCCTGTGTCTGTTATGAGGGTAGTGTATCTTCGGACTGTTTGCGGTGATTGTATTATTATGTGAGGAGCTGTCAATTCTGGCAATTCTTTTACTTGTAATACGTTGCCGCTACTGGCGTAGGACGCTGGTTCTGATCTTGGGATATCGACGCGTCCACTCGATCGTCCCGGTTCTCGTTTAAATGACTGTTTCCCGAGTCATTGCCGAAGTTTGCTTCGCGGTGTTCATTGTAATCATCGCGAGGATCATCGCGTTCATAAGGGTCTCTTTGTGTGTAATTGACGCGGTGCTGGGTCTGTGGACGGTTTTGTTCGCCTGGTACATTTCTGCTTTGATTGTTTTCTCTTTGATAGTTGAACTGTCTGTCGTTGTACCGATTATTTGCTTCTTGATAATTAAAATGTCTGTCGTTGTACCGATTATTTGCGTTTTGATAATTGAATTGTCTGTCGTTGTACCGATCGTTTGCTCTCGCGTGACCTGGCGGTTCGGGTGCCCTGTAGTTATTATTCCCGCGTCCTTGATAATGATCTCGCGGATTTTGGTGGTACTGGTGGTTTTCGCGCGTGCGACATTGTTGGAATGTGTGTCCCACGCGTTTGCAATATGTACACCTACTCGGACCGTCACGCGGTTTCTCGCGGCAATTTTCTATTGTATGACCGACGCGTTTACAATATCTACAGGTGTATGCTATGATATCTTGTTGCTTGATTCTACATTCGTCGCTGGAGTGGCCGGTGCGTTTGCAATATGCACAGCCTAATACACTAACATGCTTGGTTTCGAGCTGTTTTTTGTTGTTGGGCATTAAGGTTGTGTCGTGTACGTTGTTATCCGCCGCGGATGTTTTCAGGGTGTGAAATTTATTCCTGTTTTGCACTACTCTTTGTATTACGATAGCCTTTTCTGTTGCTTCTGCAAGTGTTTTTGGTCTTTCTGCCGCTACTCTAAGTTCTATATCGTCTGGCAATCCTCTAATAAAAGAGCGCGCGGCTGCGATTCTAGTGTATTCTATTAGGGTTTGGGCGGTCTCCCTCGCTAGGGTAGATTCTGCCGCCTCTTCGGCCTCTGTGACCAGTTTCTTAATTCTAGCGGAGTATTCTATGACAGTTTCATTTCGTTCCATCACGCAAGCTGCGATTTCCATTTGGATATCTTCTAGGTTACGTTTGGAGTTATATGCGCGTTTAAGATCTCTTAAGGTATCTATCAAAGTGGCTGATTCTGGTCTTACTTGCTCGGCTGCTTCGCCTTCTATCTTAAGTTGCACTACGAAAGTGAATTGTGATAAGTCTGTGAGGTTGATAAGCTGTTGTATTTTGTTGACCCGAGCTGCGAATGTACGGTACGGCATGTTTTTGCCATCGAAAACTGGTAATAACGTTGTTGCGTGTTGCATCGAAATGAAGGAAATGTTACTGTCGTCTGGGCGGCTCATTTTGCCTTATATGGTTAGTTCTAGCGCGCTTATGTGTAAATGTTAGAAGGTATGCGTTATACGACTTACAGAAGTGTGACTATGGTGATGAAGATGTGGCATAACTGCATGCTGTTGATGACGTAGATTTGGTGTCGGTGACTTCGTAGTTTGTCAGCGTCTTATCCGGTGTCCGGGTGTTGAACGGAATCGTAATGCTGCTATTTCTCCGCTATTTTTCACTTCTTTGATGCTTAGTAATGTAAAATTACTGATTGATTTGAAAATTTCAGTAATTGATGAAGATCACTGAGTTCTTTGGTCACTATTCGAAGATTTCAAATTATATTCGTCACTTTTCGTGGATTTAAAAATTTTCGTCGCTCTGTGGCGGATTGAAGAAATTACGTTGCCTTTCCGCGGATTGTTGAGATACGTCGCTCTATAGCGGATTGAAAAAATTGACGTCGCTTATTCGCGGATTTAATTGGTGATTTATGTCACAATTGTTGATTACTTTAACTTACACGATACTTTCACTAACGGGGTTTCCGTTATCACGAAACTAGCTGTTCGTATGTACGAGGTGCTATCTATGACGGCTGGCAGGTATTGCCACCGGTAAAAAGCTTGTGCAGAGTTATTTTTCACAGATCACAATTGAGACTCACAATTTATACCGCTGCCACCAATTGGTTACGAAATTGGTGTGTTTAGAAAAATTTATTATTTATTTATTTCTTTAACTTCGATGTTTCTCACAGAAACGAGAAGGTCACCGCTGCCACCACTTCGTTACGGTCGGAAATGAGCTTCACCGCCGTTATTATTTTTGGTTCGTTTCTCGTTTTACGCAACTAAATGCAACTGTGGGAAGGATTCTTTATTGACTGAGGTGATTGGAAATTCGTAGATGAAGATTACTTGAATATTATTTATTTGCCAAGCTCGGTGAGTCTTACAGGCGTAACCAGACGTTGAGTCTTGAAGAGGAAATAATTATTGACCAGGCTTGAGGAGGCTTATAGGTGTGTAGAGAATAATTATAAGATGACCGATCCAGGATTTCGGTGTGCGACTCAAGAACTATGTCCTGGAAGACCGTAGAGTTTGGTACTGAGTTCGGAAGTGATTTTGATGTGAAAATTAGGAATAAGGTAAACTCGGTTTATTAAAAGAAGGGGTAGGTAAAGTGGGAGGCCACGTGCCGCTGACTTGGTAGATTTGCACTTGCACGTTGTGCTGATGCGTGGTCGAACTAGGCCGGATGCAGGTTGAAAAAGGAAGACAGGATGAAAGATATTAGGTTGCGTCTAGGTGAATTACTGCTAATAATTGTTAGGAATTGGGAATCGATAGAATGGATGAGGCGAGACGTTTGGACCGAGGTCCGGACGTAACATAGCCACAAAACAAGCAAAAAAAAAAATCGACGCCGTGGCAGGGGGAGGGGTGCGGCTCCCGTCATCAACCATTATTACAAATAAAGTGATAATGGTTGATGGCGGGGCCGCGACGCTGCTCCCCCCCTCCCCTCCATTTAAGTTTTGAATAAATTACTAAATATAAATATATTGCTTGTATTGGTTTTTTTCCTTCCATCATAACGATAGTACGATAGTAGTTCTAACGTAAATGATGTCTGAATTATGAATACCTATCATTGTCTTTTTGTAAATAGTGGACATTAGTAGTTCAAGTCATTAAAAATCCCGTAGCAATTTATAAATTCGCACCCTCAGGAGATCATTTTGGTTATTTCAACTAAATATAGAGGAAAAAACTTGTAATTTTTTGTCTTGAAGTTGATATACTACAGAATAGAAATAAAGCGCGAGCAATAAAAAACTTTATAAATTTTGAAATTAAATAAAATCCAATATATCTACGATACAACACAGATGAATTTTCAAATTCATGGTATTATGTATTATCATACAATATTGAATTATCCTTCTATAATTCTGCAACTCTTGTTCCAAAGATTTTCCTAAAAATTTCTCGGGTTTTCAGAGAAGTGCTTGTCACCATATATCTATGTTGTCACACTTCAAAAAAATCATTCTGTACATGGAAAATACAATTCACCATGCCGTGCATTCGAGCATTTTTGGAGTTTGTATTCTGTATGTTGAGATATTACTGGAATAATTTATCACATGTATAGCAGCCATGTATGTACTGTAACGTACGATTTTCCTATAGCGAAAAATTAACGCCAGGGATGACCGATTCGTAGTTACCCTACGGCGCGTACTCTTTTTATTGGAAAATAAACTCAAAATTACTTACGTGCTCGAGTTGGGCGCCAGATGCTGCTGCATCACGTAATATTCAACAAAGCGGAATTCACACCAAAATATAGGATTCAAAGAGATCGGCGACGGGCGGTAACTCAGCTAGCTCAGAACGATATGAAAAAGGTAGAGGGGCTGGGTTTGCCTTAAATTATAACACAGTAATTGCCTTCACTGGGCGATGGCCCTAATATTCAAGTTGGACAAGCGAAATATTTGGTGGTACAGGCAATCTCACTTATTTAGAATCTCACAGCGTGATTCGGTAACGGCATCGATACAATACAAAATTTATGAAACAAGGGAGGAAACATGCGGCGGTACGGCTCTTAGCCGATTTTCTAACAGATTGTGCTATATGTTATTCTAGCGCTTTTTTAAAAGCGGGCATAGCAGTGGTACCACGATGGCCAAGTCAACGTTTCATGTCGTGGGGACAGGCCGGAAATTATATACAGGAATAAAAATATATCATCGGAGACAGGCAGAAAATCTTATGTCGATGACGGCGTTAGACTCCGAAATTAATTGTCCAAGTGGACAGTACTAATCGGACAATCAATACGCCGCGAAGGCAGCAGACGTTGACGGTAAATCGGGGATGAACGTAGGCTCGGTGCAGTCTTTTCGCACACCGAGGTTCACCGCCAGATTTTTGAATTACTGTTACGATAAAGGCGGTATTTTCCTACGGCTTCAACTACGGCGAAATTCTCCAAGGACGGTGGCCAAATTAACAAAGTGACAATAATGAACTAATAATCACAAGTAACAAAATCATATGCGGGATGTTACGGTAAAGTGCAAGCAAGCGATAGCGATAGCGAAAGCGATAACAAATAAGCAGTAAGCCCAGGTATTAGAGAGTCGGCCCTCGGATAATTCAGATTGGCAGGAGATCCCTTAACCCCACACTCCGGAACGATGAAACTAAATAAATTTGCCTTGCCGAATTATCGTTGGCTTCACATAAAATTTTGGTACTCTTACCTTACGAGTTGCGGGAACGGGTTCACTACACTCCCTTTACTCCAAAAAGAATATAACTCGAAGAACTGAAGCCACCAAATTGATGACGACTCGACAATTAACTGATCTCAAAAATTAACTGAAAACGCTAGGTACTAAAGAAAACGCAACTAGGCACTGGGAAAACTACTGTCGTCCGGAAGAGTTGGCGTAGAAGTAGATCGAGATCCTCGCTGGTTCCGGGGATCAAGCGATGATTTCGGTGTCCGGCACTTTTGCTGGCATTTGGCTGGCGTATTGCAGTCGTTGATACTCCTCGCCCTGTTGCCGTCTTCGAAGACTTCTCCGGGTCGCTCCGCGGGCAAACAATGCACCGGAGTAGCGGGAGACGTGATGCGCCACACCGGGACTTGCATCCATGCTCCGTCCTTGCAGTCTTCTTCGATGGATCTCCGTAAGGCTTTCCTGGCCAACCACGGGGATTTTTCAGCGATCGAGACAGTAGATGTTCTGGGGTTGGTCCAGCTCCTGGCTGGTAAGTCTGTCCAACGGGAGGCTTGAGTGTGCGCTTTTTAATTGTCGCACAGCCCTGTACGCCGTTGTGGAGGCATCCAAATTGCAGTGGCGATGGTCTGGTTCAGCTCCAGGCTGATAAGTCATTTGTTAACGGGAGGTTTCGGCAGATTGGCTCTAACCCTGTACGCCGTCAACGTGGCATCCAGGCACAGCTGTTACTTTTTCTCATCAGAGCGATAGGTCGGTATAGTGCGGCGATGTCCAGGGTTGCAGATCTTGACGGTCTCGAAGTTCTGGATGATCTCGACGAGTGCCAGACGTAAAAGGGGGGTCCAAATAATGCAAAACTTGACGGTAGAATTGACTAACTAAAATTATTCAAACAAGACTGTTCCTTGGAGGTAGCAATAACGCGGATTTTGTCCGGACGGTAATTGATGTTATCGGGATTTTCGGGATCCAGTGGCGGCTGCAGAAATGCAAAGCCACAATAAATATACATACATGCACCTCAATCACTTATTTTGCTCAATCTAATCAACGTGATTTCTGATTTCCACGAAAATCAATAGGCTCCGAAGGTACGATAGCAGAAACCTCTGTATCAAATTTGAAAAAAATCCGTGCAACGATTCGAGAAATATCAGTGTCCCAAGCTCTAGTCTGCGAAGAAGAAGAAGAAGAAGAAGATGGTGTTTTTTTTCACGATCTTTGACGGCTGATATTTCCACAACTGCCCAACAGATCTGAACCAAATTTCGAATATGAGGTCTGTACCAAGAGAACTCTTCGTAATGCAAAATTCATTCGATTGCATTGGATAGTTTTTGAGATATGATAGCCTGATCACAGGTATGGGTCGGTCCCTCCAGTATATATATTCGCTGTTGGCTAGCGACCGCCGCCTTCGGTACTTGGCGGCGATTCGCTGCCGCGAATCTTGATAAAAACAACATTTTTTTCAAATTTTAAATCTATATCGCATATTAACGATATTGCAGACCGCGTCGAATTGAGTGAACGGTACGTCGCTCCCTCGTTGAACTTAGATGCTAGAAATCCCAATATTTCTTCTTCTGAGGCTTTATGAAAGTTTATCTGTCTTCTGCTGTAAAACTCCCACCAAGCTTTCAAGCTTGAGTTGTATTGCTTGTAAGTGCTGTCCGTCAATGCTACTAGCATGATCTCAGATGCGGTCTCTTTTATGCCTCTACTCCTGAATGCCTCCCGTACAACCGTCCTACAATCAACGTGAGCTGGGATGCCAATGAGTGGATGATCGTCCTGCAAGGTGATAGCAGTAATGTATCGGATGGTTCTAATATTAGTGGTACCGTGGTCAGCATCCTCATAAATTCTGGGAACCACGGTTGTGTCTTCCAGTCTGGCACTACCAGAATACCCTCTGATCCCTCTTCGCGAATCTTTTTTAAAATTTTGGGAATTACGGCAAAAGGTGGAAAAGCATACCAAAACCTATCTTTCCAGCTAATCGTAAAGGCATTTATCACAACAGCTTCTGGGTCCCGCTGCCATGAGCAATAATTTTTGCATTTAGCATTATTTCTTGCGGCAAATAAGTCAATTTCGGGGGTGCCAAACTCCTCTACAATCTTTTTGAATACATGATCTGCTATTTCCCATTCTGTATCAATGTTTGTAATTCTGGAACCCTTATCAGCAATATTCTGCTTTGACGCAACATACTCTGCAAAGATCCAGACTTTCCTCTCAGTACACCACTCCCAAATTTCTCTAGCTAACTTATTGAGGTGAGGGAACTTGATCCCCCCCATTTTATTTACATAAGCTATGGCCGTAGTGTTGTCAATTCTGAGAAGAACTTGGGAATCAAAGATGTCAGCAGCAAAAGATTTTAATGCTAAAAAGGCTGCCAAAATTTCTGAGTAGTTTACATGTTTTTGTCTTTCATCCGAACTCCAAAAACCTTGAGCTTTCTTGCCTCCACATACTGCCCCCCAGCCAGATGTTGAGGCATCGGTAAAGATTTCTTTGTTAAATTTGAATTTGCGAATTCGATTGAATGAATTACAAATTGACCTTTCCCACCATTTTAGGTCTTTAATTATTGTTTCTGAAATCGTAACGTACTTGTCCATATTGTTATTTGACAAAAGAGCCAGGTATTTCGTTCGTTCCATCTCTTTATAATAGAGCCAGCCACATCTTTTTGCCGGACAGGCAGCAACTAACACCCCGATGACTCCGGCTAACTCTCTCATTTTGCATCTTTTATTGTTTGCTAAATTCTTAACCATTTTCTCTATTTTCGAGTTTTTTTCTCCTGTCAGTTGTAGTAACATTCTATCCGAATTGATGATGAAACCTAGAAATTTGCATTCTTTTTCTGGGAAACAAAAAACAGAAACAAATATAATAGAGGAGAGCCCTGAATATGGCTATGAGTATGACAATATTGAGTATCTGGAGGATGATGATATGTCAGAGCTTGGTCAAACGAACGAAGAGCCGGAAAACTTTAATGGAACTCCTTTGGTACCCCAGGTCCACCCAGGTACCACTTCACTGGACAGACCTAGTGGCTCATTATCATCTCAACACAGCAGTCGATCATCATCGTTATTGTCAGTCGAGGCCAATATCCAACAAAAGAACGTGTTCACACGTCCCAGTAGCTCTACGCGATCCGACTCTTCATCATCTGGGATATGTACATCAAACAAACGCAAAAGAAGGAATTCTCGGTTGGATAATAGCGAGGAATTTACGGACGTTATTAAGTCGTTAACAAGTTCTATGAAGGAACCTATCTCCGTAAACATGCATTCGACAACCTCAACTTCGGACCCAGTAGATGGGTTTTTAATGTTCATGGGAACCTTACTACGAGGCTTTCAAGATGAAGAATTAAAGCTACAAGTAATGAATGAAGTCACGCAATTAATTATTAACGCCAAAACGACAGATTACCAACGATCGAAACGGTAACGAATGACGAGGAGTATTCCGAAGCCAAAAGACAAGAGATCGTTATAAAAACTTTGTATTTTTACATGTCTCAAAAATAAAATAATATAATTACATATAAAATGATACTTGTACAGTTTATTACATTTTTCAGGTAAAATGAAAAATGTTAAAAGAGGCCACCAAGTATAAAAAGACCATAACAACAGGTTCTCCGTAAAAATTAAAATACAAACAATTCTGTTGTAAATACAGAATGTTCTGCGAGTAAAAAATATTTCAAAATTTTGTACAAATAAAAGAATTCGAGAAAAAAAATTCTCATACTTTGGGACAAGACGCTGCCATATCTCTTGACAATGGTAACTGGCATCTTTAGACTTGCTGAACTTGCTCGTAGAGTTTCTAACAACTAATAATTACCTCGTTCAATAGCGGTATACTGAAATGGCACTGTACCTGCAGTATTGAAATATTCACAAAATTTCTCTCGTGTTTCTAATGCTTCCCTGCTGCTACGGTTATTAATTAGATGTCCAGAAGCTCTCTGCATTTCAGATACCTGTACTTCATTACAATTACTATCATCACTGCTTGAGATTCTGTAATTATGGGGCACGTACCATTGACTGGAATCATTGTTAGATCTACCTATCAAATAATTATGTAAAAGCACACATGCATAAGTTATTGTCTCCACCTTTTCAACGGGAAGAGGTGTAATGGTAAGTAAAACTCGCCATCTATTTGCGAGTATGCCAAAAGCATTTTCAACAGTTCTGCGAGCACGGCTTAATCTATAGTTGAATATTCTTTTCTCAAACGTCAAGTTTCTATCTGGATAAGGTTTCAACAAATTAGGTTTTAAGGAAAATGCGTCGTCACCGACAATCACGTACGGTAATTTGTAACGAAACCCTGGAATTTCACACGGGGTAGGTAAGTTTAACGTTCCGTCATTTATTTTACTCCATAATGGGCTCTCGCGCAAAACAGCAGAATCGTGCATACGTCCATTTTTCCAACGTCAACGAACAAAAATCTATACTCAGCATCGACAAGACCTAGAAGCACAATGCTGTCTTTTCCCTTATAATTTCGGTATATTGATCCATCTCTTCGAGAAGGACGAAAATTGATGTGTTTCCCATTCAACGCACCGATACAATGAGGAAAATTCCATAAAGTCTCGAATTTGTGAGCAGTAACCTGCCATTCTTCCGGCGTTGATGGGAAATTCCATACTTTTGAGTCAAGTACTGCTACAATTGCCTCTAAAGTTTGATAAACCACTTTTGAAATAGTGTTCGGAGCTATACGAGTAGAGTAGCTTAAATCTTTGAAAGTATTGCCCGTTGCCAAATATCGGAGAGTCACAGTGAGTCTGTCCTTTGGTGATATAGCTTGACGCATAACTGTATCCTTCTTTGTTATGAGCGGAGTCAGAAGTGTCAGTAACTCATTCCACTTATCTTCCAGCATTCGGGTATAATTTGTGAAACTTGCAGGATCTTCAGGGCTAAATAAATGAAGAGTAGATATACATTAAAAACTCAAGTATGAAGTTGAAAGTCCAAAAATTTTAGTAATAATGTCAAAATATAAAAATATTATGGATACATACCCGAGCTCATTAAATACCATATTCAAAACATTATGACCCATCTCACGCCGTAATAGCCAATCGCGACTCCATAAGCGACGTCTTGATTGCTCAAGTGCACGTTTACGTTTTAAAACCGTAAGTATAGCTGCTGCGATTACTGCTCTTCGACGGCGAACTACTTCAGTCGCTATCATTTGTTTTACCTGAGCGTCCATGATACTGTAGAGGTTAGAAATACTCGACACCACAGCACAGTCAACACGCCTAGCGGCAAGCACCGTGTGAAGCCAATCTCGCAGGGAAGTGATCATAGCACTCAGCACCGCAGCCAACTTTGAACCCAGCGGCAAATCTAGCAAGCAATCCAGCAGCAAAACAAGCGTCGTGTGCACCGGGCTTTAATCTCGAGAACGAGGAACGAAATATAACTCGTATTGAGCATTGCTCATGTCCCAGGGAAAAAAAAACAGCTCGTATTGTTCCTTGAAATTACTTCTCTCGGTACTGTAAATAAAAAATAATCGTTCCAGTCATTGCATCGCCGATCGAAAGCAGCAATTAATGCAGAGCTGTCAAACAGTTGATCGCAGCGAGCAGATCACGGCAGCAGACGACTTAGCGATCACGAGAAGCGGGTTATGGAGTTAGGTAGGCAAAGAGGCTCGTCACCGGCGATCGCGGCGACAGCAGAAGCTTGTCCAATTTGACTCGACGCGCCTGGCCGCTAGGATGGTCAACTTCAATCTCGCCGGGCGTACATAGGCTGCTACTTTAACCGCTTCTCCCCAAAAGGTTTTCATTTTTTCATCTAGCATGGCTCTTGCCTTTTCGATGAGAGTTCTATTAAGCCTTTCTGCCTTTCTATTTAACTGTGGCGTGTAAGGCGGTGCAAAATTTATTACTATGCTTCTATCTGTACACCACATTTTTGGTTTATGGTTTGAATACTCAGTGCCATTGTCACATCTGATCTCTTTGGTTTTCCTTTCCCATTTTACCTCTGCTTGTGTTATAATCTCCTTTATCTTTAGAAAAACTTCTTCCTCTGTTTCCAAAAGATAAATTGCAACATAATTAGTATAATCATCTAGGGAAGTAATAAAATACCTATTTCTGTCCCATGTATTTGGAGAAATTGGTCCGCATACATCCGTATGTATTATTTCCAATGGCTGTGTTGCTCTCCGTCTTTGGTTATTAAAAGGTATCCTTTTGTGGTTTGCCTGAATATATTTGCCACAACTTCCTAGCTGTTGTATCTCCTTTTTTGTTAATTTTATTCCCTCAGACATATCCAGCAACTGTATCATATTACTTGCACTCAAGTGTCCTAATCTCCGATGCCATAGTTTTACTGCAGATTCTTTTGTTGTCATTATTGCTTTTTCTTTTTCCTCTTCAATAATGTATAAGCCTACTCCGTTTCTGTTTCCTTGAAGAATGGTGTCTTCATTCTTTCTTATTCTTACTTTACCATCGTAAAACTCTACTTTTTCTCCATTTCTGTCTATTGCGCTCACTGATATAAGATTTGCTCTCAATTCTGGTATGTATAATACCTCTTTGAGCTCACAATTTCCAAACTCTACAGTACCTACTTTTCAAGCAATCATTGCTCCTTCTTGATTCGCCACACTGACTTCTGTTTTAATTTTACGACTTCCTTTCAATTTCTTGTCATCATTGGTCATGTGTGACGTAGAACCTGAGTCTACCGCCCAATTATGTGAATCAACGCTCGTCAGAAATGATACTTTAGGACTGTCTTCTCTGTTCGTTTTTCCTTTTTTATCTCGAAAATAGCAGTCTTTTTCAAAATGATTGTTTTTCTCACAAATTCTACAGAATTTTTGTCCATTTTTCTTACATTCTCTGGCGATATGTCCAATTTTCTGACAATTGAAACATTTTAGATTATTACCTGTCTTATTCATTTGTTTAGTACTACTTTTATAACTTTTCTTTTCTTCTACTTTGAGAGCCACTGCTTCCTCTTTTTCCGTGTGATTCCTAGCTTCCTCCAGTAATAATCTTGCCGTCCAATTTACCAATGTTCTCTCTGAATCTTGAGTCGATTCCCACGCACTGATAAAATATCGATAATTTTCAGGTACAGCAGTAAGGATCTTCGACATTATCATAGTGTCGTTAATTTCTTGACCCAAACCTTTGAGTTTAAACGCTATGTTTTTAAGATCTGTCACAAAAGTCGCTATGTCGGAGTCATTCCTCTTCTTGTATTCAAAAAATTCCTGCATGAGAATGCATTTTTGGTGTTGCGAATCCCTTTCATATATATCTTTCAACTTTTTCCACATCTCATTTGCAGTTTTACAGGTCATTATATGAATCAATAGTTGTTTTTCCACAGTGCTCACCAAAATTTTCCTTGCTTTTGCATCTTTTTGTTTCCATTGTTGTGTTTGTATTACTTCAACTGTAGGTTCCACTTCTACAATCGACAAAAGTTCTCCAGCTTCAAGGTGAATTTCTACTTGAAATTTCCATAACGAATATCCATCCGCATCCCTGAGTCTGTCTATATTCTCCAAAAAGTCTTGATTGTTCACTGGAGCACTCATTTTTCTTAGTTTTATGAATTTTATAGTTTCTTTTAAATGCGTTTATCTAATTTTTCAGCAAATTTTACTTTTATCATTTTACCACTTAGCCACCTGGGCACATAACCTGTTAGTTTTTACTTTCATCTTTTCTTATTTGTTATCTTTTAATGTTTTAATGAAAAATTACACATGTTTTATTTGGTTTCTCTTCAATGATGTTTATTTTGATTATTTATTGATTCATACATATATTTGTAGGTGAGTGAACAAAATACTTTCTAATTTCTTCGAAAGCGTCGGACACGTTGTTACTGACTAGACCGGCTTCGGTATGAACTTAGTAACTTAGAACTAAACAAAGATGCAACTATATTCTACGTGAGCTCCTTAAAACTCCTTTCGCGCCATATTTAAATTAGAATTGCCTCTTGTAATCGTAATTTCCAACAGGTTCCAGGATATTACGTTATTGTGAAGCATAAGCCTCCTCGACAGCGCCCCAGCATGACTGTGTTCAGTCTAGATAACCTCGATAACAGTGCTACGGATACACAAAGATACCAGAGTCTCCATTCTGTGATTGAGAGATCGTTTTGAAGCTTTTCCACCATTTGATTCAGCCACAGCGGTCGTTGTCGGGTACTATTGTAGAGGAGCTTTGGCTTTGTAACGTACCGGGTGAGAGACTGATTTCTTTCATGTGAGATGGGGTGAAACGCTGCTAGTTATTAGCATCAGTTTGTTCAAAGAAGTGGGAGAGCTTTTGGCTTGTGGCCTCGGATCAGGAACCGATGCTTCCTTCGATATCGGTGTGCTTGTGAGAGAAAGGGAGGTGTCAATTATGATTATTCGGTATGGTAAGTACGGTGGAGAGAATCGTAGTTGACTCACGAGCGAGTGCTGGATAGATTTCCGGGTTTTAATTCGTCGTCACCATAAGACAGCGAACGTCATTGGACGGAGACTTTCTTCAATTCGGAAACGCGTTTTGTCAACGCGTAGGATCATGAAGGAACTCTTGGCTTACAATGTGCGAAGAGGACAAGTGATTCCTTCTGGGTAACATGGAAGAAGGAGCTGCATTGCCTTTGGGAGCGGGTGTTTCCATTGTTCGGCGTTGTAACAGGAGCTGCTGAACTCTTCAATTTGGCATGCTGGTGTGGAAGGGTCGAATGTTAGTTGTGATGAACCGATGCAATAAGTACCGTTGGGCGGCAAAGGTCGTAGTTGGCTTACCAACAACTGCCGAATGGACGGTCAGGCAATCTAACCGCAGCTGACGGGTAGCCTCGACGGACGTAGACTTTCTTTGTTTTGAAAAGTTTTCCGCCGTTCAAGTGATTTCGAACTTTCGTCAGCGGGTAGAATTGGAGAGCAGCATTTCGTTCGTGAGGTCAGTTCACCTGTGGGAGTAAGATCCTTTGGTTTGTCATGTTGGGACGAAAACTGCTGCGTCCTTCGAAATCGGTATGCTGGTGGTGAAAAGGAAACTGTTGATCGTGTTGATTTAGTGCAGCACGTACGTTGTAGGAGCATTGATTATGACTGACTTACGGTCACCTTCGGGGGAGATAGGTTCGTTCTTGTTGACTGCAACTGGTAACAAGGAGAAGCATCGGCGGCGGACCTTTCATATTGACCAGTCGTTGGCCGTCTAATTCCGTTACAGGTTTTATAGCCGAGTAGGATTAGAGAGGAGCCCTAGATTAGTGGCGTGCCAAGAGAGGAAGCATCTTTTTGGGATATCCAGATGGTGATGCTGGAGCAGGAACCTTCCACTAGTGTCTTTGGAACGGGAACTGCCGTATTCTTTGATATCTGTATGCTTGTGGGACAAGGAAAACCATTTTTCAGTCTTGCCAGCAGACGAACGAAATCTGTGTAGTAGTGAACTTAGTGAGAAATGAGACGTGTACTGGCTACGCTGACGCCACCTGCTAGTCGGGCGGGAATGATAACCTGTTTTTCGCTCGATAAGAATATCCAGGGAGCCACGACAGTAACCACACCGCGGCTTCCTTTCTATTGTATTTATGTTGGAATGGTTTTGGATTTTTCGAGCTGTACGATGATGACGACGGTGACGAATCTGATGAAATGAGCCTGCCGGTGATCAGAGATCATCGTATCCCAGCTCTCCAACCACCTATGTTATTGAAATAAAGCTTCAATCAAAGCTCGTCCCCGATTTATATGACGAAAGTGATTTTACATTCGCTGTCATTTTATCAGTATGAAAGCTTTTTAACAAAACGCAAATCCCCACTCAACTTCCGAGCTCCCGTCGCAGTAAACATACTCGGTAGTCCGCCAATTCTTTTGAATGTACTTGGCGCGAGACTCTACCGAGTCTCTTGATAGTTTTGCACCTGGAATACCTGCACAATTGTGTCGAAAAAATCAATGTCCGATGTACTATGGGAGTCATGTTGTCGGTCCTGTTCGCAAATAAATTCACTTCGGAAACATATCAAATCCGCGCATTCTCCTTCATATAATATCCCCTCGCAAATCACTGACCTGGATTCCCCTGCTCATCTTGATGAGAACTCAAAGCACACTTCAACTGATGTTAGCAGTCCAACTGATGCAATAGTCAGTTATGAATATTGACTTCTTAGAAAACAAGAGCTCGGAATAGTTTCGTCACTCTATGCTGATGCTTCATCATCTCGTGTACAGGTACACTGTATCGTCGAGGCTTTTCATAAATCACTTCACAGTGAGTATATTGAGCAATTGAAAGATTGCGCTGTTTCTTCAGTAGATGAAAATCAGAAAAACCTGCTTTCAGAAAAATTTTAAGCTTTGCAAAATACATTTCCGGATTTGATAACTGAACATTCAAGATTACAAGTTTTGGAAAAGCATCAATATTTTATTATATCTGAACCAGTCTTGATAGGTTATATGGTGGTAAGAAGTAAGAGCGGTGTTCTTTTGATGTATTGAAATAAACACTTGAATACTTCAATTCATTGAAACATGACCATGAAGAAATCGAAAATATTATCCCAACCGAGTATTGGAGATCGAAAGTTGCAAAGTTTGATTCTGTCATTTTTCCTTTGTATCTACATCAAGATGATTTCGGAATTCGAAAGCCTCTGGGTTCAAAAGCAGGTATTCACAAATTTTGTGCTACGTACGTTTCAATTGCTTGTTTGCCTCCTGAACATCGTTCCAAACTTCGGAATATTTTTCTAGTTCTACTGTGCCACTCTCAAAATTTTGAGTCCTTTGAAAAAAAATAATTTACAAATCAGTGATTGATGATATTAATAAGTTGCGAAGTGACGGTATTCAACTAATGCTTGAAGGTAGAGCTGTGAAAATTTATTTTGAACTTACTTTAATTATAGGTGACAACCGAGGTCTTAATGGCACACTAGGATTCTTGGAATGCTTCTGCACTAATTTCTCGTGTCGATTTTGTAGAACTTCGTTCCAATGCATCAAAATCTCTTTATTGTGAGAATGAAATCACCTTGAGAACCAAAGACAATTATAATTCAGATCTGCTTCGGATTACCAAAGAAACAGGAATCGAAGAACTGTGCGTATGGAATGCAATAAATGACTTTAATGCCGTTGATAATCCCTGTGTGGATATCATGCATGATATTTTTGACGGGATCGCTAGGTACGAATTAACGAGTGAGGGTCGTTTGGACAGAAATCGTTTGGACAGAATTCACTCGGAGTCGTTTCTACAGAGAATTTCTGCCGATGGATCGTTTGGACAGAACTACGAGTGAGGATCGTTTGGACAGAATATGATTCGTGCAGCGAAAACGGATTCTGTCCAAACGATCCATCGGCAGAAATTCTCTGTAGAAACGACTCCGACTGAATTCTGTCGAAACGATTTCTGTCCAAACGATCCACTCCCGAATTAACTTCTCTCTTAAAATATTCAATCTTTGAAAAGAAATATCTAACCCTGGAAACTTTAATCTATACAGAATGAAATATTACGATTACAATCGTACCTGTAATCGGCCTCCGTAGATCAATGTCTACGATCTGGAATCATCGAAATTGAAAATGTCAGCGTCAGAAACTCAAACATTAATACTCAACGCAGGATTGTTATGTGGCGATCTTATTCTTGATAACAATGATAAACATTGGGATCTTTTCAAGTTACTAGGACAGATTCTATCTATCTCTTTGCTAAAATCTATTTCAAGAGGTATATCTTCATTACTACATTGTTTGATTGTAGAACATCATACGCTGTTATAGAACTCTTTGTTAATAACCTTGTATCAAAGCACCATAATCTTTCACATTTTTCTGGAATAATGAACAAAGTTGGACCTCTAAGACATATTTGGGCTATGAGATTTGAAGCAAAACACCGATTATCAAAGAGAAGTGCGAACGCTTCTTTTAATCGCATGAACATTTGCTACACGCTAGCTGTTAAGCATCAACTAAAGTTGTCCGATTCTTTGATTCAAAATAAAGCTTTTGTAGAAAATATTTTTTTTCGGAAAAGTAATATTCCGGCGCAAGCGCGCCGGGCTGGTTGTTACACCCGATGGTCTTTACTACTCCCCCTACAGATCCCAAGCCATGTTCTATTAGTTCCAACAAATGACACAAAACTCACCGATTTTCGGGGATTTTCGATAATCGTAAATGCTCAATATTTCCCCTCGTTTTCACGAATTTCAAAACTTCATAATTTAGGGAAATAATGGAAAATATCAGCCTCCCCCGACAAAATATCATTCACTATGATGGAATGAACAACACTATATCAAAAAACAAATTTTCTCGCTGTTTTTCGGAAAAGGCATCAAACTGCATAATTACCATATTTTTTAGGATAATTAAAATTCCATAAAACAGTTGGACATATGTCGGAGGTACCATACAATTATAAGTGTGAATAAAATAGTCGTGTATCAACGAGAATCAACGGAACTGGGATGAGCGTCTTCCACTATTTCTTTTGGCGTATCGGTCCGCTAAGCACGAGACAACGGGAGAAACTCCTGCTATGCTGTCGCTCGGACGAGAGCTGAGACTCCCGTCCCTATTACTACGGGGTCCTCCTCAAGAGGGAAACGATCCTCTTTCTGTTCCGGAATACGTCTCCGACCTGCGCCAGAAACTCGAGGAAGTGGAACAGCTCGTCAGGGAAAGAATTAAGTTGACTACGGACAGAGTCAAGGAACGATACGACAGGGACGTTCGAAATAATCGCTTTGAGCCCGGGGAAAGGGTTTGGTTGTTTCAACCGAGGAGAATGCAGGGCAGGAGCCCAAAACTTCAGAGAAACTGGGAAGGACCGTTTCCGATAGTCGATCGGATCAACGATGTAGTTTACCGCATACGGAAACCGACTGGAGGCAAATTTTGGGTCGTGCATGTCGATCGACTTGCGCCTTATGAAGGCGGGCAGGGTTCTTTTCAAATCCGGGCACTCGAGGCACCCCAGGAGGTTCCCGAAACCGGCCTTGATATCGGTCAGGGAAACTCTGAGTCTCGTCTGTTCACTATCGTCGTGAAGGAAATATTGGGGCAGGGAAGTTTTCCTTCGTCAGACAATTTCTGGCCGAGAGAACGGTCCAAACGCTTCTGGAACCAGTCGAGGAATTCCGGAACTTCTGCGGAGTGAATCTTCTCGCCAGATTGTATGAGGACTTCACCCGCAATGCTTTTCCGTTTCAACTACACGCCCTGAACTGCTTATTAAGGCAGCATGGTAAACCTACGACGCTCCCGTTCAGGGTCATGGAGAGATCAATCTATAGCACCCGCTGTTTCGTCGAACATCTCCGACGCACGGGCAGCTTTGAGGAAGTTCAGGGGCGAATACTCGAACAGGCTTACAATTCCCTGTCCCGCTTGCCAGAGACGAAAGTGGACCTGATCGTCTACCTCCATCTTCCCCCCGAGGTTGCTCTCGAGCGGGCAAATTCCCGGGTGCGGAAAGAAGAAGAAGTTTTGACCCTGGGATATCTGTCCTCGCTTCATCCAGTCCACGAGGAGTGGCTCAGGGATCGGACGCTTTTCACCGTTCCCGCTCCTGTACTTGTGCTGGATGCACGACCTCCCGCTGAGGAAGTCTTCCGTTCCTTCCGCGCCAAGGTCGCGGGAATTATTGAACTTTAAATTGGTGCCCTTGTTCAAAGCTAAGGAATGGAAATAATGCGAATAACTAAGTTTTCTATTGTCCGCCCTACTGGCTCTAGTTTGTAATCTTAGGTTAAGGTGTCGAGCGTTCTGCTCAGGGTTTTCTGTGGTTTTCCCTGGGATTCTAGGCGAATGCCGGTTCGCTCCAAGGACATGGCGTTTGTAAAGGATCCACAGCCTCCCGCCAACCTCAAATTCCATGACACCAACCCATGTGGAGACCGGACATGGTTTGCGTCTCTCCCCGGAGGATTCAGAGTCGGGACGAGTCTTCTTCCGAAGGGTAGGGCAGTGTTACGCTGGGGGAAATCTCTCACAGGATCCCAGCGTAAGCGCATCGCATGGACCGAAAGATTATTGTCAGAAGCGTAGAGCTGCTGTCACGCTGTTGTGACGTCATGGCCGACGTCATGAGGTTTGACAGCGGGCAGTCGGTCGCCGCCTCTCGACGCTACCCCTAAGCTCTTCGTCAGATGTCTTGGGCGTCTGTCAATCTGACGTTGCCTAGTCAGCTGTTATTATTGTAAATAACATTCGGCTATACTTCGGATTAGGTCCCCCCTCCGATTTGTTTCAAACTCGATAGAAACCTTCATTTTAGTGATATAAAAAAACCCCTAAAGGGATTTTTGGCGCATCGAAGTAATTTTCGAGATATCAATTTTTGAAATTGTGAAAAAAAAAGATTTCTTTTGGCGATATCTCAAAAAATAGTGGTTTCTTGGAGAAATCACAGGAGTAACTTTTTGTTAGTAATAAAATTTCGCTTGCGCGCCGGGCATCTTATCTCGCAATACTGGGTCGAGACAAGTATGTTTTTTTTTTTTCAATTTTTTGGGTTTAGATTGCTTGGGCTTGAGTTGCCTGGGTTTGGGTTTGGGCTACCTAGTTTAAGATTAAGGGTTTGTTTGGATTTAGGTTTGAGTATGGGTTTGGGGTTTTAGATGTTTTTTTTATCCAAATATATCTCGAAAACTACTTCGATGCGCCAAAAATCACTTTAGGGATTCTTTTATGACACTAAAATGAAGGTTTTTACAAAATTTCAGCTCAATCGGAGGGGGGACCTAATCCGAAGTATAGCCTAACATTCTGTTCAGAGCTATCAAAGCAAGAGCACGCTCACTAATCTGAATAAAGCAGACTTTTACCTAATCATTTCCCCTGACCCTTTATTTCTACTCCGTAAGTCTATCCGGAGTAACAATATTGTAGCGCGTTATACGTCCCCCCGAACAAGAAAAAGGGGACGATTCACGACGTTACCCTACGGCGCTCTTCCCTAGACACTTTCTTACCAATTAAATCAAATTATCGAAAAAGTAGACCTCAAAACTACAGAAAAGGAGACCGTTGGGCCCCAGACGCTTTTCGCGTCAACTATCTCCAAAAATTACCAAAAAACTACAAATTCATATAAAAACAAGATCCCAAAAAATAAAATGATGAATTGAATAGTGTGGTGAGGATTTACGACGGATATGCTTGGCTAGATCACGCCGCGTCAGATGTTGCGGTAGAGGACCAGAGTCGCCATGTTAATTTGCAAGATTTTCTCACTAATCAGCTAGGCGCCATTTTGTAACGCGCAATATACGACTCACCGCTAAATAATTGAACAATCAGTTCAGGTGTTCACAATATGTTGCTTTAATCCAAATTATTCGTCGAAGCTTGATACAAATTAGTATTCACAAAGCATGGCTCTTTTGCCCAAAAGACTCGACACAGTGCAAAGCGTTAGGCTAACATACGACTCAGAGGGAGGGGTACAATACGATAGAAAAAGAGAGCAAAACTTAAGAGAATATAGCGTAACAGGGCAAGATAATGTAATAGAAAAAGGCAGCAAATATGATGGAAAGAGGCAGACGATATAATAGAAAGAGACCAACTTATGGTGCGGTCAACACCGTATGCGTCGCCTTACTGCGCACTATTATATTAAACACAATTTAACGTGAAGATTAATTCACTAACTACGCAAAAATTACAGATTCCCCAATACTGATTATAATAAACGATAGAAATTTGCTGGAGGCAAAAAGAGAGCCGCCAAGTACCTTTCTCGGCTACTCTCACGTAGACAAACTCTAATCGCCAGGGTTTCCCAAGTAGAAATTTGTTCCGGCTCAATACCGGCACGAGTAAGGCTTGCCTGATCTTTATATGAGGCCCGAATACGGATAACTCAACTGGCCCTCCTCAGGCATGTAACGTTCCGTACACGCAAGCCCCAGGTAGGCTACTATATTAGGGCCTGATGGGAATAGTGTATCTGGGCCAAATCAGGCTTATACATAAGCCTGATACATCAGATACTGATTAGGCGACAAAATCGGGCCTGAAAATGCCATCGTGTCAGGCCCTTTATGAGCATGTAAGGTTTCGTCTACACAGGCGCAGATGCGGCTACTTCGGGCCCTGATGAGGGGGCCACGTTGGGTGCTGATCAGGCGTAAACGACAGGCCCTGATGGGGGTACCACATGCGGTGCTGATCAGGCTATTACGGCAGGCCCCCAAAAGGGCACCACATTAGGTGCTGAATAGGATTTCAGTTTGGTCCCAATCAAGTTTCAGTACGTCGGAACCTGAACTGTCCGAAAAGGCTAGATCAGGGTTCCATCTTTCACTGAACAGGCTGTTCGGGACGATTCGTCAGGCTCCGCGCGGTTGACCTAATGGGCTATAATGACGACAGTTTGTAAATAGAATTATGTTCACACGGCGTTCTCATTACGAGATTTGTTATCGTGCACAGAATTCCACGTGAACATATCATATTAACAATCAATTAACTGAAGTACGCAACTCAACCGTAAGTGCGGTCTGGCTGCCATTGAAACTTTGATCAACCAATGCAATTGTACACTTGGCGAGGACATAAGTGGCGTAGTCAGACACTACGCGATGAGCTGTAGTTTGGCGTAAAATATCCCTAGTCTAGGCAGCAAACGGCGGTTTGATTTTTCGCAAATATCTCAAGAACTGATTGAGATTTTGGAAATTTCAAAAAAGATTCGAAAAGAGGAGGAAATTTCCTCAAAAAAGTCTCGACGCCCGGAACTAGAGAACCATTCTTTATAATTTTCCAGAGGCGTGAAAATACGGCCGAAAATGGATAGTCTGGCTCGCGGGCTGTTTCATTGCGTGATGCGCGCAAGCCAGACCCGGGCGTCGAGACTTTTTTGAGGAAATTTCCTTCTCTTTTCGAATCTTTTTTAAATTTCGAAAATCTCAATCAGTTCTTGAGATATTCAGTATGGTTGGATTTATATAAAAAACTGCCATATCATGTATGTTCTTAGAAACGTTTAAGCAGTTTAACCCAGTTAAGCGTTTAACTCAGTTCGAACAGCCCTCGAGAACATACGAACAGGTAATGTATCATGTTATAACTTACGATAATCATATGAAACTAAGTTTTAAACACTAAAAAATCTTTGGTTTATGAATAGATCGCTGATTTAGGACTTTCTCATCACAATGAAACAAAAGTTTGCAAAAGAAAAAAAAATCATACGCAAATAATGTATGCGTATGCAAAAACTTACATTATTACATAGAGCTTGGGTTTTAATGTCATATATACCCTGTGTGACGTTGCAGATTTTATCTGCCGTTACAAGAGGTCCTGAACCGTTAGCGGACCTTAGTTAGGTAGGGTCAGTTAGGTTTCCTGCGGGAAAATAGCCTCGAGGCTTGGAAAAATGCTCCGAGAGGCGACCGTGACCGACCTAGACACCTGAACTTTTTAGTAATTCGTTTATTTCGATCCCCCACTTCTCTGACATGTACCACGGACGGACGGACGAGGCCGAGGGCCACCAACGAAGGCCAGGAATTTGGAGGACAGGTCACAGCGAGAGACCGATCTCTGGAGAGCCAGCGGAGGCTGCACGGACGCGGGGGAGTGTCGAGGGCACTCAGCAACGAGGGAGATTGACGGCGGATGTGAGTCCCGCCGTCACCAAGAGCCAGCGAACCGCGGTTCGCCCCGAATTCTGGGATTCTGATAAGGAATTACAGGTGCTGACCACGCTGTAGGCTCGACCACCAGCTACGCACCACCGCGAAGACACCGCCGCGCCAGAGCGCCGGCAACCAGGCACACGATCGTCCCCCCCTTTTTCCGAAATCGCGGATAGCGTTGCTGTCTTTAAGTTAAGCCCGGATAAGAAGGGGAAAATATGGAGAATTTTGGCGGAGACACGCTGTCTCGTCACTCTGCCGTAGGCCGTATTACCGCTAGGGCACGTGGAATTTTGTTTTGGTTGTGAGAACCCGTGTGGGCCAGTAGAAATCGAGGCAAATTGGTAGTGCAGGGAAAGATTCTACCGTGAGAAAAATTCGCGTTTTTGTAACGGCGCAATGGCCGGTTAACGTTCAGGTGTACACTGACCGGCATAAATGGCTTCACGTTGTTTACGTCGCATGGTCATGTGGTGGTGATGGGTAGGCGGAGCTCTCACCTGCGGAGTCCCATAAGTGCGATCGAGAGAGCATCATGGAGCAACAGAGTTAGCAGCGCTTCGCTCGTTGCGTCCCTGTTGCACAGCACTGGTGCGAGCGAGTCGGCAGAGTCGGTCTGTCGAGCTTGGTGGGGGAGATCTCCTTCTCCTCACGCGGAAGGCATTTCTGTCCACCGATACTGAATCGTTTCTTGTCTTACCAACGCTGTGCGACGAGGATGGGTGATCGGAAACACCATCTCACTCGAACTCACGAAACTCCGCCGTAGCGCCTTCTCACTCTCAACTGCATACGTTCTGGCCGTCACTCAGGATACCCAACGGTAGCGGTAGGAAGTAAAAAGGCGCCAATGCAAGCTACGGGATTGCAAGAGAGATAGATTTTTTCTGGCGACTTTTTTGACATTTCCTCTAAATTTGAATAAGTTATGGTAGCAATGCCTGGTAAATTTCTTCATGTGTAGATGGTTTCCACAGATTTCCGCTCACTCCCGAACTTACTAAAAACGCATATCGAAAACCGGCCAAGTACGGTGTTCCTATGAAATCATTCTCATGTCATATTGCATCAATTTAACGATAAAGTTCGGGCCATATTTGTGATATTTGTTTCATTGTATTTATAGTCAAAGGAGACGGAAAAAGTTCGATATTGATTGAACATCTTGTTCCAAAGCATTTCGTAGAATGTCCGAAAAATTATTGAAATTTTAGAACAATTAGTATATGCGACAAATGCAATAATTTAATAAATAGATGGATTTTTGTTCCGTCTAATCCATTTCATCGTCACATTTGTGTCAGTAATACACTACATGTGTCTCATGATTACGATGAAATATTCTCCAATGAAATGAAGTAAGGCCCGAACTTCATCGTTAAATTGATGCAAACTGAGATGGGAATGATTTCATAGGAACACCGCACTTGGCCTGTTTTTAATACGCGTTTTTATTAGGTTCAGGGGTAAGCGAAAATCTGTGGAAACGATCTACACATGAAGAAATTTACCAGGCATTGCTATTATAACAGTTCAAATTTAGAGGGAATGTCAAAAAAGTCGCCAGAACAAATCTATTTCTCTCGCACTCCCGTAGCTTGCATTGGCGCCTTTTTACTTCCTACCGCACGTTGGGTATCCTGAGTGACGGCCAGAACGTATGCAGTTGAGAGTGAGAAGGCGCTACGGCGGAGTTTCGTGAGTTCGAGTGAGATGGTGTTTCCGATCACCCATCCTCGTCGCACAGCGTTGGTAAGACAAGAAACGATTCAGTATCGGTGGACAGAAATGCCTTTCGCGTGAGGAGAAGAAGATCTCCCCCACCAAGCTCGGCAGACCGACTCTGCCGACTCGCTCGCACCAGTGCTGTGCGACAGGGATGCAACGAGCGAAGCGCTGCTAACTCTGTTGCTGCATGATGCTCTCTCGATCGCGCTTATGGGACTCCACAGGTAAGAGCTTCGCCTACCCATCACCACTCCATGACCATGCGACGTAAACATCGTGAAGCCATTTATGCTGGTCAGTGTACGTGGGCCACGGCACAGTATAATTATTCCTTATACTGTGGCCACGGTCACCCTCGGTATTTTGATTACGGGTGTCTTTGTAGTGTGAGGGAGATATTCGATCGACGGCAGAGTCCATTAGGGTTCGTGATTTAATTGTATTTTGTTCCATTTTATTATTTATTGTTGGTTGTATTAGAGTCAGTATTTATTCCCCGTTAATTGCCGCTCTGTGTGGGAGCGTGTTAGATTCTATTCATTTCGTGATTTCTTTTTATTGTTGCTCCAGAGGAGCGTTGGATTTATTCTTATTTTTTTTTATAGGTCTTTCAATTGTGTTTCTATTTATTTCGATATATTTTATCGTGGCTCCGAGGGAGCATTAGATTTTACAAAAGGCACCTACGGTGCAAAAAACTTCTCCAAGTACATTGAATGTTTGAAGAATTCATTATTATTAAGAAAAAAAGGATCCAAATCAATTATTATGCCAAGTGCCAAGTACATGTAACTTTGCATCGTGTAAAAATATAGAATTGGAAAGTAAATGAATGAGAATCAATTCAAAGAATTAAAAAGAAAATCAAATAAATAAATCGAATGAAATTTAAAGAAAAAATCAAAAAAACAAATTGGAGTACGTGGTTCTTGGCGAGCTAATGTTATATAGCCATACGAAAATTCTTGATTTTTTTCCGAAAAAGCCCGCCAAGTCCCACTACCTCCAATTTGTTTTTTTGATTTTTTCTTTAAATTTCATTTAATTTATTTATTTGATTTTTTTTTTAATTCTTTGAATTGATTCTCATTCATTTACTTTCCAATTCTATATTTTTACACGATGCAAAGTTACATGTACTTGGCACTTGGCATAATAATTGATTTGGATCCTTTTTTTCTTATTAATAATGAATTTTTCAAACATTCAATGTACACATACCTTAATCATAACTGACATAGTTAGACACTACGCGACGAGCTGTAGGTTGGCGTAAAATATCCCTGGTTTAGGCAGCAAACGGGGGCTTGAGTTTTCGCAAATATCTCGAGAACTGATTGAGATTTTCGAAATTTTAAAAAAGATTCGAAAAGAGGAGGAAATGTCCTCAAAAAAGTCTCGACTCCCGGAACTAGAGGACCATTATTTATAATCTTTCTAGAAGCGTGAAAACACGGCCGAAAACAGCTAGTCTGACACGTGGGCCGTTTCATTGCATGACGCGCGCAAGCCAGACTAGCCGTTTTCGGCCGTGTTTTCACGCTTCTAGAAAGATTATAAATAATGGTCCTCTAGTTCCGGGAGTCGAGACTTTTTTGAGGACATTTCCTCCTCTTTTCGAATCTTTTTTAAAATTTCATAAATCTCAATCAGTTCTCGAGATATTTGCGAAAACTCAAGCCCCCGTTTGCTGCCTAAACCAGGGATATTTTACGCCAACCTACAGCTCGTCGCGTAGTATCTAACTATGTCAGTTATGATCTCGCCAAGTGTACTTGGCGAAGTTTTTTGCACCGTAGGTGCCTTTTGGGGGGATCTCATAACTTTTTGTATGTTGTTGGAGAATATTACAGTATTAGTTATGGTTTCTTTGGTGTACTATTGTTGTAAGATGTTTGACGCATTGTATATGTACTACTCCACATCTATGGTTTGACGGGGTAAGAAAAATTTTCGAACGGTAGCCATGAGAGCGCCATTTTTCTGGGGCCCAATGAAAAGGCGTCGCTGTGCGGTGGCGAACTCTGTAAGGAATAAGACGTGTACCATAGTGTACCAGCTACGCTGACGCCACCTGCTAGGCGTGCGGGAATTATAACCTTTTTCCTACTTGACAGGAGCTAGCTTTGACAGGAATTTTACGCGAGCCGCGGCTTCCCTTCTATACCATTTATGTGAAAAGGTTTTGTTTCCAGATGACATATAGCTATCATCCGACGAAAACGTCGATTCTTAATCGTGATGAAACGAGCCCACCGGTGATCAGAGATTATCATACCTCAGCTCTCCGACCACTGAGGTTATCGAAATTACGCTTGAATAAAAGCACGTCCGCGATTCATATAGCGAAAGTGCATCCAAATTTCCCGAAATACTTATGATTTCGGAGATACTTGATAGAACGGTTGGCCGTACAGCGCTTTCTCTATCCCCTAGCAGTAAAGATACTCGGTACTCCGCCCGTTCGTTTACATGTACTTGGCGCGAGACTCTACCGAGTCTCTTGATTTTATTTTTATCATTAAGTTTTTCTTAATTCATTTTATCAGTTCGTAAGTGTAATTTGTTGGTTGTATTTTTATCCGGGGGATTTATCCCAGTGGCGAGGCCGCCTTTACACGGTCCTCGACCGCGCATACCCCCGAGGGGTGTTCGTTACCCCGCGTAAGTTATTTTGTGTTCCCGTGACAAATAAAAATTGTGAATTTGTTAAATTGATTCGCTCGAGTCGTTAATACTATCGCCGGTCAATCCTCGGATAATCCCGACCCCTCTCCGCGGTACTGAGCTATCGAGGCACCGCAGGTGCGTATTTGTCAGGGACGGCTACGGCCGAAATTCTTGAGCGGCGGGAAACCGCCTGGCGCCCAACTTTAATACGTGGGTGATCACTCTTGCGGCGTGTACCTTCCCCGCACCTGAGTTCTCCGGTAAAGGGCGGGGAACTAAAAAGTAGCGTCACACCTGATATATACTATTTGCTGATCTTAGCGCTCCAACGAAAGCTATCAACAAACGTTTGATAAAAACGTTAAATTTCCAAGTTTAGAAGTTTGAGAGTACGTACACGTTTATCACACTTTCGTGTTCGAGCTTACTTCATATTACAAGATGAAAAGCATTGCACTATGTGTATGTTCACTATAATCCTACTGTCTTTGTCGCAATTTATGCCGTATTTTCCGCTTCAGTTGTTTCCTTCTGATTGTTATTTTCTGGTTCATTTCTTGTAGTATTTTGTTTTGTTGCTTTTTTTATTCCAAATAGCCTCTGCCCTTCCCAATCTTTTGCGTAGCTTATAACTGTGCCTACGGCCTTCGTTCGTCCTTAATCGGTGAGTTCTGTGGGTTTTTGGTGTATTCTTGTAGAATGGCTTCTGAAATTCGATACACAATATTTATTTTCATTTTATTAGACATAGAGGATAGATAGAACAAGATCATTTGCAGTATGACGCGTCAAGTTCGAAGAATAACTTTCAAAGAATAACTGCAAATTTCGATGTTCCCGTTCGTACTTGCAAATGCTTATGTTGTAAATTTTGTGAATTCAAGTACTCAGCAATCATTCTTCCGCAGGGTTTAAGTTCTAATATATTTCCGATTTCGTGAACAAATGTGGGACGGGAAAGGAATACTAAAAGGATGAATTTGAAAAACCAAACCAGTTACTCTGCCTCGCTCTTGATTTATCCGCAATAGAAAATACCAACGAAGATCAAAATAATGATAGTTCATCACCTTTCATGCATCTGCAGAAATTCGTGGATTTGAATACTTCTTCACTGGAACACTTTTTCACAGCAGTAAAGTTCATTAGAACCGCCCTAGCTATGTATTTCTTGAATATGTTGCCTATGCTGCGAGAAAGATCACCTTTAGGCTCTATCAGAGGCCACATGTCACGTTTCTGAAATTAGCATATCAAGATTGTATTTCTATGAACTGATGCTTCTAGAAAGAAATTCTCGTTTCATTTCATCATTGTAATGACCACGTGGTAATTTGAGATATTACACTAATTTTTAATCTATTGAATTCAGATACGCCATAAGTTACGAGAACAGATGAAAATTATGAAAGCTACAATATGAGATATGATTGAATAATCCAGTATCGTATGCATTAAGTTTGACTTATTGTGAATCAATTTGCACTGATTCAAGTTCTGTGAAATTTTCTTTGTTTTCGAGATTCCGAATTTGCGTTCAGAATAAAAAAATTTCACATATACGAAACAAAATAAATCCCAACGACCAATAACTTGGAAAAAAAGAAATGATTCGAATGGCTTGTTACTTATCACACCAATTGTCGAGTCCTTGAACGCTAAATTATCAAGAATCATCAACTCACCAGTTGTGCTTAAACATTTGCATCGTCTGCAAGTACTTTATCGAGTTAATCAAATTCAGCCAAGGTTTAAAACGGTAAGTCAATGCCATGTGATTCGGCAAATGTCGTTTCGCTAGGAATTAGTTGCATAGTGGGCAAATTTTCTGCCCTGCTCATGGCATCTACAACTCCTTGCTGCGTGAGGATATCGTAGTCGGTGTTCAGCACGACCTTTGTACGTTCCCTTGAACGACCACATTTGCAGCACAATGATGTTTCTACGCAGCTCGGATCTTGGTGCAGCAAATATGACGCTAAATTCCAGGTGTTGGATGCTGCGTTTATCTTTACGATATGTCTTCGTGTCTCAGGATGTAGTTGGGATATATTCGCGAGAACATTCGCACGTGCCCTAAATAACTTTGAACCTAAGCCGTCGGAAATCAAAGTGTTCACGCAAGTATAGATTGGAGAAGCTGCCTCAGTGCACGTGGTCTTATAAGCTTCGTAATTTAGCACTGCCATTGCCAGAATTTGGCAGATGCTGTCAAAGCCGCAAGTGTTGCGGAGCAAATAGGTGAACCCTTTATCGCGGACACTTGGACAGTGATGTCCATTAGGGATTGCCGGTAAAGTGGTGTGGCTCACGTTAAATGGATTAAATTCGGGACACGGATCGATATACGAAAATTTCGAACGCTTTGTATTTTTGTTGCGCCAATTTTGCTTCTCTCTCAATTCGTTTAACACCTCTTGATCTTCACAATTCGTATTTTTTTCAATGACCTTCGCCGAACCTTCCCCTTCTACATTATCTTCCGAAACTGATTCTGATGCCTCTATCATTACCTGCATAGGTCCGTTATCTTTGCCATTGCCGTTTTCCTGGGTAAACGGAACATCCGTGGCAATCTTCCCTTCCATAACTAATTTGAGTTTGCCAGAGAACGACATAATATGCCTACTGAGGAACTTGTCCACACGCAGCGGTAGACCAATATTCTTCAATGTTCGTTTCTTCAAATCATTGAATTCCGACTCTACTGCCGCAGATGTTGCATTGAGCGACCTATAACTAAATATTTCTGGCATGACCTCGCTGTATAAAGGAAAGTAAGGCAAAAGCGTCTTCAATTTCTTAGCGAAGTTGACGCAATAATACCCGTTGATCTCGTGTAAGTCCACCTCCTTGCGAAGCTTACCCAAACAATCTTTGTACATATCTTCTGCCCATGTCCACAAGCCCGAGCTTTGCATTTCTTGTTCATTGATTTCGGCAGCTTCCTCTTCTTTATTATCGAGTAACTTTTCTGTAACTTCAGCAAGACGATCACCCTTAATCAAAGACATCAGCAATTTATGTGCGTCATCTGATGTACTTCCCTTGGACAAATTCTCACTCAGCGCCATCGTCAAAATAGCTTTTGCAATTCTTTCAAATTCCACGAAAGTAGTCTGCTTACGCAAAATGGCAACAGATCGTAGATAAAACTGACGAACGCCCGACTGTTTCCCAGCGAAACATTTCCAACGTGCAATCATATTCATAAAGTGGCATATGTCGAGCCGCAAGAGACAAGGTGGTACTACAGTAGATTCTCCTTTTATGATGTTGTAACACCCTGACAGGTAATCTTTTAGACTTCGCTGTTGCGCAAAAGCTCGAGCGACCGCTCCAAGAAGAGCCTTATCAAAGTCCGTTACCACCTCCTTTGGAAGCGGAAAGTTGGATTTTTGGAGTGATCCTAGTCTTAAAAATTCAAGGAGCCAGTAAGCAATGGCGTCGCTATTCTGAACGGATGAAATCATTTGGAAAACCGGAGCTGTTTTTCCATCGACTTGTGCAACGGCTTGATACAGGTAGATGTGAGAACATCTCTCCCCGTTCGGCAAATCAACCGTCTTCATTAGAGAGCCAGTCGCATCTATGTACAAGATGTGTGAAAACTGTTCGTAGACAGCAATCTGCTCCCTTGTCCAATAATGGACATAAAGAGGATCCAGGCCAATTGATTTTATGGTACCTTCATATTTTGTGTTGTACTTCATTAGCTGAATGCTTTCAAATACATTGTTTGTAGTAATACCCAGAATTTTGTCGTGACGTTGTTGCTTCGCCTTTCGCAAAACATGGCTGGTAAATACATGAGGCGGCACATCGTCGCCCAACTGTAATCCCAGCCTGTCCACCTCTTGACGTCTCCAAGAAGAAGGCAGCACGTTTCCTTCAACTAATTGTTCAGCTACTTCAACTCTGATTTCTCCCTTCAACTGTCTTTTCTTCTTGTGCTTTACCGATCGATCAAAATCAGTAACACGGCACTCCATGACAATTGGCGAAGCTGCTTCAGGACTATGAACAATCCTGCCCATGAAGTGAGCTGTACACTCCGGGCATTTCCCCCAAACAGATGCGAAATACCCGCTGTCAGACATTTTTACCGTTTTGAAGGTGAGAGCACACGGAATCCTTGTCTCATCAAAAATTTTACCATATAGCGCATGAGTCCACGCATATCGTCTTAATGTGTGTAATCGACGCTTACTGAGGTTCTTAAATCGGTATTCGACCTCCTCAGGCTGCATTTTTTCCCACACGTCCGTCACATCGAGACAAAACTCGACAACGTTTTCACCGATCGAATTTGTCGTACTGTTGAGGGAAATATCGACTGTCGCTGTAATATTAAGCTGCATCAATGGTTCCTCATGAACTCGATACCTATTCAATTTTAGAATTGTATAAATATACTTCGGACTCAATGAATAGCCATCGTCCATCGCGTCGGATAATTTCTGGAAAACCAGTGCCTTCGGAGAAGCAACCTGACCCAGCGAATCTACAACGGCATGATACTCGGGCAACGTTAACAGTTGCTTGAGTTGTTTAATACTTGGCCGATCGGCCATATTAGCAACCGAATTACGCAACGAATATCTGGAAACCAAAATTCGTGCCTAAGTAATATTGCTATGAAGCGACGGAGTAGCGAAGACAGACGAAATTTTTTCCTGGAATGGAAGTGGAAACAAGAAGAAATCAATGGAGAATCACCTGCTATGCTGCGAAAAAGAAAGCGAATGTATGAAGTTGCTCATTTAACGTAGCGCAAGAAATGATGAAATACTTAGCGCGTTCGCTTATTTAGGCACTTCCTAGGCCCCCCCACACTTCGTGGGCGTCGTCATAACGTAACGTAACGTTTGGACTACAAACGACGCTAGAGGATAGCACGTGTAACGTGCGCGACCACGAGAGTGGGGGCCACTGCAGAGTAGGGATGTCCACGGAGTGGGGGAGGGCTAGGAAGTGCTTAAATAAGCGAACGCGCTAAGTATTTCATCACTTTTCACTGCTTCGTTGGATGAGCAACTTGGTGCATTCGCTTTTTTTTTCGCAGCATAGTACGTGATTCTCTCTCTACTTGGACAAGGGAGCAGATTGCTGTCTACGAACAGTTTTCACACATCTTGTACATAGATGCGACTGGCTCTCTAATGAAGACGGTTGATTTGCCGAACGGGGAGAGATGTTCTCACATCTACCTGTATCACAAACAGTCGGGCGTTCGTCAGTTTTATCTACGATCTGTTGCCATTTTGCGTAAGCAGACTACTTTCGTGGAATTTGAAAGAATTGCAAAAGCTATTTTGACGATGGCGCTGAGTGAGAATTTGTCCAAGGGAAGTACATCAGATGACGCACATAAATTGCTGATGTCTTTGATTAAGGGTGATCGTCTTGCTGAAGTTACAGAAAAGTTACTCGATAATAAAGAAGAGGAAGCTGCCGAAATCAATGAACAAGAAATGCAAAGCTCGGGCTTGTGGACATGGGCAGAAGATATGTACAAAGATTGTTTGGGTAAGCTTCGCAAGGAGGTGGACTTACACGAGATCAACGGGTATTATTGCGTCAACTTCGCTAAGAAATTGAAGACGCTTTTGCCTTACTTTCCTTTATACAGCGAGGTCATGCCAGAAATATTTAGTTATAGGTCGCTCAATGCAACATCTGCGGCAGTAGAGTCGGAATTCAATGATTTGAAGAAACGAACATTGAAGAATATTGGTCTACCGCTGCGTGTGGACAAGTTCCTCAGTAGGCATATTATGTCGTTCTCTGGCAAACTCAAATTAGTTATGGAAGGGAAGATTGCCACGGATGTTCCGTTTACCCAGGAAAACGGCAATGGCAAAGATAACGGACCTATGCAGGTAATGATAGAGGCATCAGAATCAGTTTCGGAAGATAATGTAGAAGGGGAAGGTTCGGCGAAGGTCATTGAAAAAAATACGAATTGTGAAGATCAAGAGGTGTTAAACGAATTGAGAGAGAAGCAAAATTGGCGCAACAAAAATACAAAGCGTTCGAAATTTTCGTATATCGATCCGTGTCCCGAATTTAATCCATTTAACGTGAGCCACACCACTTTACCGGCAATCCCTAATGGACATCACTGTCCAAGTGTCCGCGATAAAGGGTTCACCTATTTGCTCCGCAACACTTGCGGCTTTGACAGCATCTGCCAAATTCTGGCAATGGCAGTGCTAAATTACGAAGCTTATAAGACCACGTGCACTGAGGCAGCTTCTCCAATCTATACTTGCGTGAACACTTTGATTTCCGACGGCTTAGGTTCAAAGTTATTTAGGGCACGTGCGAATGTTCTCGCGAATATATCCCAACTACATCCTGAGACACGAAGACATATCGTAAAGATAAACGCAGCATCCAACACCTGGAATTTAGCGTCATATTTGCTGCACCAAGATCCGAGCTGCGTAGAAACATCATTGTGCTGCAAATGTGGTCGTTCAAGGGAACGTACAAAGGTCGTGCTGAACACCGACTACGATTTCCTCACGCAGCAAGGAGTTGTCAGTATTTTGGAAGCCCTGAAAGAAGGTTCGCATGCGCCTCACAAATGCTGTGGAGTCACACCCACCGTGAAGTACCTGTATGGAAAGCACCTGTTGATCGAAACCGACTGCGGTACAGGTAGAAAAGATCGTCTCCACGATTTTCCAGCACGATTGTCTATGGTGAAAGATCGAAACTACAGTCTCGCTGGAGTCGTGGGTTATGAAGGGGGTAGAGAATTGACGTCCGTGGGTCATTACACCGCCTACGTGAAGACAGCTCGCTGGTTGCATTACGACGATGACCATAAAAAACCAAAATACACTATAGTTAGCGCTGATGAACGAGTTGAAGTTGTTCTTTGTATTTATGCCCTGTCGTAAGATGAGGATTCGTAAAAAACAGGATCATATTCTGGGGCATAACGCGTTGTACCTGAAAAAAGTATAAGAGATATGATAATACTTATCAAAAAATATATAACATAACAACATGAATGAAAAACGTACATTGAGTATATGAGAAGAATATGCATACCAACAATATTGAGATCATTTAAAATTAAATATAAAATTACCATGATTAAAAATTGAGTAAGAAAAACGGAAAAATTAAAACAAAAAACGGAAAAATCCGAAAAAACAAAAAAACAAAAAAAAAAGAAAAAAAAAAAAATATATATTACGTCGGTACGATGTTTACCGGCGTTATTATTTAGGTTCGTTTCTCGTTTTACGTAACTAAATACAACTGTAGGAAATGTAATGGTCGTGAAAGATGATTTGATGATCGAAGACGATAGTTTAATGATTAAAAGGTACCAAGTTCGAAGGAACGAGTCGACTTGGCGCGTTGTGCAAGTGCTTGATGGATTAGTTACGAGTGAACCATGCGTCTGAGAGAAATTCGACAGGAGAGATAGTTATAACTGATGCGTAGCACAATGCAGCACAACCAAGAAGTTTTTACTTTTACAAAATTTTCGATTTTTTGAGTTTCGAATCTGAGAAAAATCGATGAACCATGCGTCTGAGAGAAATCCGTCGGGGGGGATAGTTATAACTGATGCGTAGCACAATGCAGCACAACTGAGACGATTCTACTTTTCCAAAATTTTCGGCTTTTTGAGTTTCGAATCTGAAAGAAATCGGTGAAATATGCGTCTGAGAGGAATCCGTCAGAGGAGATAGTTATAACTAATGCGTAGCACAATGCAGCACAACTGAGACGATTCTACTTTTCCAATATTTTCGGTTTTTTGAGTTTCGAATCTGAAAGGAATCGGTGAAATATGCGTCTGAGAGGAATCCGTCAGGGGAGATAGTTATAATTGATGCGTAGCACAATGCAGCACAACTGAGAAGTTTTTACTTTTCCAAAATTTTTGGTTTTTCGAGTTTTGAATCCGAAAGAAATCGGTGAAATATGCGTCTGAGAGGAATCCGTCAGTGGAGATAGTTATAACTGATGCGTAGCACAATGCAGCACAACTGAGAAGTTTCTACTTTTCCAAAATTTTCGGTTTTTCGAGTTTTGAATCCGAAAGAAAGAGATAGTTGTTACTAATGCATAGTACAATGTAGCACAATCGAAAGATTATTCGTTCCAGAGGTCCTTTTCTTCCATCGAGTTACACGGGAAATTCAACTTCGATTGCGTGTATCGGACGAACCAATGGTCAGAAAAATATTGTGTCATCGGCACAACGTAGCACAAAGTTGAACACGTACGATGCTCAAAAAAAATTTGGAAATTCAAAAATGGCGGTGCTGACCAATTTTCAAAATTTGTTGATTGCCAGAGATCGGCAAGTCCACGAAAGTTTTGGCTTGCGGCACAACGTTGTACAAGGACACACGAGTCTGGCACAACATCGAATTTTGAACAAAAACAAAATGGCGGTGCTGGGGCAAAAAGTTTGTTTTGCGTTTTCTTGCGTTGTTCTTTGAGATTCTGAAATAATGTTTGCGGCACAGTGTGGCACAACTGTAGCACAAAGCAGCACAACTCTTGGATTTTTGAAATTCCAAAATGGCGGTGCCAAGTTCACACACATCATTTAGACCTATTTATTGGGGGGGGCATTGTAACATGGTGTACAAGAACCCATCCTATATAGACCCTAAGATCTATCAAATTAGGAGGGACAATAGAGTAATATAATAGAATCCCAACAGAGCACCATTGGTGCAAAAAACATCGCCAACTTCATCAAATTTTTCGGAGAAAAAAGATCCAAATCAATCATTGTGCCAAGTACATGTAACTTCGTATCATGCATAAGAGTACTAGAAAAGACTAGAATAAATATGTAACAAACCAAATTACCAATTGGAAGAATATAAAATTGGCAGAAAAATTAAGAAAAAAAATAAATTAAATTAAATGAAAAAAATAGAATAAAATGAGAAAATGGAGTACGTGGTCCTTGGCGGGCTAATGTCATATTGTCCCACTACCTCTATTTTCTTATTTTATTTTATTTTTTTCATTTAATTTGATTTATTTTTTTTCTTAATTTTTCTGCCAATTTTATATTCTTCCAATTGGTAATTTGGTTTGTTACATATTTATTCTAGTCTTCTCTAGTACTCTTATGCATGATACGAAGTTACATGTACTTAGCACAATGATTGATTTGGATCTTTATTCTTCGGAGAATTTGATGAACTTGGCGATGTTTTTTGCACCGATGGTGCTTTGTTGGGATTTCACTACTTTTTAAAAAAAATTTCTCCTTTTCTAATTATTGGAATGCACAGGAGTAAATGTTATAGAACATATCGAAACATGCGATGATTGAATGTATTTCATTTTTATTTTATTAGATCAAAACAGCCACTTTCATTCTTAGGTGAAATCGCATTGTAATTATTGAATAGATAGTTACAATAGATTTGTTATAAAACGGCCTGCCAAAGACATAAAAGACGGCCTGGAAGACGAAAAGTAGTCGAAATAATGTCGAAGTAATTTTACATTAGGTTGGATCAATTTTATGATTCAATTTTTATACTTTCAACAATTGAACGTTAAATTTTCTATAAGAATATGTATTTTTTAAAAATTATTGTCAACAACTCAAACATCGTTTCTGTATAATTTTTCAGTCTTCGCACTGCGTGAAATGAAACAATTTATTTTTTCGGGGCGCCAACACGTATTGTAGATCAGATTTCCGTAATCATTGTTGCGTCAAATCGACGATTTACTTATTGTTAATGATTTCAAATCTTTCGACGCGTCGATTCTTGCTAATCGCATACGTATATTAAGGGGATGCTTTACTCGATTTTTACCATGCGAGCAAATGAAAAATAAAAAAATCCGAAACAGCGACTCCCAACCGATTATTCGTATAGCATTCGATGATTTATCAGGGATGTATACAATTTAGCGCGAAAAATTCATGTAAATCGAGAAAAATTACCTTTTTTACATCGTGAACTGTGAGCCTGTCACTTATTTTGACTCATGTCAAAGTCCACGCATCACTGATCCAAAAAGCAAGAACGTAGCGCTGTAGCGACTGAAATTCCGAACGTATTTATCTAAAAATATCCTTGATTCGGGCAAAAATGAGGACGAAATTTGAAAATCTGCTTTGCGGGATAAGTGGCAATATTTCGCCATATTTTGCTGAGAAAGCATAAAGGTTTGCGGGTTCTACAGTGTCCGCAGTAGATGAACAAGGGGGGTTCTGGATGAAAATCCCTTCATTACCCACAATCTAGCTGAGACGCAAACCCGTTCGCCGAGAGAGGCGCAACGCGTCGGTCGATCCGTCGATCGATTCCCCTCCCCCGTTGGCGAGGTAGCCCGCGATGTGCGACCGACGTAAGACCGCCATTTTGTTTTTTTGTTTTCGCCGTTGCGAGACGTGCCGGCGGTTTTTTTGAAAAAAAGAGTCAACGGTTTTGAACCGCAGCCCCCCCTCGGCCCTTCTCTTCCTCGCTATCGCCGAGATGGAAGGAATTCGTGAATATTTTTTTTCGTCGAATCTTCCGATCGAAGGGGATCATTTTAAATGGGGCGATCGTCGGTGTCGTTGTTGTAAATAAACAAATTCCGGGGGGTCGGCGGGTGGGTTCGAATTCGCTTCGACCGAAACCTTGGGGGTCATCGAACCGGTCCTCTCGATCCCTCGTACTCCACCCTGCTAGGGAAGAACCGACGGCCAGGCGGGTCACCGATGCGTTAGCGTGAGCGTTGGTTACTTTGTTTGTAAACAATTACGGATTTCTAACTGTCATAGAGGGGTTAAGGGCTAGAGTATATAATCGGAACACTTCTGGACAGCGTACTATTCAAGCACAGTCGCTCAGCGCACTCACCTTTTGTAAGTGATCGACCAAGCTCATCATTGTCAAGTGAATTTTTTGTGGAACATTGAGAAAAGTGAATTCGAGTGGCTCAGCACACTCACCCCTTGCAAGTCATCGACCAAGCTCATCATTGTCAGGTGAATTTTTTTGTGGAACATTGAGGAAAGTGAATCGAACGACAATCACAACAGTTCGAAAGAGAACTGTCGAACGTTAATGAAAAAGTAGATTCAGAGCCAATTAACACAGACAAAAATTTAAAAAATGGATTTGTCGCAACTAAACAAAGTAGCCAGGTTGGAGAAATTTCTCCCAACAAAAAAAACTGACCGAATTCGAGGTAAACAAAAGTTACAAAATAAGCGAACTCCGCAAAGTCCAGACAAGGTTTGGACCTAGGGTGGTGGTGGATGTTGAACACGAGTACAGCGTGTATTTGCCTACCCGCTTGGCTCGCACACTCTCTGCGGGGGATGACACCTTCGCTGGAGACAGCAGTTTGTTCGACCAAATGCTGGAGGCAGCATTAAAAGGGCAATTGGAGCTGAAATACCTTGGAGGCCAGTACCACAAGATGGAATTCAACTACATTTAATTATTGTCAAACAATCTTGTCACCTTTTTTAATTTTATCACCTTTTTTTTTACATAAGTATGTTTGTGAAAAATATTAAAAAAAATATGTTAAATAGCTTGAAAAACTTTGTACTACAACAATAGGATGACAAATGTCTTAAAAAAATATATATATATTTATACACACCTAATTGTAAGACAGCTTTAAAAACTTTGTACTAAGAATTTTGTATTGTTAGAACTGTTTTAAGAGAACTCTGTATTATTAAAAACCATGTTATAGAAAATTTTCTGGTGTTGTTGAACAGAACGTAGACATTGTTGTTCATGTCGGATCTACAAAAGTTGAAAGATATTACATTTTCACCATAACGTTACGTACAAGTAGAAGCACAATTGAGGATTTCACTTCAAAACATAATTATTCACCTTTTGTCTCACTTTTAAACTTTACGTTTTTATAGAAATACGAAACGCACAAGTCTTCGACAAATCTTCAAAATATACAAGTTCTTCGCTCTTCGAAGCTCTTTCCAGGAATGAAATTCATTGCTTCGTCTAATATCGATAACTGATGCAGTAGTACACGCACACAACCAGAGCTCCCATGGTGTCTACAGATTCATCTTTTTGTTTATGATAAACTCAACCCATGTGACTTGACGCTAAAGGTGGCCCCACCTGCGGCAAAAGCCCTTGAAGATGTATACTTAAATCTGTTCAAATCTCAACCCTCGAATCGAAGATCGTTGAGTTTGACTCTGTCGCTATTAACCGTCTAAGTTGTATGGATAATAAATCCTACGTCTAATTCTCAGAACTGCATGTGAAGCCCCCTCCGTTGTATGATAGATATACGGATCTCCAACGATGTGCGATGGTCATTTCACGTTTCGACTCGATCAAATACAGACCACCGTTAACATGAATTCCGAGAAGTGTTTGAAACTCATTTCCGTTATGGAAAAAGCTTACAAACTCCTCGAAAACGAATCATCGGTGGCAGAAACTCAGAAGTGGGTGAAATATGGAACTCAAAACATGAGATTGTTGAACAAAATTTTAAGAAAAAGTTGCTTGACCGTAGGGCAAAAAACAGAAATACTAACAACGATTGGAATTTTAAAGACTTTGAAAGTTAAGTTCCAACAATTAAAAAAAACTGGTAAAGGTGTGCAAAAACAAAGAAGAAGCGATCGAGTGCAGTGGGAAGATTTCGACACAGCTTTTGAGGGACGCATCAGAACCGGAGCTGTGTTGAATTTGCGTCACAGGGATCTGACGTATTTTTTAGAAGACTCGAGAACTTTGATTACCGCGAGACTCAGAAGAGCTGTACAGAGAAACCATAGTTTGAAGGCAAATGTGGTTTTGTGTTGCAAATTTCAAATTGTTAAAAATTCCGAAATTATGGCGGCACGCAAATTCTTCAATACCAAAAATGCTGTGGTTCTACAAACAACAAACTTGAACGAATGGTTTGACGAGAATGTGAAGGAGAAGTTGTTAGTGAAAGTTGAGGACTTCCAAGAAAAGGACTCGGGGTGGTCTTTAGTAGAAATTATAAATTTATTTGTAAACATAAACAAATACACCCCGCTGAAAGGTGGATCATTTACTTACGTGGAGTTACCAAAACACATAAGACATAAGGAAGCTGTTGTCAATATTAGGAACACAGACTCCCATTGTTTTCTTTGGTCAGTAACTGCAGCTCTTTTCCCCGCAAGTAATAACTCCACCGTACCAGATTCGTATCCACATTTCAGCTCGGTGCTTAAATACGACGGTTTGAGATTTCCGATGTGTTTTAACAATATTCCAAAATTTGAAAGAATGAACAATCTTTCGATCAACGTTTACGGTGTAGACCAGTGCGACAGAAAGGAGGGGGAAATCGTACCGCTTTATCTGAGCAAACATAGATCAGACAAGCCGGTAATTCACCTTCTCACGGTGGAGGTTGCAATTGATGTAGACGAAGACGATCATGATGACGATGAAGACACAGATGAAGACGACGGCATATGTGATGGTGACGTGCAAGATATTAAAGACAACAGGTTGTATCACTTTGCTTGGATTCGAAATTTATCCAGATTAACGAGATCACAAATTACGAAACACAAATGTCGGACTTGGTTGTGTGACAGGTGCCTAAATAATTTCAATTTGGAGAAAAATTTGAAAGCACATATGGTCGAGTGCGCAAATTTGAATAATACTCAGGTTGTTATGCCTACGGAGGATGAGAAAATCTTAAAATTCAAAAACTTCAGGTGTAAAGTGGATGTACCTTTTTGTATACCGAGAGTAACATTGGAAACTGGCCACTCCATCCGCCAGACTAGCGGCAACTGTTCTTGCACCTACTCAATACACAGAATATTTTCGTGCGTGAACCTCCGCTGACGTCAGCAGTCAGGGGCATGCGAAATTACGAAAATCAGAATCTCGGCGAGGGCCCCTCAGGCAGCTGCTGCCGCCTCGCGGAGCATTTGGTTTCGCTCTTCAAGCCGCCAAACAAATATTCGAAGTAATTCAGAGCGTCGTAAGTGTCAGATTTTGCCGGAAAGGTTAAGTCGGGTTCATGACAAACAATTTCGAACCATTCAGAGTATTTAAATGCGGAAAATATTCAACGTTAATCAGAACATTCGTAATTGACAATTCGAAACACCATACGCAGTGATTCGGTTGAAAGAATCCTCTAAGCGCGCCACGAAGAATACAATCAAGAAAATCGGAGCAGGTAAGTGTGAAAAATTATTCGTTAATCAATAAACTACGAATTTATTGATTAACGTCGAATTATCTCCGCATTCAAATAATTCCAGTGGTTCGAAATTGTTCGTGATAATTTCGATGTTACTTTTCCGGCGAACGCGACGCTTTGAATATTTGCTTGCTCGGAAAGCCATAGTAGATGCTCTGCGAGGCAGCAGCAGCGCCTGAGCGGCCCTCGACAAGCACCAAATCTTAAGATTTTTGGCATGCCCCTGACCGCTAACGTCAGCAGAGGTTCACGCACGTGAATATTCTGTGTATTGAGTAGGTGCAAGAAGAGCTGCCGCTAGTCGGGCGGATGGAGTGGCCAGTTTCCAATGTTACTCTCGGTATACGCAGATCTTGAATGTTTATTGGAACCTATAGCTAGTGAAGCAGCGAACGTAATTATGTATCAAAATCATATACCATATAGCGTAGCATATTACCTCCATTGTTCGTGAGATGACTCGATTTGTAAGTTTGAAATTAAACGTGGACCCGATTGCATCCAGTGGTTCGTTCGTGAACTGAAGGATCTGGCTAGTTCGATCGGAGTTTATTTGGAAACAATCACGCCAATGGAATCTCTGAACGTCGATCAAGAGAATCAATTTCATTCTGCTACCGTTTGTCACATTTGTGAAAAAGCATTCACTCGTACGGATGTAAAGCATCGCGATCATTGTCATTTTGCGGGAAAGTATCGAGGTGCTGCGCACTCGGTTTGTAATCTTAATTATACGAACTCGCATTGTATTCCAGTGATTTTTCATAACTTGTCGGGCTACGATTCACATTCTTTAATCAAAGAACTCGCAATCTCGTTTGAAAGTCACATCAGTTTACTACCGGTAAACAAAGAGAAATATATATCGTTCACAAAATTCGTAAAAGGAACGATTACAAACTATCGATTTATTGATTCTTTTCGCTTCATGCCAAGCAGTCTTGGAAAACTAGTGTCGTATTTGAAAAATGATCAGTAGATAGAAAACGAGAGTTCTGGATCACGCGCCCTTCCATACCGACAGTGGTGTGTTATCGACCTCCTGCCTGTTTTACCGGTCTGTTTTACCGGCTTATTGATTCCGCGGCTGTGTTATCATCCTGTTTTACCGGCCTGTTTTATCGACTTATCGATTCCGCGGCTGTGTTACCACCCTGTTTTACCGGCCTGTTTTATCGACTTATCGATTCCGCGGCTGTGTTATCACCCTGTTTTACCGGCCTGTTTTATCGACTTATCGATTCCGCGCCTGTGTTATCAATCTGTCTTAACGGCTTATCGATCGTGGTGTTTCCCATTCGGCGGCTGTTTTACCGACCTGTTTTATCGACTTATCGATAACGGGGTTACCAATTCCGCGCCTTCGCGGGTCGATAAATCCGTTTGTTCGATAAATCCGTCTTCGATTTCGGATAATCTACTTGCCGACTCTTGGCCGGCCAACCGGCCATTTTTGATACCTGTCGTTCGGCTTACCCCTTAGACCCGCCATTTTTGATACCTGCCGTTCGGCTTACCCCATAGACCCGCCATTTCTTTTTTTGATACCTGCCGTTCGGCTTACCCCCCCCCCCCCCCCCCCATAGACCGACCATTTTTGATACCTGGCGTTCGGCCTACCCCATTTCAGATTGCGGCTAATTCACATAAAGGGGGTGGTGGAATAAAATCATTTTGCCATATCTATCATTCCAAAAATATACATATATATATTTTAAATGTAAATATGAATTTACATATATACTTAACTTATAGAATATATTTACACACTAGACTTAATTATTCAAAACTTAAAATTAGAGACCTTATAGATATATATATATATATATATAACACGCTGTGTTCATCTGAAAAGATGAAACCCAAAATTAGTAATTTCAACAACTTTAATTATTATTATACTAGAGCAATATAGCTAAGGTTACATATAAATCATACACACCATTCTTCGCGAGAACCAAAATCAACCTCATCAACACCGTAATCAGACATATCCGAAACATCATGATCATGGTGATCATCATCATCATTATCATCAGTGTCATCGTCTGATCCGTTGTGCAACCGATTAATAAGATCATTGCACATTGAATAATCTGGTGAATACGGGTGCGTGTGAATTTCATCCGTTTTTTTAAACCACCAGTAAAAATACTGATGGTTCACCTCTAACGTTGCTGGGGTGTTATCAATTGTGATGGTAACACCTAGTGGCCCGCGTCTTCTGTTCATGTGTGGACCCAGCAGTGCCATTACAGCCTCACTGAGTCGAGATCCACAACACCATTCGATGGGAGTCACCCAATCACACCTTAAATACACTACTATAGTAAAAACAAAAAGGAAATAGGGTTGAATAGATAATTTGAGAAAACCAAGAAAAAATATCTAGCTTTTTATACTTACGACTGCGTGTGTTTGAATAATTAACTGCCATCATTTTCGTTTCACTGATTTCACTTTTCCAAAGCAGAACTAAACTGAAACTGAACTGGGCTGTATTCGAACTGAGCGTTGCATAGAATAATATTGAGTTTCATTTGGCAGGCTGGGGGTGTAAAAATCCTGTCTAAACCTGCAAAAAATAATGCCGACAAGGGTCGTGAAACAATTAACATCTGAGAGATACATAACCGAACCCTTTTTTTTATACAGCACACGGATGTTTAATAACATAGTTGCCCAACAACACCTAAACAAAAGAATATTTTTTTCAAAATTTTCGATATTTGCCATTGTTATTCACCATCTTCAAATAACACCAACTCTGACCACCCCTGTGAATAAAGTTGATGAAAAAACTCCAAATCTCACAGCACCACACCGTAGAATACAGTCGGCATTCTCGCGAATACTTTATGGCACTCTTTATTATTATTATGCGGTTCTTGTTCCAACCTGCGATCAATGAGTCGGGTTGGGTGTGGAAGATCATTCAGTATTCATTTACACTTGTGAGCATGTTTACACGCACCCGCGCTATTGTTGTTGATATTTCAACTATGGAGATAATATTGGATATTCAAGGTTTTGGTCGATTTAGTGATAAATTTGTAGCAAAAGAGCTAGCTGCAATAAGCATTCGTACACATGAGGAGTATGCGCGAAGTATAACACGCATCCTCTTCAAAGCACCTTGCTCTTGGGTGACTCTTCCCAGCGAGTATAAAAATCTCAATACTTGGTTGATGCGGCGGTACCATGGAATACCATGGAATGTTGGGGAAACACCATATAAAAATATGGAGGAGAGTGTAAAAAAAGTTGTGGCTGGTGCGAGTTGCATTTATGTGAAGGGGTTAGAGAAGAAGCGGTGGTTGGAAAAAATCATCGATGATGTCAAACCGCTTGTGATTGATCTAGAAGATCTAGGATGTCCAAACTATCGAATATTGCGATATGAGGCTAAAGTATTTCGCTGGCTGGGAGACTGTCATGGTGATGTACCAGGAGGATACCATTGTGCATTTGAAAACGTTCAACGATTGAAGAACTGGTATTTGGGGGAGTATCACATACGCCATAAAAATCGCCATTGTTGGAGTCTAGGAGGAGGGGATGAGGGTTGAAAAAGTTCAGAAATCTTGGGAGGCTGCACTCATACACCTTGCATCCTCACCGCTTGCAGATCGTGCTTATACAGTTGAATCGTGTTACGACATCAAACATCACTCAAGGTAATAATATCAAAGATTTCCCAAATAAATTATAAAATTTACAAATTCTATTGTTGATTTACTAAATTGAAAATTATTATTTTTCAGAATCATAAAATATGAACTTCACCGAATTAAACAATACCTGCCGTTTGGAGGACTCGACACCGACGAAAAAAATGTCTGAACTCGAAATCGGAGCCAAATACGACATAACCGGGTTGAAGATGGTCAAAACCAAATTCGGATCAAGGGTTCTCGCCACAATCGATGCTGAATTTGTGGTTTTTCTACCGCCAAGAATCGCCAAGCTGCTGGAGCAGAATCCGGAGGAATTCCAACGAATGCGCGATGCGGCTTTGGAGAATACCATCCAAATACATTACCTAGGTGGTCCATATAATAAATGTGAATTTCTGAACAAAATGTAAATTTTAAGAAAGAAAAATGTTGTATATAAAAAACTGGTTAGGGAGATGTTGAATAAAATACCAATCAATTATGTGTATATCGAATGCATTCATTTATTTATTTATCCAACTAAAATTACAGTATAGTTTAACATTAGAATATTGCGTTACACTAATTTTTTTACAGTACCGCTAATGGGACTGTGTTCAATGATGCGATCGTGTATAATCATACCGTAGGCTGAAGTATTTGCTGGAAATGCAACATTAGTTTCAAATTCTAGACGGATATCAACGGGTCCGCTCTTCAATGATTCACTCTGTTTGGCACAATCTATGACAATGAGCGGTGCTTTTACTAAAAATTTGTTCCTCGATAAGAGAGGTTCAGGATCCTTACTATAATAAGACGTTTGAAAGTTGGAGTACATATCGTAGAGAATTGCATATTGATTGTTGGCAATATCAAGATTCAAGTTTCCATAAGGATAGCACTGTGAGTTAAGGAAAAGTTTTACATCTCTGATCATACAATGATCAAATTCACTGCCATTTTTCCGCGCATCATTTCGTCGTGCCGTTTGAAAACCTAGTATAACATGCCTTGGCTTCTCTAGTTGCGATGAAGTTTTGACTACCCATACGTGTCTGGTTGTCTGCGGCAGCATTGGATATTCATGCATTCCCCAAGAGCGGAAACTCATAGATATAGCCGGGTCCTTGGCGATGTAATTGAGTAGCTCAATCTTCGACTTGTCAGCTAGTTTTATATATGGTAGTAACCATTCAATTTTTTCAATAGAAATTTTCACACCCTCCACCACGCTTTGGAGTATAGCATTTGTATCATTGTTCGATCGAATCATAATTAATTCATGCTTGGCGTTAACGATGATTCGATTAGAATCCTCGGCGAACCCCAGTAGAAAATTTAGCGGTATAACAACATCGAAGTATCCCTTGTTGTTGACTAAATCATGATCATCTCCCACCCAACCTGTGTTCTCCAGGAGGTGTTGTTGTGTGGGGGTTAGTGATAAGTACCCCTTCATAAGGCTTGTAATGCCAACATTTTTATTCTGATCAATTTCATGACCGTTCAACTCATAGCGTATCTCTCCAAACAAATGACATACCGCCATAATAACCATTTCCGTAGTTGCAACTGGTGTACCATCATTTTTTGTAACACGACCGTAAATATGGAGCGAACTCTTGTTCGGTAGCACACACATCTTGATTCTGAACAGCAATTCGGATTTCATCGTTATTTTTGAAGGTGGGTGATCCAAACGGTTGATGTGCGTGTACCTCATAGTGAGCGATCGATTCATCGAAAGCAACGGGTGTTCCGATATTTATCATCGTTGTCGCCATGGTAAAATACACAAAACACAACGAATTTTTATTTTCCAAAAGTTCCACGAAGCCGAAGACCCAAGCTCTGGAGAAACTGAGCGTTCTGACGTGTCACACGATTCAGAGGTAATCGACGAATAGCGGCGTTGGTGCATGATACTTCGCTTTTATAATGACCACCCGATTTTTTCGTCTCAAATACAATACCCATTATCTTAGAGATGTCACATGCAATCGTATAGTAATAGTTTCTCCGCGAAAATTAACCAACTCACCGTCCTGATCAACTATTCGCAATTGTAAATTATGTGTTGACTGTATGGTGATCGGCAAGTAAATGATGCTGGTTGGCACTTCAACAATCTTATATCCGGGTGGAACGGTTGGGAAAAATTCATGAATTGTGTGTGCGCGATGCTCGTTTATATACGCACCCGCGGTTATGTTGCACTCAACTCGTAAAGCATTGATTTTGAGTATGCGTACCGGTAATTCGGATTTATGAGTAATGTTACTTGCGAGAAGATTCTGTTTAAAACCGAGTAAACGAGCAATGGAATCTTCAGGTTCAAAGTTTACAATTGGATTGCAGGTAAGTTTGCTATGCAGCTCATTGTTATTGGCTTTCAGGTTTATGGTGATATCCGAAGGTACTATCTTTTTCAAATAAGTTGCAATATCCTCAATTTCATAGCTGCCGGTGGGTATTGTAATAACTGTATCGTTCGTGCGAACCATATTCTCACTTCGAG